>OX596004.2:12601768-13215820 GCA_951394115.2 Drosophila phalerata
TGGAAGGACTCTGCGTACACGAAGATGCGAACAGCTCCGCTAATTCCATAACAGAGACCATCACTGCAGCATGTGATGCATCCATGGAAAAAGTACGCAGAGGAGCGTACAACAACAGACAGTGCCCTGTAGCCTGGTGGAATGAAGAGATCTCTAAAACTCGATGGGAGTGCCACGCGGCAACACGCAGGTGCCAAAGGGCAAGAACGTCACCCTCTCGCGACATCTACGCCGGGAATTCAAGAGAAAACGGAAGGAGCTGAAAGACATGATCAGACGAAGCAAGGCAACCCATTTCCAGGAGCTCTGCGATGCCGCCGATCGACATCCTTTTGGAGCGGCGTATAAGATGGTAATGGGGAAACTATTCAGACACCCAACTCCAACATGCCCACACATGCTGGCGGAAATTGTCGGCACCTTGTTCCCCCACCAAGCACCATTCGACGACTCCTTTCTCCACACACTGGGTTACGAAACTATAGATCTCACCGACAACGAAGAGGTCCTAGCAATCACGGCCAAAGTGAAAACTGGAAAAGCACCTGGCCCAGATGGCATCCCAAACTGTGCCATCAAAGCCGTCATTGCTGCTCACCCGGAGGTCTTCGTAAGGCTGTACAATCAATGCCTCACAGAGCGCTCAGTTCCGAACAGGTGGAAGACCCAAAGATAAGTACTCATCCCGAAGCCCGGGAAAGAACTAGAAAGCCCCTCCTCATACAGACCACTATGTATGCTGGACACATTGGGCAAAATATTTGAAAGGCTGATCTGCAACCGCCTTGAGAAAGACCTTGCCGAGGTTAATGGGCTGTCGGATCAACAATTCGGATTCAGGAAATACCGTAGCACAATGGATGCTATAGGCGCTGTGATGGACATTGCGCGCAATGCAATCCAAGGAACAGGATGGTCCATAATTATGTATGGCTGCTCAATATGGGCCCCGGCAATGGAGGTACCATCGTACAGCCGAGGATGCAACTCCAGTTACAGACGCTGCGCCCTGAGAGTCGCTACCTGCTGGGACCCCCTTTGCCTCCTGGCAGCGGAACGACAACGCGGAGCACAGCCAGTCAGAGCAATACATGAGGACACCATCCGGAAATGGCAGCAGAGATGGGACCAATCTAGAAATGAGAGATGGGCCCACCGGCTCATCCCGCGGGAGCGGAACTCATCTATCTACCTACTCTGCCTATTCTACCTACTTTGTTATTGTTAATTTCTTCTTCAATTTAAAATAAAAAAAAAAACACACTCGCACACATACACTCACACACACATACACTCGCACACAAACTCATACACACACACACTCATACACACACAAACATAATATAACTAATTTTTATTCTATTTCGTTTACAGCTTGCTCAACTGGCAATGTGGATCAGGAGGAACAGCCGGAGCCTGCCAAGAGCACAATTACAGTGCGCGCAAATGGAGGCGACCAAAACGACAAGCAGCTAATGCACGCCAAGAACGGTAAGTACAACCAAACACACACACACACACACACACTCACACACACCAGACGCGACGACAACAAGCTACAGAGCGTGGGAGAGCACGTAAAGCGGGTTAGGAAGTCGGCATCGGATGGACTAGTCCTCGAACTGGATGGGAAATGCAGATCTGAAATGCAACAGATGAAAACCGTCATAGCAGATGCGCTCGGTCCACAGGCAATGATCAGAGCTGTGTCCGAGGAGTCGTCTCTAGAGATCAGAGACATAGACTGCCTTGCTACCAGAGAAGACATCCTGTCTGCTCTAGCACCCCATGTAGAAGCACCGATGGACGCCAGTATCATCAAGGCCTTGAGACCAGGATATGACGGCATGCAGATAGCCGTCGTCAGCCTCCCTGTATTCGCTGCCAGAAAAGTTTTGAAAGAGGGCAGACTTAAGATCGGTTGGACAAGCTGCAGAGTGAGGGAGAGGATAACGAGAAAACGGTGCTACAGGTGTCTCGAGTTCGGCCATATTGCGAGCTTTTGTAAGAGCACGATAAACCGCTCGGGTTGCTGCCTTAGATGCGGCCAGGAGGGGCATAGAGCAGCCGAGTGCACCAAAGATGCGCACTGCTTCATATGCGCTGCGGCTAACGCGAAGCATGCAAAGCATCATGCTGGCAGTCGGAGATGCCCCCAGTGGGCTAGTACCGGTGATAGGCCTGGATCAAAATGATGAAGATGATTCAGCTTAACCTGAACCACTGTGCAGCCGCCCAAGACCTGCTACTGCAATCAGTCCGCGAACTGTCAGTAGAGGTGGCTCTGCTGAGTGAGCCGTATAAAAACATTAATGGCACAAACTTTGCAGCTGACTCCACAGGCCAGGCAGCAATATGGATATGTGGCCTAAAGCAGCCTCAGTTAGAGACTATTCGTTCATCACGAGGCTTTGTGCGAGCTAAGCTGGGCGAACTTTGGCTCTACAGCTGCTATCTGGCACCCAGTCTTCAACTGCCGGAATACGTTGCCATTCTTGATGACCTAGCCGACGACGCAAGGGGAAAAGGCCACGTGGTCATTGGCGGTGACTTCAACGCATGGGCGGAGGAGTGGGGTAGCGCCCATACCAACGGCAGAGGACAAGCTGTTCTCGAAGCTTTCGCATCGCTGGACATTGCGCTACTCAACTGCGGGACTCAACACACTTTCTGCAGAGCAGGTGCAGGTTCCATTATAGACCTCACATTTACCAGCTGCTCGCTATGGAGCCAAACCCGATGGGCTGTTAGTGACGTTTACACGGGAAGCGACCACAATGCAATCATAGTGGAAATCAACAGGCGTGGCACGACTACTCCAATCCGGACCCCAGTGGGCAAGGCGTACAGAGCTGAGACCCTCATCCCATCGGTCTTTGCTGAGTCCTTCCATTCCCCACCTCAAGGCGCAAACGCAGAGCAGAGTGCAAAACTTCTGATGCAGGCCATCACTGAAGCCTGTGACTCAAGTATGCGGCAGCGGAGAGGTTTTAAACAGCATCACGAGCCTGTATACTGGTGGACGGAGGAGATAGCAGATGTAAGGCGCAGGTGCATTGCTGCTCGACGTGTCCTGCAGCGTTCCCGTGGTAGACCCGAATTTGAGGCAAGACGACTCGAGTACTGCGATATGCGTCGCATACTAAAGAAATCCATCAAGCGCAGTAAAATGGATCGCTTCCTAGAGCTATGTGACGAAGCAGAGAACGACATTTGGGGCATGGCCTACAAGCTCGCAGTGAAGAAATTTAAGTCTGCTCAGTCCACGGTGCCCAAACCCGAGGCGAAGATGATTGAGATCGTGGAAGCTCTGTTCCCGGGCAGTCCGACTGTTCCCTCGCGAGGGCCATTACCAAGCCCGGTACGGCTTTTCGACGTCCCCGAAGTCTCCACGGAGGAAACACTCTTAGCGGCGGGCAGTATTCGAGACTCCAAAGCTCCTGGACCAGACGCCATTCCAAATAAGGCACTAAAACTGGCACTCATGTTGCGTCCCGAATGCTTCGCAAGGGTGTTTGACAGCTGTCTTCGACAAGGCATCTTCCCCAGCCCGTGGAAGATCCAAAACCTTGTGCTCATCCCAAAGCCCAACAAACCCCCGGAGTTGCCCTCATCCTACAGACCGATTTGCCTGATAGACACGGTCGGCAAAGTCTTGGAAAGGATAATCTGCAACAGATTGAACTCTTCAATTCGCCAGGCAGGCGATCTTTCGGAGAGACAGTACGGGTTCAGGAAGGCTCGTTCAACGGTCGATGCCATCGCAGTTGTCACCGAAATTGCGAAAAAGGCTATCGAAGGCAACAGATGGCGTGGTGGAAGCAAGGAGTACTGCCTAGTGGTCACCCTAGATATAAAAAACGCGTTTAACTCTGCAAGTTGGGATAGCATTCTGGAGGCTCTTCGCAGATTTCAGACCCCGAGTTATCTTATGCGGATTATCGGTGACTACTTTAGGCACCGAATACTCAAGTACAGAACCGATGCAGGAGAGCGATCATACAACGTGACAGGTGGGGTGCCGCAGGGCTCCGTACTCGGTCCCTTACTTTGGAACGCAATGTATGGCGGCATTCTCAGACTCCAGCTACCAGAGGGCACCACAACAGTGGGCTTTGCAGACGACGTCGCGATGGTAGTGACTGCTAAACATTTGCATGAGGTGGAAGCGTTATGCAGCACAGCAGTAGCAGCGGTGAAGGACTGGCTTACATCCGTGGGCCTGCAATTAGCGGACCACAAAACTGAAGCAGTCCTCATAAGCAGTAGGAAGTTAGTCGAAGTTGCGAGCATCAATCTGGGTACTGCCACGATAACATCGAGCAGAGCCATCAGATACCTCGGCGTTTTGATCGACACACGTCTGAGCTACAGAGAGCACCTCGAGCATGCTGGCCAAAAAGCAGCAGCGATCGGACAGGCATTAAACCGCATAATGCTAAACACTAGAGGGCCAAAGCAGGGTCGCAGACTTCTGCTTCAAAATGTGGTGAAAGCTACAATGCTATATGGAGCTCCGATTTGGTCACATGCCACCAAGACCAAATCCTACATGAGAGGACTGCAAGCCACCTACAGAGTAGGTGCACTCCGTGTATGCTGTGGATTCCGTACCATATCAGGGGATGCTGCTCTGGTCATAGCAGGAATGGTGCCACTCGACCTCCTGGCCACAGAGAGGGCCAAAATATATACGGAGAAGCGCACTGGTCAGTCTGCCTCACATCGGCAAATCTCCAAAGCAGCAAGGGAAGCGAGTGTTAGACAGTGGCAATCCAGATGGGACGCGTCAGAAAAGGGTCGCTGGACGCACCGCCTAATTTTCGACTTGGATGGGTGGCTTAACCGAAAATCTGGTTTTGTCAATTTCCACCTCACGCAACTCCTGAGTGGACATGGCTGCTTCCGCAGCTATCTTTGCAGACTTGGTCACGAACGTGACCCGTTCTGCCGGTGGTGCTATCCGGAGGCTGAAGAAACAGCGGAACACGTAATCTTCACTTGCCGCAGATTCATCATAGAGAGAGAGGAGCTGTCAAACGTAGTGGGGCCCAACTTAACAGTGGACAACTTGGTCAGCCGGATGCTGGTGAGTGACGCATGCTGGACTGCGGTCTGCACTTTCGCCGTCAAGGTCACAACAACGCTGCGCGAACTGGAAAGGGAGCGAAGGCGGAACCGAGAAGAAATGGCTTGAATAGCCACCCAGGATCTCGCGAAGCAATACCGAAAGGTAGTACCGCGAGATTTCCTGGCCCCCCACCACCCTCATTATTTTTTCTCTTTTTCTTTTTTTTCCTTGCTACTTTTATCTTGTTCTATACCTTGTATATACACTCACACACACACACTCACACACACACACTTGCATACTTTCGGGAGGTACCCAAATATCTGCATACCCCCAGGTCGAACTGTCAATTCTGCAGAAGTAGCGATCACTGCATAAAAGAGCTAAAGGTCGTGGAACTGACCGATTCCAACCTCTTCCGCGAAAGCGGTGCTCAAAAGGGAGTCTCTGGGAAACCGAGTCGGGGCGTTATAGCTCCCTCCGGTCAAAAGTCGAGGGGAAACCTCCGGCCAACGATGGACTGCCTAGTAGATCGTGATTCTGTAGACAGTACGAGTGTGATAGGAGAAGATGTAGCGCGGATAGAAGCTGAGTTCCTTTCCGAATTTCTCCAACGTGTTTTGTTTCGACATGACAGACGATAAAGACACGCCCAAGAGAAGCAGGGACACATACAGTCCTAAAAACTCCCAAGAAGCCGCTTCTAAGAAACCAAAAGCTCAAAGAAGCTTAGTTGATCTGTTAAAGGAGCTCGGAGGTCTTATCGATGAGCAAGTAGAAGCGTTTAAGCCAAAGGCGGTTCGCCATATTAATCAAGCAAGGAGAGTCGCTTTTGCGCGAATGAAAGAGCTTCATACGGAAATCAACTCCAGGTTAGCAGAGAGAGAGTGCAAACCCAATGCAGATCCAGACAAACGATCGCACGAGGTCCAGTTTAGTGATGTGGCAGCACAAACCTCGCCTGCAAACAACGCTTATAGGCAATCTCGGAAGCCCAATAGCCCGAAGCGCAGCAACGAGACTCAAGAAATGCAAGCGGTCATGCATCCAAAGCCTCGTGTCGCGAACAAGATCCCGAATGAAGCCACTGAAGTCGGTGAGCAATGGCAAACCGTTAACAGGAAGCACGTGCCTATGATACGTCAAGGGAAGCCCAGGCCCGATGCTATCATAGTAAAAGGCAAAGATGGTATGTCTTATAGCGAAATACTAAAAATGATTACCAGAAGCAGCGATGAGCGTTTAAAAAATGTGGGATCCAATGTCAGAAAAGTCAGGCGCACTGCGAAAGGCGATCTACTCTTTGAGATAGATAGTAGTGTGGCTAAAGACATTCAGCAAATACGCGAAAACATCGGGAAATCCATCGGACAGCATGTGGATACTCGAGTCTTAACCCAGGAGACACAGCTTGAGCTCAGGCAACTGGATGAAATGACGTCTGAAGCTGATATACGAGCAGCATTTAAATCCCAACTAAATATCGAGATGGGACAGAGTGCTATAAGGAGTCTGCGACCTGGCTATGCAGGCACGCAGCGTGCTGTTATAAGTCTTCCGACGTTAGAAACAAATAAAGCAAAAATTGCGTGGACTGTGTGCCAAATTCAAATATGTAATAAGTAATAAGTAATAAGGAACCGGGGCACATTGCTTTAAATTGCAAGAGCACAATCGACAGGAGCGGCTGCTGTATTAAATGTGGAAAAACAGGCCATAAGGTCCGAGAATGTAAAAATGAGCCCTTTTGCTTCTTGTGTACATTAGATGGCGACAAGAGCTCGAATCATATAGCGAGCAGTGCACACTGTCCAAGGACTACCAACAGAGGCGCACAGCACCGTAAAAATTAGATTTTTACAAGTCAATCTAAACCACTGTGAGGCTGCACACGATTTACTTACACAATCTGTACGTGAGCAAAAAACAGACGTAGCGTTGGTTAGCGAGCCATACCGAAGGAAACTGGGCAACCACTGGACATGCGATCTCTCGGAAAAATCTGCAATCTGGTGTTGTGGTAGCTCACCTATCCAGCAATCTGAGGCGCAAGCCTTTAACTGTTTTATTCGAGCAAAAATCAGAAATGTATGGATCTATAGTTGCTACATGCCACCCAGTCTCAACATGCAAGAGTTTGAAAGAGCCATGGACGAACTATCCTCTGACATCAGAGACCACAGCCCAACATTGGTGGCGGGTGATTTTAATGCCTGGGCAACTGAATGGGGCAGCAGAACCACTAACTTCAGAGGCGAGTGTCTGCTTGATTCCTTTGCCAATCTGAACATTGAGCTCTTAAATACTAGCACCCGACCCAGGAAATGCAGAAGATATGGCCCAGTCGACCTCAACGTGGCTAAAAGATGCCTGTGATGCGAGCATGCCTCGAAAGGGAATCTTCACACGGCATCATGTACCAGTCTACTGGTGGACAGACGACATTGCGAGTATACGAGCTGAATGAATTCAAGCGAGAAGAATTTACACCCGCAACAGGAACCCAGAGAAAAACGAAGAAAACTGAAAGTTGCAATCAGAGAAAGCAAACAGCGCTGCTTAAATGAGCTGCTGGAAGAGGCCGAGCACGACATATGGGGAAGGCCATACAAAAATAGTCATGAAGAAACTGAATGCATTCAAGTCAGAGGAGCCACTGAGCTCGTCGAAGCTCTCGATCATTGTGAATAATTTGTTCCCGAAGCAAGCTTCTACTCCAGCCGTTAATGACGTGGCAAGGGAGCGGTTGGTGTTAATTCCCAGCGTCACTGCCGCAGAAGTTGGTGCAGCCAGGAAACGTTTGAAATCCAAATCCGCCCCAGGTCCGGATGAGATCCCAAACAAGGCACTGAAGCTAGCCGTCCAAGAGTTCCCAGAATCCTTTGCTGCAGGGGGGTATGCAGTGGCTTCCGTACAATTTCGGGTGATGCTGCTCTGGTGCTGGCCGGTATCCTCCCCCTGGATTTACTGTCAGCAGAACGCAAACGGCTGTTCGAAGAACCGAACACAGGCACGAGCGGACATATAACTGCACTGCGAGCTGAAGTAAGGACGAACAGTATTTCGGAATGGCAGGACAGATGGAGCAACAGTTGCAAAGGGCGATGGACCCATAAACTAATTCCGGACATCAAAAAGTGGCTTTCCAGAAGTCACGGCGAAGTAAATTACTACCTGACCCAAATACTAAGCAGACACGGTTGCTTTAAAGATTATCTTCATCGTCGAGGACACGTAAACTCCCCAGTGTGCCCGCAGTGTAAGAGCACTGTGGAAAATGCAGAACATGTTCTTCTGCACTTTCCCCGATTCAGGAGGATCGCGAGGAATAAGAGACGTTGTGCGGAGAGTCTATCAGCCTGGACAACTTCGTCGGAAATATGCTAAAGAGTGAGACAATATGGAGAGCAGCGGCTAATTTCTCAGCTAAAGTGATGACGGAGCTCAGACGCCTGAAGAGGCTCAGACGAGAAGAATAGTGAACTAGATCTCTAGTACATCTGGGCCATGCGAAGCAATGCCTTACAGCAGTTCCCCATGACCCGGCAGAGGGCTTACAATACCTTTTTTTGTAACATCAATAAACCGAATTAAATAAAAAAAAAACACACACACTCACAGGCTCACACATTTCACTCGCGAGTAGAGGTGTACGTGTTTTCCCTCGTCGTCCTTTGTATTAGCGTTTCAAATCGTTTCTTACGCCTGGCAAATATCAAAAGTGATTGTGTATAAAAAATTAAGTTCCTCCAACTTAATTTAAATCACTGCAGAGCAGCACAGGACTTACTAAGTCAAACGGTGCGTAAACGTGGTACGGATGTAGCCTTACAGTGCCAGACAGGACGGAAGCTGGGTGCAGAACCACAATGTTTGAGCAGCCATTTGGAGCTGTGGGAATCCTGCGTCACAACTGAGAGAGCATCACACAGCGTGAGGGCCAAATGTAACGGCATATACGTATATAGTTGCTACATTGCGCCTAGTATTCCGATCCCAGAATACGCCGAAATGCTGGACGAACTGACGGAGGATGCAAGATCGCGCTCTCCGGTGTTTAATGCTGGTGATTTTAACGCCTGGGCAACCGACTGGGGCAGTATCCGGACTACACTGAGGGGTATAATGCTGTTGGATGCATTCGCAGTGCTGAATGTAGCGTTGCTGAACTCAGGCAACGTCCACACCTACACAAGAGCAGGAAGAGGTTCAGTGATAGATTTGAGTTTCGCCAACCCCATTCTAGCAAGAAGCTCCAAGTGGTCTGTATCCAATGTATACACACACAGCGATCATCAAGCAATCATCTGCACTGTTGGATCAAGTCTGCAAGTGAAGATAGTGCCGCCGTTCAGGACTTGGAACCCGGAGACACTAGATGAGGAAGTCCTCTTTCTTATGATGAACATCGCTCACATACAGCCCAGTGAAAACGCGGACGAGTACGCAGACGGGGTCGCGTTGGCGATTAAGAATGCCTCTGATGCGTCTATGGTACAGCGGAAGAAAGGAGGCTGCAACCGCAAGCCAGTTCATTGGTGGAGCAATGACATTGCAGATACGAGGAGACAATGCCATGCAGCAAGACGACGCCAGCAACGTGCGAGAGAAGGACCACACTTTGTACAACTGCTAGAGGACTACAGAGTGAAGCGAGCCATCCTCACCAAGGCCGTCAAACGCAGCAAATCGAGATGCTGGAAGGAGCTTTGCGACGAAGCAGATAAGCAACCTTTTGGAACAGCATATAAGTTGGTCATGGGAAAGTTGGCAAGGCGCCCGATGCCTACAGACCCGGACCAGCTACGTGGTATTGTTGATGCATTGTTGCCGGAACACCCTCGAGTCGATCTCATGACCGAAGCGACAAGAGCAGCACCGAGATAGACAGAGCCAGCCGAAATAATAGAGACAGCAGCACACATGCAATCAGGCAAAGCCCCAGGACCAGATGGAGTGCCCTCGCGGGTCATCAAGCTCATTGCAGCAAAATACCCGCGACTTTTTGCGGAACTCTTCAATACCTGCACAAGGGAGCGGACAGTGCCAAGGAGGTGGAAATTGCAGCGGCTGGTGTTGCTGCCAAAAGGAGGCAATGTGGATGATCCATCTGCGTACAGGCCACTGGGCATGCAAGACGTTGTGGGCAAATTATTTGAGCGCATCGTTTGCAACAGACTGGAAGAAGAGCTGGAAGAAAGAAGGGGCCTTTCGGACTGGCAGTTTGGTTTCCGGTAGAAGCGGAGCACAGTTGATGCTATCAAGGTCGTAGTCGATATAGCTAGCAAAGCAATAGCGGGAGAGCGATGGAGAGGAGGGAAAAAGCAGTACTGCCTCGTAACAACGCTGGATGTGTGCAATGCATTTAACTCTGCAAGCTGGATGAGCGCACTGCACCACCTGAGGATATCCGAGTACATCGTGAGCATAGTAGGCAGCTACTTTCGGGATAGAGTACTGTTGTATGATACCTCCTGCGGCCGTGTACAGCATAGGATCTCTGGTGGCGTCACTCAAAGATCAGTTTTGGGTCCAACGTTATGAACGTAATAAGCTGGTTGGGAAGCAATTCCCTCTCCTTAGCTGGACACAAGACAGAAGCAGTCCTCATAAGCAGCAGAAAGGTCGTAGAATGCGCTACCATCGAAGTTGCAGGTTGCACAATAACATCGCAGCCGGCCATAAAATACCTGGGCATCCAGCTGGACCACAGCAAGTAAGGCGACAAAGGCGACGACCGCACTTGCTGGTATAATGGCGAATGTCGGAGGCCCTCGTCAGCGAAGTAGGTGGCTTATATCCAACGTGGTAAGATCCATTATACTGTACGCAGCACCAATATGGGCACCTGCAATGTCAGTCCAATCGTACGGGGAGGCATGTAAGGCGGCATATCGCACATGCGCGCTAAGGGTGCTCTCGGGAAGAGCTAAGCTTTAATATTGGGAGGAAT
Organism: Drosophila phalerata; assembly: GCA_951394115.2. NCBI lineage: Eukaryota > Metazoa > Arthropoda > Insecta > Diptera > Drosophilidae > Drosophila > Drosophila phalerata. Next base: position 12,612,793 of record OX596004.2, read on the forward strand.
TTCATAGTCCCTGACTTTATAGATATCCTATTTAGCTCGCAAAACAATTGGGTCGCTGTAACCCACATGGCAGCAGAGATCATGAAATCCTTGCATCGCGCTGAAAGACAGCGCGATTCGAATTCGAACTCTAGATGAGACTCTAGACGAGGCTTTCATGCCATTTCCCCCTCGTGAGGTAATACTTAGCGGTGGTTCCGCGAGAGGGAAACGGAGAGTAGGGGTGGTTTTAGTGGGTGCAAGTCCCACACTTTTCGGCTTTAAATGCTCCCCACCTATCAAAAAAAAAAAAAAAAATAAAAAAAAATAAACACACACACACTCACGCACTCGCACACATACACTCACACACACACACTCACACACACTCTTACGCGCTAGACCACCCAACCTTGCGAAGCAATGCTTCGCGGCAGTCCCTCAAGTCTGGATAATTTCTTATTCTATATTATTGTATTTGTAAATCTTTTGTGAATAAAAAAAAAAACACTCTTACACCCACACTCACATACACACACACACTCATACACACACACTCACACACACACACTCACACCGTGTGGTTAGACACCGTGTGGTTATACACCGTGTGGTTAGCGGGTCGAAGAATACTACCACAGCACGTCATAGCTTGTCGTACACGGGGATGTTTCTGATCGGAGAGGTGCCTCTTGCAGGTGTAAAGACTCTGATTTTCATTAACTTGGTAATGGCCAGATCGATTCCTTTCTTGATTAGTTAAAGCAACTTGTAACCTCCGATTCAATGTCAGGTATCCCCTGGGTAGGCGCAACACACCCGTGAGGCGCCTAGCTAATACAAGAAGGCGACTAAGGCTGAGACCAGTAAGGCCTTAGGATTGGATTCTGGATTCCCCATTTTGAATTGACGACCCCTGGGCTGACGGCAGCAGTATTCTAGCACTTTACTAAGCGGAGTGACATCTAGCTGAAATGGCTGCTAGGCTAATGCTTCTGCCGACTACGTCCCGCGAAAAATTGGCAAATCTCCAATGCACGCTCCTTGTTTCGCCGCCATTAAGTTGGCCGTACAGGATCAGTTGAATAATTCCTGACTAGCGCGGATTCGGCTCTCTACTTTCGACCCCATAAGGGTGAGTGCTAACCCTTGCATGGCCTCCCTGCTTGCATAGACAACCATGGAATTAGAACGCGACTGCACAACGAACAAGGATAACGGCTTGGAGTTGGGACCCAACAAAATGAGTAATCATATTAACCCCCTGATGTTGGAGAAGGATACGTCGGAGAATGAGACTGTGATGGAGACAGGAAATGGGTTTGCAAGAAGCAGCAGGGACCACCCCAGCGACACGTACTTGCTCTAAAAAAGCGCCAGGGACGCAGAAGAGCGCTATGTTCTGTGATCTGGGACGCGAGATTGCAATTCTGGTGGATATGCTGGAGGTGGACGGTAAGAGACGTAGCATTCATCAACCAATGCGCGACTCTATCGAGAGCATTGGGGCTTTGTACGAGCTGGTGGCCATACAGATGCATGACGACGGAGCAAAGGCGGTTATCAGGACACACCAGTCCTGCCAAACCTCGCCACTATTTATAACATAGGCTGAGACGAAAAGAAAGCAAGCCACAGGAGCAAGAACGCCTCTAACAAAAAGGCAAAAGAATGCGGCGGTAGCGATCCCTGTGACTAGCGCCGTATAATCGGAGTCGCCCAACGGAGAGCAGGCGACTCCTACCGTAAGCACAGCCAGTCAATGGAGAAAGGTTGCCTCAAAGCAGAATCCTCGGAATCCTGACCCGACGCGTTGGTCATCAAGACTGAGAGGTGACCTACTCCGAGATTCTCAGAAAGGTCAAACTCGATGAGAAGCTGCATGGGTTGGGAGCAGTGTTGCCAATTTAGCTATTTCCCCGTTAGATCTAGCGGGTTGCAATTGGCAAATGCGGGATAAATTCTAAACTAGCGGCTAGCGGGAATTATAGCTATTTTTCTGTAGACAAATATTATGTGCCAAGAGGCGGACATTCTCGAGCACTTCAAGGTGGAATCAGCCAAAATTGAAGAGATTCTGTTTCAATAAGCCAACGTCCACCTTATAAAGTGGTCAAATTTACAGGATACCACAAGCTTTTGGTCCGAAGTGTCCAACTACGTGGATGCAGCAGCAAATAAAAGATTTTCGGCACTGGCATCATTTGCGCTAAGTATTTTATAGCTGCCATGGTCAAACGCAGAGATGGAAAGACTATTTAGTCAAATGAACAATGTCAAAACTAAGCTGAGAAATAGAATGGCCGTGTAGACAGTAAACTCAATTTTACACAAGGTATTTTATCTGTTCAGCTTATATTTTATAATCTTAGTAACATTGAATTTCATATTTGTGGATACGCCGCGAAAACAAATGCTGTCATGACTATGAAGTGCCAGCAGTTTGTTTAAATAAGATAGGGACCAATCAGTCCTAAATAAGTTCAGCTGCAGAAAAGGATATGTTGGACGAAATTTAAAAAATTGCAGACTTGATTCAATAAAAATATCGTTTCAGTACTCAAGCGGTTTTTTTAGGTACCAAAAAAAAAATCTCGCTATTTCTACCTTTTTTCGAAGGCTAATTTTGTTTTTTTATGAGCCGAAGAGTTGGCAACACTGGTTGGGAGAAGCAGTGACCCGGATCCGAAGAACCCAGCAAGGCGAGTTGTTGTTGCAACTTGGTAAAGCTGCAGAGGATACCAGTGCTTTCAAGGCTCTTATTGGCGAAACACTTACCAAGCAAATCGGCGAAAAGAAAGCACCAGGACCCGACGGCATTCCAAATAAGACCCTACAGCTTGCAGTAGCCACTCGACCCGAGGTATTTGTTGACATCTTTAACAAGTGCTTGAAGGAAGGCGTGTTTCCCAAGCGATGGAAACTGCAGCGTCTTATTCTCCTGCCAAAAGGAAATAAGCCCGCTGAGGAACCTTCTGGATACCGACCAATTTGCCTGTTAGACTCTATCGGCAAGATACTGGAACGCATACTCTACAACAGGCTCCCGCAGATAGTTGAGGAAAAAAACGCATTGTCTGAGGCACAGTATGGATTCCATAAGGCAAGGTCGACGGTGCATGCGATAATGGCTGTCGTCAATATCGCAGCCAGGGCGATTGAGGGAGCCAGGTGGAGATGGGGCCAGAAGCAGTACTGTGCTGTGGTGACTCTCGACATCCGCAATGCGTTTAATTCGGCGAGCTGGTTGCGCATAAAAGGTGCACTCATTCGGATCGGACTGCCGGCCTATCTGCTACGGATAATATCCAATTATCTGTCGGATAGGGTGCTGGAATATGAGACAGATGAGGGCACAAAGCATTATAGGGTGACAGCCGGTGTTCCGACGATGTACGACGATGTTCTCAGACTGGAACTGCCCGATGGATGTAGTCTAATTGGATTCGCCGATGACCTAGCTTTGGTCGTAGTGGCTAAAGAGGTTGGAGCAGTGGAGGAAGCCGCTAGTGCTGCAATTCGAGTTATCGCTGGATGGATGGATGAGGCGGGACTCGACCTGGCAGGTCATAAAACGGAGGCGGTGCTCATCACAAGCCGCAAGAAAGTCGAGTTTATGAGCGTGCAAGTGGGAAACAACACAATCAGGTCGATGGAATACATCAAGTACCTGGGTGTCTTACTAGACAACCGTCTGAGTTTCCGTCCTCATGTGGAGTACGTTGCCCAAAAGGCCTCAAAAATGCAGGGAGCTCTTTCGAGGATGCTTCCAAACATCGGTGGACCGAAGGTTGGAAGAAGACTGCTCCTGGCAAGGGTAGTTTCGTCTATCCTTTTGTATGCAGCGTCTCCGGAGTAAACTTTCAGCACCTTACAGACTTTGCGCTCTGCGAGTCATCTCTGGTTTCAGGACTGTTTCGTATGATGCAGCCTTAGTATTGGCGGGAATGATACCAGTAGACATCCTGGCTACGGAAATGCGAGATATCTACCTGGCGCGTACCGAGATGGGCAATATCGTATCAGTGGAAGCGATAAAGAGAGCAGAGAGACAGGCATCCCTATCTACGTGGCAAGCTAGGTGGGACGCGAGCAACAATGGGCGATGGACGCATCGGCTTATACCAAAGGTGGAGGATTGGTTGGACAGAGGTAGGGGAGAGGTTAACTTTCACCTAACTCAGTTCCTAACTGGACATGGAGGCTACAGGAAGTACCTTCAAAAGTACAGGCACGAGGATAGTCCGGGGTGTCTGAATTGCCCTAACAATAGTGAAGACCCGGAGCACGCACTGTAGCACTGTACACGGTATAGTACCCGAGCGGAAGTCGTTCCACCACCGGAGAGCCTGATCGCTTTTATGCTGGAAACTGAGGAGAATTGGATTAGCACGTGACAGCTCGTAACATGCATCCAAAGGGATCTGAGAAGATGCGAAAGAGAGCGACGTGAGAGAGACAGTGCCTAGAGAAGGCAACCACTCCCCGCGAAGTAATTCTTGGCGGTGATCACGCGGGGAGCGGGGTGTGTAGTTGTGTGAGGGTGTGTTTAGTACGTAGACATCGACGTTGTCGGTGAATCGTGCATGCTGTTGGTACGGGCCATCAGTATCTTTCGATAGATTCACATCCACCATGGCGCATCCATGGAAAAAAAAACAAAAAAAAACGCACACACACTCGCACACATACACTCATACACACACACTCACACACACTTTTACACCCACACTCACATACACACATACACACACACACTCACACACTCACACACTCACACACTCACACAAACACACTTGAAAACATACACTCACACACACACACACTCTTACACTCACACACACATACACTCGCACACAAACTCATACACACACACACTCATACACACACAAACATAATATAACTAATTTTTATTCTGTTTCGTTTACAGCTTGCTCAACTGGCAATATGGATCAGGCGGATCAGGAGGAGCATTCAACGCCCGTCATGCGCACACACACAGTGTGCGCGTAACTGGACGCAATGACGAAGAGGACCAACTCATGCACTCCAAGCACGGTGAAGCTTGCGAACAAGATTTTTCTTTTGCGACACCAGCTAGCTTTCTTCAGCAGTCCTATTCGAGTGAAAATCAAGGTTAATATCAATTTTATTTTTATGAAATTTTTTTTATCGTCTAGCAGCTTATGTTGGTCTGCTGTACAATTTTTAAACATTGTAAATTTTTTGTATACCATATTTTGGACCTATTCTTGTCTTAAGATATTGAAAATATGTACAGCTCTATAAATGACTCGACAAATTTTGTCATTCATGACACTACCTTTAATCCAGAAGACACTCAGTCGGATCTTAATTACACCGTTGACCGTAGCTTGTCGTTTGTTGCCAAAGCCCCCATAAATGACATACGAAAATTTACAGTAAATACAACCGAAAGTCAACCAAAGTCTAAAAAACACTTTTGCATATATTGTAAGAAGCTCCAGTCCAAATTTGCACGTCATTTGGAACTAATGCATCGCGATGAACGCATTGTAAAAGAACTTTTAGTTTTGAGCAGAAATTCCAAAAAACGAAAGCAGTTGATAGAATGTGTACGAAAAAAAGGAGATTTTCTGTACAACATCGACTCTAATTTTAATAATGGAAACATTATTGCAACTCGTCGAAATCGAGTTAGTTCAAAAAATACGGCAATCGATTTTGTTGCTGGCCGTACTTTCCATGGGTTTTACCCAAAAAACTATTCGAAATCACGGCAAGAAATGTGTTGAAAATGATCATAAAAAAGGAATACGAGATATTTTAAAAGCTGGACGAACAAAAGCTGGTTATATGCACAGTGCAGCAAACGAAATCTTAAGAAATAAAGTAGCACCTATATTGAACGATGACGAAATTAGTCGTACATTATTGTATGATCATTTAATAGTGTTATTTGGCAATGTAGAGTGCTTGAAACACTCCGAGGTGCAACACGACATGATTAGAGCGAATATGCGACTTTTAAGTAGACTTTTACTTAATATAAAAAAAGAAAATTCGGAAATTTCAGAGCTTACTGATGTAATTTGCCCAAAATACCACGATATTGTTGTATCATCTATACGGGCTGTAGCGGAATTTGATAACAACCAAATGGCTTTTAAAAAACCAACCGTAGCAACGACATTATCATGTCTTATTAAAAAAGTGCCAAGATTCTGTCTGCGAACTGTATTAAAACCGACAACTTTGCCAGGAAAAAGCAAGTAGATGACTTTTTATGCATATGGGAAAATGAAATAAACATAAATATAAATAAAAGAGCAGTAGCAGACCAATCAACAAAACGAAGAGCTGCGAAAATTATGTTGCCGTCACCAGAAGATATAAAAAAAACTTTACAACTATGTCAACACAAAGGCGGAAGAAATGTTAAATGTAATAAGTCCAAGCTTCAGTTTGTCAGCGTGGACCTCCTTAACGGAGTGTACTCTTATTAGCTTGCAAATATTCAACAGACGCAGAGCTGGCGAAATCGAAAGAATGACCATCGAGAATTACAATGCAGCTCAAGAGATTCGGGATTTTTCTGGCCTAGAAAACTTATCCGAGAGTATAATAGAGATTTCAAAAAGATTCAAGAGGGTAACACTTAGAGGAAAACTTAATAGAACAGTGCCTGTTCTTCTCACCATGCTAAATCAAATATGTATAGATAACATTCTTAAACATCGCATAGAAGCCGGAGTAAACAAAAACAATAAATATATGCAAGGCCACTTGCCAAACAGTACATTAGAGCTTGTCCTCTTCTTGTTAAATTTTCTAAAGAATGCGGAGCCAGTCGGCCTGAGACTTTAAGAGGGACAAATTTGCGAAAACAGTTAGCAACCCATACTGCCACGATGGTGGATATAAATGATGTGCAAGTAGACCGATTGGCCAATTTTATGGGACACCACAAAGATATACACAAAAATATATATCGCATGCCAACATCTATTAGCGAAATGTCAGAAGTATCAAAACTTCTAATGTCAGCTATGAATTTCAATAACAATGTTGATGGTGAGTTTTTGGGTTGAACTAACAACTTATTAACTGTGTTGTGTTTGTATTTAGAATTCATTGTTAGTCACATTTTATTTTCATGCTTCTAATTAAGAAAATGTTATTCAAAAGCTACCGAAAATGCATCAGAAAATGAAGATACAAGCTCTGATGATGACGAAACGGTTTCTAAAGTTGGCTCGGGAAATGGAATAGATTTCCATGCTAGTTCCGAAGATGAGTATCTCCCACCAGTAAAAATAAATCGCCGTTCTAGTAAAAATAATAAAAACTAGGGGGCTCCACCCCCTGCTCGCTTCGCTCGCTAACCCACCGCTCGCTTCGCTCGCGGTGCTACAGTCGAGCATACTCGACTGTCGGAGACCCCGTACTTACTTTGGAAATAGAAAAGACTACAAAAATTAAAATAATAATTTGGTTGTAATAAATTTTCGACTACTTTTTTCAATGACAGCTATATGATATAGTTGTCCGATTTGATCCAACATCGGTCATGATATATAAAACCAAGCATACTGTAATAGTTTAGTTGAGATATCTCATAAAACAAAAAAGTTTTTCATACTAAGACTTGATTTTCGCCCGATCGGTCCAATGGCAGCTATATGATATAGTGGTCCGATTTAAGCCAACTTCAGACAGGCAATATAAAACCAAGTTATTTGCATACTGTATTCGATTAGTTGAGATATCTCATAAAACAAAAAAGTTTTTCATACTAAGACTTGATATTCGGCTGATCCGTCCTATGGAAGCTATATGATATAGTGGTCCGATTTGAACCAACTTTGGACAGGATATATAAAACTAAATCTTATGCATATTGTATCAGTTTGGTTGATATATCTCATAAAACAAAAAGTTTTTCATACCAAAACTTGATTTTCGACCGATTGTTCCTATGGGCGCTATATGATATAGTGGTTCGATTTGAACCAACTTTGGACAGGATATATAAAACTAAATCTTATGCATATTGTATCAGTTTGGTTGAGATATCTCATAAAACAAAAAAGTTTTTCTTACTAAAACTTGATTTTCGACCGATCGGTCCCATGGCAGCTATATGATATAGTGGTCCGATTTGAACCAACTTTGGACAGGATATATAAAACTAAATCTTATGCATATTGTATCAGTTTGGTTGAAATATATCATAAAACAAAAAAGTTTTTCATACTAAAACTTGATTTTCGACCGATTGTTCCTATGGGCGCTATATGATATAGTGGTCCGATCCAAAAAAGAAATGGACTTAGTATGCCTGCAATGTAGAGGAACCTACATACTAAGTTTGGTGTCACTAGCTTTTAAATTGTTCTTATAATTTGGATATGAAATTTTTGTTTTCGATTTGTGGGCGATAAAGGGGGCGTGGCCAAATTTTGAAACAAACTTGATCTGCTTGCAATATAGGCGAACCTACATACCAAGTTGGGTGGCTCTAGCTCTTATAGTCTCTGAGATCTAGGTGTTCATACAGACGGACAGACGGACAGACACACATGGCTATATCGACTCGGCTATTGATGCTGATCAAGAATATATATACTTTATGGGGTCTGCCACGCCTCCTTCTGCCTGTTACGCACATTTTCGTTAAACCAAACCCAATAGACCCCTGTACTTTTTTTAAGTACGGGGTCTAATTATATAATTATACCCGTTACTTATAAAAAATAAGTATAAGGGTATATTGTGTTCGTTGGAATGCAATACATGGCAATACATGCCCCCTAGAGTATGCAATAGATTTTGTATTGTTAGAAAATTTTCTTTAAAGTACTTTTATATGTAGTGAAATAAGTAACGGGTATCCTATAGTCGGGATCTCGACTATAGCCTTTCCCACTTGTTTTTAAAATACAAAGGCGCCACAGAAATCCAAAACAACCTAAAACAATTGGTTCTCGGTTGGTTTAAAATTCTGGGGCACTCCTGATTATTTAAATTTCAAAATAAATATTAACCAAATAAATAATAATCAATTATTTTATAATCAATAACTCTTAGGATCTCCTTTTGGGAAAACCAAACGAATCAGGTGGAGTGAGGAAAAAAAGGCTGTTCTTTGTCAAGAATTTGGAGATCTGGCAAAGATAGAGAGTCTTCCGTCGCTAAAAGAGTGCTAAATGTTCGTATTTGCACAAATAAAGACCTTTATTGATAACCATAGTAAGGCCGAGCAGTTTGATTTATGTAAATTACTTTAGCACTAGACTTTTACCTCGTGTAGAGGTTTTTTTTGTGGGATATCAGAAATTTTTGCAATTGCTTTTGCTTTTGACATTTTAACTTTATCATTAATGCAGGAGATAGTAAAATATATAAATAAGAGACTCCGGCCCTGTTTGCTTCGCTCGCGTTGCTACTGTCTACTTTTCATACTAAGACTCGCCCGATCGGTCCAATGTTAGCTATGTGATACAGTGGTTTGATTACCGGTTACCAATTTCGGTCAGGATGTATAAAACTATCTTAAATGCATGTTCTATCAATTTGGTTAAAATATCTCATAAACCAAAAAAGTTTTTCATACTAAAACCTAATTTTGACCCGATCGGTCCTATGACAGTTATATGATATAGTGGTCCGATATGAACCAATTTCGGTCAGGATGTATAAAACTATGTAAAATACGTATTTTATCAGTTTGGTTGAGATATCTCATAAAACCAAAAAGTTTTTAGTACTAAAACGTGATATTCGAACTAAAACGTGATTTTCGACCGATGGAAAAATGTATATATTCAGTTAACAGGCAAAATCTTCCAAACCCCTCAACCAAAATTTATGTGTTATATACAAAAAAACGCAAAATTTTATGTACCACAATATACTTAAATTAAAAAATAAATAATAGTTAGAGCCGTTTTCTCAGAAATCGCCAAAATATAAGCTAAAAAACCTTATTTCACCTGTAAAATGTTACCTGAGTACTTTAGAAAACAAGGGGGCTCCGCCCCCTGCTCGCTTCGCTCGCCTACCCCCGGCTCGCTTTGCTCGCGGTGAGGTGCGGCTACAGTCGAGCACGCTCGACAGTAGGATACCCTGAGCCCAGGTACTCTTTTATAAATGTTGATTTTCGACCAATTGTTCCTGTGGCAGCTATATGATAAATGGAACCGATTTGAACCAAATCTGGTCAGAATGTACAAAACCAACCTAAATGCATATTCTATCAGTTTGGTTAAGATATCTCAAAAAACCAAAGCATTTTTCATACTAACACTTACTTTTCGATTGAACGTCTCTATTGCAGCTATATGATATAGTGGTCCGATCTGAACCAAATTTGGCCAGAATATATGAGACGAACTTAAATGTTCATTCTATCAGTTTGGTTAGGCTATCTCTAAAAACAAAAAACTTTTTCTTACTTAAACTTGATTTTCGACTGAGCGTCTCTATGGCAGCTATATGATATAGTGTTCCGATTTGGACCAAATTCGGTGAGGATGTATAATACCAGCCCAGATGCATATTCTAACAGTTTGGTTACGATATCTCAAAAAACAAAAAACTATTTCATACATATGCTTGATTTTCGGCAGAGCGTCTCTATGACAGCTATATCATATAGTGGGCCGACTTTAACCAAATTTGGTCAGGATGTATAATACCACCCCAAATGTATATCGTGTGAGATTGGTTGAGATATTTCAAAAATTGAAGAAGCTTTTCATACTAAAACTTATTTTTCGATGTATCGTTCCTATGGCAGCTATATTATATAGTTGTCCGATCCAAAAATAAAAACAAACTTGATCTGCGTACGATATCCAGGAACCTACATTCCAAGAATATCGGCAAGAAATGTGTTGAAAATGATCATAAAAAAGGAATACGAGATATTTTAAAAGCTGGACGAACAAAAGCTGGTTATATGCACAGTGCAGCAAACGAAATCTTAAGAAATAAAGTAGCACCTATATTGAACGATGACGAAATTAGTCGTACATTATTGTATGATCATTTAATAGTGTTATTTGGCAATGTAGAGTGCTTGAAACACTCCGAGGTGCAACACGACATGATTAGAGCGAATATGCGACTTTTAAGTAGACTTTTACTTAATATAAAAAAAGAAAATTCGGAAATTTCAGAGCTTACTGATGTAATTTGCCCAAAATACCACGATATTGTTGTATCATCTATACGGGCTGTAGCGGAATTTGATAACAACCAAATGGCTTTTAAAAAACCAACCGTAGCAACGACATTATCATGTCTTATTAAAAAAGTGCCAAGATTCTGTCTGCGAACTGTATTAAAACCGACAACTTTGCCAGGAAAAAGCAAGTAGATGACTTTTTATGCATATGGGAAAATGAAATAAACATAAATATAAATAAAAGAGCAGTAGCAGACCAATCAACAAAACGAAGAGCTGCGAAAATTATGTTGCCGTCACCAGAAGATATAAAAAAAACTTTACAACTATGTCAACACAAAGGCGGAAGAAATGTTAAATGTAATAAGTCCAAGCTTCAGTTTGTCAGCGTGGACCTCCTTAACGGAGTGTACTCTTATTAGCTTGCAAATATTCAACAGACGCAGAGCTGGCGAAATCGAAAGAATGACCATCGAGAATTACAATGCAGCTCAAGAGATTCGGGATTTTTCTGGCCTAGAAAACTTATCCGAGAGTATAATAGAGATTTCAAAAAGATTCAAGAGGGTAACACTTAGAGGAAAACTTAATAGAACAGTGCCTGTTCTTCTCACCATGCTAAATCAAATATGTATAGATAACATTCTTAAACATCGCATAGAAGCCGGAGTAAACAAAAACAATAAATATATGCAAGACCACTTGCCAAACAGTACATTAGAGCTTGTCCTCTTCTTGTTAAATTTTCTAAAGAATGCGGAGCCAGTCGGCCTGAGACTTTAAGAGGGACAAATTTGCGAAAACAGTTAGCAACCCATACTGCCACGATGGTGGATATAAATGATGTGCAAGTAGACCGATTGGCCAATTTTATGGGACACCACAAAGATATACACAAAAATATATATCGCATGCCAACATCTATTAGCGAAATGTCAGAAGTATCAAAACTTCTAATGTCAGCTATGAATTTCAATAACAATGTTGATGGTGAGTTTTTGGGTTGAACTAACAACTTATTAACTGTGTTGTGTTTGTATTTAGAATTCATTGTTAGTCACATTTTATTTTCATGCTTCTAATTAAGAAAATGTTATTCAAAAGCTACCGAAAATGCATCAGAAAATGAAGATACAAGCTCTGATGATGACGAAACGGTTTCTAAAGTTGGCTCGGGAAATGGAATAGATTTCCATGCTAGTTCCGAAGATGAGTATCTCCCACCAGTAAAAATAAATCGCCGTTCTAGTAAAAATAATAAAAACTAGGGGGCTCCACCCCCTGCTCGCTTCGCTCGCTAACCCACCGCTCGCTTCGCTCGCGGTGCTACAGTCGAGCATACTCGACTGTCGGAGACCCCGTACTTACTTTGGAAATAGAAAAGACTACAAAAATTAAAATAATAATTTGGTTGTAATAAATTTTCGACTACTTTTTTCAATGACAGCTATATGATATAGTTGTCCGATTTGATCCAACATCGGTCATGATATATAAAACCAAGCATACTGTAATAGTTTAGTTGAGATATCTCATAAAACAAAAAAGTTTTTCATACTAAGACTTGATTTTCGCCCGATCGGTCCAATGGCAGCTATATGATATAGTGGTCCGATTTAAGCCAACTTCAGACAGGCAATATAAAACCAAGTTATTTGCATACTGTATTCGATTAGTTGAGATATCTCATAAAACAAAAAAGTTTTTCATACTAAGACTTGATATTCGGCTGATCCGTCCTATGGAAGCTATATGATATAGTGGTCCGATTTGAACCAACTTTGGACAGGATATATAAAACTAAATCTTATGCATATTGTATCAGTTTGGTTGATATATCTCATAAAACAAAAAGTTTTTCATACCAAAACTTGATTTTCGACCGATTGTTCCTATGGGCGCTATATGATATAGTGGTTCGATTTGAACCAACTTTGGACAGGATATATAAAACTAAACCTTATGCATATTGTATCAGTTTGGTTGAGATATCTCTTAAACAAAAAAGTTTTTCTTACTAAAACTTGATTTTCGACCGATCGGTCCCATGGCAGCTATATGATATAGTGGTCCGATTTGAACCAACTTTGGACAGGATATATAAAACTAAATCTTATGCATATTGTATCAGTTTGGTTGAAATATATCATAAAACAAAAAAGTTTTTCATACTAAAACTTGATTTTCGACCGATTGTTCCTATGGGCGCTATATGATATAGTGGTCCGATCCAAAAAAGAAATGGACTTAGTATGCCTGCAATGTAGAGGAACCTACATACTAAGTTTGGTGTCACTAGCTTTTAAATTGTTCTTATAATTTGGATATGAAATTTTTGTTTTCGATTTGTGGGCGATAAAGGGGGCGTGGCCAAATTTTGAAACAAACTTGATCTGCTTGCAATATAGGCGAACCTACATACCAAGTTGGGTGGCTCTAGCTCTTATAGTCTCTGAGATCTAGGTGTTCATACAGACGGACAGACGGACAGACACACATGGCTATATCGACTCGGCTATTGATGCTGATCAAGAATATATATACTTTATGGGGTCTGCCACGCCTCCTTCTGCCTGTTACGCACATTTTCGTTAAACCAAACCCAATAGACCCCTGTACTTTTTTTAAGTACGGGGTCTAATTATATAATTATACCCGTTACTTATAAAAAATAAGTATAAGGGTATATTGTGTTCGTTGGAATGCAATACATGGCAATACATGCCCCCTAGAGTATGCAATAGATTTTGTATTGTTAGAAAATTTTCTTTAAAGTACTTTTATATGTAGTGAAATAAGTAACGGGTATCCTATAGTCGGGATCTCGACTATAGCCTTTCCCACTTGTTTTTAAAATACAAAGGCGCCACAGAAATCCAAAACAACCTAAAACAATTGGTTCTCGGTTGGTTTAAAATTCTGGGGCACTCCTGATTATTTAAATTTCAAAATAAATATTAACCAAATAAATAATAATCAATTATTTTATAATCAATAACTCTTAGGATCTCCTTTTGGGAAAACCAAACGAATCAGGTGGAGTGAGGAAAAAAAGGCTGTTCTTTGTCAAGAATTTGGAGATCTGGCAAAGATAGAGAGTCTTCCGTCGCTAAAAGAGTGCTAAATGTTCGTATTTGCACAAATAAAGACCTTTATTGATAACCATAGTAAGGCCGAGCAGTTTGATTTATGTAAATTACTTTAGCACTAGACTTTTACCTCGTGTAGAGGTTTTTTTTGTGGGATATCAGAAATTTTTGCAATTGCTTTTGCTTTTGACATTTTAACTTTATCATTAATGCAGGAGATAGTAAAATATATAAATAAGAGACTCCGGCCCTGTTTGCTTCGCTCGCGTTGCTACTGTCTACTTTTCATACTAAGACTCGCCCGATCGGTCCAATGTTAGCTATGTGATACAGTGGTTTGATTACCGGTTACCAATTTCGGTCAGGATGTATAAAACTATCTTAAATGCATGTTCTATCAATTTGGTTAAAATATCTCATAAACCAAAAAAGTTTTTCATACTAAAACCTAATTTTGACCCGATCGGTCCTATGACAGTTATATGATATAGTGGTCCGATATGAACCAATTTCGGTCAGGATGTATAAAACTATGTAAAATACGTATTTTATCAGTTTGGTTGAGATATCTCATAAAACCAAAAAGTTTTTAGTACTAAAACGTGATATTCGAACTAAAACGTGATTTTCGACCGATGGAAAAATGTATATATTCAGTTAACAGGCAAAATCTTCCAAACCCCTCAACCAAAATTTATGTGTTATATACAAAAAAACGCAAAATTTTATGTACCACAATATACTTAAATTAAAAAATAAATAATAGTTAGAGCCGTTTTCTCAGAAATCGCCAAAATATAAGCTAAAAAACCTTATTTCACCTGTAAAATGTTACCTGAGTACTTTAGAAAACAAGGGGGCTCCGCCCCCTGCTCGCTTCGCTCGCCTACCCCCGGCTCGCTTTGCTCGCGGTGAGGTGCGGCTACAGTCGAGCACGCTCGACAGTAGGATACCCTGAGCCCAGGTACTCTTTTATAAATGTTGATTTTCGACCAATTGTTCCTGTGGCAGCTATATGATAAATGGAACCGATTTGAACCAAATCTGGTCAGAATGTACAAAACCAACCTAAATGCATATTCTATCAGTTTGGTTAAGATATCTCAAAAAACCAAAGCATTTTTCATACTAACACTTACTTTTCGATTGAACGTCTCTATTGCAGCTATATGATATAGTGGTCCGATCTGAACCAAATTTGGCCAGAATATATGAGACGAACTTAAATGTTCATTCTATCAGTTTGGTTAGGCTATCTCTAAAAACAAAAAACTTTTTCTTACTTAAACTTGATTTTCGACTGAGCGTCTCTATGGCAGCTATATGATATAGTGTTCCGATTTGGACCAAATTCGGTGAGGATGTATAATACCAGCCCAGATGCATATTCTAACAGTTTGGTTACGATATCTCAAAAAACAAAAAACTATTTCATACATATGCTTGATTTTCGGCAGAGCGTCTCTATGACAGCTATATCATATAGTGGGCCGACTTTAACCAAATTTGGTCAGGATGTATAATACCACCCCAAATGTATATCGTGTGAGATTGGTTGAGATATTTCAAAAATTGAAGAAGCTTTTCATACTAAAACTTATTTTTCGATGTATCGTTCCTATGGCAGCTGTATTATATAGTTGTCCGATCCAAAAATAAAAACAAACTTGATCTGCGTACGATATCCAGGAACCTACATTCCAAGTTTGAAGTCTCTAGCTCTTATGGTTTCTGAGATCGACGCGTTCAAACAGACGGACAGACGGACAGACAGACGGACATGTCTCAATCGACTCGGCTGTTGTTCCTGATCAAGAATATATATACTTTTGGGGGTCTGCCACGCCCCCTTCTGCCTGTTACATACATTCTGCCAAATGCATTATACCCTTTTTTGCCCATTTTTAATGGGCTCAGGGTATAAAAAGTTTGAAGGTACATCAAAAAGCCCTCAAACTCACCATTCCAATGATATATAAGACATATCTATAGCTTCTAGCGGGAAATTCAAAAAGTCGTAGAACAAACATTTCTATATTTTTGAAAAGAAACAAATCCTCATCATTACATCTAAGCTTTTTTAGCACTTTGATACGGACAAACGAACCGACAAACAAACTGACTTATCATCTTAATTTGAAAAGTCCACTAAAAATTTCAAATTTTATTATCTTTTGAACCAGTTATCGGATTTGGGTGATTTGGGTATCAATCGACGCGTATTTTTGATTAGAATTTTTTTAAAATTTTACAAAAAGGCCCCATTAGCTGAGATTGTTTAAATTTTTCCCCTCCCACTTACACCCCCGTATCTCATGAACCAGGTGAGTTAGAAAAAGTTTTAGTATTTTGTAAACCATTTTGTAAGTTAGGACTCAACCTTTCGATCGGTATATAACTCGATCTGATCGGACACTTGTAGCAAATTTTTCAAATTAGCTGTATATATTGCTAGTCGCCTTTCGCACCCTTCGTGATGCTTTCGTCACTAGATCGATCGGCCGTTCGCAGTGATAAATATTATTGTTGAGTCAACAGTGCGCTACAACATTTTAGTAAAAATATCGGACTTTTCCATATTGCTGGATGAAATCTGTTTTCACTTTCCAAGTGAAACTAAAATGAAGGTAATATTACCTTGATTCGCTAAAGTTTTGTTAAATTAAAAAAAAATTTTTTAATCCATCAGAAATATTATTTTATTTGTAAATTGTACGCAACGTACAAAAACTGTCGCAACAAAATTCGCAAACTGAATTTTTTCACGAATGGCTCTAGTTTACTAAATGAGAACAATTCCCTTGAAGCAAATATGACTGTGGAAATTGACGAATCAATATCTGTTGCATATAAAACAGCTCTAAATACAGATTCCAAGGATTGGGCGGACGATTGTGGGAATTGGAAGCTAACTTTTCAATTACGTCAGCGGGACGTACAAAAACTTGATAAAACTGAATTTTTTCAAGCATGGTCGAAATTTTCCCATGCGCAAACTTCTGAGTTGGTAAGATACTAATTCCAACAAGGGGGCTCCGCCCCCTGCTCGCTTCGCTCGCCTACCCCCGGCTCGCTTCGCTCGCGATGAGGTCTGGTATGTCTACAGTCGAGCGCACTCGACAGTAACTTGCTCGGCACCCAAACGTTCGCAACCGACTAATTCAATTTCAATGAAATATTGTCGACATAAAATTCTACAGACTATAGCCCACAGTTAGGGGTGCTAGTCTGTGCAGAACTGGTATTAATACTAACTATAATACAATACGTGAATAATAAAATACAGATTTTTTTTACTAAATAATTAATTAGAAGTATAAATAAAATAGCCAATAAAGTAAGTCACCGCTCGAATTAGCTACCGATTAAATTAATTGAATTCGCGCTAAATACAAGTAACAATAAACTGATTATTATTCAAAGCACTTGTAAAATAACACAGTACTAACACGCCTACAGGAAATTAGGGTCCTTATTGATATGAGCAATGAAAATTGCTTTTCGAAACACTTTTTATCACAAATCACAGAAAGATACAGTACGCACTCAAAGCAATCGATCGAATTAATGTAGAGTAAGCTAGTGTGAGTGAGCTTTGCATGCTTTGCACTATTTCCCTCTTTTCTTAGAACACACGATAATAAGGGTACATAAATGAAACAAAAGAAAAATGCAAAGCAGACACAATAAAAATAGCATGGTTTGGTTTATTTTGGCGGTAGAAATATCGTGACGGTGGCTGAGATGGATGATCTTTGCCTTGTGACGAAATTGTAGTGGTTCAAATCCCGGTGCGGTCACAATTCCTTTTGTTCATTTAAATAAAATTTGGCCTTATGGCGTTTATTTTGTGTTTCCATACATTTAGTTACTCTTCTCACAAAATAAAAGAAAAATTCAAGTTGTTAAAAAATTACAAATTGTTAAAATAGTACAAATTGTAAAAAAGAAAATAGTTGCCAAAAAAAGAAAATAATTGACAAAAAAAAAAAAAAAAAATGTTGGACACTGGCAAGATTTGAAACGGGAATCGAACCCGCGACTCATCGCCTCAAAATACACTGCTCTACCGTCAGAGCCATCGCAGCATCATATTTTCGGGTGGCAATATCAATGTATATCATTTTTTTTCGTTGTCCGTTTTGCACGTTTCTTTTGTTTAAATTATGTCTTGCTCGTTAGAAGAGAAGCCCTACATACACACATACATACATGTGTAAATAAAGCTATTTATAGAACCAAATTCGTTTTGCTGATAATTCATGGTACTGATTGCAAAATGTGCATCACATAAAACTATTGATTAAGTATGTAAAGTATTCATTTAAAAAGTATGTAATTATTAATAAGTATGTAAATAATTTAATGTAATGAACAAAAAAAATTATGATACAAATTTTGTTCAAAACAAAGGGTCGTTTTGAACCCGAGTCCAATGTACCCACAAATCGCATGCATTGCTGCAAGTTTTGTACCAAAATCTGGCCACTGCACGTACGCATGAGAAATGAAAATATATTAATTAATATCTTCTGTATTTGTTATCCGATTGCAATGCAGTTTTCAGGGTGCATTATTAAAATTGTGTTTAGTGTGTGTGCAGATTTTGACATCTGTACCTTTTAAATTGGGTAGTATTTGGATATTTTAGTTTTTTTTGTCGATTACAGGATAATTGGGGGGCGTGGCAAAATTCTAAAACAAACTTGATCTGCGTGACCAACATAGGAGTATTGTCACCAAATTTGGTATCTCTATCTCTTATAGTCTCTGAGATCCAGGTGATTATATTTTCGCCATATATCATATTTCCTCAAATATATTCTTTGTTTATTAACCGATCTCGATGAAAATTTCAGCACACCTCAGGACTGGACCCCCTATCATGTGTGCCAAGTCTCAAGGCTGTGGCTTTAAAAGTGCTCTTGTTATACGATTTTATATCATTTACGTGGGCGGGGCCAAATTTGAAAACAAACTTGATATAGATCAACATCATAGGAGTATTGTCACCAAATTTGGTTGCTCTTACTTTTATAGTCGCGGAGATATATGTGTTCAAAATTCTGTACCATAATTGACACGAATCTAATAGGCTCTAGTACCCTTTTTGGGTACCGAGCTAAAAACAGTAATATATCTTAGCCATGCAGATTTTTGTGAAAGTCTCAAATTATTATTTTATTTTTGTTTTTAATTTATTTATAGATTGATATAGATTTTAATCTACTATATTTTGGAAAAGAAATGCTGCTGTTGTCCAAATGGAATAATTTTAAAGATACGATAACATCGTATTACGAAGCAAACATTTCTAACGAGTCTTGCAAGCAACAACTTTTGCTGGCCAAATCTTGCAAAAACAAAGGTGATTATTTTAGTTAGTTTTTAGTTCTTTAATACTATTCTTACATAAATAAGATCTAATTAAATATTTTGTTATATTTTCAGACGCACGTGATTATTTAATAATACTGCTGTTGACAGCAGTTTTGCCATCCACAGCCCGCTTTAAGGGGGAATCTGGAAAGCAGTATTGTATAGCAACAAATGCACACTCGCAACCGAGCATAGAGTTGCGTTTACCAACAATCAACGACTTTCAGTTTCAAATTGAAGGAGTTATTAATATATATTATTAACAGTGCAGCCATTCATAATTGTCAAAGGAATTTGTGACTCGAAAATCAGTAATTTTTTCGTATATTTTGATAGAAACTTGCTTAACATTTCTTCATTCATTCGCATTCGGACCTTCGGACCGTGCAGACGTGTTTCTTTAAAGCGCTCCGAATTAATCAAAATTAAATAGTACCCAAGTGCGGTAAGAATCTAAACCACCACCACCAAATTTGCCCTCACCTGACGCTACGGCAACAACAACTTTAAATGTGTCAACAGTCGTCGTACCAGCTTCTGCTGACCAAGCACAAGCTCTTTCAACTACTGCTTCGAATGCAAACGCAGCGTCAAAACCAGCGGTTCCGGCTAGGCATTCAAATAGTACCCAAGCGATAACTTAGCCCACAAGAAATACGGGGAAAAAAAACAAAAATTAACCGCGGTGACTCAACCCAAACTGCTGGGGACCCAGTAAACACTAACAATAGGTTTGCGCCGCTGGCTGATACTGTCAACCACCAGCTTACCGAAGCTGAACATGGACCAAAGAAACTAAAGCCCCCACCTATATACATTCGGGAGAAGATATCCAACGTACTTGTGAACAAGTTTGTTGATCTTATTGGAAACAACAAAATTCATGTCATTCCTCTAATAAAAGGGAATATTCACGAAATAAAGCTCCAAACAAAAGACGAGAAGCATTTCCGTGAAATCTCCCGTTATCCAAATGAAGCTAAAAAAGCTTCTACACTTATCAACTAAAAAGCAGCAAAGGCCTGCAGATGGTACATAAAGGTATTGAACCGGATGTCCCCCCTTCCGAGATCGCAAGTGCGTTAAAAGAAAAGAATTTTTTTCGCTAAGAGAGTCACAAATATAATAAACAAAAGTAAAATACCGCAACCTCTCTTCAAAGTTGAGCTGGAGCCAGACAGTAAAGCTCCAAATAAAAATGAAGTGCACCCGATCTACAAGATACAGCTTCTGTTGCATCGCCGGATCACTGTTGAGGAACCACACAAACGGAACGGCCCAGTTCAATGCTCGAACTGCCAGGAATATGGGCATACCAGGTCGTATTGCATGTTGCGTCCGGTATGTGTGGCTTGTGGAGACTGCCATGGCCCAGACTCCTGCTCAGTCAACAAAGATGACCCTAATACAAAAAAGTACGGCAACTGCGGTGGAAATCACACAGCGAACTACAGAGACTGTCCAGTGTACAAGGAACTAAAAAAACGCATCCGACGAGTACCAACAACGCGTCATCAGCACCTGCCAACTGCAGTTATAGCATCCCAAACTACACCCGACGTCTTTTTCGCCAAAGCAGCCAGGTCCTCATTTGGTCCCGCAAACACTATCAACGGCATTTCTTTCGCTAATGCTTTAAAATCTGGCTTGCAAAAACCATCTCCCTCAGCAGCACCTAATAGTGTAATCCAAGAAGATTTGAGTATGGTTAACGCTCAGCAGCCCATGCAGCAGTCACAAAGGTCTATTGAAGCAATGATTTTCACCATACAACAAAGTATGATGGAATTCACTTCGTTTATGAGATCAACTATGCAAAAAATTATGCAAAATCAAAACACCTTGATACATATGCTTGCATCTCAACAATCAAAATAATCAATGGCGCCTCTACGAATATCTTTGTGGAACGCCAACGGTGTTTCACGGCATAAACTTGAACTTACTCAATTCCTAAACGACAAACACCTTGATGTAATGCTGCTTTCTGAGACGCATCTCACTAACAAATATAACTTCCAAATTCACGGCTATATATTCTACGGCACAGATCATCCGGACGGAAAAGCACACTGTGGAACCGGTATTCTAATAAGAAACCGCATCAAACATCAATTCCTCAAAAGGTACGCGAAAAACTATCTACAATCCACATCCATAACTGTACAATCGGACATCAACAATCTTACTATTGCTGCTGTATACTGTCCTCCCCGCTTTACAATCTCTGAAGATCAATTCATGAAATTCTACAACTCACTGGGACAGCGATTTATAGCAGCAGGAGACTACAATGCGAAACACCCGCACTGGAGCTCTCGCCTTGTGACCACTAAGGGAAGGCAGTTATACAACGCAATCATAAAACCAAGCAACAAACTCAACTATGTTTCCCCGGGTAGTCCTACATACTGGCCAGCAGACCCTAACAAACAACCAGACTTAATAGATTTTGCTGTGACAAAAAACATCCCACGCAATCTAATAAACGCCGAAGCACTTGCGGATCTGTCATCCGACCACTCCCCCGTGTTATTAAATCTACTCCAATCCCCGGAATATATGGAATATCCTAATAGACTTACAACACACAGAACCAACTGGCTCAAGTACAAGAAATACGTAAGCTCTCACATCGATCTTACCCCGCAATTCAATTTATTAGAATCTGTACTTGTTGAAGCAGCTAAAATCTCTACTCCACAACATGCGCATGTGCAGACCAATCAACGCAAAACTAATCTTCAAATAGAACAACTTGTTCTGGAAAAGCGACGATTGCGACGTAAATGGCAGTCCCACCGGTCGCCATCTACCAAACAACGCTTTAAAGATGCTTCGCGCAGACTCAGCAAAGCTCTAAAGCAAGAAGAAACAGATGCCCAACGCCGCTCATAGAGCAACTGTCACCAACTAGTACCAAGCATCCTTTGTGGAGGGCTCACCCAACGCTAAGTGCGCCGATCGAAACGGTAACGCCTATAAGAAACTCCTCAGGCTGCTGGGCCCGTAGCGACAAAGACAGAGCCAACACATTTGCCACTCACCTACGTAATGTATTCCAACCAAATCCCGCAACAAATTCATTCGTACTTTCTTCCTGTGCACCTCATAATCCAGCCGAGTCTGAACCACCTCAGTTCCGTGCGAACGAAATTGGAAAAGTCATAAAAGAACAGATGAAACCAAAAAAAGCTCCAGGCTGTGATCAAATAACTCAAAAAATGATCATTGAACTTTCAAACTGTGCTATTTCCCTCATCTGTAAGCTTTTCAACGCGATTACAACACTTGGCTACTTCCCAAAAAAATGGAAGAAGTCGGTCATTATAATGATACCCAAACCTGGAAAAGATCATACAATACTACCATCTTATAGACCAATTAGTCTACTACCGTGCTTGTCTAAGCTTTTTGAAAAATGCCTACTAACAACATCTATGTTTGCAGACGATACCGCAACCCTTAGTCGCTCCAGATGCCCCATTCAAGCAACAGTACGTCTAGCTGAACATTTTGCGGTAGTAGAGAAATGGCTAGCCGACTGGCGTATTAAAATAAATAACCAAAAATGTAAACACATCACGTTTACCCTCAACATGTAAACATGTCCTCCGTTAACACTCTCTAATAGGCAACTTCCACAAGCCAAAGAAGTAACGTACCTTGGCGTTCATCTTGATAGGCGGCACACCTGGCGTCGTTGAAGCAAAGAAAACGCAGATTAAACTGAAAGCCAATAAACTTTATTGGCTTTTAAACCCCCGATCACCTCTCAGCTTGGACTACAAGTACCTTTTCTACAATTCCACCATAAAACCAGTGTGGACCTACGGCTCGCAGCTATGGGGAAACGCGTGCAGTCGCAATATTGATATCATCCAGCGAGCACAATCGAAAATATTGAGGACTATCACTGGGGCACCGTGGTATGCTCGAAACGACAACATTCATAGAGATTTGAACGTTATATACGTTAAAGATGAGATAGCACGACAAAAGGCGAGCTACAACATTAAGTTATCCCTGCACAGCAATCCTCTTGCTCGGCAATTAACTCGGGTTTGCAATCGAACTCGTCTTCAACGAAACGACCTTCCAGCCCAGCAATAAACACTTGGGGCACCGAAGTTCATATTAAGTCAACATGACTGTTAGTTAAGCTTTAAATATAAGATTTGATAAACTTATTGTAAGTCTCCCTTGGAGAAGATTCAATAAATAAAGCCAAGGTAATAAAAAAAAAAAAATTGAAGCATTTGATACTTGCTTTAAAATATACCAAATACTTTCATTAGAGTACACCAAAGCCTGTCAGCAAGTTTGGTTGTTTATTCAAAAATACATATACACTCAGAAAAAAAAATTAAGATTTCCGTACGATCTCAAAAGCCGGGTAAGTTCGGAATTCCTAAAACTGAGTACAAAAATCTTTATTCAAGTTCGGTTTTCGCAAGTCCTGAAATCTTAAAATGAGGTTTATCCGGGATACTTTAAGTACGTTTTGGAATTAACTGAAGTATGTAAAAGTTCGATACATCCTAGTATAAGTACACAAGAATCTTAAACTTATCCCAAAAAGTACTTGTTTCTAGTACGAAAAATTTTCATAAACAATTAATTTTAATCTTAAAACATACACTAGTAATGGAGTATTTTCTTGGTTAGCGCTTTCGTAATAGTTGCGAATTCTAAGGTGCGACAATGAAAAAGAAATATTCCAAAATGTTGTAGTATGTTGTACTGTTGTATGCCAAATGAGCATATGCCCACAGTTTTGTAGAGTATACAGTATAACAAGTGGTCATATGCCCAACTTAAGAGTAAGAGTAACAACTCATAACATAACGACACTTTGTTGCTATGTTTATACAATCATAAATATCCATAAGTGCAGTAATAGGATCCGTCACTTATGCGGACTGGCCGCAGCTTGAGATCGCTAGCGTAAGCACTTCTTGAGTATGTACCATCTGTACATATATACTAGCCTGGCAGCGGTTTGTATGGCGTTTTTTCAAGTTGGCGATATCAATGAGCGCCGGGCTAAAAAATAATAATTTTTACCCCTAGAATACCCCTGCAAAATTTGAGCTCGATCGGAGTTCATTTGATGGACCCAAAAGCGGGTCAAAGGTCAGCATTTGGCATTTGTATGAAAAAAATTAGTTGTTGTATGGAAAAATTTTGTTAATGAAGATATCTTTACCAAACTGACAGATTGTAGTTGAATAATTGTATTTTACATCCTGACCAAATTTGATCAAAATCGGGCTACTATATCATATAGCTACCATAGGAACGTTCAGATAAAAATTGACCTTTATGGTGCGTTCTCACTGGCTCGCAAAGCTTCGCAAAGCAGTGTCACAACGTCACAAAGCAATGTGAACGTCAAAATCTTTGCGATAACAATTTGGACTCACAAAATTGTGAACACCAGTGTCACATGGCGTCGCAAATTTTTTGTGACCGAAGCTCTCGCAATTTTGATAAACATTGTTTGAACAGCTGTTTCAGTTGAATTAGCTCAGATGAACCCAATCCCAATTGTGACAAGCACATCGAGCAAGTCGGTTTTTGTTCGCAATTGTGAAGCCACTTCGGGGCGATTTCGACAAATTTTATATAAATATGAATGATCACGAGAGGAAGCAGAACTTCTTGCATGTGCAGCTATAGGGCTGTGGCTGCTAGAAGAGGAGGAAGATGAACCAAGGCCAATGCGCAGATGCTGGGTAGAAAAATTAAATTTGACTAGTGGGACCGAGGGAATGACGCCCAGCTGCTCAGAAATTTTGCCCCAGCCAGCCTCTTTAGAATCGCGGTTCTTATATTCCGCGCTGCACATATTGCAGAGGCATTCCGTCTCCTCCACGGCTTCAATAAGCTTCACGATGGTTTCGGAATGCCACTGAATATTAATACGGCGACCACGGCTTGAAACAGTAGGACCCTCCATTGAAATTTTATTTGAAATTGAAATGCCCTTTTGCTTAGAACAAACATGTGCAATGGCAATTCTTTGTTTTGATTCAATTTGTGGAATTTGTTCATTGCCCATGAGTTTGTTCAATGTTCAATTTTGTGAACATTGTGAACTACTGGGAGGTTTTGCGACGTTTTGCGAAGCTGTGTCACAATGGCTAGTAGTGTTCACATTGAAGGGTAAAATTTTGCGTCTCACAACAGTGTGACGTCAAATTTTTGTGACGCCAATGTGAACACTTTTGACAGGTATCGCAAAGCATCGCAAATCGTCAAAATTATGATATCACATTATGAAGCAGTGAGA
The DNA here is from genome assembly GCA_951394115.2 of Drosophila phalerata. Taxonomy (NCBI): domain Eukaryota; kingdom Metazoa; phylum Arthropoda; class Insecta; order Diptera; family Drosophilidae; genus Drosophila; species Drosophila phalerata. The sequence continues at coordinate 12,638,708 of OX596004.2, forward strand.
ACGCACCATTAGTATGAAAAACTTTTTGTTTCTGAAGATATCTTAACCAAACTCACAGATAGTGTATTTGGGACTGTCTCATACACCCTGACCAAATTTGGTCTAAATCGGACTACTATATCCTATAGCTTCCATGGAAACAATCGGTCTAATAATAGGCTTAGTATGAGAATTCTTAAGAAAGCTGTCTTTGAGAAGAAGTTTGGAAAAACCAGTGGACCTGAAACTTTAGTTTTTAACAGATTTGCGGATATATGGCCAAAGATAAACCAAATTGATTTTCAATACGGCTTGCAAGATGAAATTGTCGCAGAAAAGATTCCTCAAAATGATTGCGAAGATCTTTGTCGAGCAAGGCTTAAGCACAATCAAATTCATAGCGATTACAAAGAGCTTTTAAAGTTGACATCGGCATTTTTTGGCGAAAATGTTGGGGCTCTTCGGATTTCGAATCATGCAAGATTCATGGCAAAGGCAATATACAGCTTAAAAATCTTTCTGTTTCGTAACCAGTTCAAAATGACGCCGAGAGAGCTGAGTAATATTCGAGACATCTATGTATTTGTACTTAAGCTCTACATAAAGGCTTGGTTCGGATGTACCAATGCTATTGCAAGCCCCAATCAAGATTTAAGTTTTTTGCGAGCAGCTTTAGATTTTTCTACGATCAATACTGTCGTTTCTGAAACGACAAAAAAATTTTAAAAGCAAGGGAACCTGCTGTACCTTTCAAAAGTTTTAGAATGACAGACATAAAAGACTTTTAAAATGCAACTTATCTGATTTTGTGTCATACAAAACGAAATATCTTATTTTCAGTTTTGAGCTTCAAACTGATTTTCTCGCGCTTAATCCATCAAAATGGAATGATATTAGGAATATCAAACTGCTTTAAATTTCTTTCAAAACCTTAGCGTTGTTCATGATCTTGCTGAGCGTGGAGTAAAATTTATGAAAGATTACAATCGACTTTAAACACGCGATGAAACAGAAGCGCAATTCATCATACAAGTTGTCTATCTATATAAAAATAAATACCCGATCCATAAAAAATCCGAATTGACTTAAGTTCTAAGTGTATTGTATTATTTATGTGTAAAATAGTGTGTTTAATTTTAAATATACGATTATCTAAATGAGAAATATAAAGCTCAGCTTTGAATATATATTTAATATAATAATATAATGAAAAATATTTTGTTTTACTTTGGCTGAAAAATTTCTTAAGAACTCTCATACTAAGCCTATTATTCGACCGATTGTTTCCATGGAAGCTATAGGATATAGTAATCCGATTTGGACCAAATTTGGTCAGGGTGTATGAGACAAATACACTATCTGTGAGCTTGGTTAAGATATCTTCAGAAACAAAAAGTTTTTCTTACTAAAGGTAAATTTTCATCCGATCGTTCCTATGGTAGTTATATGATATAGTAGCCCGATTTTTATTAAATTTGGTCAGGATGTAAAATACAATTATTCCACTACAATCTGTCATTTTGGTAAACATATATCTGTATTAACAAAAAAATTTTCCTTACAACAACTATTTTTTTTTTCAAACAAATGCCAAATGCTGACCTTTGACCCGTTTTTGGGTCCATCAAATGAACTCCGATCGAGCTCAAATTTTGCAGGTGTATTCTAGGGGTAAAAATTATTATTTTTCAGCCCGGCGCTCGTTGATATCAAAGAATTTTTTTAAAAAGGCCACCCTAATATATACATATATATATACATAACTACATAGGCACACATGTACTGCAACTCTCTTGAGATAAGTTCGGAACGTTCTCATTTTTAACTTCCTTTCAATCTTGAAAAAGTACAAAAAAAATCTTAAACTAGTTTAGTACAAATACCTCAGTTATTTCTGGAAGTATCTTAACGAGACTCACGGATTATATATTTGTCGTGGTCTTATATATACTGACTAAGTTTAGTTGAAATCGGACTACTATTTCGGACTGCTGCCATAGTAAAGGAAAGTCAGAATTCTAAATTTGAGATCGATTTATACTTAATTTAAAATTTTTAGTACACAGCAATCTTAAAATTTAAGATCAAAACGGTATAGATTCAAGTACGGTCGTACATAATTTTAGAATGGTGTAGCATGCGTACATACATATATACATACATATGAATAAGGCTGCAACACTTTGTTGTTATGCCAACAGAATGCATACATAAACATAGCAGCGACTTTGTCGCAGCGCGCTTAACGCTAAGTGCCCTCTGCGCATATTCAAGTGCAGACGTAATATGATCCGTACTTGATATCAACGACCGCCCAAATAGCTAAGTCAGCGTTCTCACGCTTGACCGTCGCTATGTATACATATGTGCGCGCATGACTCTCTCTGACTCTCTTGCTATATATAATAAGTCTTAAATGTATGTAAAACGGCTGCTCACTGCTTCATGGTGGACAGCTCTAACTCTAAGAGAAGATTCAATAAATAACCATTGGAGAAGACTGACGTCTTCTCCTTCTTAACCATACTGGACTACTTATTTTGAACGACTGGAAGAAATATATTATATGGCGACCGTGACACCGGATCTCACCGGATTGGAATGAAAAAACAACTGTAACTATCAAAGAGGATGAAGGAGGCAACAACGACAACAACATAAAAGACGTAACTACTGAGGAGGACGAAGGCAACAACAACAAGCAAAGGCGGAGCAAAAATCAACAAAAAAAAAAACTGAGTGAGTAGAGTATAGTGAGTGTTATGGGTCGCGGTGGCCGCGTTAAAAAATTGAATAAAGAAATTGCTCACATTAAGTGGCAATTATATTCACCAAAGGCCAACACACCGTGGAAAGCAACAATAAGGCTACAGGCCATGCTTGATTTTTATCAGCAACAGTTGAAACAAATAAAAGAAAACCCTACACCACATGCTCACTCAGTGAATATTAAAAATATCAAGGTTATTAATGACAATACTATAACCTCACCACCTCCCAAAAGCGAAGTGCCTCAGTACGTCGAGCAATGCCCAAGAGATTGCCCTGGACCTCTGGACAGCCAATACTGCAGATCGACTTGCCTGGTAAGGCATTAACCTGTGCGAAGACCGGCACCGGTTCCGCCTGAGCCCATAGGCCCAGGACAACAGCAGCTGAGAAATCCACAAGCGCGAGAGGCACCCCCGCCCCTTGCGCCTTCGATGGGAACGTCAGCGCAACCATACTGGTGACGACCAGCTGACGGGAAAGAACAGGAACAGCAGCAGATACCAGCAATAATTTTAAAATACCTACCTATATTATTATAAAAACAAATTGTAAAATTGAGCGTAATATCTTTCGCCCAATCAGAAGTGAGGCCCATAAAGCCAAACTAAACACTAGGCAGGTTGCTATGTAAAAAAATTTTACACGTCTCAGGCACTGGGTAAATTACTCAGTAGCATACAAATTAATCCGAATCTTAAATTCCAAATAAATTTTAAATTTTAAAAAATTACAAAAAAAAATAATAAGTTTTCAGTTCAGTCAGTTTATTTAGAAACAAAAAATTTGAATTCAATTAAAGCCATAGGCAGGAAAAATTTTCTATTTATGAAAAGTAATGCAATAAGTAAATTTTCCGAAGATTTTTTAATCGAATCAAATCATAATTCAGAACAGAATTCCAAAATGGGAATAGTAGACGTTAAGTCAGTGGATTCCACTGCTAACGTTATAAATAAAGTTGAATCAAGCAACACAGACTTGGAATTAACAAATATATTACTGGTAATCATAGTTGTTATAATGTGTGCAAATTGTTTTTATAAAATATATAAACTGCATAACAAATGCCTAAAGAAAAGATTCATGAGCCAAGCAAATGATTTGGACAAAACTTAAATTTGCAGCACAAACAACAATGATTAACCATAATTGACAATAACATAATAGCTATAAGATACAAATTAAAATAAATAAATAAAAAAAAAAAATCCCAGAATAATTTTGAGAAACAAAGTAGCTTGTCTATATTATGGAATGGTCAGAACTTTCTGAGCGAATCCAAAATATTAAAACGATATTTGATAAAGCGTATAAATGTCTAACACAAAATAGACAAACGCATATAGATACAGTTAATAGGAACTCCATAACATTGATCGACAGCTTTAACGAAGTTCGATTATTGATATATCAGCATAAAGATGTATTAACCGATAAACATTGGTCAGAAACGTCAAGGTTGCTGATAAGACTGAGAAACAATATCAAAACAGTTAAAGAAAAGCATAATTTAACTTTAACAATACCTTCTATTTTGAATACACCTGTAAAGTTGGAACTTGGTGAAAACCTTGAAGTTCGGACTGAGGATATTCAATTAGAAGAAGAAGATTTGACAAATCTAACAATCCCTGCTGTTATCACACTGGATTCCAAAGATATTTTATCTGAAAGTGAAGAAAGTACTGATAAAAGCCGTACAATGCCTGACGACATAGCCGCAGCCCAGAGGGCATATATTAGGGAAATTGCACAAGCAGTCCCAGAATTCGACGGAAAGAAAACCCGTCTTGAAAAATTCTTAACGGCACTAAGACTTGTCAACTTAACAAAAGGAAATTATGAGGAAATTGCCATAGAGTTGATTAAATCAAAAATAACGGGCACAACCCTCAATAAAATAAAAAATGAAACCACAATAGATGGAATTATTGCAAAATTTAAAACCCGTAGTTGTCGGTGAAACACCCGCCAACATAAAGGCAAAAATGGACACTTTAACGCAGAAAGGCAAAACAGCCACTCAGTTCACAACTGAACTAGAAAATCTGCGACAGCTTCTTGAAGCTGCTTATATTGACCAAGGCATACCATCTGAAAATGCTGACACGCTCAGCACTACAGAAGCCGTTAACACAATGATTAGTAAAACTAGTCACGAAAGTGTTAAAACCGTCATGGAGTCTGGTATTTTCACTACCATGGATGCTGCCGTTAGTGCATACATCCGTACTAGTACAAGACTTACTGGTAGTGTGAATACAGTGATGTACTCTAAAAGAGGAAATAACAACTACCGCGGTAGTAACAATCGTGGTAACTATCGTGGTAGAGGCAATGGTAACTACCAAAACAGAGGAAATAATAACTACGGTTATCAAAACAACAATTACCGAGGCCGAGGCCGAGGAAATGGAAACAACAATTCCAACCGAGGTGGAAACAACCAAAATAATACCAATTCAAACAATGTTAGAGTAACCCAGAACAACCAGGGAAACTCTCAACAACCCTCAGATACTCGACAGTAGAAAATTATGCGGTTCATACCATCAATCTTAGTTTGAATATATTCGTAAACTTTTTCAATGTGAAGACAAATAAAAAACTTGTATTTTTAATAGATACTGGTGCAGACATATCTCTGTTAAAGGAAAATTCTGATATCTTTCATGATATCCAAATAAATAAGAAGATCAATATTCAAGGCATAGGCCAAGACATAATACAGTCTAAAGGACTGATTTCAATAGAGATACAGACAGGTAAATACATAATTCCACACGATTTTCACTTAGTAGATTTGCATTTCGCAATACCTTGTGATGGAATAATAGGCATTGACTTCATTAAGAAATTCAATTGCCGGTTAGATTTCAAACCAAATGAAGATTGGCTCATAATGAGACCAAATAATCTAAATTTCCCAATTTATGTTCCAATAACATACAGTTCTGGTAATAATTCCATTGTACTACCAGCAAGATCCCAAGTAGTCAGAAAAATTCACCTATCATCAGATGAAGATAGTGTACTAATTCCAAACCAGGAAATTAAAGAAGGCATTTATGTTGCAAACACAGTTGCAACAACCAAAAATGCATTTGTCCGATTACTGAATACGACCAGTACCGATCAAGTAGTAGATATTAAAAATTTGTCATATGAACCACTTTCGAACTACGACATAGTTCAAAACAATCCAGAAAATAGAGAAAAAACTGTCTTATCTCAATTAGCTAAAAATTTTCCACCACAATTTAAAAACGAATTGACCAACTTATGCACCCAGTATAGTGACGTATTCGGACTCGAAACCGAATCAATCACTACCAATAACTTCTACAAACAAAAGCTAAGATTGAAGGATGATGAACCAGTCTATATAAAAAATTATAGAAACCCTCAAAGTCAAATAGATGAGATACAAGTACAAGTACAAAAATTAATCGACAATAAAATAGTCGAACCGTCTGTATCCCCTTATAACAGCTCACTTTTGTTAGTTCCGAAGAAATCTCTTCCAGGTTCTGACAAGAAAAAATGGCGATTAGTAATTGACTATCGTCAAGTTAATAAAAAACTGTTGTCGGATAAATTCCCGCTCCCTAGAATTGATGACATTTTGGATCAACTAGGAAGAGCAAAATACTTTTCATGTCTTGATTTAATGTCAGGATTTCATCAAATTGAACTCGAAAAAAGTTCAAGAGATATAACGTCTTTCTCAACAAGCAATGGCTCGTATCGCTTCACGCGATTGCCATTCGGTTTAAAAATAGCGCCAAATTCTTTCCAGAGAATGATGACTATAGCATTTTCCGGATTAGAACCTTCTCAAGCTTTCCTTTATATGGATGATTTAATAGTCATTGGTTGTTCCGAAACACATATGCTCAAAAACTTAACTGATGTTTTTGAGAAATGTAGGAAATACAATCTTAAATTACATCCTGAAAAATGTTCATTTTTCATGCATGAAGTCACATTTTTGGGACACAAATGCACGGATAAAGGAATCTTGCCTGACGACAAAAAATACGACGTCATTAAAAATTACCCAGTTCCACATGATGCGGACAGCGCTAGACGATTCGTTGCATTTTGTAACTACTATAGACGTTTTATCAAAAATTTTGCCGAATATTCTAGTCACATAACAAGATTATGTAAAAAAGATGTAAAATTCGAATGGACAGCTGATTGCCAGCATGCTTTCGAACATCTCAAATCGGCACTAATAAACCCAAATTTATTACAATACCCAGATTTCAGCAAAGAATTTTGCATAATAACAGATGCAAGTAAACAAGCATGTGGAGCAGTTTTAACTCAAAACAAAAACGGACTCCAACTTCCAGTTGCTTATGCATCAAGATCGTTTACTAAGGGTGAAAGTAATAAAAGCACAACAGAACAAGAATTGGCAGCAATTCATTGGGCAATAACTTATTTCAGACCATATATTTATGGTAGACACTTTAATGTCAAAACAGATCACAGACCATTAACCTATTTGTTCTCAATGGTAAATCCAAGCTCAAAGCTAACGCGTATGAGACTTGAATTAGAGGAGTATAATTTTACAGTCGAATATCTGAAGGGTAAAGACAATTTTGTAGCGGATGCGTTATCAAGAATAACCATTCAACAGCTACAACAAATAAATGGATCAATAAAGAAAGTCACTACAAGATATCAAAGTAGACAAAATTCCTGCGCAGGAAAATAAAAAATAGAATTGCCACGGCAATCTATAGAAAAAGCTTCAAAGCCCAACGTATATAAAGTCATTAACAATGACGAAGTACGTAAAGTAGTGACCTTGCATGTAAAAAATATGCTATGTTTTTTTAAACATGGTAAGAAAATTACTGCAAGATATGATGTTAGCGATTTATATACTAATGGAACTCTTGACTTAGGTCAATTTTTCCAAAGGCTTGAAACGCAAGCCGGTATAAATAAAATCAGCCAACTCAAAGTGGCACCGTGGGAAAATATCTTTGAACACGTTTCAATCGATAATTTCAAAAATATGGGCAATAAAATATTAATTTCATTGAGAGTAGCGCTACTCAAACCGGTGACCCAAATAGAAACAATAAAAGAAAAAGAAGCTCTATTGTCTACATTCCATGATGATCCAATACAAGGAGGTCACACAGGCATCTCAAAAACCTTGGCCAAGGTCAAAAGACATTATTTTTGGAAAGGTATGACTCGAGATATTACTGAGTACATACGAAAATGTCCAAAATGCCAAAAATCAAAAGTGACAAGAAATATAAAAACTCCTTTAACAATAACTGATACGCCAATACACGCTTTCGACAGGGTTATAGTAGACACCATTGGTCCACTACCCAAGTCTGAAAATGGAAATGAATACGCAGTCACATTAATCTGTGATCTGACCAAATATCTAGTCGCGATTCCAATTCCAAACAAAAGTGCTAACACAGTAGCAAAAGCGATTTTTGAGAATTTTATTCTGAAGTACGGTCCAATGAAGACGTTCATTACGGACATGGGAACAGAATACAAAAATTCTATAATAAATGATTTGTGCAAGTATTTACAAATAAATAACATAACATCAACTGCACACCACCACCAGACAGTTGGAACAGTCGAAAGAAGTCACAGAACTTTTAATGAATACATACGTTCATATATATCGGTTGATAAAACTGATTGGGACGTATGGATCCAATATTTTGTTTACTGTTTCAACACAACCCCATCTATGGCACATGACTATTGTCCATATGAACTTGTTTTCGGTAAAACAAACAATTTATTAAAACATTTTAATAACACAGATACCATAGAACCTTTATATAATATAGATGATTATGCTAAAGAAAGTAAATATAGATTAGAAATAGCATATAAAAGAGCTAGAATTATGTTAGAAGAAAATAAAAGAAAGAATAAGGAATTATATGATAAAAAAGTAATAAACATAGATATATCGGTAGGAGATAAAGTACTACTTAAGAATGAAACAGGACATAAGTTAGATCCAACTTATTTAGGACCCTATACAGTAGAAAAGTTAGAAAATAACGATAATATAATAATTAGGGATACTAAAAAGAAAAAACAAAAAGTACATAAGGACAGATTAAAACTTTATAATAATTGAATTGAAAACTTTAATATAAACAAAGAAAATTGTTCGAACAAAATAATACAATACAATAAAAGGAAAATGGAATTTAAGAAAAGGAAACTCAAAAAAAAAAAGAAAAATTATTTTCTTTTATAAAAAGAGACAACGATTGAAATAAATTACTAACACATACATATATTTTTTTAATACACATAGTTTTAAAACATATACATTTACACTTACATATTAACAAAATTTTTTTTTAATTAAAATAATATAAACAAAAAATTAAAAAAAAAAAAAAAAAAAAAAACACAAAAAAAAAAAATAATTAACATTAATACTTAAAATAACTACATAAATTACGTTATTTTTTAAAAGGAGGGAGATGTAGCATGCGTACATACATATATACATACATATGAATAAGGCTGCAACACTTTGTTGTTATGCCAACAGAATGCATACATAAACATAGCAGCGACTTTGTCGCAGCGCGCTTAACGCTAAGTGCCCTCTGCGCATATTCAAGTGCAGACGTAATATGATCCGTACTTGATATCAACGACCGCCCAAATAGCTAAGTCAGCGTTCTCACGCTTGACCGTCGCTATGTATACATATGTGCGCGCATGACTCTCTCTGACTCTCTTGCTATATATAATAAGTCTTAAATGTATGTAAAACGGCTGCTCACTGCTTCATGGTGGACAGCTCTAACTCTAAGAGAATATTCAATAAATAACCATTGGAGAAGACTGACGTCTTCTCCTTCTTAACCATACTGGACTACTTATTTTGAACGACTGGAAGAAATATATTATAATGGCATTTTTTTCTGAGTATATGAAATAAATACTGCTTTCGACACAAAATCCTCAAATATATCAGTTCTTATAGATTATTTAAGTAATAATTAAGATTTTTAGATTAGAAAACGAATGTATTTTTCACGATTTACCGTGTTTTCATTAGAGGTCTGCATGAATAGGAAAAAAAACATGTTCGAATGAACAATGCGCAAAATGGGTTGAGTGAATTTGAGCATGTGAGTGCGCTCGCGTAAGACTCGGCCGCACAACGTTCAAACGAAAAAAGACGAATTGAATGAGTGGGAATGCGTGAGAATAAGAGTTTGCGTTTTGAGTGCATTCGAATGCCAAACTGGCTTGTTGATGTTTTGTTTTCGGGCGTAAGAAAAGAGAAGAATGGAAACAATGTAAGTAAATGGACTTTTCTCCTTTGCACCCACTGTGCTTGTCAAAACCTATATATTTTAAGGATATTAAATTAAATCTGAAAAAAATCACACAGAAAACACTTATAGACAGGTCACAAATACACAGTTATGTATCTAAGCTAAAACATAACAAACAAACATATAAGCCAAGAAACATATATTAAATACATAAAAACAACAACAATAAAATCAAAACATAAACAACATACAATCTCGTCCGCATTTATATCCCCGTCCATTTTTGCTGACCACGTGCTTCCCTCGACTAGAACGAATTGAAAGCACAATACTGCAACGCGAGTAACTCGAATGTCATCGGCTTTGTCAAATTGTTCATTCATTCATTGAACTCACTCAATTCAATTCAATTCAAGTCCATTCAATTTGGCGTATGATGTGAGTGATGCATGGCTTCACCTCTAGTTTTCATGTTACGGAAAGCTTTTGTTTAGATTTTATACACGACATTTTTGAAGGTGTCTGTGAATATGAACTATGAATATAATTCCAGCTATAATTAAAAAGAAAATCATAACGTTAAGTACTATAAATCCCACAAAAAAAACCTCTACACGAGGTAAAAGTCTAGTGACGAAAGCAATTTTTAGCTCCAAAATTTCTGATATCCAATTGTGTGACGAGCAAAATTCAGTTTATTATAAAAACTTTAAATAAAAATAAAAATTATTAAAAAAAAAAAAAGCAATTTTAGCGGGAAATAGCGTTTTCCCGCTAAACTAGCGGGAAATTCAAAAAGTCGGAGAACAAACATTTCTATATTTTTGAAAAGAAACAAATCCTCATCATTACATCTAAGCTTTTTTAGCGCTTTGATACGCGCAAACGAACCGACAAACAAACTGACTTTTCATCTTAATTTGAAAAGTCCACTAAAAATTTCAAATTTTATTATCTTTTGAACCAGTTATCGGATTTGGGTGAATTTTACAAAAAGGCCCCAACGGCCCCATTAGCTGCGATTGTTTAAATTTTTCCCCTCTCACTTACACCCCCGTATTTCATGAACCAGATGAGTTACAAAAAGTTTTGTAACTGCCATTTTGTAAGTTAGGACTCAACCTTTCGATCGGTATATAACTCGATCTGATCGGACAGTCGTAGCAAATTTTCCAAATTAGCTGTATATATTGCTAGTCGCCTTTCGCACCCTTCGTGCTGCTTTCGTCACTAGAGCGAACTGCCGTTCGCAGTGATAGTAGAAAAGCAATGTTTCAATTTGGAGAAAAAGCAACAGGAAATAAATCAAAGTCCTTAGAGTATAATCGTTTGAAGAACTTTAACTTAAGTATGACCGTAAGTGAAATTAACTGTATCCCTCACTTTTTGCCATTAATGATTGGCGATATGGTGCCTTATGATTATGAAGACTGAAAATTACTGTTAATTTTATTAGAAATTATTGAAATAGCCTATAAATTTCAATATGATCTCAAAGATTTGTCCAAGTTAGACTTACTTCACTTTTTATTGCATTACTCATCTATCATTAAAAAATGTGGACCACTCAAGTATCTATGGTGTTTGATATTCGAGTCGAAACTTAGGGAGTCGAAATTTTATGCACATAATATTAATTCTAGACTCAATCCACCATTTTCAATAGCAATTAAAGCCAAATTTAAGTTTTCTCAGTTTTTAATAGATCATGAAAAATACATTGAATCAGTTTATAGTTCTGCTTGTATTGAAGATACAGATTTAACAAGGGAAGTTTATATAGACAAAAAATTAGTAATACACAAATTAATATTAATTATAAAACTGTAAAGTATGCTATGAAATAGTATATAAAGGAACACGATATAAAGCAAATTTTTATTTAGTTAGTGATTGCCCGATATTACAGTTATATAAAATCATATGTTTTATAATACATAATGATATTGCTTATGTTATATGCCATTATGTTATGTTTTTATACCTACAAATATTTATTTTAAGATCGAAATGAACTTAAATTTAAGAATGTTCTATACTCGAAACAAGTATAAAACGTTCTTAAAATGAGAATTTTTTGTACTAAAATCAAGTATATTTTGGGATCAGTTCAAGACTTTGTGTACTTAAATCAGTATATTTCAAGATTAAAATGTACTTATAGTAAGAATACCTTTTGCAGACAATTATTTGACAAACTGTTTTTACTGATACATACATATACATATACATATACATATACATGTATATATACATATATATTGTAGTAATATGTATAATTTATGTTAATACATTTTCAGCATCTGCTTGATAATGAATCGATGTCCGTAGCATCTAAAATGAATTAATGGGACGATGCATCACATAACATTTTTCCTGGAAAGCAAGTTTTTAATAAGGTAAAGTATTTTTAATTAATCACACTAATATTTATAAACCTTCATTGTTCTTAACAGGGACCATAACTGTTATGAGGAATATCCAAAAAAATAATTTTTAATGATTATTTTAAGACTTTTAGTTTATAAATTAAATAATATATATATACATAAAATAAATTAATCGATACTTTAGTTCAGCGGTGGGCAAGCCCTTGCTCGCGGTACTCGCGCTGCTCGCAACGGTAAATTGGCTTGCTCGCGATTTTTGACAATACAACAACCACTTTTTATTACCCCCAATAAAACAAAACAACAAACACACAGCAAATGCTCGAGTTTCGGCTGCGACGCTGACCGTCATAAAAGTGTTCATTTTGCTAAGATTTATGACTTCTGTAGCGTTTTGTACACTGTGTGAAAAGTTTTGATGCTTTTTGATGCATTTTGATCTGTACCACATAATAAGAGTTAGACTTACAAAATAAAATTAATTAGAACTTCTTTTAGTGTATAATTGTTTTGTCTCATCAAAGCCAACAACAACCACACAGATCTTTCGTCGCGGCGCACAGAGTCATAAAAGTGTTCATTTTTCTTTAATTTATGACTTTAGAAGTTGTGTTTGTTGTAGATGTTGTTGTAGTGCTCGCGACTGCAAATTCTGTGCCCACCGCTGCTTTAATTTAAAAAAAATTTAAATTAATCATTATCTTTGATTATTATTTTATAAGTCTTTTGTAAGTCTTTTTTGATGAATAAAATATAAGTCTGTAAAGACTTTTATTTCTTATTTTTAAATTTTAAAAGTCTCAAAAGACTTTTATTTTTGAGGAATAAAATAAAAGTTTTTAAAGACTTTTATCATTTAAAAACTTTTGAAAAAAAATCTTTGTCAATATCTATCGAAATTACACTCTTGGTTCTGTTTTATTTACACCAACCATTGAAAATATATTTCTTAACACATTGTAAAAAAAAAGTACTAAAGTAGTTGGAAAAACAGAAAAATATTTTATTAAAACAAAAAATAGTAATAGTATTTGAACTCATGTTTACAAATTCAGTAGAACGAACTTATCCGCCTGTGCTATTACTCCTATGATTATTTACATATTGCTACTCATAAAGAAAAATGAAATAGTTCTTAAACATTAGGTATATCAATTTTAATACCCTTAAAGGTATAGTTCTCAATCAGTTTAAGCACGGTACATAGATATAAATCAACTTGTTTCTCTATATTATTGCCAAATAATAAAGAGAATTATAAATATACAAAAAAAATGCAACTCTTCCGTGGTTTGAAAATTAATCCAATCAATTCATGCAACATAAAGGAGATTATTGCAAATGAATATGAAAATTTAAAAGAAAATATTCGCAAAATACTACAAAAGAAAATAGTTTGCTTAAAAATTGATTCAGCAACCAGGCATAGCCGTAGTGTCCTTGGAATTAATGTGCAATACTATGAAAAACAGAAACTGAACATTGTTACCCTCGGCATTATTGAGCTGCATAATAGGCACACAGCCATCAACCTATGTAGCGAAATACAATCGGTTTTAGAAGATTTTGATTTGACAAAAGAAAAAATTCACTCCGTCACATCGGATAATGGACGTAACATGATAAAAGCCATACAAATTTTAAGTGAAGAGCCGAATACATTTGAGTTGGATTCTGATCTGGTATATGACGAAGTGGTTAATAATATTAAAGTGCACTGTAGAAATAGGTTTAGCGTGACACCGCATAAATAAAATACGTTCTTTTAGGTTTGGGTCTGGATCGAGAGTGTTCTCTCGGTTTTATTCAAATTTAGGTTTTACTTATTACATATTGTATTCTACATGAGTTCTGCCGCTGAAGCGTCGGCAGAGAAGTCGGCGAGAGCGCCTTATGTATATATGCTTATGTATATATTAGAGAGCGAGAGTTATGCACATACATATTATGATCGGTCAATGCATGGGAATGCTGACTTGGCTTTAATTGCGCCCGCTGAGTTCCAATGCGATCATATTACATTGCACTCGAAATGTGCTTATGTTGACATAACGACAAAGTGTCGTTGTTTGGTTTATGTTTAAGTGGCAACAAAGTGTCGCTGTTTAATATAAGTGAAACACACTGGGTACAGTGTGCTCTCGATATATGTGCATACTACATCTCCCTCCTTTTGAAAAATAACGTAATATACTATGTAGTTATTTTATTTAATTATTAAAAAATTATTATTTTTTTTTTTTTTTTTTTTTTTTTTATATTATATATGTACTTAGAAAAATAATATAAAATGAAAATGTGTTGGTATTAATAAAAGAATTTGTATTTATTTAAAAAAAAATTTTTTTTTTTTTGTATTTACTTATTTATTTATATTATTATGTTTTTGTTGTTTAGTTATATTGTGGCTGATCAGACCTATAAATTGCAATATTATTTTATTTCATTATTTTTTTCATTTAATTTTTTGTCATATTCTAATTTTCGTTTTTGTTTTTCTACGTCTATTAAATTTTTTGCTCTTTTATAGGCTGTCTCTAATCTAAACTTAAATTCTTTAGCATAATCGTCTATGTTATATATAGGATCTATTTTAGTTATACTATTGAATTCTGTGAACTGTCTTGGTAATCTGCCGTAAACTAGTTCATAAGGACAGTATTCGTGTACTGTTGATGGAGTAGTATTGAAACAATAGGTGAAATAGTTCAACCATATGTCCCAATCGTCTTTGTCAATCGAAATGTATGAACGAACAAATTCGTTAAATGTTCGATGACTCCTTTCAATTGTCCCTAATGTTTCGTGATGATGTGCTGTTGAGTATATATTATTTATATTCATATACTTGCACAAGTCATTTATAAGTGAATTTTTGTATTCAGTACCCATGTCCGTTATGAACGTCTTCATAGGACCGTACTTTAATACAAAAAATTCAAATATTCCTTTAGCAACTGTTTTTGCACTTTTGTCTTTTACTGGTATTGTAACTAGATATTTGGTTAAGTCGCATATTATAGTTATTGCATACTCATTGCCGTTCTCTGTTCGAGGTAACGGTCCAATTGTATCTATTAAAACAGTGTCGAATGCAGTATTTGGAGTATTTGTTAATATCATGGGAGCTTTAGTATGTGTTGTGGTTTTTGCCTGTTGGCATTTCATACAAGTTTTCACATATCTTGTTATTGTCTTAGTCATTTGGGGCCAGTAATAGTATTTCTTAATTTTTAACAGGGTACGCGTAATTCCTGTATGGCCTCCTTCTATAGGATCATCATGGTATTTCGACAGAATTGCTTTAATTTGACTTTCGTCGTTTTTGTCTATGTGTGTCACTTTATTTAGTAGCGCTACTTTTATTGTATTTAAATATTTATTGCCCATATTTTTAAATTCATTTAGTGATACAGATTCGAAAATTTGTTCACTTGGTGACAACTGTAAATTAACAATTTTATGTAACCCGGCTTCTGAATTAAGCCTTTGAAAGAATTGATCTAAGTCGAATTTTTCATTGGAGTACAAATCATTAATTGAAAATTGTGAAATAATTCTTTTTCCTCGTTTAAATAAACATTTGGATTTATCGAATATTATTTTTACAAATTTCTTTACGTCATTATTGCTAATGACTTCATTGACATTGGGCTCTTTTATTTCTTTTTGCAATTTTATTTTATTATCTGCGCAGATATTTTGCTGTCGTTTTGATGATCTCGTTTGGACCATCATTATGTTCCTATTTATTTCTATCAGTGATTCTATTTTAATTCTGGATAATGCATCTGCTACGTGATTATCTTTCCCCTTGAGATATTCTACCGTAAATTGGTATTCTTCTAAATCTAGTCTCATTCTTGTTAATTTTGATGTTGGGTTTTTCATTGAAAATAAAAATGTTAAGGGTCTATGATCTGTTTTAACTAAGAAATGCCTGCCATAGACGTATGGTCGGAAGTGTTTTATTGCCCAATGGATTGCGGTTAATTCCTGCTCTGTAGTTGATTTATTGCTTTCTCCCTTTGTGAATGCTCGTGACGCAAATGCAACTGGTAGCTGCATATTGTTGTACTCTTGGGTTAGTACCGCACCACATGCGTGTTTACTTGCATCTGTGGTTATGCAAAATTCTTTGCTGAAATCAGGATATTGCAGTAATGTTGGTTTCATTAGTGCCTTTTTTAAATAATTAAATGCGTCATTACATTCTTTTGTCCATTCGAATTGAATGTTCTTTCTACACAATCTAGTCAAATGACGTGAATATTGTGCGAAATTGTGAATAAATCGTCTGTAATAGTTACAGAACGCGATGAATCGTCGTGCACTATCCGCATCAGTAGGTATTGGATAGTTTTTAATAACATCGTATTTTTTGTCATCCGGGAGGATGCCATGATCTGTGCATTTATGACCTAGGAATGTAACCTCATGCATGAAAAATGAACATTTCTCTGGGTTTAATTTTAAGTTGTGTTTTCTACACAAGTCAAAAATATTTGTCAAATTTTTAAACATGTGCTGTTCAGAACAACCAATGACTATCAAGTCATCCATATACAGAAATGCTTGCGATGGTTCAAGACCGGTAAATGCGAGTGTCATCATTCGCATAAACGAATTTGGGGCTACTTTTAAACCATAAGGTAATCGCGTGAAGCGATAAGAACCGGAGTTCGTGGAAAATGATGTTATATTTCTAGATTTCTCATCTAATTCTATTTGATGAAATCCAGACATAAGATCGAGACATGAAAAATATTTTGCTCGTCCTAGTTGGTCTAAGATTTCTTCTATCCTTGGTAGTGGATATTTGTCTGCTAGAAGTTTCTTATTTATCTGGCGATAATCAACTACTAAACGCCATTTTTTTTCTGTAGAATTTGGAAGAGATTTCTTGGGTACCAAGAGAAGTGGGCTATTATATTCGGATATTGACGGTTCGACTATACCGTTTTTGATAAGTTTTTCGACCTGTCTGTTTATTTCGGGCTTCTCAGATTCAGCATTTCTATAATTCTTGATATATACTGGGGTTTTATCTACAAGTCTTAGTTTTTGTTTATAAAAATTATTACATGAAATAGCTTCTGTTTCTAGACCAAATATGTCACTGTATTTGGTGCATAAATTAGTAAGCTTGTCATTAAATTGCTCAGGAAATTTTAGTTTTTTCAAGACTTCATTGCTTCTATTACTTTGGTTTATGGTTTGTTTTTTAATTTCGTAATCTTTTATTGATTCGAATTTTACTTTTGGATTTTGAATTTTAATATTTTCATTTGTTGTATTTAAAATACGAACTATTGCACTATTACTTGCTACCAAAGTGTTAGCTATTAATACCCCAGGGTGAATTTCCTGGTTTGGTATCAATACAGTTTCTTCATTTGTCAGAAGCGTAATTTTTCTCATTACTTCTGATCTAGCTGGTAATAGCAGTGAATTGTCCACATCGTTATGTAATAGTGGTACATGTATTTGATAATTTAGTGATTTTGGTTTCATGATGAATTCATCATTTTGGTAATCTAGTATGCAATTAAATTTTCTAATGAAGTCTAGTCCAAGAATTCCATCGCATGGTATGGGAAAATCATTACAGACTATTTGAAAGTCGTGACTGATTACGAAGTAATCGAAAAGTAGATCAATTGTAGATTGTCCAATTGATTGTATTGTTCCCTGTCCAATTCCTGATATATCTGTTTTGTAGTTTTGGTTTATATTTGAATTTATGTTATTGTTTTTTAAGATTGAGACATTTGCTCCAGTATCTACAAGAAGTGTTAGTGGAATATTATTTTGTCTGTTATGTATCTTAATTATGCTACTGAGACTTAGATTTATGTTTAGTATTTTCACTATGGGTTGCTCAAGGGGGCTTGCTGGTTTTCCGAGCTACCTTGTGTAACTCGAACCTGACTCTGCTGTCCACGTCCTCTGTTTTGGGCGCCTCTGTACGAGTTGCCTCGTTGGTTGCCTCTGCTATTGTTGTTGTATCTATTGCCATTGTTATTGTTATAGCGAAAGCCTCCCCTGTTGAATGGTCGGCTTCTGAAATTACTCCTGCCGCGGTGTCCGCCACGGTAAGGGTGATTTTGGCAATATAGGACAGTGTTAGGCTGTCCTGTTGCTTCTGTGCAACTGTCTACGAATTTGGATATGGCATCATTCATATTATTGAATGTGCCTGCCTGCATGATAAGTTTTACCTTATCGATAGCGCAGTTTTTGGTCATGGCCTTTACAGCTTGTGCTGTGCTGTATTTGATGGCTAAGTCAGAGCTTAAACCATCATTGATGTAAGCGCCTTGTAGGGCTTTTGTCAATTGCTCAACTTCTTGTGTGTAATTGTTGGCAGTTTTGCTTTTTTGTTGTAAGTTTAAGAGTTTAGCTGATAATACTTCAACTGATTCTCCTTTTATAGTTCTTGATAGTTTTGCAATAATTTCAGCGATTGTGTTTTCATCGCTTATTAAATTTCTTGCGTGACCCTTTAGTTTGGTCTTTATCAAGCTTATTGCAGTTGCTTCATGATCGCCTTTAAGTGAATCTATTAGATTCAACGCGTCTTTGAAACTTTGCAAATTTTCAGCTTTGCCGTCATACTCCGAAAGTATAGACGAGGCTGTTTTAATAAACTCAATTGTTGTTTGAGCCATTGTAATTGGTTTTTGTTCTGAATGTATTTCTGAATCAGAATCAAAATCTGACGATTCGGTCAACGTTATTGTTGCTGGTATCGTTAGATTGTTTATATCACTGTCTTGTAATTCAATATCTTGATTTTCTTCAGATTCTGAATTACTTTCCTGTTTTTCTGATTCGTTTTTTACAGATATTGCTGTGTTTAGGACAGTTGGTATAGTTATATCCAAATCGTGTTTGGATTTGATGCTTAGTAAATTTTCCTTAAGTTTGCTTAATACTCTACACACTTGTGACCAATGGTTACTTTTTAATTTGTTCCTATGGTCATATATTAATTGACGAGCTTCATTAAAGCTTTCTACTAATATATTAGCGTGTTTATTTATTGTATGTTTTTGAATGTCTCTATTTTGTGCTAAGCATTTGTAAGATTTATCAAACTTTACTTTAATTTCTAATATCCTATCTCTGATCGCTTCCCATTCCATAATATTTTACTGCTCATCTATTTGTTGTTAAGAATTTTTTTTTTTTTTTTTAATATTCTTATTTATTAAAAAAAAAATTTTTGAAATGATTATTTTATTACAAATTCATTTTATATTTTTTTTTTTTTGTTTTACAGTCTAGCTCATCCGCTAGTTCATTTAATAATGCGATTATTTCTGCATGCCAAGTATGCAATCTTTTGAGCATGATCTTTTTTTTATAGATTCGCATTTGTTTTCTTATACCTATTTGGTTTTTATTAGATATTTTCTTTGTGTAAATATACATTTTTCATTATGTTTGTTTAATTTATAAAGAAAAAATTTTTTTTTTCGATTTAGACTTTGTCTAAATCAGTTGCCTTGCTCATGTATTTCTTTTTAAGGCATTTATTGTGTAGTTTGTATATTTTGAAAAGTACATTAGCTGTCATTAGTATTACAATGATTATTAACAGCGTACTTATCAAATGCAAATCTAATTTCTCGACTTCGACTTTATTTATAACATTAGCTGTCGAGTCTACACTTTTTACATCAACAACGCCCATAGTGGCAAAGTTGTCAATAATTTCAATTGTTTTACTTATTTTATTTGTCTCTATGGACATATAATGGTTTGATTATTTTACAAAATATTTTCCTGCCTAAAGTTTTCGAATGGCTTTACGGGCCAAACGTCTTGCCGGTCGACTCAATGTCGTCGGGCATTACAATATTTTTTACAATTTAATTTTATTAATTATTAAAATTTATGTTTTTTTTTTTTTTTTGTTGTGCGCTCTTGGTAGCGCTGTCGGTCAGTTCACCCTTTGTGTTTTCCAACGTTGGCATAAGGGGCGGCCTGCCTCTCATGCATTTGATTGTATGTTGTCTTCACGTGGTCCAGCGTTGGCATAAGGGGCGGACTGCCTCTCACACGTTTACTACAGCTGATGTCCGGGGCCTATGAGCTCAGGCGGTGCCGGTGCTGGTCATCGCACAGGCTTGTTATTGTTGTAATTGTTGCTGTCCTGGGCCAACGTTTTCAGGCGGTGCCAGTGTTTGGCACGTTCCAATGCATGTGGGGCTGAATAGGGGCCCTTTGCAATCTCCTGGGCACATTTTTTCCAACTTCGGAATTTGTTGACGCTCTGGACGATGTGTGTGTTTGTTAATTTCTTTTCTTGTGTTTGATTGATTTGATGTACAGGACTGATTGTTGCTATTTTGTGACAGTGAGTCGAGATATTCGAGCTCGCTGTGTAATTCTACAGTAGTTTCCCACGGTAGGGGATTTACATTCTTGTAGAGGAGTCGTATCAGTTCAGCTTTTCTTTGTCTGATACGCTCTTTAACGCCGCTGCGTCTTGGCTTCTTGGCCGTTGTTTTTTGCATCAGTCCTGTTTTCACTTAATTTTATTATTTTTTTTTTTTTATTTTGTCACATTGAACTTGTCACTTTTTCACTTTGTCACTTCGTCACTTTGTCACGGTCGCCATGTAGAAATAGGTTTAGCGTGACACCGCATAAATAAAATACGTTCTTTTAGGTTTGGGTCTGGATCGAGAGTGTTCTCTCGGTTTTATTCAAATTTAGGTTTTACTTATTACATATTGTATTCTACATGAGTTCTGCCGCTGAAGCGTCGGCAGAGAAGTCGGCGAGAGCGCCTTATGTATATATGCTTATGTATATATTAGAGAGCGAGAGTTATGCACATACATATTATGATCGGTCAATGCATGGGAATGCTGACTTGGCTTTAATTGCGCCCGCTGAGTTCCAATGCGATCATATTACATTGCACTCGAAATGTGCTTATGTTGACATAACGACAAAGTGTCGTTGTTTGGTTTATGTTTAAGTGGCAACAAAGTGTCGCTGTTTAATATAAGTGAAACACACTGGGTACAGTGTGCTCTCGATATATGTGCATACTACAGCACAAATAATATCAGTAAGATGTGCGGCACACACTCTGCAATTGGCTGTCAATGATTTTTTAAAATCTATTAGTTGCCAGTCTGCAATAAATAATGCCAGATCTTTAGCAAAAACATTAAGGTGCCCTTCTAATAGGTAAGTTTATCTTATACATGCAATTATAATCTCTGAACTCTTCTATCAGTTATGGTTAATCAATTTTAAGCAGCAAAAATCGGTCTATACCAGTAATTGATGTACAAACTCGTTGGAACTCACCATACAACATGTTAAACAAATTTATAGACTTAAAGGATGTTTGTGAGCATACTTTTGGGCATGACCAAGTATTGGGCATGAACATGCCGCCCCCCTTGCAGTACTCTGCAACGGAATAATCCCACTTCACTGTTGGGCGCAAGACCCAGAAAAAATCCACCCAAAAACGGTGTTTTGGGCGAGCGGTGACCCTCCCTGGCTGGGGTGGAATCCCGGGAGCATGATTTCCGCATAAAGGTCAGCGCCCAACGCCGCCGTTCCTCGAGACCGTCTACTCTGCGTTCCCTTTGGATGGGGTGCCATTGCGTATTGCTGCGTACTGAAATAATACGGAGGCGGCGATTACAAAAAATGGAATTTAATTATTGAGGTGTTGGAGACGGAATGTCCGTCTCTGTAGGAAGCAAAATTAATTTTGCCACTGGTCGTTTGACGACACCTCGGGTCCTTAAAACATCGACCACTCGGACTCTCTAATCGGTGCCAGGATAAGCTGTTTGAACGCGACCAAGAAGCCATTCATTGACTGGAAGATTATCTTCTTTAATAATAACCAAGTCATTGGATTGAAGGTCTCGCGTTGGTGATTGCCATTTTTTTCGTTTGTGCAATTCTTTAAGGTACTCGTCTTTCCAACGGAGACAGAACTGTTGTTGGAGTGCTTTCACGCGCTGCCACCGGTTTAGAATGGACATTGCGCTTTCCTTTATTTCTGGCTCTGCTAATGAAAGTAGGGGACCACCGACAAGAAAATGACCTGGACCCAGTGCCAGTAGGTCAGTCGGGTCTTCTGACATTGGAGAGATTGGCCGTAAATTTAGGCATGCCTCGATTTTAGAGAGCAGAGTGGAGAGCTCCTCGAAGGTATGCTTTAGAGTAGACGCGGATTTAAAGAATAGCGTTTTAAAACTTTTGACGCCTGCCTCCCAAAGGCCACCCATATGTGGTGCACCGGGTGGGTTGAAATGCCAGGACAACTTCTGATGACTGTATTTGCCCAGGATGAGCTTTCTTGAGGCTTCCAAAAAATCTCGTGAAAGGATTTTAGCAGCTCCGACGAATGTCTTGCCATTGTCGGAGTACATTGCTGCTGGACATCCACGTCTGGCTGCGAATCTTGCAAAGGCTGCCAAGAATTTCTCCGTGGTTAGATCTGAAGTTGCCTCCAGATGGATCGCTTTGGTGCTGAAGCACACAAAGACGCAGACATATCCTTTGGTGATAAGACACGCTCGACCGGTATAGTTTTTTATATCAAATGGGCCGGCGAAGTCGACACCTGTATGTGTGAACGGACGGGAAAAAGAAGTTCGCTCGGCAGGTAAGGCACCCATAAGCTGGGTCTGTAATTTCTTCTTATGGAGTATACAAATCTTGCAGTAGTGGATTACAGACTTAACCAACACTTTGAGCTTTGGAATCCAGTATTTTGAACGTAAAAGCCGTACGACCAACTGGTTACCTCCATGTAAAGAGATGTGGTGTGTGAAGGTCACAAGGAGGACATATGGACATGCGTATGACAAGATAATTGGATGTCGCTCAGGTTCAGGAGACTGCTTGAGCGAAGGACCGGTTTCTTTTGGGATAGACATTTGTACTCAGCTGAATACTCCCGCCTTTGCGTAAGGATTACGAGTCGTTCTTGAACGTCAGAAATCTCTGTGTGGTCAGGACCGACTAAAACGGACGTATGAATTTTGTTGTACCTATCTACAAAATGGAATACATACGCCATCACCCGCAAGGCTCTCTCGAATTTGGAAAATCTCTCAAGTAGCGTGAATGAAGTAGAGGCTGCTGCGATGTGGACCTTTATAGGGCGTTGTTCCATATCTGTATCGAAAGATAGGTCAACTAGAACGGGCCACTGGCTTTGTTCAAGTCGCAACCAATCTGGCCCGTGCCACCACAATTTACTTTCTAAAAGTTCAATTGGAGACACACCTCTGCTTGCAAGATCAGCTGGATTGTATTCTGACTCCATTTCTTGGAGTCGGTGACTTGAGTAATCTTAGTCACTCTGTTGGCGACAAACGTGGTCCATGTACATGGAAGCTTCTTGAGCTAAGCTAGTACTATCGCTGAGTCGGTCCAATAGTACCGTTCACATTCTGATAGAGGTAACTGTGGCATTATTGCCGCAGACAACTCTGCCAGTAGCACTGCGCCGCACAACTCTAGTCGCGGTAAGGAAACCGTCTTAATGGGAGCGACTTTAGTTTTTGCTGTTAGGAGATGCACTGACACATTCCCATTCACTTCTGTGCGTACATAAATGGCAGCGCCATATGCGCGTTGCGACGCGTCACAGAAACCATGGACTTGGGTGAGACCTTTCGGACGGAACTCCACCCATCTTGGAATGCGAACGTCACCAAGGCGTGAGTAGTGGCTAAGGAAGTTATGCCACTTTTTGACAAGGTCGTCAGGAAGTGCATCATCCCAGCCCAATTCTTGGAGCCAGATCTCCTGCATGAACATCTTTGCTCGAATGATAACGGGTGCTAACCATCCTGCTGGATCGAAAAGCTTAGCAATTTGCGAGAGGACTTCTCGCTTGGATATAGAAGTCTGGGCTAGAAGCGTTACAGGTGCGAAGAAGAACTCGTCGGTATCTGCTTTCCAGCTGATTCCGAGGGTCTTAGCATCACTGGCCTCCTCAATCTCTAAGAAATCGGATCTCAGCCGATGCTCTTTGGAATGACTTTGAGCAAGTCTTTCTTATTTGACGTCCATTTCCGTATTGCAAAACTCGTATTGCTAAGAACGGAGCACAATTTACACCGAAAGTGACAGTATTGAGCTCAAAGTCTCAAAGTTCATTATCCTTTGTTCGAAACAGGATTTTCTGGTAGGGCGTGTGTTTGGGATCCACAAGGATTTGCCGATACATCTTTGTGATGTCAGCATTGAAGACGTACCGATAGAAACGCCATTTCAGGATTTGCATGGTCAAATCAGCTTGGAGAAGAGGTCCTGGATGCAAGACGTCGTTAACGCCATTGCCGTTTGACGACGGACTGGACGCATTGAATACAACGCGAAGCTTGGTGGTGGTGCTGTCTGGCTTGTAGACAGCATGATGAGGGAGATAAAAATTGTCGGAACGATTCGTCGAAGTGACTGGTCTCATATGACCTAAGTCCAAGTACTCCTGGATCACCGTATCGTACTGCTCTTTGAGGAGGGCGTTTTTGCTTAAACGGCTCTCATTTCTAAGGAACTGAGCTAGAGCGATGGACCTTGAATGTCCCAAGTCGATGTGTTCAGGATCTTTAAAGAGTAGCGCGACAACGTATCTGCCATTCTCAGACCGTGTGGTCGTATTTTGGAATATCGTCTCACACAAAATGTCGGATTCTTTAACCAGCTTGACTGGTATATCCTCCACCTCCCAAAATTTGGTGAGAAGTTTCTCTAGTCTCACTTCAGGACTTAGTGAAACTCGAGTAGAGAACGAGGAGATGGATATGGCACTGGGTTTTGAAACGGGTCCGGTAATAGTCCATCCGAAAATCATTTCTTGACCTAGTAGAGTGCCACATTTATTTGGATGGGAGCCCTTCAATAAGATGGACGGAAGGATATCAGCGCCCAAAAGCACATCAATCTGTGAGCTCCTATAGAACTGTGGATCAGCGAGCTCCAGCTTTGGAAGACCTTGTAAAGGACTTTGTGGGATAGTGTAGTTCCTCTATGGCACACATATATGACAGCTGTTACTAGCAACACGCTGCGTGTGCTTGCTGAAAAGTAGTTTTGGACTGTGTTTTGCGATTTGTTGGAAGTGGACTGCAAGTATAACAATTATGCGCGCTAGTGCATTCTTTTAATTGATGCCCTCTGGCAAAGCAATTTAAACACAGTTTGAGCTGCTAAATCGTGTTAGAACGCTCATTCACGGACATCTGGATAAATTTCGGACATATTCGGATAGGCTGGTTTTCCTTGGAGCACAGCTTGCAAGTCTGAACCTTTGTGTTCACCTTAGCTTCAAAGGAGTTCACCTTTTTGGATCCATGCTCTTTCCGAACTGGCTTGCCTTGAGCGTGTGAGCTTGCGGATGAGCTAACGTCTTCAATCCTCTCTAAAGTGCGAGAACGCTTTACCAGGAAACTGTTAAACTCTTCCCATGTTGGAAGATCCACTTGATTTTGGATACTCTGTTCCCAAAGAGCCAGAGTTTGATTTGGAAGTTTTGACGAAAACATGAACACTAAAATGCTATTAGAGAAAGCAGATTCGCTGTACACTTTGGACTGTTCTAGAGCCGTTAGGCATCCTTGGATGGTGCTCTGCATTTCTTTCAGTGCAGCTCCGGACTCGTGCGAAATGGATTGCAAACTGAACAGGATTTTCAGCTGGTTAGTGACCAGAAGTCTTTTGTTTTCATAATTGTCACCCAATGCTTTCCACGCTGACGCAAAACCGTCATTGGTGAGCGGAGATTTGACAACGATACTTCTGGCTTCTCCACTAGTTTTGGAAGTCAGATGAAAAAGTTTTTCAACTGGGGTCAGACTTGGATTATTTACGTAAATCGCAGTGAAAATATCCCGAAAGGTAGGCCACTTTAGATACTCTCCATTAAAGACTTCAGTTTCGACAGGAGGTAGACGACAACCTTTTGGCTGAAGCTGTCTGAGGAGGAATGGGGGTCGTCGCATTCTCTATCTGCTCGCTTAGCGTTGAAGCACAACTCTCATAAACAGCGTAGCAGTACGTGTACTTTTCGTGGATGGTACGGTAATCGGGATCATCGCTGGTTCCGGCTTCACTAAAAACCCTGGAACAGCGTTGGAACTCCTGAGACACCCTGTCCCACATGTTCCGCACTTCTTCTAAGCGAACTCTCAGGGTATATAGTGAGACGCTGATGTCGGATCCGAATTGAGCCTCAAGCTCACTCATCCTGTCTGTCATTGTTATAAAATTGTTTAATGCGGACATCCTCGTAAATTATAACCGCAACCAAAATGCAATTATCTGTTAAAGTTATTAACTTTCGATCAATGTGGAGTTTATCCTTGGACAAATTATCGAAATTCGGCAGCAACACAAAAAAAACCCACTTGGAGAAAACAATATAAATAACAAATAATATTGTGGATTGTACTATTATTTATGGACAAAAGTATTATTTATAAATGTGTTGTCGTAATCGTAAGCAAATGCAATTGAAATCCAGTGCTTTCACTTATTGACAAGAGTGGAATAATCTTTGGACGAATTATCGAAATTCGGCAGCAACACAAAAAAAAACCCACTTGGAGAAAACAACATAAAAAAAAATAATATTGCGGATTGTAATATTATTTATTGACAAACGTAGTATTTATAAATGTCTTTTCGTAATTGTAAACAAATGCAATGGGAATCCAGTGCTTTCACTTATCGACAAGTGTGGAATAATCTTTGGACGAGTTATCGAAATTAAAAAAAAAAACCTTGGAGAAAACAATAAAAAAAAACAATAATAATATTATATTGGTAGTATCAGCTATAATATAAGTAAATATAACTATAATAACAATATAAGAAACAATATAATATTATGTGACTGTGTTAGATATTATTGTTGAACAGAATAAAAAAAGTTTCATTCCATTCGTTCCAAAGATTTGTATAAGTGCGGAGTGCCCCATATGCAGATATCGGTATCGCCGATATGTTACTGCAGCACAGAATGCAAGTGTAAAACAAAATGAATGAAATAAGTTTGGAATGTGTAATGTTTTGTGTATATAATATAAATAATGTGTAAATGTGTTTTAATACCCGTTACTTATAAAAAATAAGTATAAGGGTATATTGTATTCGTTGGAATGTGCGTAACAGGTAGAAGGAGGCATCTCCGACCACATAAAGTATATATATTCTTGATCAGCATCAACAGCCGAGTCGATATAGCCATGTGTGTCTGTCCGTCTGTCTGTCCGTGTGAGCGCCTAGATCTCAGAGACCATAAGAGATAGAGTAACCAAACTTTCACACGTAGATCAGAAATGCGTTGGAGCAGGTCAAGTTTGTTTTAAATTTTGGACCCGCCTACTTCCACGCCCGTAATTCGCGAAAAACTGGTCATCCGTCTGTATAAACACAAGAATCTCAGAGACTATAAGAGATAGAATAGCCAAATTTGTCACACAGATTTCCATATACCTCTCGCAGATCAAGTTTTTTTTTTAAATTTAAGCCACGCCCCCCTCCGCCCCCGCAAATCGCGAAAAACCACCTCACCCACAATTTTTCATATAATACGTATTTTTTTGTAATAACCGATATCTGTTATTATTATCTATTATCCCACTGAATCGCAACAAGATCGGACAAGTAGAACAGCAGTTATTGCGTGCCTGAGTTGTGGAATCAACAGGTTCCCCCCAGAGTATGCAATAGTTTTTGTATTGTTAAACCTTATTAGAATGCTTCAAATTCTCAAGTAGTTCTGGCAACGCAAGTATGACATTAGAATTGAATCGCTAATGTATTAAAATAAATAAGTAACGGGTATCCTATGGTCGGGATCTCGACTATAGCCTTTCCCACTTGTTATACCCGTTACTTATAAAAAATAAGTATAAGGGTATATTGTGTTCGTTGGAATGTATGTAACAGGGAGAAGGAGGCATCTCCGACCACATAAAGTATATATATTCTTGATCAGCATCAATAGCGGAGTCGATATAGCCATGTGTGTCTGTCCGTCTGTCCGTCTGTCTGTCCGTGTGAGCGCCTAGATCTCAGAGACCATAAGAGATAGAGTAACCAAACTTTCACACGTAGATCACAAATGCGTTGGAGCAGGTCAAGTTTGTTTCAAATTTTGGACCCGCCTCCTTCCACGCCCGTAATTCGCGAAAAACCGGTCATCCGTCTGTATAAACACAAGGATCTCAGAGACTATAAGAGATAGAATAACCAAATTTGTCTCACAGATTTCCATATACCTCACGCAAATCAAGTTTGTTTCAAATTTAAGCCACGCCCTCCTCCGTCCCCGCAAATCGCGAGAAACCACCTCACCCACAATTTTTCATATAATACGTATTTTTTTTGGTAATAACCGATATCTGTTATTATTATCTATTATCCCACTGAATCGCAACAAGATCGGACAAGTAGAACAGCAGTTATTGCGTGTCTAAGTTGTTGAATCAACAGGTGCCCCCTAGAGTATGCGATAGTTTTTGTATTTTTAAACCTTATTAGAATTCTTCAAATTCTCAACTAGTTCTGGCAACGCAAATATAACATTAGGATTGAATCGCTAATGTATTGAAATAAGTAACGGGTATCCTATGGTCGGGGTTTCGACTATAGCCTTTCCCACTTGTTTTTTTATGTGTTCGTGGTTTGTGTATGTTTGCTTGTGTTTTGTATATGTTTGTTTATGTGTTGTTGCATTGATAGCCACCAATCGTGTATGTACATATGTATGTATGTTTCTGCCGTTGTGTTTATTTGCAATTAGATCGCACCAAATGGCTGCAATATGTGTTTATTGAATATATCTGGTGTTTTTAAGCAATTTCACCGAAGATGCACACAAAAAAAAGTCAGCCCAATACACATATGTACGTATGTAGGTACATATGTATGTAGAGATGTGCACGTATGTATGTAAGTATTGGCCGGCGTCTTTTTGCTGAACTTAAGGCCTGACTCCAGCAACTTAAAATTCCTGGTCAGGAATTTGACAATTATTTTTTGTGTTTGTGGAACATAACTAAAACAGTGAGACCAAGCACCTAACATTATGAAAATGTTTACCTAAAACTGGCATATTTTTGATCATTCACCAAAAACGTACATGGTCACTCTGACAAATCAGCTGTGCTCTATAAACAAACAGTGCAAAGTGTGCAAGTGCAAACAGTGTCAAGCGAAAATAAAATAATTTAAAATGAGCTCTGATGATGAAGCTATTGTGTTGGTTGCGGCATATATTGTGGCAAAAGAAAAAGTACAGCGCACCCGGAGGCGCCACCAGTATTGGGTGAACCCTTATTTGCAGCAGAGGCAGGAAACAGGAAGGTTCCAAAATGATGTGAGTATTATTATAAATATTATTTTTATCAATTGCAGCATTTCTTACATATTTTATAGTTTCAGAACATGGTGCAGAACCCCACAGTGTTTTACCAAAATTTTCGAATGGGAGAAAACCAATTTAATTATTTATTTACATTGGTTGAACCATTTTTGGTGCCAAAGCGCAACTCACGCCCAGACGCTATTCCACTCAAAGCAAAGTTTGCCATTGTCCTCGAGTAAGTCCATTGCAGGAGCAAACATAAAACATATTTATTTAATCGTTTCTTTTAGATATTTTGCGACTGGAGACCTTCAAAGTCACGTTGGCTCGACTTATCGCATCAGTCAACAGCACTTGGGCCGAACCGTAGACCTAGTGTGTGATGCTGTCTGCAGTGCGCTGAAAGGAGAATTCCCAAAATGGAACTCCACTAACATGCTCAAGTGGGCAACGGATTTTATGAATCTATGGAACTTTCCAAACTGCATTGGGGCTCTTGATGGAAAGCACGTTGCGATTAAAGCACCACCCAATAGCGGCAGCGCTTTTTATACCCTGAGCCCATTAAAAATGGGCAAAAAAGGGTATAATGCATTTGGCAGAATGTATGTAACAGGCAGAAGGGGGCGTGGCAGACCCCCAAAAGTATATATATTCTTGATCAGGATCAACAGTCGAGTCGATTGAGCCATGTCCGTCTGTCTGTCCGTCTGTCTGTCCGTCTGTCCGTCTGTCCGTCTGTTTGAACGCGTCGATCTCAGAAACCATAAGAGCTAGAGACTTCAAA
This sequence comes from Drosophila phalerata, assembly GCA_951394115.2. Lineage (NCBI taxonomy): Eukaryota > Metazoa > Arthropoda > Insecta > Diptera > Drosophilidae > Drosophila > Drosophila phalerata. The sequence continues at coordinate 12,669,326 of OX596004.2, forward strand.
CTTGGTATGTAGGTTCCTGGATACCGTACTCAGATCAAGTTTGTTTTTTTTTTCGGATCGGACAACTATATCATATAGCTGCCATAGGAACGATACATCGAAAATGAAGTTTTTGTATGAAAAGCTTCTTTAATTTTTGAGATATCTCAACCAATCTCACACGATATATATTTGGGGTGGTATTATACATCCTGACCAAATTTGGTCCAAATCGGCCCAGTATATCATATAGCTGTCATACAGTCGCTCTGCCGAAAATCAAGTTTTAGTATGAAAAAGTTTTTTGTTTTTTGAGATATCGTAACCAAAATGATAGAATATGTATCTGGGCTGGTATTATATATCCTGACCAAGTTTGGTCCAAATCGGCCCACTATATCATATAGCTGTCATACAGATGATCTGCCGAGAATCAAGTTTTAGTATGAAAAAGTTTTTTGTTTTTTGAGATATCTTAACCAAACTGATAGAATATGCATTTAGATTGGTTTTGTACATTCTGACCAGATTTGGTTCAGATCGGTTCCATATATCATATAGCTGCCATTGGAATAATTGGTCGAAAATCAACATTTATAAAAGAGTACCTGGGCTCAGGGTATCCTACTGTCGAGCGTGCTCGACTGTAGCCGCACCCCACCGCGAGCGAAGCGAGCCGGGGGTAGGCGAGCGAAGCGAGTAGGGGGCGGAGCCCCCTTGTTATAATTATAAAGGAAGTTAATTATATAATGAGACAACATATATAAACAACTCTTTCTTTTCTATTACAGGGATTTCACTCTATTGTTCTTATGGCGGTATGTGACGCTTCATGTAGGTTCACATATATCGACGTTGGTGCTTACGGAAGTGAGGGCGATATGAATGCGTTTTCACATTGTTCACTTGGACGCGCAATTCTATCAAACAATGTGACATTCCCGGAGGACAGCATGCTGCAGGAAGTACGTACTCCGTATTATATTGTAGCGGATGATGCATTCCCATTGCACAAGCGCATTATGAAACCCTATGGGGCCAGAAACCTTTCAACAGGAGAAAGAGTTTTTAACTATCGGCTAAGTCGAGCTCGTCGATGCATTGAGAACGCATTCGGCATTCTTAGCAATAGGTGGATGGTTGTGCAGGATACAATGCGGTGTGGCCCAGGCAGAGCTCAAAATATAACTGCGGCATGCTGTTACCTACACAATTTTTTGATGAGGGTAAGCGAAGGAGAATATGCCGGACCCTTGGATAGCCTATTAGATGAAAGCTCTGCAGAAAATGATGCTGAAGCCTTCCGGGGTCGTGTACAAGATTACCCGAAATTTATAAGAAATAATGTTAAGTATTTTGTCAACTCTGAAGCCTTGGCAAAATGAATATGCCGGTGTGCGCCAATAATAAATAAGCTCTTTTTTTTTTTTTTTTCTTTTTTTTTTTAATTACGTTGGCTTTATTTATTGAATCTTCTCCAAGGGAGACTTACAATAAGTTTATCAAATCGGACGGACTGGACGCATTGAATACAACGCGAAGCTTGGTGGTGGTGCTGTCTGGCTTGTAGACAGCATGATGAGGGAGATAAAAATTGTCGGAACGATTCGTCGAAGTGACTGGTCTCATATGACCTAAGTCCAAGTACTCCTGGATCACCGTATCGTACTGCTCTTTGAGGAGGGCGTTTTTGCTTAAACGGCTCTCATTTCTAAGGAACTGAGCTAGAGCGATGGACCTTGAATGTCCCAAGTCGATGTGTTCAGGATCTTTAAAGAGTAGCGCGACAACGTATCTGCCATTCTCAGACCGTGTGGTCGTATTTTGGAATATCGTCTCACACAAAATGTCGGATTCTTTAACCAGCTTGACTGGTATATCCTCCACCTCCCAAAATTTGGTGAGAAGTTTCTCTAGTCTCACTTCAGGACTTAGTGAAACTCGAGTAGAGAACGAGGAGATGGATATGGCACTGGGTTTTGAAACGGGTCCGGTAATAGTCCATCCGAAAATCATTTCTTGACCTAGTAGAGTGCCACATTTATTTGGATGGGAGCCCTTCAATAAGATGGACGGAAGGATATCAGCGCCCAAAAGCACATCAATCTGTGAGCTCCTATAGAACTGTGGATCAGCGAGCTCCAGCTTTGGAAGACCTTGTAAAGGACTTTGTGGGATAGTGTAGTTCCTCTATGGCACACATATATGACAGCTGTTACTAGCAACACGCTGCGTGTGCTTGCTGAAAAGTAGTTTTGGACTGTGTTTTGCGATTTGTTGGAAGTGGACTGCAAGTATAACAATTATGCGCGCTAGTGCATTCTTTTAATTGATGCCCTCTGGCAAAGCAATTTAAACACAGTTTGAGCTGCTAAATCGTGTTAGAACGCTCATTCACGGACATCTGGATAAATTTCGGACATATTCGGATAGGCTGGTTTTCCTTGGAGCACAGCTTGCAAGTCTGAACCTTTGTGTTCACCTTAGCTTCAAAGGAGTTCACCTTTTTGGATCCATGCTCTTTCCGAACTGGCTTGCCTTGAGCGTGTGAGCTTGCGGATGAGCTAACGTCTTCAATCCTCTCTAAAGTGCGAGAACGCTTTACCAGGAAACTGTTAAACTCTTCCCATGTTGGAAGATCCACTTGATTTTGGATACTCTGTTCCCAAAGAGCCAGAGTTTGATTTGGAAGTTTTGACGAAAACATGAACACTAAAATGCTATTAGAGAAAGCAGATTCGCTGTACACTTTGGACTGTTCTAGAGCCGTTAGGCATCCTTGGATGGTGCTCTGCATTTCTTTCAGTGCAGCTCCGGACTCGTGCGAAATGGATTGCAAACTGAACAGGATTTTCAGCTGGTTAGTGACCAGAAGTCTTTTGTTTTCATAATTGTCACCCAATGCTTTCCACGCTGACGCAAAACCGTCATTGGTGAGCGGAGATTTGACAACGATACTTCTGGCTTCTCCACTAGTTTTGGAAGTCAGATGAAAAAGTTTTTCAACTGGGGTCAGACTTGGATTATTTACGTAAATCGCAGTGAAAATATCCCGAAAGGTAGGCCACTTTAGATACTCTCCATTAAAGACTTCAGTTTCGACAGGAGGTAGACGACAACCTTTTGGCTGAAGCTGTCTGAGGAGGAATGGGGGTCGTCGCATTCTCTATCTGCTCGCTTAGCGTTGAAGCACAACTCTCATAAACAGCGTAGCAGTACGTGTACTTTTCGTGGATGGTACGGTAATCGGGATCATCGCTGGTTCCGGCTTCACTAAAAACCCTGGAACAGCGTTGGAACTCCTGAGACACCCTGTCCCACATGTTCCGCACTTCTTCTAAGCGAACTCTCAGGGTATATAGTGAGACGCTGATGTCGGATCCGAATTGAGCCTCAAGCTCACTCATCCTGTCTGTCATTGTTATAAAATTGTTTAATGCGGACATCCTCGTAAATTATAACCGCAACCAAAATGCAATTATCTGTTAAAGTTATTAACTTTCGATCAATGTGGAGTTTATCCTTGGACAAATTATCGAAATTCGGCAGCAACACAAAAAAAACCCACTTGGAGAAAACAATATAAATAACAAATAATATTGTGGATTGTACTATTATTTATGGACAAAAGTATTATTTATAAATGTGTTGTCGTAATCGTAAGCAAATGCAATTGGAATCCAGTGCTTTCACTTATTGACAAGAGTGGAATAATCTTTGGACGAATTATCGAAATTCGGCAGCAACACAAAAAAAAACCCACTTGGAGAAAACAACATAAAAAAAAATAATATTGCGGATTGTAATATTATTTATTGACAAACGTAGTATTTATAAATGTCTTTTCGTAATTGTAAACAAATGCAATGGGAATCCAGTGCTTTCACTTATCGACAAGTGTGGAATAATCTTTGGACGAGTTATCGAAATTAAAAAAAAAAACCTTGGAGAAAACAATAAAAAAAAACAATAATAATATTATATTGGTAGTATCAGCTATAATATAAGTAAATATAACTATAATAACAATATAAGAAACAATATAATATTATGTGACTGTGTTAGATATTATTGTTGAACAGAATAAAAAAAGTTTCATTCCATTCGTTCCAAAGATTTGTATAAGTGCGGAGTGCCCCATATGCAGATATCGGTATCGCCGATATGTTACTGCAGCACAGAATGCAAGTGTAAAACAAAATGAATGAAATAAGTTTGGAATGTGTAATGTTTTGTGTATATAATATAAATAATGTGTAAATGTGTTTTTATACCCGTTACTTATAAAAAATAAGTATAAGGGTATATTGTATTCGTTGGAATGTGCGTAACAGGTAGAAGGAGGCATCTCCGACCACATAAAGTATATATATTCTTGATCAGCATCAACAGCCGAGTCGATATAGCCATGTGTGTCTGTCCGTCTGTCTGTCCGTGTGAGCGCCTAGATCTCAGAGACCATAAGAGATAGAGTAACCAAACTTTCACACGTAGATCAGAAATGCGTTGGAGCAGGTCAAGTTTGTTTTAAATTTTGGACCCGCCTACTTCCACGCCCGTAATTCGCGAAAAACTGGTCATCCGTCTGTATAAACACAAGAATCTCAGAGACTATAAGAGATAGAATAGCCAAATTTGTCACACAGATTTCCATATACCTCTCGCAGATCAAGTTTTTTTTTTAAATTTAAGCCACGCCCCCCTCCGCCCCCGCAAATCGCGAAAAACCACCTCACCCACAATTTTTCATATAATACGTATTTTTTTGTAATAACCGATATCTGTTATTATTATCTATTATCCCACTGAATCGCAACAAGATCGGACAAGTAGAACAGCAGTTATTGCGTGCCTGAGTTGTGGAATCAACAGGTTCCCCCCAGAGTATGCAATAGTTTTTGTATTGTTAAACCTTATTAGAATGCTTCAAATTCTCAAGTAGTTCTGGCAACGCAAGTATGACATTAGAATTGAATCGCTAATGTATTAAAATAAATAAGTAACGGGTATCCTATGGTCGGGATCTCGACTATAGCCTTTCCCACTTGTTATACCCGTTACTTATAAAAAATAAGTATAAGGGTATATTGTGTTCGTTGGAATGTATGTAACAGGGAGAAGGAGGCATCTCCGACCACATAAAGTATATATATTCTTGATCAGCATCAATAGCGGAGTCGATATAGCCATGTGTGTCTGTCCGTCTGTCCGTCTGTCTGTCCGTGTGAGCGCCTAGATCTCAGAGACCATAAGAGATAGAGTAACCAAACTTTCACACGTAGATCACAAATGCGTTGGAGCAGGTCAAGTTTGTTTCAAATTTTGGACCCGCCTCCTTCCACGCCCGTAATTCGCGAAAAACCGGTCATCCGTCTGTATAAACACAAGGATCTCAGAGACTATAAGAGATAGAATAACCAAATTTGTCTCACAGATTTCCATATACCTCACGCAAATCAAGTTTGTTTCAAATTTAAGCCACGCCCTCCTCCGTCCCCGCAAATCGCGAGAAACCACCTCACCCACAATTTTTCATATAATACGTATTTTTTTTGGTAATAACCGATATCTGTTATTATTATCTATTATCCCACTGAATCGCAACAAGATCGGACAAGTAGAACAGCAGTTATTGCGTGTCTAAGTTGTTGAATCAACAGGTGCCCCCTAGAGTATGCGATAGTTTTTGTATTTTTAAACCTTATTAGAATTCTTCAAATTCTCAACTAGTTCTGGCAACGCAAATATAACATTAGGATTGAATCGCTAATGTATTGAAATAAGTAACGGGTATCCTATGGTCGGGGTTTCGACTATAGCCTTTCCCACTTGTTTTTTTATGTGTTCGTGGTTTGTGTATGTTTGCTTGTGTTTTGTATATGTTTGTTTATGTGTTGTTGCATTGATAGCCACCAATCGTGTATGTACATATGTATGTATGTTTCTGCCGTTGTGTTTATTTGCAATTAGATCGCACCAAATGGCTGCAATATGTGTTTATTGAATATATCTGGTGTTTTTAAGCAATTTCACCGAAGATGCACACAAAAAAAAGTCAGCCCAATACACATATGTACGTATGTAGGTACATATGTATGTAGAGATGTGCACGTATGTATGTAAGTATTGGCCGGCGTCTTTTTGCTGAACTTAAGGCCTGACTCCAGCAACTTAAAATTCCTGGTCAGGAATTTGACAATTATTTTTTGTGTTTGTGGAACATAACTAAAACAGTGAGACCAAGCACCTAACATTATGAAAATGTTTACCTAAAACTGGCATATTTTTGATCATTCACCAAAAACGTACATGGTCACTCTGACAAATCAGCTGTGCTCTATAAACAAACAGTGCAAAGTGTGCAAGTGCAAACAGTGTCAAGCGAAAATAAAATAATTTAAAATGAGCTCTGATGATGAAGCTATTGTGTTGGTTGCGGCATATATTGTGGCAAAAGAAAAAGTACAGCGCACCCGGAGGCGCCACCAGTATTGGGTGAACCCTTATTTGCAGCAGAGGCAGGAAACAGGAAGGTTCCAAAATGATGTGAGTATTATTATAAATATTATTTTTATCAATTGCAGCATTTCTTACATATTTTATAGTTTCAGAACATGGTGCAGAACCCCACAGTGTTTTACCAAAATTTTCGAATGGGAGAAAACCAATTTAATTATTTATTTACATTGGTTGAACCATTTTTGGTGCCAAAGCGCAACTCACGCCCAGACGCTATTCCACTCAAAGCAAAGTTTGCCATTGTCCTCGAGTAAGTCCATTGCAGGAGCAAACATAAAACATATTTATTTAATCGTTTCTTTTAGATATTTTGCGACTGGAGACCTTCAAAGTCACGTTGGCTCGACTTATCGCATCAGTCAACAGCACTTGGGCCGAACCGTAGACCTAGTGTGTGATGCTGTCTGCAGTGCGCTGAAAGGAGAATTCCCAAAATGGAACTCCACTAACATGCTCAAGTGGGCAACGGATTTTATGAATCTATGGAACTTTCCAAACTGCATTGGGGCTCTTGATGGAAAGCACGTTGCGATTAAAGCACCACCCAATAGCGGCAGCGCTTTTTATACCCTGAGCCCATTAAAAATGGGCAAAAAAGGGTATAATGCATTTGGCAGAATGTATGTAACAGGCAGAAGGGGGCGTGGCAGACCCCCAAAAGTATATATATTCTTGATCAGGATCAACAGTCGAGTCGATTGAGCCATGTCCGTCTGTCTGTCCGTCTGTCTGTCCGTCTGTCCGTCTGTTTGAACGCGTCGATCTCAGAAACCATAAGAGCTAGAGACTTCAAACTTGGTATGTAGGTTCCTGGATACCGTACGCAGATCAAGTTTGTTTTTTTTTTCGGATCGGACAACTATATCATATAGCTGCCATAGGAACGATACATCGAAAATGAAGTTTTTGTATGAAAAGCTTCTTTAATTTTTGAGATATCTCAACCAATCTCACACGATATATATTTGGGGTGGTATTATACATCCTGACCAAATTTGGTCCAAATCGGCCCAGTATATCATATAGCTGTCATACAGTCGCTCTGCCGAAAATCAAGTTTTAGTATGAAAAAGTTTTTTGTTTTTTGAGATATCGTAACCAAAATGATAGAATATGTATCTGGGCTGGTATTATATATCCTGACCAAGTTTGGTCCAAATCGGCCCACTATATCATATAGCTGTCATACAGATGATCTGCCGAGAATCAAGTTTTAGTATGAAAAAGTTTTTTGTTTTTTGAGATATCTTAACCAAACTGATAGAATATGCATTTAGATTGGTTTTGTACATTCTGACCAGATTTGGTTCAGATCGGTTCCATATATCATATAGCTGCCATTGGAATAATTGGTCGAAAATCAACATTTATAAAAGAGTACCTGGGCTCAGGGTATCCTACTGTCGAGCGTGCTCGACTGTAGCCGCACCCCACCGCGAGCGAAGCGAGCCGGGGGTAGGCGAGCGAAGCGAGTAGGGGGCGGAGCCCCCTTGTTATAATTATAAAGGAAGTTAATTATATAATGAGACAACATATATAAACAACTCTTTCTTTTCTATTACAGGGATTTCACTCTATTGTTCTTATGGCGGTATGTGACGCTTCATGTAGGTTCACATATATCGACGTTGGTGCTTACGGAAGTGAGGGCGATATGAATGCGTTTTCACATTGTTCACTTGGACGCGCAATTCTATCAAACAATGTGACATTCCCGGAGGACAGCATGCTGCAGGAAGTACGTACTCCGTATTATATTGTAGCGGATGATGCATTCCCATTGCACAAGCGCATTATGAAACCCTATGGGGCCAGAAACCTTTCAACAGGAGAAAGAGTTTTTAACTATCGGCTAAGTCGAGCTCGTCGATGCATTGAGAACGCATTCGGCATTCTTAGCAATAGGTGGATGGTTGTGCAGGATACAATGCGGTGTGGCCCAGGCAGAGCTCAAAATATAACTGCGGCATGCTGTTACCTACACAATTTTTTGATGAGGGTAAGCGAAGGAGAATATGCCGGACCCTTGGATAGCCTATTAGATGAAAGCTCTGCAGAAAATGATGCTGAAGCCTTCCGGGGTCGTGTACAAGATTACCCGAAATTTATAAGAAATAATGTTAAGTATTTTGTCAACTCTGAAGCCTTGGCAAAATGAATATGCCGGTGTGCGCCAATAATAAATAAGCTCTTTTTTTTTTTTTTTTCTTTTTTTTTTTAATTACGTTGGCTTTATTTATTGAATCTTCTCCAAGGGAGACTTACAATAAGTTTATCAAATCTTATATTTAAAGCTTAACTAACAGTCATGTTGACTTAATATGAACTACGGTGCCCCAAGTGTTTATTGCTGGGCTGGAAGGTCGTTTCGTTGAAGACGGGTTCGACTGCAAACCCGAGTTAATTGCCGAGCAAGTGGATTGGGGTGCAGGGATAACAATGTTGTAGCTCGCCTTTTGTCGTGCTATCTCATCTTTAACGTATATAACGTTCAAATCTCTATGAATGTTGTCGTTTCGAACATACCACGGTGCCCCAGTGATAGTCCTCAAGATTTTCGATTGTACTCGCTGGATGATATCAATATTGCTACTGCACGCGTTTCCCCATAGCTGCGAGCCGTAGGTCCACACTGGTTTTATGGTGGAATTGTAGAGTAGGACCTTGTAGTCCAAGCTGAGAGGAGATCGGTGGTTTAAAAGCCAATAAAGTTTATTGGCTTTCAGTTTAATCTGCGTTTTCTTTGCTTCAAGGTGACGACGCCAGGTGAGCCGCCTATCAAGATGAACGCCAAGGTACGTTACTTCTTTGGCTTGTGGAAGTTGCCTATTAGAGAGTGTTAACGGAGGACATGTTTGCATGTTGAGGGTAAACGTGATGTGTTTACATTTTTGGTTATTTATTTTAATACGCCAGTCGGCTAACCATTTCTCTACTACCGCCAAATGTTCAGCTAGACGTGCTGTTGCCTGAATGGGGCATCTGGAGCGACTGAGGATTGCGGTATCGTCTGCAAACGTGGATGTTGTTAGCCGCTCATTTATCGGGATGTCCGCTGTGTATATTACGTATAGTGTTGGTCCCAGAACACTTCCCTGAGGAACACCAGCTTCTATAATGTGATCGTTAGATGTAGTAGTGTTGCATCTAACTGCGAAGACTCTATTGTAGAGGTACGACTCGAGTAGCTTATGAGTGTACACCGGGAGCGTCGTTTTGATTTTGTGCATGAGGCCATCAAGCCACACTCGATCGAAAGCCTGGGAGACGTCGAGGAATATTGCACTGCAGTATTCCCGATGTTCGTATGCTGTACGTATTTCTGATGTTATTCGGTTGACTTGCTCGATAGTTCCATGCTTTTCTCTGAAGCCAAATTGATGTGTTGGGATTGCATTGCGTGTTATCAGATGAGGAATTATGCGCGTCAGTAGGCATTTTTCAAATAGCTTAGACAAGCACGGTAGTAGACTAATTGGTCTATAAGATGATGGTATTGTATGATCTTTTCCAGGTTTGGGTATCATTATAATGACCGACTTCTTCCATTTTTTTGGGAAGTAGCCAAGTGTTGTAATCGCGTTGAAAAGCTTACAGATGAGGGAAATAGCACAGTTTGGAAGTTCAATGATCATTTTTTGAGTTATTTGATCACAGCCTGGAGCTTTTTTTGGTTTCATCTGTTCTTTTATGACTTTTCCAATTTCGTTCGCACGGAACTGAGGTGGTTCAGACTCGGCTGGATTATGAGGTGCACAGGAAGAAAGTACGAATGAATTTGTTGCGGGATTTGGTTGGAATACATTACGTAGGTGAGTGGCAAATGTGTTGGCTCTGTCTATGTCGCTACGGGCCCAGCAGCCTGAGGAGTTTCTTATAGGCATTACCGTTTCGATCGGCGCACTTAGCGTTGGGTGAGCCCTCCACAAAGGATGCTTGGTACTGGTTGGTGACAATTGCTCTATGTAGCGGCGTTGGGCATCTGTTTCTTCTTCCTTTAGAGCTTTGCTGAGTCTGCGCGAAGCATCTTTAAAGCGTTGTTTGGTAGATGGCGACCGGTGGGACTGCCATTCACGTCGAAATCGTCGCTTTTCCAGAACAAGTTGTTCTATTTGAAGATTAGTTTTGCGTTGTTTGGTCTGCACATGCGCATGTTGTGGAGTAGAGATTTTAGCTGCTTCTACAAGTACAGATTCTAATAAATCAGCGGAGCAGTCGATGTCCGCTTCAATGTTGAATTGCGGGGTAAGATCGAGGTGAGTGCTTACGTATTTCTTGTACTTGAGCCAGTTGGTTCTGTGTGTTGTAAGTCTATTAGGATATTCCATATATTCCGGGGATTGGAGTAGATTTAATAACACGGGGGAGTGGTCGGATGACAGATCCGAAAGTGCTTCGGCGCTTATTAGATTGCGTGGGATGTTTTTTGTCACAGCAAAATCTATTAAGTCTGGTTGTTAGCTCGATAATAATTTATATGAATTGTTTTTATTTTGTATAAAGACACTGGGTATTATTAATTTATTTTACAAATTTATTGATTGGCATGCTGCTGAACCTTTGAAAATAAAATATTTGTTATTTCCACCTCTGTTGCGGTTGCTACATCGGCTGGTAGCTTACTAAGCAGCTCATTCCAAAAAGGGAAGACCGATCTGGACTGCTGCTTGTTTTTTAAATAATCGCCCAGCAAACCAGAGATGCCATCATCACTTGTCGCCATCTCCGTCTTACGCCTTTTTGAAGCCTTCGACTGAATGGATACAGTAGTATTATAATAAATAAGTAAAGAGTACTTACATAGGAGTACACCGACGACGTGCTTGCTTCTATCTCATCGTCTGTTAGAAGACAGTTTGGCTCAACCGAGCTAGCAGCCATGCTGTCCTCACTATATGGTGGGATGGGACTGGAGCATGCTTCGGGGCTGCACGCTGGGCTGTCCACAAACATAACTTCACTTGTTTTGGTACTGCAACAAAAGCCTTGTTATACACATATAAATTATTATGTCGAATGACTTACCGTCTCTCCAACGACATAACAGGTAGAAAAGCCATATGCTCAGCAAACTGCCAATCGACGGTTTCCTTCACTCTAGGCTGACTCAAGGCGATGCCTCCCGCGCTGCCACTTTTTGGAAGCTTGCTGCGATGGTATCGCAGACTGTCCCGCAGAGATGTCCATGCACTTTTACATTCACTCGCTGCAAAGCATAAATATAGTTTAATTTTTAAATAATATTAATTCAGCAGCAACACATTCCCATGCACTTTTAACAGCTATGTTGTCCGAATGCTTCCTATCAGTTATCATCCAAAGACATGGGCGTGCCTCGACTGCTTTTGTTAATGCAATTTTCTCATTGCGTTGAAAATTTAAGTCTCTTTTTTTAGCTTTCCGCACAGCACCTTGATTCTCCATGTTTGACGTTTGAAATTTGTATGAGTCCACCAGGAAAAATTGATAAATATATTTTCCTGATAGACTCATCAGCTGTTCTCTCAATCCACACATGCTATCGATATGACAAATATCGATATGAATTTGTGGATTTCGTTCAAGTTGCTGGATACACACGAAACGAAAACTAAAAATTCTTGCCAAAGTTTTTTTTATATGAAGTTTGACAGGAATTTTTAGTTCCTGGCCTGCTGGAGAGAGGCCTTTATGCACAATAAAGGAGTAAAATTACTAAAATAATTTCTTTTTAGTTCGTTTCAATCGGAGCAATGACTGGCTATATTGGATATTGGCTATATGTATGTACGTACATATGCGAATATGGCGGCGAGCAATGTATGGGGTTATGTTCATATAACCAAGATGGCACCGAGATATGAGCAGAGACGGACAATGGAATGTATGTATATATAGGGATATATATATAACCACTGGATGTGCCGGAATGATCGGCAGCAATCGAATAAGTATATTTGTTGCCCAGGAATTGCCAGCACTGGCAATGGGCAAAATGTAATTTAATGGAGAAATATAACTTCTCTTTCTTGCGCGTAGATTATCCACCGATGCGAGCTGGGGCGAACTGGATTACTCCTTGTTGTGGCGAAGATATCCGGCTCGAAGGACCAATGTTTGTAGAGGGGTGAAAATAGTCTTCCTTCTCCAATGAAAAACGGCACTTGTTCTCCTTTAAAACGTTGGCACTTTATTTTTGACGTGTGCTTGAATTCACTTTGTTTCTTGTACTGACTTACATTGTAACTTTACAAATATGCTTAACCTACATTAGATACGATGGAAGTGGAATGTTTCGCAACATTTTGAAAGGTATGCCCCCGACTCTGTTCGGAGCATACTTTTGGGCATGACCAAGTATTGGGCATGAACAACGGCTATTTCGTAATATATACAACGTTCAGAACAATGTAAATATCATTGCTTTTTAATTTTATAATATTTTTTCCTATTATTTAATTTGTTTTATTTGCAGAGAACAGATATTTTTTCGAAGTCCATCAGTTCTGAATCTGACGAGCTTCCTGCTAGTGGATCGTCTACTCCCCGTTGCGCACAGCAAGAAGGCAGTAAGGACTCATGCTCACACTTAAATGCATTTTTGAACTCAATCGAAATAGACGATGCGGAATCCGCAGCCGATGACGATCTTAACACTGCATTCCCCGAAATTACATGCTACGATCCTAAGCCACTTTGCATTGAGGAAGATTTTATGGAATACTGGGAAGAAAAACAATATAAGTTTCCGAACCTGTTTCAATTAACTCAGGCTATTCAAAGCGTGCCTGCAACCTGGTTCCTCTGGGAACTGGTGTTAGCTAAGACATTTGTCGAAGACATGTGTAATGGCTCCTCAATAGACTTAACGAATGCCTGAAGCTCCTGTCATGGTCTTGAGGTAACAAGGGCTGGACAAAGGTGTCATGCGACCCGTGCCGATAGTCAGCCTGGCTGGCGGAACTTACCAAAAATAGCCCAGTCGTAAACGGAGCGGCCGGATACCTGGCGCCCTCCGGTCGTGATAGCCTTACCTGCATAGTGCGGATCTCTGTGCACCCTTTCTCCGCAACTCGTGGGAATCAAAACATGAACTCAATAAACAATAAAAACTCAAGCATAAACAATAACAAAAACATAAAAAATAAAAACCACAAAAAAAAAAAAAACAAACAGCGGCTTCAAAGCCTGACCAAAGCCGGAGATAGTCACCAGGCCAGCCGGTGGACCTTGCGAAGCTGGTCCAAGCAAACCCGTTTTCCACCCGGGCCTTGGGGTAAATGGAGTGATTCCACCATCTCCTGGCACCAAGGAGGCAGAGCAGAGCACTAGTGCGGCAGTGCCACTTTCAGGTGCAGGTGTGATGGGGAAACCTCCAACAGCCAGCGTCGCAAGGAAGTTCTCATATGCTGAGAAAAGAAGTGCTGGCAACATCCTTCAGCGTCAAAACGCGGGAGCAGAGGCCAGTCCTTCAGCGGAGTGGCTGGAGAAGGTGGCATGGGCCAAAAGTGTGCTTCCCGCCTACAGCGAGCAGGCACCTAGGGCGCAAGCACAGGCTCAGGCCAAGAGACAACGGTCTCAGGAGACTCCTGGCCCATCTGCCAAGAAGTCGAGAGTTCAGGTGGGCAAATCCTTCGCCCAAATCGCCAAGGAAAGGATCCTCATTGGGGTCGTTGACCGAGGTGATTCGGGCGGGAGAATTCCCAAAAACCAGTGGAAGTGGGTGGAGATGGCACTGGCCATCCGCTGCTTCGAGATGCTAGAGCAGGAACCTGGACCACCACAGGTATGCAAAGATGTCGGATGGTACCAGGAAAGTGTAAGGGTTATAGCTTGCGACGATGAGAGATCTGCAGAGCTCTACAGAGCGGCAGTCTCAAATATCGACGAGGTATATCCAGGAGCCAAATTGGAGGCTGTTAAGTGGAGCGATATTCCAGTCCGGCCCAGGGCCAGATTGTGGATGCCATCCTCTATCAAGGAGCCGGAGAGAATCGTAAAGATGATCCAACGTTGCAACCCGAGTCTCCCCACTCACGACTGGAAAGTTGTGAAGGTAGAGAAGATAAAGGGACCAACGAACCAGGTCGTAATCATTCTTAATAAAGAATCGCTCGCCCCAATTGAGGCCGCTGGTAACGAGCTAAACTTCGGTTTCAGCACTGTTTCCATCCTGGTATACAGATCGGATACCGCGGCCGGGATAGATCCTTCCGACACGTCAGTCGAGGAGGATATAACGGCAGAGCCAGAGGATCCGAACACGGCTATACTTCCGATGCGTCCACCATAACGCGGGACCTCAAGGCACTGTGCCAACTGGGTGAAGGAGAGGCCACCTCTGATGTAGCGTCAGACGACGAGGACGCGAACGTTATTCTGCAGATAAACCTCCACCACTGTAAAGCAGCCTCCGCTGCGCTGCTACTCCGTCTGGCTGGAGACAGAGCCGACATCGTCCTAGTCCAGGAACCTTGGTTGATTGGTGGTAAGGTTTCTGGACTAGTGACACCAGACTACAAGCTAGTAAATGCTGAAACGCCAGAAAACACATGAGTATTTTCTTGCTTCATAATTTTAGCAATGAGGATAATACGGCAGTAAGCCTTTAACTCCAGTCAGCTCCGATAAGGTTGCTGTCCTGCTATATGGCCTACGACAACCCGGGCCCTCCTCCAGAAGAAGTCACGAGAAGTCTTATAAAAGACTGCGAGACGCGAGGTATCAACCTCATCATTGGATGCGATGCCAATGCACACCATATCCAGTGGGGTAGCACAAATACAAACACAAGGGGTGAGTCACTCCTAAACTATTTCCTCAGCACTAACCTAGTTCTAGGCAGCAAAGGTTGTGAACCTACTTTTATAATGAAGGACAGGAAGGAGGTCATTGGCCTTACCCTGGTATCCTATCCTCTATATGATCTAATCAGAGATTGGAAAGTGGCAGACGATCACTCCTTCTCTGATCACAGATACATCGAATTCTCCCTCAACTTGAGGCACTCTAAACCAATACCCTTTACCAATTTGAGAAAGACCAAATGGCCAATATTTACTGCTATCCTTAAAAAGGCTATCCCAGAGGTAGCACCAGAAGGACTTCTCTCTACTCTGCTTTCAAGGCAGCTTGTCCCATCAGCAGACCTAAATGGGGAAAGAAACCACCATGGTGGAATCCCAACCTACAAGAACTTCGCAAGAGCTCGAGAAACCTCTTCAATCAAGCCAAGGCTGTTAACACAGAAGAATCTTGGCTCAATTACAAACACGCCCTATTAACATACAAAAAGGCGACAAGACAAGCCAAAAGAGATTCATGGAGAGCTTTCTGCTCTGACATAGAATCAACACCGGACGCGGCCAGACTGAGGAAGATTTTATCAAAATCTGCCCCCACACTAGGATACCTCAAAAAAGAGAATGACAACTGGACTACATCAAGCGAAGAGTCGCTGGATGTACTCCTAAAAAAGCACTTTCCATGCTGCAAAGCAACCAATCAATGTAGATAACAAACCCCGACTGATGTGCCAATCAGCTCCTCTATTCTAAGCAAACGCAACATAACCTGGGCTATAAACAGCTTTAAACCGTACAAGTCACCTGGACCAGACGGCATTTTTCCTGCTCAACTACAACAAGCAGGAGACACTGCCATAAACTGGCTACAATCTATCTTTCTAGAAGTTCTCAAAACTGGCCATATACCTGACACATGGCGAGTCTCTAAAATAGTTTTCATACCAAAAGCTGGCAAATCATCCCATACGACAGCAAAGGACTTTAGACCGAACAGACTGTCGTCATTTATGCTCAAAACCTTCGAGCGACTCTTGGCTCTTCATCTAAGAGCATCCATTCCCCCCACCTCTTGTCTAATTCTCAACACGCATATCGGAAAGGCAAATCGACGGAAACAGCTTTGCACTCCGTAGTCGCCACTATAGAAAAATCCCTTTCGCTCACTGAATACTCCCTCATAGCCTTCCTAGACATCGAGGGAGCTTTTAACAACGTCGTCCCGGAAGCTATCACTGGAGCACTGACAAACTTGGGGATTGAAAGCCGGCTAGTTGGACTCATCGACCAATTGCTCACATGCAGGGTCGTAACGTCCATACTTGGCTCTTCAACACTCACCAGGTTCGTCAGTAGGGGAACACCTCAAGAAGGGGTTCTATCTCCTCTTTTATGGAACCAAGCAGTCAACAGGCTGTTATGCGACATAGAGGGTGGAGGCTGCCAGGTGGTTGCCTACGCGGACGAAGTAGCACTAATTTTCACGGGAAAATTTCCTCAAACACTATGCGACTTGATGTCAGTCAAGCTACAAAAACTGGTCACCTGGGCCGATGAGTGTGGCCTGGGAGTAAACCCAGCCAAAACGGAACTTGTACTCTTCTCTAGAAAATACACAATCCCAACTCTAATACCCCCAAGAATAAAAGACACCGTCCTCTCCTTCAGGGAAAGCGCCAGATACTTGGGTTTAATTCTGGACAGGAAGCTGGACTGGAAAATTAATACGCAAGATAGATGTAGAAAGGCAACAGTTGCACTCTACACATGCAGGAAAAACGATCGGCCTGAAATGGGGCATGTCGCCATATATCGTCCACTGGCTATACATAGCTATAGTCAGACCAATACTTCTATTTGGTATAGCAATATGGTGGCCTGCTTTAACAAAGCAGTCCATAAACAAACAGCTCAACAAAATTCAAAAGATGGCCGAAATCTGCATCACAGGTGCTCTTAACACAACACCTGGAGAAGCTCTAGATGCCATACTTAACATACAGCCAATCAGGCAAGTTAGCAAAAATATTGCCACCATGATAGCAATTCGACTGAGAGACTCTAACTCTTGGACAGAATGCTCAACAGGGCACTCCGCCATTCTTAAGGACAACCAAATAGTTCCTTCCAGAACCGACAACTGTATGCCAATAGAGCATATTGCAACTCCCTTTCAAACAACCATTCCGCGCAGGAGGAATCACATACCCCAAAGTGGGGCCATATCCTTCTACACAGATGGTTCAAAATTGATCAATCAAGTAGGTGGAGGGGTATACTCTCAGGATCTAAATATACAGGTCTCTTTTAGGCTACCTGACCATTGCAGCGTCTTTCAAGCCGAAATCCTGGCTATAAATGAAGCCTTAAAACTCCTAAGGGAATCTCAAGTCAATTCGGGCCGTATTAACATATACAGTGACAGCCAAGCAGCTATCAAGTCTATAGAATCGACCACAACAAATTCCACCTCAGTTTCGAACTGCCGCAGATCTCTACACGAGATGGCTGAGCATTTCGACATTTCCCTAATATGGGTACCAGGGCATCAGGACATTACAGGAAACCGTATAGCTGATGAACTAGCCAGGAAAGGTACAACAGTACACCTCCTTCCTTACAAGGAGGATACTCATATGCTACTGGCGACCTGAAAGCTACTTCTTCTATCTCAATCTATAACAGTTAGCGAAAACAGATGACAAAACACGCACCATTGTCGTGTCGCGAGGCAAACCTGGCCTCACCTAAATAAGACTCGTTCTAGTATTCCATGAAAGCTAAGCAGAACAGACTGCTCTGCAGAAGTAAGAGCACTGACAGGACATTGGCTGGTAGGCATCCACGCCACACGGCTGAGTGCCCCATACAATGATTTCTGCAGGAGCTGTAGAGACGAAGAAGAAATTGAATCATCTGAACATTTCTTCTGCTCCTGTCCCGCTTTGAGTAATAGAAGACTCCACACCCTGGGAAAACCTTTTCTCTCCACTTTAGGTGAACTTGCCTTAATTACACCGCGCAAAATCGCTAAATTTATTCAGCTATCAAACTGGAGGCCCTACTGAAAGACATGTCACCACAAAGGTTGAAGGGAACCCTAGATCCGCGGTACCTTAATGGGCCCTGTTGTAACTGTTGTAACGATCCTTATAGCTTCACCAGGCTAACTCGGTCGGCGTTATGGGTTTCGTGCAACAAATTTATATTTTGCAGCACTTGCGAATAAATAAGAACTCAGATATGTTTTCAATATTTCAATGATGTGGTTTATTTGCGACTTCGACGCCGACTCTTAATTGTACAAAGGAAATGGTAATGTAAATTGATTATGCTGGTATATCCTGTTTGGTCCGGTCGTCGTCCTGCCGAGTCAATCCTTGGTCGTCGACTATAGTGCGGCGTGTTCCGCCAGCCCTGGGGGGGGAAATCCTGGTAATGTAACTCGGGAATGTTTTGACGGGGTCCTGGCAGCGCGAGGACTACTAACGGGGATCCTGGCAACGCGAGGATATCTGGACGTGGGTCCTGGCAGCGCGAGGACAATTGGCTAGGGATCCTGGCAACGCGAGGATATTCTAAACTGGGTCCTGACAGCGCGAGGACAATTGGCTGGGGATCCTGGCAACGCGAGGTTATTCTGAACTGGGTCCTGACAGCGCGAGGACAATTGGCTGGGGATCCTGGCAACGCGAGGATATTCTAAACTGGGTCCTGACAGCGCGAGGACAATTGGCTGGTGATCCTGGCAACGCGAGGATATTCTGAACTGGGTCCTGACAGCGCGAAGACAATTGGCTGGTGATCCTGGCAACGCGAGGATATTCTAAACTAGGTCCTGACAGCGCGAGGACGATTGGCTGGGGATCCTGCCAACGCGAGGATATTCTGAACTGGTTCCTGACAGCGCGAGGACAATTGGCTGTGGATCCTGGCAACGCGAGGATATCTGGACGTGGGTCCTGACAGCGCGAGGACAATTGGCTAGGGATCCTGGCAACGCGAGGATATCTAAACTGGGTCCTGACAGCGCGAGGACAATTGACTGGGGATCCTGGCAACGCGAGGATATCTAAACTGGGTCCTGACAGCGCGAGGACAATTGGCTGGTGATCCTGGCAACGCGAGGATATTCTAAACTAGGTCCTGACAGCGCGAGGACAATTGGCTGGGGATCCTGGCAACGCGAGGATATTCTGAACTGGTTCCTGACAGTGCGAGGACAATTGGCTGTGGATCCTGGCAACGCGAGGATATCTAAACTGGGTCCTGACAGCGCGAGGACAATTGACTGGGGATCCTGGCAACGCGAGGATATTCTAAACTGGGTCCTGACAGCGCGAGGACAATTTGATCTTTACCTTCGAGCTTCGCTACTTCTCAAAGACTGACTCGCATCTGTGACTGCATGCCCTTTTATAGTTTGTGAGCCGAAAACTAACGGCACATGCACTCACCAGTCAATCATTTGCGAGCCGAAAACTAACGGCACATGCACTCACCAGTCAATTGTTTGTGAGCCGAAAACTAACGGCACATGCAATCACCAGTCAATTGTTTGTGAGCTGAAAACTAACGGCACATGCACTCACCAGTCAATTGTTTGTGAGCCGAAAACTAACGGCACATGCACTCACCAGTCAATTGTTTGTGAGTCGAAAACTAACGGCACATCCGTCGCGAGCGTCGCTATAACGGTGACATGTTCCATGGGCGTCGCTGAGGGGGGTTCAAACCGTTGCTGCTGAAATAACTTGTATATTTTGTGAGAAACAAATATGTTTTTCACACTCCCCTCTTTCTTCGGGAAATGAATAAGCCACTGCCCGCCCCATAAGTAAACATCCTTTTTTTTTTATTAATTTATTACTTTGTTTGTTTTTTTTTTTTTAATTAACGTTCTGCTCCCTGTAGGCGAGGATACGCCCTTGTCCGGCCTTGACGCGGTATCGTTTTCCGTCGTGCCACACCAAGCGCACCTGCCGGCGGTACGGGTGCAACCTGCCCGCCTCTTCCCGTACCACCGGCGGCCAGCTGTTGGGTTCTACCTCGCTCCAGGGATTTTTAGGTGCACGTACGCCTGGTGTGGGGAAACGTACCGGTTCGTGCCTGCTTCTTAGCTGGCTGGACCGCTGGTGCAGGCACCGGTACATACGGGATGTACCAGGACGGGGCGAAGCGCAGCGTCATTGGCCGGTAGCCTGGTGACTCCACCCACGTCCCGGCCGGTGGTGATGGCGGCGCGTAGTGCGACGATGTCGGCTGTCCACTGGGGATCGGTGCACCGGGCGTTGTTGGTGCCCCGCCCAATGTCGTCGGTCGTCGCGGCGTCGGTGGTGGTGCGCTCCTCGGTGTGGGGGATTGACCGGGCCTGGTCGTCGAATCGGCCGGTCCCCCTTCCTCCTGCTCCGATTCCGACGACAGTTCTATGTACGCCACCGGGTCGGGGAGCGGCCAAGGTCCGAACACCGGTGCCGTTGAGGTGGTCGCCGCCTCGGACGTCTCCACCGTCGCCTCCACCTATTCCGGCCAGGTGAACACGCCCGCCTCGATGTCCCCGGTTGGTGGCGGCGTCATTGGGACTTCCCAGGTGGGCGACGGCATCAGCTCCAGTACGTCCGTCATCGTATCATCAGGCGATGTATGGGCCCGCCTTGCCCTGGTGCTTCGCTGCGGGTGGAACGGTAACCGCGTGGGTTTCCGCTGCACTCGTGCTCGCCTGCTGTTGGCCTTCGTCGAGGTGTTGCTGCGGTTACTCATATTTCTTTAATAGAGCGCATGCGTGGGCGTTTGTCCCTTTTATAGGCGGCCACCGGTGCACGTGTTTCGGTTAAACCGCGTTTCTCTTTGTTCGTCCCGCTCTCAGTGTCGAAACACTGAACTCTTTTGCCTGTCTCGCCTGTGTGGCGGGGAGAAATATTTCCCTTCGTATATATATATATATATGCATATATATAGCTCGCGGCTGGTGTACTTGGCACTTGAAATCAGTTTAGTTAATTTATCGAATCTTATTAATTGTGAATTAATAATTATTAATTCAATTGGAACTAATATTTAGTGAGCGAGTAAATATTAACTAATAGTTAAACCGAACATAACGAGCGGGGAAAAGGGAGGGGAATTGACAAGCAAAGTTGCTGTCGAAATGCGTCGAAGAGAAATTGCATCGGCCCATCAGAGCGGGGAATCGAACCGCGGACCAAGGCGTATTTAACTAGGTGGCAGCAGCGTCGACGTCGCCCTCTTTGCTGTTGCCTTACGGCTTCAGTCTCGATTCGAACGTTGCTATCGACGCACGATTACGGACGTTTTGCTTTGTGATTTTGTGCGAGACTTTTGTATATGCGCAACAAAAAAGAAAATATGCATATGTATTAGCCTGGCCGCGGCTTGTATGTCGTTTTTTCAAGTTGGCGATATCAATGAGCGCCGGGCTAAAAAATAATCATTTTTACCCCTAGAATACACCTGCAAAATTTGAGCTCAATCGGAGTTCATTTGATGGACCCAAAAACGGGTCAAAGGTCAACATTTGGCGTTTGAATGAAAAAAATTAGTTGTTGTATGGAAAAATTTTTTGTTAATAAAGATAACTTTACCAAACTGACAGATTGTAGTTGAATAATTGTATTTTACATCCTGACTAAATTTAATCGAAATCGGGCTACTATATCATATAGCTACCATAGGAACGATCGGATGAAAATTGACCTTTAGTATGTTTCTGAAGATATCTTAACCAAACTCACAGATAGTGTATTTGGAACTGTCTCATACACCCTGACCAAATTTGGTCCAAATCGGATTACTATATCCTATAGCCTCCATGGAAACAATCGGTCGAATAATAGGCTTAGTATGAGAATTCTTAAGAGAGCTGTCTTTGAGAAGATGTTTGGAAAAACCAGTGGACCTGAAACTTCAATTTTTAACAGATTTGCGGATATATGGCCAAAGATAAACCAAATTGATTTTCAATACGGATTGCAAGATGAAATTGTCGAAGAAAAAATTCCTCAAAATGATTGCGAGGATATTTGCCGATCAAGGCTTAAGCACACGCAAATTCATAGCTATTACAAAGAGCTTTTAGAATTGACAATGGCATTTCTTGGCGAAAATGTTGGGGCTTTTCGGATTTGTGGGGCGACATCTCATGCAAGATTCATGGCAAAGGCAATATACAGCTTGAAAATCGTTCTGTTTTGTAACCAGTTCAAAATGACGCCGAGAGAGCTGAGTAATATTCGAGACCTCTCTGTATTTGTAGTTAAGCTCTACATAAAGGCTTGGTTCGGATGTACCAATGCTATTGCAAGCCCCAATCAAGATTTAAGTTTTTTGCGAGCAGCTTTCGATTTTTCTACGGTCGATACTGTCGTTTCTGAAACGGTTGTGAATAAATTTAAAAATCATTTATGGTACTTAACACCTGATGCAGCATTAGCATTTTTTGACCCAACAGAATCGCTCGAAGAAAAGCGAAACATGATAAAAAAAATTAAAAGCAAGGGAACCTGCTGTACCTTTCAAAAATTTAAGAACAATGACAGACATAAAAAACTTTTAAAATGCAGCTTATCTGATTTTGTGTCATACAAAACTAAATATCTTATTTTCAGTTTTGAGCTTCAAACTGATTTTCTCGCGCTTGATCCATCAAAATGGTATGATTTTAGGAATATCAAACTGCTTTAAATTTCTTTCAAAACCTTAGCATTGTTAATGATCTTGCTGAGCGTGGAGTAAAATTTATGAAAGATTACAACCGACTTTAAACACGCGATGAAACAGAAGCGCAATTCATCTTACAAGTTGTCGATCTATATAAAAATAAATATCCGAGCCATAAAAAATCCGAATTGACTTAAGTTCTGAATGTATTGAATTATTTATGTGTAAAATAGTGTGTTTAATTTTTAATGTGCGTTTATCTAAATGAGAAATATAAAGCTCAGCTTTGAATATATATTTAATATAATAATATAATGAAAAATATTTTGTTTTACTTTGGCTGAAAAATTTCTTAAGAACTCTCATACTAAGCCTATTATTCCATGTTTCCATGGAAGTTTTTGGGTCCATCAAATGAACTCCGATCGAGCTCAAATTTTGCAGGTGTATTCTAGAGCTAAAAATGATTATTTTTTAGCCCGGCGCTCGTTGATATCAAACAAATTTTTTAAAAAGGCCACCCTAATATGTATGTGTGTATACATGTTAGACTTCTGCAAACGTACATTCATAATACGAATCATAGTAGTGTACACTACTATGGTATAGCTAAAATAGTGTACACGCTTCTCATTGCACTATGTATACAAAAAAAGAAGGAGAATAGGAACACCAAAATAGGAACACTATGCGTTTGGTGTACTTGTGTTTGCTATTCACCCCAATTCTTGTATAGCATTCAAAGCGTGGTGTACATGGACTGAAATGAAGTGCATACGAAATAAAACGAAGTGTATAAAGGCGGATGCAACAATGAGTTCTAAGGAAAATGTAAGTAAAATTGTTGTAGTTTGTTAAAGTAGAATGTAAAATTAATGCGATTTGTTTCGTTTTAGTACTAAAATGCTGTGTTTAATTATATGTTTGTGATTTGTCTCTTTGCAAGTATTTTTGTAATTGTTTGTATTTGGTACACTCAGAAAAAAGTAGTTCGATTCGTTCTACAAAAAAGAAATCTTAAATTAATCCCGTTTTGGTCTAGAAAATTTTTAGATCGATTCGTTCTGAAATATTCTTGATTTAAGAGCGAATCGTTCTTAACGCATAAATATCCGTTAAAAATTAGCAAATAAGAACAAAATTCTGAAATTAAGAATTATGTATACTAAATAAAGGCTGTTTCGTTCTAAAATATAAACATGTTTTATCCTGATCTAAAAATACTTCGGTAAGTACGATTGCTTAGTAGTTTAAGTATAAATCGTGCTTGACGTATAAAAATAAGAACGACAATATTTTAACATAATGTTGAAAAAAAAGTCATTTCATCCTAAAAATGTGTATGTTTGTACACTGTTTGTATGTATGAACGATCAGAAAAACAGAGATTGACCGGTATTATTTTAAGTACAATATGACTTGAATCAAGATATTTAATTCTTATATATTTTTGCTTTCGGTTGCTTAGAATTCTCAAGTAGTTCTGGCTTGTCTGCTATGAGGAGCTGTTCGACGGTCACTGAAAAATTAAGACTGTAATTGAGGACTCTAAATAACAGAATATTTTCTGTAGTCAGTTCTCACTTACTTTTGATGATTTATGATTTTGATCATTTTATCATTTTATTTTGTTGCAAAATGCTCATAATACTTCTTTAGTATTTTTATTTTAAGATGGTTTTGCACTCAGTTATAGAATTTAAAGGACTAGAATCAAGTATGAAATATACTTAAGTCAAGTACGTTTTGAAGTTATAAGTCTGAAAAGCGCTTAAAGTAAGTACAAAATGTTCTCAAATTTATTATATTTTGGGGTTATATCGAGACCATTAGATTCTTAAAAAAATCCTAAGACGAGCTTGAATTATCCGAACGCTCTTGAAATCAAGAATTTAAGAAATTTCTTAAATTTAGAATTTCGTACTTGAATCAAGAATTTTCGGGCTTGGCTGACTTTTGACACCGGAAATTCTTGATTCAAGTACGATCGGGCTTGATTTTTCTCTCAGTGTACGTATGTAAATGCAAAGCGTTGCCGCTCGCTGTTGCATTTGACCTTGAACAGTCGTTTTCAAAAATATGCCTATACTTACTGTGACTACCTACTTTTTTTTGTGGGTACCTGTGTGAAAAACCCTTTTTAAAATTTTTATAATTTTACATACGCATTTTAATGTGTGTATGACAACTCTTATATATGAATGTACATACGTATGTGCATCTCTTTTCGAAAACGATGTGTTATAAGGTAATAAAAAAACTATATATATTAATTTCATATTCTTTATAAGATTTCAATTTTAACTGAAAACACTGATTGGAAGTCAGAAAATGCAGTCATCAAAGAGAAGTTGGTGAAAGGTGATTACACACTTTCGCAAAAAAGAGGACGGAGCAAGGTGTGGGACACCTTTGCAAGAATCGAGTGCGAAAATGGACAGGAGTTGGATGGCATAGTTGCTTGTAAAATGTGTTCCAACATTTATAAATTTAATAACACAACATCCACCTTAGTCAAGCATAGATGCTACATGATGGCTAATCGCAAAAAAAATATTTGTCCTCAAGTTGAAGTAGATTCGGACACCAAAAAAAAGGGAACACAAATTGTTACTGAGTGGGTCGTAAAAAATGGACGATCCTTTAACATTATCAATGACTCAGGCCTTAAGAAACTAGCTCAGTTCCTTATTACAGTCCTTATTACAGGTGCAAATTTTGGCGAGAACATAAATATAGAACATTTATTGCCTCATCTAACTACGGTGTCACGAAACATTTCACATCTATATGCTTTCCACCTTGATGGGGTAATAAAAGATGTGCAAAGGATAATAAATATTGGATACAGCCTTACCTCCGATATATGGACAGATAACTATTGCGTCAGTTAACACCATTTTTGCAGATTATATTCAACCTTGCCAAAATGGGTCCTTTGACCAAATGGACATAGAAATCCAATGTTATAAAAATGTGAACATTTCATTTAGCGATGAATTTAACGTTTTGCAATGGTGGGACAGCAATAAGGAGCAATTTCCTATTTTGTACAAAACAAGCTGCAAAGTTTTATCAGCTCCCGCAAGCAGCGCGGCATCCGAAAGGGCATTTTCAGTTGCCAAAAATTTAATTTCAGACAAACGCTGTAAAATTGCACAGCAAGATGATATGGTGAATAAAATCATGTTTTTGCATTCTAATATAGATAATATTAATTTTAATTTGTTAGACATTTAGATATTAAGTCATTATAAGTGAAAATGTATGAATAAAAATTTAATTTATGTTTTTTAGTTTTTATAAAATGATAATGTATGAATAAACATTAGATTTATGTTTTTTAGTTTACATAAAATATGGACAATAATTACATTGCAAGACATTTAATGAAATAAATACATGAATATGAATACTAAAACAATTAGTCTATTTTATTTAAAACAAACTTAATAGTCATCTTTTTAATTGTATTTATTTTTTTTTAATCACAAACACAACTGGTGGACTAATTAAGCTTTCATAAAAATTTTTCAATTAAAGTAAAGTATTATTTGGGCCTCTTGATTTGTTTTTTACTACATTTTTTAAAATTTTATTTTGATTATTAATTTATATATGTACATACTTAGGGAAACACTGTACACGCGCTTCATACTACTATGCACTAGTAAATAGTAGTGTACAGTGTCTGTTCTGTGTGTACACATAGCATAGCATACGATTTTTTGTGTGCACGCGAACGTTGGAATAGGAACATTGCTATTCCTACTTTAGTGAATGCATAAAAATTGGCATTCACTATTCAGTGTTCCAAAAAACGTGCATGTTGTTTCAGCGTGAATGTTTCATTCACCGTTTTGATTCCATTCATGCAGAAGTCTAATACATGTGCATGCGAGAGCAAATTCTTCGAGTTTATTACTCTCTTGATCTCGCTCTCTTTCTCTCGATTGCTCTCATTTTTCGTAAGGCAACGCGACGTCGACGCTGCTGCCACCTAGTTAAATACGCCTTGCTGCCACCTATTAACTATAAAAGTGTTGACTGAAAATGGTCTAATAAGAGTGGGGAAACTGAGCAATTGGAATGGAAACCTAATTTGAAATATTGTTTACAATTGCAATTAGAATTTCTCTGTGATCTGGGTGATAACTCCTCCCTTTCTTAAAAAGAATCGTCCTCGATTCTTAATGGTTTCCTGATAAAAATTCAATTTGATTATTTAATCTATTTAATATGTCAAGCTCAATTTCGGAGGGTTGTGAATTATTTGAAGAACTTGACCTTTGCGAATTAATGGGGAATAAATTTGATATTGGACAATGTTTAAGAAGCTTTATCATTATATAAGTAAATATAATTAGAAATAATACAGAATTGGAATGATTATTTTCTAATTTAATAACAATTTTAGATAAAATATTTGTATTTTCGAGCTGAAGGTCTGTATTATTGGTAAATTGATATTCGGTAACCAAGTAATTTGTGAATCTATTGTGTTTTACATAGTTTAAGATTTTTTCTCGTTCATTATTGTATGTTGTGTTATTTATGATTACAATATTTTTGAAAGTTATAAGATATGGGCCCGTTAGCCATGTTTCATTAATACAATTTGTTCCTGAAACTAATATAGCGCCATCTGTTATGATTTCTATTGGCTTATTTTTAGACCCCGTACTTAAAAAAAGTACAGGGGTCTATCGGGTTTGTTTTAACGAAAATGTGCGTAACAGGCAGAAGGAGCCGTGGCAGACCCTATAAAGTATATATATTCTTGATCAGCATCAATAGCCAAGTCGATATAGCAATGTCCGTCTGTCTGTCTGTCTGTATGAACACCTAGATCTCAGAGACTATAAGAGCTAGAGACACCAAACTTGGAATGTAGATTCCTCTATATTGCAAGCAGATCAAGTTTGTTTCAAAATTTGGCCACGCCCTTTTTATCGCCCACAAATCGACAAAAAAAACTTTCATACCCAAATTATAAGAGCAACTTAAAACCAACTTAAAATCAAAAATCCAATCAGTCAAGGGCTTCTGTGGCGCAGTGTGCTGAGTCGCGGAGTCAGGCAATGTGTACGTAGGTTCGAGTCCTGCCATGGGCGAAAGACTTTTAATTTATTAATTTTGATTTTATATTAAAAAAAAAATCAGTATTTCTTTAAAATTCAGTATATTCTTAAAAGTGATGAAATAAAATTTTTTTTAATTTTGCAATTGAGTACTAAAACAAGTATATGACAATTTGGGAGACCAAACTACAAAGTGCAAGGATGGCTAAGTATGTTGAGCCTCTGTCGCATAACTTTTTTGGAAATCGAACGCGGGTTCGATTCAAGGCTGGGACAACTTTTTTTTCAGCTAAATTTTAGCAGTTTCTTTTATAATTTTTATTATTAATTATTAAATTTTTAATTATAAATGTTGTGTTGACATATTATATTGAATACATATTGTTAAGAAATTGTTTAAGTAATTTTATTTATAATCATATTATTAAAATTATTTTACAAAAGTTCTCTATAAATTGACCATGTAAATTTATGTTTTTAATAAATTCATCTTTTTACTTCTTTTGATTCAATTATATTATTTAAATAATTTTTGAGTTTCAATTATGTTACTATATGAATTAAGTGTGGGATAATTTATTTATTTTAACATTTTGCATATTGGACATGTAGTTTTAGTTTAATCTCTGTTAAGGGCTTACATATGCTTAACATTACCAAATATGTATGTAAATGTTAAGCAAGAAACTTCTTTTGTTTTGGCGCGTGCTTACATATGTATGTATGTGTGCACTTAACAGATCTTAGAATTGCATATATGGCTGTCCCGCTCTCCCTAATGCTTAACCCATATGTATGTCTATTTGACTTTACATTGACTCTTCTTCAACTTTTTTTGTGCGCGTTGTGTTCGAGTGATTCAAAAAATTAATTTTCCGATTTGACGGTGTGACTAGTGTTCTTGAATAGTGTTTAACATAATACCCTAAAAAGGCATATAAACTATAAGTTTATATGTTTAAAAGTGAGAAAGTGTTTTTGTTTAATTTGGCGCACTGCAGTGCACTGCGTTTATGTGCGTGTGTGCGTTTGTTATATGATAACCAACAATAGTAATAATAAATATTTGTATAAATTAATAGATATATCTACTTACGTACATAATTTAATATAACATATGTACGTAGCATTTGCGTGAATATTTGAATGCATTGCTTTGTGCACCTGTTTATTTATATGTATGTATGTATATATGTAATAACAAATATTTAATATAAATATTTGAATATTTATACATATGTATGTACGTAGTTTCATAACACATATTCACATAGCATCTGTGTATGTTTGTATGTATTTATGCATGTATAAGTAATAAATAAATAATAAAATATTTTCATTTTCTTATTATTAAGTAATAAGATTATTTTATTAATTTATCTTTCTCTTGTGCACGGCTGTTGACATTTGGTTACGGTTTTCTAGCATCTTATTGAGTAATTGAACGTTCAATACACCCCACATACATATTATTTTCATAAGTATAAACCTTTGAATATTTATACATCTGTACATATGTACATCATTTCATAACACATATGTACATAGCATTTGCGTGTATATTTGACAGCTTTGCTTTGTGCACCTGTGTGTGTTTGTATGTATTTATGCATGTATAAGTAATAAATTAATTTTTGTTTTATAAATAATAATAAAATTTAATTATTAATTTATCTTTTTCTTGTGCGCGGCAGTTGACGTTCGGTTACGGGTTTCGTGCAACTAATTGCACAACGATGGTTTCAACGTTTTCGTTCTGGTGCAGAGGTGATCGAAGATGCGCCACGGTCAGGAAGGCCTGTCGTCGAAAATTGCGATAAAATCGCAGAATTGATCGAAAGAGACCGGCATAGTAGCAGCCGTAGCATCGGCCAAGAGCTGGACATGAGTCATCAAACCATTATAAACCATTTGAAGAAGCTTGGATTCAAAAAGAAGCTCGATGTATGGGTGCCACACGACTTGACGCAAAAAAACATTTTTGCCCGTTTGGATGCATGCGAATCGCTTCTGAATCGCAACAAAATCGACCCGTTTTTGAAGCGGATGGTGACTGGCGATGAAAAGTGGGTCACTTACGACAACGTGAAGCGCAAACGGTCGTGGTCGAAAAGCGGTGAAGCTGGCCAGACGGTGGCCAAGCCTGGATTGACGGCCAGGAAGGTTCTTCTGTGTGTTTGGTGGGATTGGCAGGGAATCATCCACTATGAGCTGCTCCCCTATGGCCAAACGCTCAATTTGGACCTGTACTGCCAACAACTGGACCGCTTGAATGCAGCACTCATGCAGAAGAGGCCATCTTTGATCAACAGATGCCGAATTGTCTTCCATCAGGACAACGCCAGGCCACACACATCTTTGGTGACGCGCCAGAAGCTCCGGGAGCTCGGATGGGAAGTTCTTTTGCATCCACCGTATAGTCCGGATCTCCCACCAAGTGATTACCACCTATTTTTGTCCATGGCGAACGAGCTTGGTAGTCGGAAGTTTACCACAAGAGAGTCCTGTGAAAATTGGCTCTCCGAGTTTTTTGACAATAGGGAAGCGAGCTTCTATAAGAGGGGCATTATGAAGTTGGCATCTCGTTGGGAACTCGTCATCGAACAAAACGGCGCATATTTAACTTAAATCGCATTATTATAACCAATTTTATGAAAAATTGAAAATTCAATAAAAATACCGCAAGACTTTTTTGACAACCTTATATATTATTCCTATTATTAAATGTAGTTTATATATTATTATTATTATTATAGAGTATTATATATAATTTATATATTATTCTTTTAAATTAAATATTATAATTATATATATTTTTCATTATTTCATATAAATAGTTTTGTCCGAAAAGCCACGCCTATCTCGGCAGTCTGCCTCTCAGCGAGCTAATAATCGCCGTTTAAGGAATATTTCTAATAGGGAAAATACTTCATATTCAGCTAGAGAAAATGAGAATAATGCAAGTTCTCAGAGAGAGCGCAGAGAAGATTCTGAGATTAGGAGAGTAGAAAGAATTATTGATAGGACGCAACGCTCAACTAGAAGACGTAATCCTCAAACTGGACGTCAGGAACAGGATCAAGATACTTTCCGTAGATCGATTCGTAGACAGGATCCGAACGTACGGGAAACTGAGCAGCATAATGATACACAGAGTAGGAGACAGAGACGTACAGACGGTGAGATTCGGGAGACGGAAAGGGTGGCCGATAGACTCCGTAAATCGAACCGAAGACGGAATACGAACGTACGGGAAACTGAGCAGCAGAACAACACACAGAGTAGGAGACAAAGACGTATAAACCGTGAGATTCGGGAGACGGAAAGGGTGGCCGATAGACTCCGTAGATCGAACCGAAGACGGAATACGAACGTACGGGAAACTGAGCAGCAGAATAACACACAGAGTAGGAGACAAAGACGTATAAACCGTGAGATTCGGGAGACGGAAAGGGTGGCCGATAGACTCCGTAGATCGAACCGAAGACGGAATACGAACCTACGGGAAACTGAGCAGCAGAACAACTCACAAAGTAGGAGACAAAGACGTATAAACCGTGAGATTCGGGAGACGGAAAGGGTGGCCGATAGACTCCGTAGATCGAACCGAAGACGGAATACGAACGTACGGGAAACTGAGCAGCATAATGATACACAGAGTAGGAGAGTTAGTCGTTCGGATCCTGAGACTCGCTTATTAGAAAGAGAGAGAGATAGAATTGCTAGATCTCAAGCTAGAGATAATCCTGCGAGGAGGATTGTCGAACAAGCTGTTAACAGTGCACGACGACAAAGTGCTCGATTGTTACAGCGACAAGTGGTTTCCAAATCAAGTTACTCCGATTTCTCGAGCTTTCGTTGAAAGTACTTCTTCTATTTTATGCCATTCCAGTAAGCTTCTTTCGGATGCCAACAAACTTCAGTTGTGCAGTACATGTCTCAGTAACAGTAAGAAAAGAAAGTACCAAAATTTGCCATTATAAATGGCTTAGATTTCCCTGATTTGCCCCCGTGTCTTAAAGGTCTCACTCCTTTAGAAGAAAGACTTATTTCACCACGTCTTCCATTTATGGTAATAAAGTCTTTAGGTGTTGGTCGCCAGAGTGCAATTAAAGGAGCTGTAGTCAACGTTCCTATTCCAGTTAGCAATATCGTGACATCCCTTCCACGAGCTTTCAATGAAGCAGAGGTAATACAGCTCCACCTTAAACGAAGAATGGAATATCGGCATGATTATATGACTGAAACCATTAGACCGCTAAAGGTTACAGATGCCATAAGGCATTTAGTTAGGTTAGGTTAGGTTAGAGCGGCTGTCGATTCTACGACTCACTTAGGCCACAGTTGGGCCCGTTGTGGTACCGCTGATCTAGGATTCCCTTCAACCTTTGTGGTGACATGTCACTCAGTAGGGCGTCCAGTTTGATAACTGAATAAATTTAGCGATTTTGCGCGGTGTAATTGACGCAAGTTCACCTAAAGTGGAGAGAAAAGGTTTTCCTAGGGTGTGGAGTCTTCTATTACTCAATGCGGGACAAGAGCAGAAGAAATGTTCGGGTGATTCAATTTCTTCTTCGTCTCTACAGCTCCTGCAGAAATCATTGTATGGGGCATTCAGCCGTGTGGCGTGGATGCCTACCAGCCAATGTCCTGTCAGTGCTCTTACTACTGCAGATCAGTCTGTTCTGCTTAGTTTACAAAGAATACTAGAACGAGTCTTATTCAGGTGAGGCCAGCTTAGCCTCGCGACACGACAATGGTGTGTGTTTTGCCATCGGTCTTCGCTAACTATTATAGATTGGGCTAGAAGTAGTAGCATGCAGGTCACCAG
The DNA here is from genome assembly GCA_951394115.2 of Drosophila phalerata. Taxonomy (NCBI): domain Eukaryota; kingdom Metazoa; phylum Arthropoda; class Insecta; order Diptera; family Drosophilidae; genus Drosophila; species Drosophila phalerata. The sequence goes on from OX596004.2 coordinate 12,702,196, forward strand.
TGGCATACGCGTATCCTCCTTGTCAGGAAGGAGGTGTACTGTTGTACCATTCCTGGCTAGTTCATCAGCTATACAGTTTCCTGTAATGTCCTGACGCCCTGGCACCCATATTAGGGAAATGTCGAAATGCTCAGCCATCTCATGTAGAGATTTGCGGCAGTTCGAAACTGAGGTGGAATTAGTTGTGGTCGATTCTATGGACTTGATAGCTGCTTGGCTGTCACTGTATATGTTAATACGGCCCGAATTGACTTGGGATTCTCTTAGGAGTTTTAAGGCTTCATTTATAGCCAGGATTTCGGCTTGAAAGACGCTGCAATGGTCAGGTAGCCTAAAAGAGACCTGTATATTTAGATCCTGAGAGTATACCCCTCCACCCACTTGATTGTTCAACTTTGAACCATCTGTGTAGAAGGATATGGCCCCACTTTGTCCTGGGGTATGTGATGACCATTCCTCCCTGCGCGGAATGGTTGTTTGAAAGGGAGTTTCAATATGCTCAATTGGCATACAGTAGTCCGTTCTAGAAGGAACTATTTGGTTATCCTTAAGGATAGCGGAGTGCCCTGTTGAGCATTCTGTCCAAGAGTTAGAGTCTCTCAGTCGAATTGCTGTCAAGGTGGCAATATTTTTGCTTACTTGCCTGATTGGCTGTATGTTAAGTATGGCGTCTAGAGCTTCGCCAGGTGTTGTGTTGAGAGCACCTGTGATGCAGATTTCGGCCATCCTTTGAATTTTGTTGAGCTGTTTGTTTATGGACTGCTTTGTTAAGGCAGGCCACCATATTGCTATACCATATAGTAGTATCGGTCTGACTATAGCTATGTATAGCCAGTGGACGAAAAATAAGTGCTACGTCGTCCGCGTAGGCAACCACCTGGCAGCCTCCACCCTCTATGTCGCATAACAGCCTGTTGACTGCTAGGTTCCATAAAAGAGGAGATAGAACCCCTCCTTGAGGTGTTCCCCTACTGACGAACCTGGAGAGTGTTGAAGAGCCAAGTGTGGACGTTACGACCCTGCTTGTAAGCAATTGGTCGATGAGTCCCACTAGCCGGCTTTCAATCCCCAAGTTTGTCAGTGCTCCAGTGATAGCTTCCGGGACGACGTTGTTAAAAGCTCCCTCGATGTCTAGGAAAGCTATGAGGGAGTATTCAGTGAGCGAAAGGGATTTTTCTATAGTGGCGACTACGGAGTGCAAAGCTGTTTCCGTCGATTTGCCTTTCCCATATGCGTGTTGAGAATTAGACAAGAGATGGGGGGAATGGATGCTCTTAGATGAAGAGCCAGTGTCGCTCGAAGGTTTTGAGCATAAATGACGACAGGCTGATCGGTCTAAAGTCCTTTGCTGTCGTATGGGATGATTTGCCAGCTTTTGGTATGAAAACTACCTGCTTGTTGTAGTTGAGCAGGAAAAATGCCGTCTGGTCCAGGTGACTTATACGGTTTAAAGCTGCTTATAGCCCAGGCTATATTGCGTTTGCTTAGAAGAGAGGGAATGATGGACACCACAGTAGGGGCTTGGTATCTACCTTGATTGGTTGCTTTGCAACCTGGAAAGTGCTTTATTAAGAGTACATCCAGCGACTCTTCGCTTGATGTAGTCCAGGTGTCATCCTCATTTTTGAGGTATCCAAGTGTGGGGCCAGATTTCGATAAAATCTTCCTCAGTCTGGCCACGTCCGGTGTTGATTCTATGTCAGAGCAGAAAGATCTCCATGAATCTCTTTTGGCTTGTCGTGTCGCCTTTTTGTATGTTAAAAGGGCGTGTTTGTAATTGAGCAAAGATTCTTCTGCGTTAACAGCCTTGGCTTGATTGAAGAGGTTTCTCGAGCTCTTGCGAAGTTCTTGTAGGTTGGGATTCCACCATGGTGGTTTCTTTCCCCTTTTAGGTCTGCTGATGGGACAAGCAGCCTTGAAAGCAGAGTTGCAAGCCTTAGTAAAGGTTTCTACTAGGTAACTTAGTCGCTCTGTGGATTGAAATTCTTCTGGTGCTACCTCTGGGATAGCCTTTTTAAGGATAGCAGTAAATAATGGCCATTTGGTCTTTCTCAAGTTGATAAAAGGTAATGGTTTAGAGTGCCTCAAGTTGAGGGAGAACTCGATGTATCTGTGATCAGAGAAGGAGTGATCGTCTGCCACTTTCCAGTCTCTGATTAGATCATATAGAGGATAGGATACCAGGGTAAGGTCAATGACCTCCTTCCTGTCCTTGATTATAAAAGTAGGTTCACAACCTTTGTTGCCTTAAACTAGGTTAGTACTGAGGAAATAGTTTAGGAGTGACTCACCCCTTGTGTTTGTATTTGTGCTACCCCACTGGGTATGGTGTGCATTGGCATCGCATCCAATGATAAGGTTGATACTTCGCGTTTCGCAGTCTTTTATTATACTTCCCGTGACGTCTTCTGGAGGAGGGCCCGGGTGATCGTAGGCCATATAGCAGGACAGCAACCTTATCGGAGCAGGCTGGAGTTCCAGGCTCGCTGCCGTATTGTCCTCATTGCTAAAATTATGAAGCAAGAAAATATGCATGTGTTTTCTTGCAAGAATACAGGTACGGGTTTTACCTTGTGTTTCAGCAACTACTAGCTTGTAGTCTGGTGTTCCTAGTCCAGAAACCTTACCACCAATCAACCAGGGTTCCTGGACTAGGACTCTGTCGGCTCCGTCTCCAGCCAGACGGAGTAGCAGTGCAGCGGAGGCTGCTTTACAGTGGTGGAGGTTTATCTGCAGAATCTTTACAGACATCTGAAGATGGTCCCTCCACCACTGTCACGTTCGCGTCCTCATCGTCCGACGCTACATCCGAGGTGGCCTCTCCTTCACCCAGTTGGCACATTGCCTTCAGATCCCGCGTTATGGTGGACGCATCGGAAATATAGCCGCGTTCAGCGTCGCTATGCTCCGGATCCTCTGGCTCTGCCGTTATGTCCTCCTCGACTGGCATGTCGGGAGAATCTATACCGGCCGCGGTGTCCGACCTATGCACCCGAATGGAAACAGAGCTGAAACCGAAGTTCAGCTCGTTACCAGCGGCCTCAATTGGGGCGAGCGATTCTTTGTTGAGAATCAACACGACCTGGTTCGTTGGACCCTTCATCTCCTCTACTTTCCAGTCGTGAGTGGGGAGACTCGGGTTGCATTGTTGGAGCATCTTAACGATTCGCTCCGGTTCCTTGATAGAGGATGGAATCCACATTCTGGCCCTGGGCCGGACCGGAATGTCGCTCCACTTTACAGCCTCCAGCTTGGCTCCAGGATACACCTCGCCGATATTGGAGACTGCCGCTCTGTAGAGCTCTGCAGACCTCTCATCGTCGCAAACTATAACCTTCACGCTACCCTGATACCACCCGACATCTTTGCAGACCGGTGGTGGTCCAGGTTCCTGCTCCAGCATCTCGAAGCAGCGGATGGCCAGTGCCGTCTCCACCCACTTCCACTGGTTTCTGGGAATCCTCCCGCCCGAATCACCTCGGTCAACGACTCCAATGAGGATCCGTTCCTTGGCGATTTGGGCGAAGGATTTGCCCACCTGAATCCTTGACTTCTTGGCGGATGGGCCAGGAGTCTCTTGAGATCGCTGTCTCTATGCCTGAGCCATTGCTTGCGCCCTAGGTGCCTGCTCGCTGTAAGCGGGTAGCACACTCTTGGCCCATGCCACCTTTTCCAGCCACTCCCCTGAAGGACTGGCCTCTGCTCCTGCGTTTTGACGCTGAAGGATGTTGCCAGCAGTTCTTTTCTCAGCATATGAGAATTTCCTTGCGACGCTGGCTGTTGGAGGTTTTCCCATCGCACCTGCACCCGAAAGTGGCACTGCCGCACTAGTGCTTTGCTGTGCCTCTTTGGTGACAGGAGATGGTAGAATCACTCCATCTACCCCAAGGCCCGGGTGGAATACGGGTTTGCTTGGACCAGCTATGCAAGGTCCACCGGCTGGCATGGTGACCATCTCCGGTGTCAACGGTAGGCTTTGGCCAGGCTTTGAAGCCCCTGCCGCTGCCGACGACGAGGAACCTGCGATTCCGTCGTCATTTTTATTGTTTTTTTGTGGTTTTTTTGTGTTTTTTATATTTTTCTTGTTATTTTGTTTGTTTAAATTTGTATTGTTTATAGAGTTCATGTTTTGATTCCCACGAGTTGCGGAGAAAGGGTGGTCCGCCTGCACAGAGATCCGCACTATGCAGGTAAGGCTATCACGACCGGAGGGCGCCAGGTATCCGGCCGCTCCGTTTACGACTGGGCTATTTTTGGTAAGGGCCCCCAGCCAGGCTGACTATCGGCACGGGTCGCATGACACCTTAGTCCGGCCCTCGTTACCTCAGACCATGACAGGAGCTTTTGGCATGCATTAAGACTATTTAGGAGCCATTCTACATGTCTTCGAAAAATATCTTGGCTAACACCAGTTCCCAGAGGAACCATTGGAGTGTTATTTCCAGTCGGCACCCTCGTGGAGGGTTCAGTCGAGGGTTTTTGCCGGCATTTAGTAAATACTGAACTTTATTTGAAGCACAATGTAGTTCTTAATCAACAGTGGATTTCAACTAATACTTCTGACACTGTTCCCTTTGTAGTTTCTCAAGCAGACGCAGAGTTAGTAGAGGAACTCAATCAAGAATTTCAGCAACCGTTTCATCCTGAAGAGGATGTTGAAACAGAGGAGCTCAATCCTGGGGGTCAAGAAACTCTGCTTGAGAATAATCATGTTGCCATGCAAAGTATCATAATAGCTCCTGGCGAAGGCCAAAGACCCCTAAATATGATTATGGATGCTGACTCTGAAGAGTTGGCATTTCCAACTTTATATGCTGGCATTAAAAGAAAGACTTCAGAAAGTTTTACAACCGTTGTTAGATCTGAGCATCGAAATATCGATCGGAGAGGTTGTAGAATTGATAAATTATTCTTCAATTATAAGAAGTTAGAGCTAATCAGTATTAGAAACAATACTTCGATTTGCTTAAGAAAGCGCAGCGCCTCACGCGCCATTACAGCTTCTAACGCTCTTAATGAAGAACATATTGACCATCTTATTCGCCACGATGAAGGCTATAGGGTCCTTAAAGGTATTCGCACGTCTCCTTCTCATTGGGAAGCAGAAAAAAAGAAAGTTATGGCCATGATTCGTCAGTTTGGCCTACCAACTTTCTTTATAACATTGTCGGCTGCTGAAAGTAGGTGGTTAGAGCTGATTGTCCTATTGAAAGATAATGTGGACATCCAACGAGTTACAGAAGACGAAGCATTTAATTTGTCTTCGCAAGAGAAAGTGCGATTAATCCGCACCGACCATGTAACTTGTGCTCGCTATTTTGAATATCGGTTTAGGCAGCTGTTTAAGCTTATAAGGATGAGAGGGGGTGTTTTCGGAGAACATTATGTTGTTCTGCACTACTGGCGAGTTGAGTTCCAACAGAGAGGTTCACCTCACACCCACGGAATGTTTTGGCTGAAAGATGCCCCTCAAGTGGATTTCGAAAATGATGCATCTATTTCTCCAGTAATAGACTTCATTGATCGATTTGTTACCACGGTTGTAACAAATAATGACCTCTCTGAGTATATAAAATACCAAAAGCACAAGCACGGGCACTCATGCAGACGTGAAGTTAGGGGAAACTCTATTTGTCGCTTTGGTATTCCTTATTTTCCAATGCCCCAAACTGAAATTTTAAGGCCACTGCCTGAAGAAACTCCTCAAATTTCTCTTCATCGTGAAAATTTTAAAAAGATTCAGAATTTTTTAAATTGTCCTTCGATACGGACACCATTAATCACTTGAGCATATTCGAAAATATTTTATCTCACGATCAAGTGAACCTCACTTACGAGGACTACATATATGCCATTAGGTCTGCTTTGAAAAAGCCAAAAATTTTCCTGAAGAGAAGTTTTGCAGCAATAAATGTTAATGCATATAATAAACACATTTTAGAAATGCAACGGGCCAATATTGATATACAATTCATATTGGATCCGTACGCATGCTGTAGCTATATTATTAATTATATAAACAAATTCCAACGGGGCATTTCCAAACTGATGCGTGATGCCATCGAAGAGATTAAGAATGGAAATCTATCCATCAGGCAAAAGCTGCAGTTTATTGGTCACAAGTTCATTACCGGCACTGAGATTTCAGCTCAGGAAGCCACCTATTGTTGTTTAGGTATGCTATTGTCTGAGACTAGCAACGCAGAAGTGTATATTAACACTTTACTATCGGAGCATAGAGTTAAAATGCTCAAATCTAGAGAACAACTCCAAAATTTGTCTCCAGATTCAAATGACATATTTGTAGTGGGGTTGCTCAATCACTATGAACAGCGACCACATAGTCTCGACGGCCTGTGTTTAGCCGATTTTGCTGCTGAGTACAATTATACAAAATCTGCAAGCGGAACACGTCAGAGTAGCGAAAATGACGACGATAATGTTGACGAAAATGAGAACTAAGGGGGTTTACCGCTTCCTCTTCTCGATGGAAGTGGATTTGTCAGGAAGAGAACGAAGTCAAAAATAAATAGATTTAGGAGTTTTAATTTAAATACCGATAGGCCCAATTACTTTAGGGAACTAGTAATGCTCTATTTTCCATGGAGAAATGAAGAGCTAGAACTAGTTCAGAAAAATTGTGAGGAAGTTTATTCAGAAAATGAGGAGACAATTAGGTTTATCTTTAGGAAGTATAATATATTAGAAGATTTGGAAGACGTGCTTAGAAGGGTCATAGAAAGTGAGGGCAACACCGAGGAAGAGCAACTAGATGGTCAGGTAGATGATGAATTCAGGGTTTTAGCGTTTCCTGAGATTAGCTCTCAATTAAATGTTTTAAATATAAATGGCAATAACGATCAACATGATCATAATGAAGATTCGGATGATACTATGCGAATAGTAAAGCTTCCGCCCCTAATATCTCCAGAGAGCTTGTCGAACATTGTTCGATCTTTAAATTTAAAGCAAAAAACTTATTTTACTCATGCTCTTCATAATGCCCACCATAATATTGTTTTCCACGAATTTGTGGGAGGCGGAGCAGGTGTTGACAAAAGTAGGTTAATTTCAGCACTTTTTCAGTCCCTTTCTCAAATATATCTAAGCAGACCAGGGTGTAACCCAAATACTGCCAAAATTCTTCTGTGTGCTCCCACAGGAAAAGCAGCTTTCGGAATCGGAGGTTCTACCCTTCATTCTATGTGGATATTTAAACCCAATACAGCGTTGCATGGCCCATACAGTGCAATATATGGGTCGTCTCTGTGGGACTCTTTTTAGTTTTTTGAACTCACAGAGATAATGCGACAGCGAGATGACCAAGCTTTTGCAATAGCATTAAATAACATGGCATCCGGTCATATGTCGTCTGATGACATTTCTTTGTTAAGATCCCGAACTTGCGAAGAAGGTCAGTTACCAAATGATGCAATTCATTTGTTTTATAGGAATCAGGATACTTCTGTATTTAACGCGGCAAAATTAAATTCTATTCCAACTGCTCAACACATTTCCACTGCTCTTGATTTTATAAAGGCTTCACATCTTACCACAGAAGTGAAAAATAGGCACCTGGAGGCAGTCAAAAACTTTCAGACGTCCAAAACTCAAGGGTTATGTACGTCTCTTATATTGAAAGCCACTGCCAAGTATATGATTACGGTCAACATAGATTCGGCAGATGGTTTAGTAAATGGAGCCTCCGGAGTTCTTATGGATATAAGTTTTAATTCATCCAATTCTCCTCAAGTTCTTTGGGTACAATTCATAGATGAAAGTGTAGGAATTAACGCTCGGGCCAAGTGCCCCCATCCTCTAGAGTCTTCTTGGACCCCAATTCAGAAAACCACTAAAAGTTTTCAATTTCATTCAAATCAACAAATAAACATCGACCGTAAACAATTTCCAGTTATTCCCGCAGAAGGTATAACTATTCATAAAAGCCAAGGAGCAACATACAGTAAAGTGGTAGTTCATACAACTTCGAGGATGATCCGTGAGGCCCTTTATGTAGCTTGCAGTAGAGCCACTAGTGCTGCAGGCCTTTTCATTGTTGGAGGATTCATTCCCCCAAAATCGAGCCCCCACTCACCAGTAGAGCAAGAGCTTAAAAGTCTGCGGAGCACCAAATTATTGAGTACCCACTATAACTGTCTTTTCGACAGCAATACATTTAATGCATTGTTTCATAATACCCAGAGCTTGCATTGCCACATTAATGATATTTGCTCAGATCAATTAATGCTTCATTCTTCCCTTTTATGTTTTGTCGAGACTTCTACTTTTTCAAACGAGACATTTGAAATACCTGGGTATAACAGCGTAGTCCGTCTAGATTGTGAGTCATTATCTAACGGTACTCGGCCAAACAGAGGCATTCTTATTTTCATAAAAAATGAACTTTTCGAGAATGTTAGTCTTTGTTCCAGTGGTCGACATTATGCAGATAGTAATAATGTTTCTTCTGCAGTGTTTGAGATTGCCGTGTTTAAATACAAGTCTTTAGGATTTTTAATTTTATACAAAACTCCAACCTATCCATTGCCTAAATTTAAATCAGAATTAGAGGACTTATTCCAGTGATTTTCATTTTTAAACAGCAATTTCATAGTTGTAGGGGATTTTAATCTGTGTTTACGCTCTCTCAGAGGTTCTAGTGATAGAGTTTATGAATTTTTATGTAGATTAGGATATGAGTCCCTCTTAGATTTAAATACGTCAACAACCAACGTCGATACACATATTGATTGGGCGATGACAAATATTTCTGATAGCAGGACCAACGCACGCACCTTTGAGACTATATATAGTCACCATAGTGGACTTTTAGTGAGTGTCCAAAATAGTGAGGCTTAGATGATAGATTATAGCCATTCATTATTTGTATAAGTTTTATATTATTTAAGTAATATATGAATATATGTATTTATAATATTTAATATTTAAGGTATATGTATATAAATTTTTTTTATTTTTGTATTATTTCCAGTTATTTTATTATTTTATTATTATTATTATTTTATTATAATTATTATTTTATTATTATTATTATTTTATTACTATTTTATTATTATTTCTATATGTACATATATATAGATACATATATGTATATACTTTTATCTGCGTAGATAGCAGATATAAACCATTTTTGGGGAACTTTGGGGTTGCTTTACGCAATTCAAGTCGACTCGGAGGTCCCCAAAAGTTTCTTTTGGATAAATGGACCCCATTACAAGAGTAATGGCCTCCTCGTGGTGTTCCCTGGGTACCGAATAAATTTTTACTATCGGAAGCTAATTCGAGCGGCGACAAATTTATGTAGGTTTATATATAAGAATTTAAGTTTATTTTAAATATTATTTAATTTTTAAAAGTGGCTGTTTTTGGATAGTAAGTACGGGGTCTCCGACATTTTTAAAAGGGGCTGTTTTTGGATAGTAAGTACGGGGTCTCCGACATGCTAAAGCCGTTGCCCAAACAGATGGGAAACTAATTGTAAACAACAAAGTCGCTAAATGTAATAATACATTTTACCTTATTAAAAATTATAAAAAAGAAATTTATAACAGTTTTGCTCACATAAATCTTGATCCAAATTGCTTTGTAAATCTTTTAAATAAAAAATTTACAAGTTGTACAAAAATATCAGAAAACTAGGGGGCTCGCCCACTGCTCGCTTCGCTCGCCGACCCCCGGCTCCGAGCGAAGCGAGCCAAATAAATGGCTTCTCCAAATGTTTCATATAGAAACAGATTATCAATATCCTCAAGTAAGACGTAGTCATCATTTGAGTAATTAATAATATCGGAACAACTAAATGGTAGTAAGCCAAATAAGACGTATAAAGTCTTCATGCTATATATAAATAAACAAAAAAAAATAATATATATAAAAAATTACATATGTAAAAAAAATGAATTAAAATTTTATATTATCTTTATGAATAATACGATCTTTTTTATTAATTTTTACCTTATTTCCTAAATCTTAGTTAACTACTTGTTTTTTATATCTTGGTTTGAGTTTATTACGTTCGCCATGTATTTTTTCATATATTATTTCGCCTACATAATAATTTTTATGCTTACGATCTTTATTATGATATGCAAACATTTTTTCTTGTGCTGTTTTCAAAATTTCTAGTAAATTTCTATGTGCTATTTTATTGAAAAGAATTTCGACTGGTTTTTATTGTGTTGTAGATTGTATGGTTTGGTTATATTATTTGACTGCTTTTAGTATGACTTCTGAATAATCTAGTAAACTATATTCTTCTTGAATTCATCGTGAAATTTCAATTAGGGTAGAGTGTACTCTTTCTACCTGACCATTGGAAAGACTGTGTCTGGGTTCTGCAAAAAATAATTGCAAATTTGCTCGGTTCATTGCTGATTTGAAATGTGCTGATGTAAAACTAGGTTCGTTGTCTAACATTAGGGATTTTGCAAAAGGAAAAGTTTGAATTAGATCGAGGATTTTATGTTCCATATTAGATTTATCGTTGATTTCTTTAATTACCAAATATTTTAAATAGGAATCTATACAAGTTAAAAAAGTTGATTTTTGAGCATAAAATATATCTAGGTGTAATTGCTCGCCTTCACTTTGAGGAATAGGTGCACTAGATATTGGAATTTGTATTGGATCACGATTGTATTTGTTTTTGTTGCAGATTTCACAATTTTTAATATGTAGTTTTAATTTTGTATATAAATCGGGCCAGTAATATGATCGTATGATTTGTTTTAAATTTTCATCAAAACCTCTATGAGCTCTATTATGAGTTTGTTCAATAATTATTGCTTGGTCGTCTTTATTTGTTATATCAAGTACAAATTTTCTAGTAAAGAGAAATTTATTAGAAAATGTAGTTGTAATAGCCTATTGTATTTCATATAAATCTTCTATTGTGCAATGGATAGCTGTTGTAAGTTTGGGTTGCAAAATTCTTTTGAAAGTGTGATAAGACTATCAACAGTATTATATTCTACAATGTGTCTTTTGCGATTAAAGACTTCTAAGACTTCATGAATGGCAAATTTGTTTTTGGAAATTAAAAGTTGCTGTTTGAATTGGATTAGTGGTTTTTTAGTTTCTTCTATAATTGATTCGTAACTACTTTCGGCAGAATGAACTGTTTCATTATCTGAAGATTCTTTATCAGAAACGTCTTCAATAGAAATATTATTAATTATTATTCTTGATAAAGCGTCGGCAACAACGTTTGTGGATCCTGGCATGCCATCTTTTCATTTTAGAATTTGGGTTTTTTGCTGATACAGTAAATGATAGTGGTTGATGATCTGTTTGGATTTCTATGTTAGTTACTCCATATAAATAATTTCTAAGATTTTTCAATGCCCATACTATGGCATACAATTCCCTTTCATTTGTAGCGTAATTTCTTTCTGTTTTGTTTAATGTTTTTGAAACGAATGTGATTGGTTTGTTGTCTTGAGAGAGTACGGCGCCTATGGCGAAATCGGAAACGTCCGTTGTAAGAAAAAATTTCTTTGAGTAGTCTGGTTGAGTTAATTCTATTTTTTCTATTAATTGTGTTTTTAGATTTTTAAAAGCTAAAAAAGCTTCATCGTCCAATGAAATTTCTGTTTTTTTAGAAATGTGCTTTGAAACCATGCCGTTATGTCCCTGTAAGTGGTTTAGCTATTGCATAATTTTTAACAAATTTTCTGTAATAGCCGGTTAAACCAAGGAATCCTCGTAACTCTCTTAAATTGTTTGGAGGTGGGTAATTCATGATAGTTTCTATTTTTTGTGGGTCTTTCTTGATTATTTTGTACGATACAATATATCCTAAAAACTTGATTTCTTTTCTAAAGAACTTGGATTTCTCTAAGGAAATTTTCATGTTTGCGTTGAAAAAGATTTCAATTATTTCTTGTAGATCAACGAAATGTTGTTCCGAAGATTCGGAGAAAACTATAATGTCATCCATATAGATGTGACAAAATTTACCTATTTTTTCCCGTAATATATTATCCATGGCTCTTTGAAATATACTAGGGGCATTGGCCAAACCGAACTGTAATCGGAGAAATTCGTATTTACCATTATTAAAGCCCCCGTCAGACGAGCGTTTTTTCACCGACACGTTTTCACCGAAAATAAATTTTGGCATTCACACTTTTCACATCGGTGTTCATACCAAAATCCCTTCGGTTTTTTTTCTCCCAGTAGCTGGTCACACTCAACACCATTATAGTTTGCGTAAACAAATAATAAAATATTGAATAATTTAAATAATGAGTTCGGACGAGGAAATCGTGTCTATTGTTACTGCTGTAGTCAGTGTAGTGAGTGCAATTACTGAGAAGCGCGAAATGAAGAAGAAAAAGAAAACTCAGCGCACTGTATGGAGTCGACATTGGCTGCAACGACGCGATGAAGGAAAGGACATTGCAGAACTTATGATGAAGGAGCTTCAGTATGAGGACGTGGAAACTTTTTATAATTTTAATAGGATGTACCCTCAGACCTATCACCAATTATTGGGCTTGCTGCGTAGCAAAATTGAGAAGCAAGACACTGTAATGAGACAGGCAATTCCCGCGGAAACAAGGTTGCTAATCACACTGCGATTCCTGGCCACTGGCGACTCATTTAGAAGTCTCTCATGTGCGTTTCGCATCTCTTGTCCCGCGATAACTTCTATAATTCACGAAGTAGTTGATACCATTGTAGAGTCGCTTGCTGGAGATTTTATAAAGGTAATATAGACTGAAGATCCAAGCAATGCTACACATTTTATTTAATTAATTTTATTCAATTAGATGCCGCAAACGACAGATGATTGGCTGCGAATCGCAGACGAGTTTTATAATTTATGGAACTTTCCACACTGTCTGGGTGCTTTAGGTAACGCTTTCAAATATTGAGTAGACGTTTTTTTATTACAATTAATAATTCCACAGATGGAAAACACATTGCATTTCGCGCCAAGAAATCGGATGGCTCTCTCTATTATAATTATAAAGGCTTCAACAGCATTGTTTTGCTTGCCCTTGTCGATGCAAAGTATAACTTTTTATACGTTGATATTGGCTGCAATGGGAGAGCCAATGATGCGTCTGTTTTCAACGCCTCATCGCTTTCCAATGCAATGGAACAAAATATGCTCAACATACCGCCTGAAAGGGAATTAGAGGAGAATGGTGAAAAGCTGCCATATGTCATCATTGCAGATGAAGCTTTTAAGCTCCAAAGGTGGTTGATGAAGCCTCATCGACAGCGAACAACAGTAGGAAATAAAATTTTTAACTACCGCTTGAGCAGGGCTCGCCGTGTAGTTGAGAATGCCTTTGGGATATTGTCCAATCGTTTTCGAGTGTTCCAAACAACTATCAACTTGAGTGCCGAAAAAGTTGAAAAAATTGTGTATGCGGCATGCATTTTGCACAATTTTCTCAAATCTCAGGAGTCACACTACATCGAGGGTATCGATAAAGAGAATACGGACGAAGTGGAATTTGCTCCAGGAGAATGGCGTTCTAACCAGCTATTAACAGGCCTTGCAGCAGTCGGCAATAGAAGCGCGGAACAGCCGAGAATCGTGCGAGAGCAGTTCACGAAGTTTTTTAACACTACTGGAGCTGTTTCTTGGCAGGCAGATGCAATTAAAAAGTTCAATTTTTAAAAAAAAATAAATAAATTGATTTATTCATTAATCACATTTTTCATTTCATTAAAAGTCTTTTGGATACTAGGCACTATTGTATAGGTCAAGTTACACTGGACGCAAAACGACCGCGGAATGAGAATCTCCATATAAATAATGTATGGAGTTTTCATTCTGCGGTCGTTTCGCTCCCAGTGTAACAAGCCCTATTTGTAGATTAAATAAACTAATAACTCTCGTAAATAGTTTGGAGAATTTTCATTCGCATTTCCATGCGCTTTTTGGGGTCTTCAATTCGCTCCATCTCCGATTTCACAAGCTCCCCAAACGAATCTACATCAGGTTGGAACTTGCGCTTCTTCTGTCTGATTTCGCCCAACACATCACTCGCGGTCTTCAAAATGCTTTCCGCAGATAAAGCAGACTCTCCAATACTTTTGCTTGAGCAGCTGGAAATTTCAAGCTGAGACTCTTCTTCGATTAAATCGTGCGAGTCCGATGTGACTGAGTCGTTGAAAATCTGTGAAAAATATGTATGTGTATTTTATTTATATGCAGACTTGTAAATTTGCAAACTATACTCACATCAAAATTTGAAGTTCTTTTTTCTTTAATTTTCAAATATGGCTTTAAGAACTCCAAATTATCGAGCCAGAAATGCTTCACCATTTCATCGGTCCCCATTCCACTTTTGGAGTTGCAGCTTGTCTGCTTTTTTAGGTGCACTAGGTATTGGCTCCGCAGTGTTCCAAGCTTTGTTTTTAGGTCGGCAACTTGAATTTGTTCAAAAACTTTCCGCATTTGCTCAAGAATCAAGTTGAACGATTCGCCGCGGCAGTGCTTGTTGTGGTATAGAGGATTCTTCGGGTCGTAAAGATTGGGATGCTGCTCATAAGCATCAATCAACATGTTGATTGACTCCGGGCTCCACATAATCTTCTAAAATATTGTAAAATAGTTTACATCGAATATATTATATAATATTTTATGAAAATTATGTTTATATTACTTACTTTGGTCGACATTTTGCACAATTTGATGACTTCTTATTTTTGCTAATAGCACCAAAAAATACCAAAAAAGTGCAATGTTTACGTTTTTATGAGAATGGTACTTATTGACCGACGCAAACCAACCGATGAAATAGGACGTGTTCTATTTCCATCGGTGAGCGTCGGTCAAAAACCGACCCTGTCAAATTTTGTGTGTTCACACGACAACTGACAGCTTTTCAGCAAAAAGTGTCGGTGAAAAAACGCTCGTCTGACGGGGGCTTAATGGAAAATGCTGTGTTTTCGATATCTTCCTTTTTCATCAATATTTGACGAAAACCTGATTCTAGATCAATTGTCGAAAAGAAACGTGCCTTGCCCAAGTTAGACAAAATAACTGATGGATCAGGCATGGGTTATCGATCGGGTACTGTATTGTTATTTAATTTTTTAAAATCAATTACTAATCTATTTTTGGGTGTTCCATCATCATTGAACCCCTTTTTGCCTACTACCCAAACTGGAGAGTTGTAAGGGCTGTTACTAGGTCTTATTATGTTTTCGTTTAACATCCTTTTTATTTCCTGGTTAAAAAAATTGTTAACCTAATGTGGATAAGGATATTGTTTACTGTATATTGCGTTATCGCTTATTGTACGTATTTCTCCCCGAACGTCTGTTCTGAAGGGCAAAACTGTTTGTATTTGAGAATGTTTAGTTTTGATTGCTTGAACAACTTGTTCTTAAAGCATACTTAAATTATCATTATTGTTGATAACCTTGTTTAATGATGATTTGCATAATGAAGAATTTGTTGAAGATGATACCGACACCTTCCGGCGTCTGCTCTTTTTGACTTTCTTCTTTTTTTGCATGACATTATTATCTGTGATACGGGGGCGCTCAGCGTCACTTAATGACGATGAATCCGTATCCGAAACATGAAATAAGGACAAATTCTTGCCACTTTCATGTTGATTATTTAAACACGAGACAACTGTTGAAGCTTCATTTGAGCTATACAAATTGCCTATTGTTTCTGGAATATTTTTTTCGAAATTGATTTTTTCCGTTTTATCATTATATTGCAGGATTCCCTGCGAAAGATTAATTATAGCTCTTATTTCTTTCAATAAATTATAACCGACTAATAAATCTGATTCCAGATTATCGAATTCATAAAATCTGTGGCGTTTGCCAAATATATTTATATGATGAAAATGAGTTATTATGCTATACCCATTTACTGTTTTTATTGTTTTTCTTATGATCAATTCTTCTGCGTTATTATAAATACCTTTCTTTATATTATATAAAAGGAGGTAGCACCTGTATCTATTAAAATTTTTAAGTTTTTAGACCTCGTACTTAAAAAAAGTACAGGGGTCTATTGGGTTTGTTTTAACGAAAATGTGCGTAACAGGCAGAAGGAGGCGTGGCAGACCCTATAAAGTATATATATATATATTCTTGATCAGCATCAATAGCCAAGTCGATATAGCAATGTCCGTCTGTCCGTCTGTCTGTCTGTCCGTCTGTCTGTCTGTCTGTCTGTCTGTATGAACACCTAGATCTCAGAGACTATAAGAGCTAGAGACACCAAACTTGCAATGTAGATTCCTCTATATTGCAAGCAGATCAAGTTTGTTTGGCCACGCCCTTTTTATCGCCCACAAATCGACAAAATAATCTTTCATACCCAAAACCTAGAGATTCAAGATTTTGCAAAGACATAGAAAAAAGTGTCCTAGATTATTGCTGAAAATTTCATTCCGATCGGACAGTAAATAGCCAAGATATTCAAATAGTAAATATTGCTGTTCGACTCAATGAGCGTGGGCAGTAATTAAAACTTAAATGAATAACTTGATAACATGAAAAGTGTGTTAACATATATCAAAAATCCAATCAGTCAAGGGCTTCTGTGGCGCAGTGTGCTGAGTCGCGGAGTCAGGCAATGTGTACGTAGGTTCGAGTCCTGCCATGGGCGAAAGACTTTTAATTTATTAATTTTGATTTTATAAAAAAAAATCAGTATTTCTTTAAAATTCAGTATATTCTTAAAAATGATGAAATAAAATTTTTTTTAATTTTGCAATTGAGTACTAAAACAAGTAAAATGACAATTTGGGAGACCAAACTACAAAGTGCAAGGATGGCTCAGTATGTTGAGCCTCTGTCGCATAACTTTTTTGGAAATCGAACGCGGGTTCGATTCAAGGCTGGGACAACTTTTTTTTTCAGCTAAATTTTAGCAGTTTTTTTTATAATTTTTATTATTAATTATTAAATTTTTAATTATAAATGTTGTGTTGACATATTATATTGAATACATATTGTTAAGAAATTGTTTAAGTAATTTTTTTTATAATCATATTATTAAAATTATTTTACAAAAGTTCTCTATAAATTGACCATGTAAATTTATGTTTTTAATAAATTCATCTTTTTACTTCTTTTGATTCAATTATATTATTTAAATAATTTTTGAGTTTCAATTATGTTACTATATGAATTAAGTGTGGGATAATTTATTTATTTTAACATTTTGCATATTGGACATGTAGTTTTAGTTTAATCTCTGTTAAGGGCTTACATATGCTTAACATTACCAAATATGTATGTAAATGTTAAGCAAGAAACTTCTTTTGTTTTGGCGCGTGCTTACATATGTATGTATGTGTGCACTTAACAGATCTTAGAATTGCATATATGGCTGTCCCGCTCTCCCTAATGCTTAACCCATATGTATGTCTATTTGACTTTACATTGACTCTTCTTCAACTTTTTTTGTGCGCGTTGTGTTCGAGTGATACAAAAAAGTAATTTTCGATTTGACGGTGTGACTAGTGTTCTTGAATAGTGTTTAACATAATACCCTAGGAAGGCATATAAACTATAAGTTTATATGTTTAAAAGTGAGAAAGTGTTTTTGTTTAATTTGGCGCACTGCAGTGCACTGCGTTTATGTGCGTGTGTGCGTTTGTTATATGATAACCAACAATAGTAATAATAAATATTTGTATATGTTTCGTCGGGGGGTAGACCAGATAATCCCAATGAAATATTGTGGTGTTGAAATTCTGCTTTTCACTTTTTATTTCACTTCTCTTGGCAATTGCTTTTCAATGACTTCAATGACTCAGTAAAATTCATTTTTCGATACATTTTCGATAACTTAAGCTAGCTTAACATTAGTAGAAAAAAAGAACGATGGCATGGATCATCGAAATGAAGCTAACTCAGTGTGGAGAACGTTGGAATGGAACACTTAAGTTGGAGCCAGCGTAGCGGCGTAAACATTCTCCCCCCCTTTGCACGGAGTGGCAAGAAAAAAGGGGGTGAGAGGGGGGAGCGTCTTTAAAGAGCGCATGGCCCGGACAGCATCCAGCCAAAGATGGTGCTCTGTGCGACTGGAAGACCGCTATGGACCTGCATGAATCCTTCTCGGATGATACTCGGGTAGACATCGGCCCCAAGAACCATGGATATTGTGCACGGTCGATGGAATTGAGCGTCTGCGAGCGCAAGGTTCTGGAAGCGTTCGTGCACTCCTTCCCCTAACGCCCGCATTGGGGTCCGAAAATGGAAATCAGGTTCCATCTTAAGGACGGCCTCAAAACTGGGTTCCGTGCTAGTGATGGGACTGATGATGGCCGAACATACCCGGTCCTCGCCTACGCTGATATGACGTAATTTGAATGCCAACGCGAGTGAAGCATTGATCCTACTCACAGCGGCGCACGGGTCAATCATAGCCTTGATGTCGAAGGTTTTCTCGCCATTATAGATACGTACTACCGCAGTGGGCAGTACATTCACTGCTTTCAATTGTAGTATCGAGGCTAGCGTAGGCGGATTTCGGGAGATGGAGGGAGACCGGGTGTTGGCGGTAGATCGGGACCGCGACCGGGCAGTGGATGACTGCCGTTGATCCTCAAAATGCAGGAGCGTGTGGTGCGGCTCACGGCAGATTCGGCATTTGTCGCGACTGCGACAGGATGGCCCGGAATGCTGGTGCGCAAGGCAATTGGCACAGTATTTGTTTACTAATACTGCTCGGAGTCGTTTTTCTGCGGTCAGGCGAAGAAAACGCGCGCATTTGCGAAGTGGATGGATCCCACGGCAGATTCTGCACCGGAATGATGCGGTTCCTCGAGAGCGTCTGACGTCTAAGGATTGCGCAGGAGTCCGACGGGGTGCCATTCTGAAAGAAAAAAGTAATCACGTGCTGGAAGTAGAAAAAGTGTTATGAATGTATTGCTCTTTAGCCACAAAACAACAATTGGACGACACATGGAACTGACACTTGGAGGAGGTAGCAGGCAGTTATTGCTGTTTAGGAGTGGTCGGATCGACGGGAAGGAGCAACAGTTTTACGATTGGCCGTTTGACGATTCCGTGTGAAGTCTGGACATCGACAACGCGGACCTTATCATCAGCTCCAGGATAGGCCCTAAGTACGCGTCCAAGCCGCCAGTCATTAGAAGGGAGGTTCTCCTCTTTGACAACAACTAAGTCGCCTGCTTGGAGATTCCGGTCCGGAAATTGCCATTTGTTACGCTTGTTCAGTTCCTTCAAATATTCTTCCTTCCAACGAGTACAAAACTGCTGATTGATTGCCTTCAAACGCTGCCACCGATTTATGATGGACATAGCGGGCTCATGGATTTCAGGCTCCGCAATGGATACGAGAGGCGCACCGATTAGGAAATGCCCAGGAGTAAGTGCTAGAAGATCCGTGGGATCCTCTGACATCGGAGAGATGGGTCTGGAATTGAGACATGCCTCTACCTTACTCAGCAAGGTGGCGAATTCTTCAAATGTATATTTGGAAACGGAAGTTGATTTGTGGAATAGAGTTTTAAAACTTTTCACTCCGGCTTCCCAGAGGCCGCCCATGTGAGGAGCGCCTGGTGGGTTAAAATGCCAAGATAACTGGTGGTGGCTGAACTTGGAGACAACGAGCGATTTCGTCGCTTCCAGAAAGCCGTGGGTGAGAAGCTTTGATGCACCTACAAAGTTTTTACCGTTGTCGGAATACAGACGGTGAGGACAGCTGCGCCTTGCGACGAATCTTGCAAATGCAGCCAGAAACTTTTCGGACGTTAAATCGGACGTGGGTTCTAGGTGGATGGCTCTGGTGCTAAAGCACACGAAGACACAAACGTAACCCTTGGTGATGAGGCAAGCTCTTCCCGCGTAATTTTTGATGTCGAAAGGGCCGGCAAAGTCAACACCTGTATGGAAAAAGGGCCGTGAGAACGTTGCTCTTTCCGTGGGCAGATCACCCATCATCTGCACTTGGAGCTTCTTTCGGTATATAATGCACACCTTGCAGGAACGGACTATGGACTTCAGGAGAGTCTTCAACTTGGGAATCCAATATTTGCCTCGGATGAGCCTCATCATCAATTGACTCCCTCCATGCAGAGAGATTGTATGGACAAAATGAATTAGCAGCCGGGTAAAATGGCAATTATATGGGAGGAGAATAGGGTGACGTTCGTCGTAGCTTAGGGATCCTGACGCTTTCAGTCGTCCGCAAGATCGGAGGATGCCATTTTGATCGAGAAAAGGATTCAAATTGAGAATATTACTCGAGCTAGCTACTTGCTTCTTACCCTGCAAGCAAACGTATTCATTAGGATATTCTTTACGCTGAGTGCAACGAAGAAATAAATCATGAGCTTCGGAAAGTTCCTGATTGGAAAGGTCGTTCGAAAAAAAAAGAATCGATCTTCGAATGCGCTTAATAAAACGGAGAGCATAAGCTGTGACCCTTAATGCCTTGTTGAATTTGGAGAACCTCTCAAACATGTCGTCTGTTGGCAGTTGTGCAACATGGCACTTGACTGGGCGTTGTTCAGGAATTGCCTCTGGGATTTCGGCGTTGGAAACCGGCCACTGATCCGGGGAGCATAACAACCATTCTGGTCCGTGCCACCACAAATCGCTACTAATAAGTTCGGTAGGAGTCACTCCTCTACTCGCTAAATCAGCTGGGTTTTGTTCGGAACGTGCGGCCAGTTTTTTGGTGAGCCGGTGGATTGCGTTATTTTTGCTACGCGATTTGCGACAAAGGTCGTCCATTTGCAGGGGGCTTTGCTCAACCAAGCGAGCACAATAGTGGAATCGGTCCAATAAAACGTTTCGACATACTTGTCAACCAACTGGGGAACTCGAACGGACGCGAGATCTGCGAGGAGTACCGCGCCACATAATTCTAATCGCGGTAAGGAAACTGTCTTTACTGGAGCAACTCTAGTCTTGGACGTCAGAAGATGACTGGAGACATGACCGTCCCTTTCCACGCGGACATAAAGAGCCGCCCCATACGCTCGCTGTGAAGCGTCACAAAACCCGTGGAATTGAATTTTTGCCTTCGGACTGAACTGGACCCATCGCGGAATGCGAACTTCTCCGAGACGAGGATAATTCTCGAGAAATTCAAGCCAGCGGCGGACGAGTTGGTCTGGTAAAAGATCGTCCCAAGCGAGCTCGTGAAGCCAAATTTCTTGCATGAAGATTTTGGCTTGGACGATTACAGGTGCCAACCAACCTGCTGGGTCAAACAATCGGGCAATCTGCGAGAGAACCTCGCGTTTTGTAAAGGAGGATTTGAAGGCTAAATCAGAGGGAGCGAAAAAGAATTCATCAGTAGTTGCCTGCCATCGAATGCCAAGAGTTTTTGCAACGCTGGCTTCCTCAATTTCTAAAAAATCAGCTCGCAACAAGTGTTCCGTCGGAATCTGGTCTAACATGCCTTTCTTGTTAGCTGTCCATTTTCTCAAGGGAAAACCAGCGGATTCCAGAGCCGTGCGAAGCTCTCGGATTGCTAAAACGGCTTGATCTTTTGTATGCGTCCCAGCAAGTACGTCGTCAACGTACATGTGTTGCGAAATAATGTTACTTGCGAGCGGATATTGGGTCTTCACATCGATGGACAACTGCTTCAAAACACGGAGAGCCAGGAATGGAGCACAATTGACACCAAACGTAACGGTGTTTAGCTCGTAATCGCATATGTTGCCCTCAGAATTACGGAATATAATACGTTGGAAAGGAGTGTGTCTCGGATCGACATTGATTTGTCTATACATCTTCGTAATATCGGCATTGAAGACAAACTGGAAGAAACGCCACTTCAATAATTGAAGGGTCAAATCGGATTGAAGAATCGGACCGGGATACAATACATCGTTTAGACTTAGACCATTTGTGGATTTGCTCGACGCATTAAAAACAACCCTAACCTTCGTAGAAACGCTTTCTGGCTTTATCACAGCATGATGTGGAAGATAGAAACTCTGTGATCCTTGCGAAGTGGGATGAACCTGTGTCATATGACCAAGCTGGGCATATTCTTTGACCACAGCATTATATTCTTCTTTCAGGAGTGGAGTTTTTTCCAATCGATGCTCGTTTTTAATAAATTGAGCCAATGCAATGGATCTGGAATGCCCCAATTGAATATTTTCCGGATCCCTGAATGGCAAAGTCACCGTATACCTGCCGTTTTCTTCTCTTATTGTTGTCCTCAGAAAGTTCTGCTCACAAAGGGTCTCGGATTCCTCGGGCACATTCCCCGGCAGATCCTCCACCTCCCAAAACTTTGTGAGCAGCTCATCCAGTGCTGGATCTGGGCAGAATACAACTTGTGTGGAGAAAGATGAGAGCGCGATGTGGGAATTAGCCGGAATTGGACCGGTCAAAATCCAGCCGAAGATTGTTTCTTGGCCAATGAGTGTGCCACAGATTTTGGGCTGGAATCCGCTTAGGAGAATAGATGGCAGCACATCTGCCCCTATTAGCACATCAATTTGCGCGCTTTTGGAGAACGTGGGATCAGCAAGTCTGATGTCAGGTAGATCTGATAGAACACAATTAGGAATGGAACCAGATGGCAAATTGCCTGCGAGTTTTGGAAGGACATAGGCGGAAACTTCAATCTGCAAGCGGGGTTTGTCTGACGGAACGATATGAAAATGACAAAGCTTACGTATTTGGGCTGCAACTGCTTCGTTTAGTCCAGAAACGTGAGCATTTATCGTTTGATGAGGCATCTTCATCACTCTGACCATGCGTTCCGAAATGAACGTGGCCTCTGACCCGGAATCGATCAACGCGCGAGCTGGATAATTTACACCCAAATGCGAAATTTGTATTAAAGCGGTACCCAACAGCACACCTTGTGTGTTCGAAGCAAAGAAATTCTGAACATTTTCTGGCGTCTGGGAAGAGGAAGACGTGGACTGTATGTTCGGATGTACGTAGGAATTGGAAACCATTGCTGTGGACTCGTTTTTGTGCAGCAACGTATGGTGACGTCCCTTACACGTGAAACAGTTATGGGCACTCGGGCAATCACGAAGTTGATGTGCTCTGGCAAAACAATTAAGACAGAGTTTCTTCTGTTTAATGAAGTCGTACCGCTCATTGACCGTCATTTGGAGGAAACGAGGGCATACTCGAACTGGATGATTCTCTTTGGAGCAGAGATCGCACTGTCGGACTTTGGTAGATATGTTCGTTTCAAAGGAATTAACCCGTCTTGAGCCTACTGGATTACGATCTTGGGTTGATCTTGAGTGTTTGGATGGAGATGGAATGTCTTCTTCTTGCTCTTCTAACGCCCTATAACGTTCACGAATGAACCTATTCATTTCCTTCCATAAAGGAATTTCGGACTTGTCCTCTAAGGACTGCTCCCATAAGGAGCGTGTGAAAGGAGGCAACTTCGACGCGCAAAAGAAAACGATAAGACAATCCCAGTTTTCCGTGGAGACGTTTGCCTGGGCGAGAGCTTCTAGGCCACCTTCGATGGCTGATTGGAGTTCTTTCAAACCTGCCGCCGACTCGGTTTTAACAGCTTCTACTTTGGAGAGGAGTTTAAGTTGGCTATTGACGATCTTCCGTTTATTTTCATAACGCGCTGTCAGAGCTTTCCATGCGGATTCAAAACCGGAATTTGTGAGTGGAGATTTGGCTACAAGTTTCTTGGCATCGCCTCCCGTTTTCGCGTTTAAATGGAACAATTTTTCGACTTGAGTAAGCCGGGAATTATTAATGTAAATAGCCGAGAACAGATCCCTAAACGTGGGCCACTGGAGATAGTCCCCGTAAAATATTTCAGTGTCGCAGGGAGGAATATGGCAACCATCTTGACCTGGGGGATAATGTGCGCCTGACTTGCTGCTTGCTGTGGATGCTTGGTCAATCAACCGGTTTAATTTTGATAGGCTTCGCTCATATACAGTATAGCAACTGTCAAATTTAGCCTCCAGAGCCTGAGCATCGGAACCTGTTGTTGATTGACTTAGTACCTTGGCGCATCGTCCGTACTCGTCATCGAGTTTATCCCATAATTTAGTTATGCGAGTTCGACGAATTTCAAGCGCATAGACATCTTCGTCGGAAATTGACCCAGCATTGAGTTTGGACTCAAAATTGTTAAGTTGGTCAGCAAGCAACGTGAAGTCGGTTAATGCCATTTTGCTTGTAAACTGTTTCTGAATTTGCGACCGGGTACCAATCGGACTTTTAGTGGGAGCCTTAGATAATGGAATGGGTGAGTTGGAGGGACTACGACTCAAGACCGAGCCGGTAGCTGACGAAATGGGTGAGCTAGAAGCACTCCGCCTCACGGTGCGGGGAAGTGGGACCTTTAATCGCTGCTTAGGATCACTATCGGATCCACCTGGCATACTACGCTGCCAGTTGAAAATTGGAGTAGAAGAAGAGCACGAACCAATGAACTTGAAATCGAGACGCACGTTGAAATTTAAGTTCGAAGCGCAATACGAAAAGACGGAATAATTCTCTGTTAAGTGTATTAATCAATTATAATTTTTCTTGACCTTTGAATAAATTTAATTATGCAGATTCGAATTATATTGTGTATTGCTCAATAGTTTCAACGATGGATAGAATACGGGTCCGATCGTATATCGGGTAGCCAGTAAATTCGAAAGTGGAGATATGGAATCCTAAATTGAACTTGTGCAAGCAGATGGATTAGGCTTCTTCGATAGTTAAAAAAAACGTATTCAATAGTTTCCTTTTGAGGATAGAAAGATAACTTCAGAAATGGATATGAAATATGAACTTAACAAACGTTTTACAAGCCGATGGACATGTTCGATATTTTCAACAATATAAACAATAACAAGTGTTCGATAGTCTTATGTGTGGTTTATGATACGAAATAAATTCGAGAATGGATAGGAAATAGAACAACGATATTTTCAACACTATGTATAAATGTTCGATAGTATATTGTTTAGGAGAAAAATAAATTCGGAAGTGGATATAAACCCGAACAAATTGTTCAAGCCGATGGAACTATTCGATATTTTCAACACTATGTATAATAATAAAATGTTCGATAGTTTCTGGTTTCTGTATGGAAAATATGATATAATATGGATAAATCATGCGATAAATAATTAAATATACATTTAAACGATTGTTAGTGAAGTAAAACAACAATATATATCAAGTTTTATTTAATATGCAGTCGAGTGATCACGGACAAGTATTCGACTCGTTACTGCCACATCACTGTTCAGTTATTATTTTATGGTTTTTTTTTTTTTTTTAATTTTATTCTAGGCCGTGCATTGAAATTTATTTTAATCTCTCTTTGAATCTCTTTTTATACGGCCACGGATAATATTGTGTTATTTGGATATGTGTTATATAGCTGCTGCTGAACAAGTGTGTATCCACCTGAGTGTTAATAGGAAAAATAAAAATTGAGGTGTACGCTTTATGTCGGAGTTGGATAATATTATACTCTTTACGCACGCACCAAACGCAAACACATCGATTTGGATGTGGACAGTGTGAAACGCATTGATTTTATGTTGAACGGACATACACGTTCTCGATAACGGTGGCGGTATGGTCGATAACACCCTTGATTTAGTGCATTTAATTGTCACTAGATTTTGTTTTGTTTAAGACAATTTATGTGTGTGTTGTTGTTTTTTTTTGTTTTTGATGTTATTTAGATGTTGTTAATGCGGACCTGTAGCAACAATGACGTAGACAGATACATACATATGTGAACTTGTGGCAGCGCAGCAAGTTGTCTGTGTATGTATGTATGTATGTATGTATGTATACAGCTGTCTGTCGGTACAGCTTAGGAAAATTGTGTAACAAATTGTATGAACTTTGGAATTGAATTGAAATTCGCACTGTATTTTTATGTTGTGTTAGCGTTTTCTGATCTAAATACATACATACATATATCGATATGTGTGTATGTAGATAGCGATACCGGCACTTCTGAATATGTATGTATGTATATAGCGATACCGGCACTTCTGTATATGTATGTATGTATGTTGGTAAATTTGTGCAACGAGATGCGGAAACGCAAGCACTGGCAGTGGACTGTATGTAGGTAGAATTTAGGAGGAAAATTCACAGGTAATTGCGGACAAAATTGGACATGAATTTGGAGACATAAGGATATATGTCAACCAAGCAATTTACTTATCTGTGTCTACCAAATCGTAGGGGGATTCCAATAAAATAATCCGGCTCGAAGGACCAATGTTTCGTCGGGGGGTAGACCAGATAATCCCAATGAAATATTGTGGTGTTGAAATTCTGCTTTTCACTTTTTATTTCACTTCTCTTGGCAATTGCTTTTCAATGACTTCAATGACTCAGTAAAATTCATTTTTCGATTCATTTTCGATAACTTAAGCTAGCTTAACATTAGTAGAAAAAAAGAACGATGGCATGGATCATCGAAATGAAGCTAACTCAGTGTGGAGAACGTTGGAATGGAACACTTAAGTTGGAGCCAGCGTAGCGGCGTAAACAGTATAAATTAATAGATATATCTACTTACGTACATAATTTAATATAACATATGTACGTAGCATTTGCGTGAATATTTGAATGCATTGCTTTGTGCACCTGTTTATTTATATGTATGTTGTGAGGCAGCATTCCGCTGACCCCACAATATTTACCTTTATGTCATGAAGCCACCTACATTTTTTTTACGGCACGGAGCCAATGGTTCGTAAGAACCGAACTATAATCGAGAACTAGTCATTCGGCATGGAGCCGATAGTTCATTTCGATCTTTAGGTCATCGTCCACCTTTAGGACGATGATCCACATTTCGCTCATTTTGCAAGGGTGGCAACATTGCATAGCAGTATCGATATCAGGAGGGTTGATATCGGCGATCAGCGGCCATCATGCGGCGGGAGCGTCACTTTTCTGGTGAGCTTGAAGTGTGCAGACGTGTTGGCGGACAAGGTGACTTTTCTGGCGGGCTCACAGTGTGCGGACGTGAGCAGAAAAGAGTGGCATCCAACGTACAAGTGTGCGGTAAATACAAAGTGCAGTGAACAAAGGTGCAAAAAAAGGTCAACGAGGGAATACAACATAACAACAACAGGTGACAAGAGCAACAACGACTGCAACGAGGGACAAGACAGTGCAAGTGCAAGTGTGTGTGTGTGGCTGTGCGTTTTGGGAGAGACGCCGTTGTCCGCCAAAACAGCACGCCGTCTCGTCACGTAAGTGCGTGTGTGTTTGCTTGGTGTCAGCCGCCGCTGCCGCTACACCGACAGCAACAGGAACCACCACCGCACAACAACCACCGTGTGCGTGTGTTTGTAGAGGCGTCATACCATCCAAAAACAGCACGCCGTCTACGGAGTCAACGACCACCACACCTGCAGCGACGACGCCACTACCCACAGCGAGGCATCGCGCGACGCTACCTACGGCGCCCGCGTCTGTTGGGAGTGGTACCAGGAGAGGCACAGTGGCTGGTGCTGCCACGAGGGAGAAAATTTAAGTGAAACCACGCTCCTAGGGCAACTTTGATCTGCGGTAAGCGTTTGTCAATTAGTAAATAACCTGGCCTTTTCGCATCGGGAGCAACAAAAGAAAAACCCCCATGCGCTGCGATTCCCCTGCCTTATTTTGAAGAAAGAATAAAAATTATAACGATGCGTGCAAATATATTCTACTCTTGGGTTTAAAGGGTTTTTCAGGTGGCAGGACAACTGGACGTAACCTGGCCTGGATCGGGCAAGGTGGTCGGGGCATCATGGCGAGATTATAAAGGGCGTTGCCCCTACATCTCCTGTGATACCTCTGCCATCCTGCAAGATCTTGGCCAGCCTTTGGAGGAGTCCGGTCCGGGGCGCAGTCTGACACGGCGCCAAGGGTGTCGCGGTCGGGACCATAAAGGGCGTTGCCCCTACGTCCCTCTGCGATCACCTTTGGTACCGGTCGGGCTGGGACCTGGCCCGCATGCAGCGTATGTACCTTGCCGGGAGGCTCAATGGGGTGTCTCCACGGACTAAAGTCTGGGGGATCCTCCCTTGCGCCCGACGGTAGGGTGCCACGCCCGCCTGGGTCGACCAGTTGTACTAGGGCAAAGAAGAATAGGGAATCATGCCGATCCTTACGAGAGCGCACGCATACCCTCTTGCGCCCCCGTAGCTCCTCCAGTTGTCCCAGAAATTTACAAATTTTCTGTAAATGGCCCTGGCCGGACTGAGACGTCGACCTCGGCTGGAAAAGCTTCGTTACAATGTATGTATATATGTAATAACAAATATTTTTTATAAATTTTTGAATATTTATACATATGTATGTACATAGTTTCATAACACATATTCACATAGCATCTGTGTGTGTTTGTATGTATTTATGCATGTATAAGTAATAAATAAATAATAAAATATTTTCATTTTCTTATTATTTATTAATAAGATTATTTTATTAATTTATCTTTCTCTTGTGCACGGCTGTTGACATTTGGTTACGGTTTTCGAGCATCTTATTGAGTAATTGAACGTTCAATACACCCCACATACATATTATTTTCATAAGTATAAACCTTTGAATATTTATACATCTGTACATATGTACATCATTTCATAACACATATGTACATAGCATTTGCGTGTATATTTGACAGCTTTGCTTTGTGCACCTGTGTGTGTTTGTATGTATTTATGCATGTATAAGTAATAAATTAAATTTGTTTTATAAATAATAATAAAATTTAATTATTAATTTATCTTTTTCTTGTGCGCGGCAGTTGACGTTCGGTTACGGGTTTCGTGCAACTAATTGCACAACGATGGTTTCAACGTTTTCGTTCTGGTGCAGAGGTGATCGAAGATGCGCCACGGTCAGGAAGGCCTGTCGTCGAAAATTGCGATAAAATCGCAGAATTGATCGAAAGAGACCGGCATAGTAGCAGCCGTAGCATCGGCCAAGAGCTGGACATGAGTCATCAAACCATTATAAACCATTTGAAGAAGCTTGGATTCAAAAAGAAGCTCGATGTATGGGTGCCACACGACTTGACGCAAAAAAACATTTTTGCCCGTTTGGATGCATGCGAATCGCTTCTGAATCGCAACAAAATCGACCCGTTTTTGAAGCGGATGGTGACTGGCGATGAAAAGTGGGTCACTTACGACAACGTGAAGCGCAAACGGTCGTGGTCGAAAAGCGGTGAAGCTGGCCAGACGGTGGCCAAGCCTGGATTGACGGCCAGGAAGGTTCTTCTGTGTGTTTGGTGGGATTGGCAGGGAATCATCCACTATGAGCTGCTCCCCTATGGCCAAACGCTCAATTTGGACCTGTACTGCCAACAACTGGACCGCTTGAATGCAGCACTCATGCAGAAGAGGCCATCTTTGATCAACAGATGCCGAATTGTCTTCCATCAGGACAACGCCAGG
Source organism: Drosophila phalerata (assembly GCA_951394115.2). Classification (NCBI taxonomy): domain Eukaryota; kingdom Metazoa; phylum Arthropoda; class Insecta; order Diptera; family Drosophilidae; genus Drosophila; species Drosophila phalerata. Next base: position 12,731,571 of record OX596004.2, read on the forward strand.
CCACACACATCTTTGGTGACGCGCCAGAAGCTCCGGGAGCTCGGATGGGAAGTTCTTTTGCATCCACCGTATAGTCCGGATCTCGCACCAAGTGATTACCACCTATTTTTGTCCATGGCGAACGAGCTTGGTAGTCGGAAGTTGGCCACAAGAGAGTCCTGTGAAAATTGGCTCTCCGAGTTTTTTGACAATAGGGAAGCGAGCTTCTATAAGAGGGGCATTATGAAGTTGGCATCTCGTTGGGAACTCGTCATCGAACAAAACGGCGCATATTTAACTTAAATCGCATTATTATAACCAATTTTATGAAAAATTGAAAATTCAATAAAAATACCGCAAGACTTTTTTGACAACCTTATATATTATTCCTATTATTAAATGTAGTTTATATATTATTATTATTATTATAGAGTATTATATATAATTTATATATTATTCTTTTAAATTAAATATTATAATTATATATATTTTTCATTATTTCATATAAATAGTTTTGTCCGAAATGCCACGCCTATCTCGGCAGTCTGCCTCTCAGCGAGCTAATAATTGCCGTTTAAGCAATATTCATTAAGAATACTTCATATTCAGCTAGAGAAAATGAGAATAATGCAAGTTCTCAGAGAGAGCGTAGAGAAGATTCTGAGATTAGGAGATTAGAAAGAATTATTGATAGGACGCAACGCTCAACTAGAAGACGTAATCCTCAAACTGGACGTCAGGAACAGCATCAAGATACTTTCCGTAGATCGATTCGTAGACTCCGTAGATCGAACCGAAGACGGAATACGAACGTACGGGAAACTGAGCAGCAGAACAACACACAGAGTAGGAGATAAAGACGTATAAACCGTGAGATTCGGGAGACGGAAAGGGTGGCCGATAGACTCCGTAGATCGAACCGAAGACGGAATACGAACGTACGGGAAACTGAGCAGCATAATGATACACAGAGTAGGAGAGTTAGTCGTTCGGATCCTGAGACTCGCTTATTAGAAAGAGAGAGAGATAGAATTGCTAGATCTCAAGCTAGAGATAATCCTGCGAGGAGGATTGTCGAACAAGCTGTTAACAGTGCACGACGACAAAGTGCTCGATTGTTACAGCGACAAGTGGTTTCCAAATCAAGTTACTCCGATTTCTCGAGCTTTCGTTGAAAGTACTTCTTCTATTTTATGCCATTCCAGTGAGCTTCTTTCGGATGCCAACAAACTTCAGTTGTGCAGTACATCTCTCAGTAACAGTAAGAAAAGAAAGATATCAAAATTTGCCATTATAAATGGCTTAGATTTCCCTGATTTGCCCCCGCGTCTTAAAGGTCTCACTCCTTTAGAAGAAAGACTTATTTCACCACGTCTTCCATTTATGGTAATAAAGTCTTTAGGTGTTGGTCGCCAGAGTGCAATTAAAGGAGCTGTAGTCAACGTTCCCATTTCAGTTAGCAATATCGTGACATCCCTTCCACGAGCTTTCAATGAAGCAGAGGTAATACAGCTCCACCTCAAACGAAGAATGGAATATCGGCATGATTATATGACTGAAACTATTAGACCGCTAAAGGTTACAGATGCCATAAGGCATTTAGTAAATACTGAACTTTATTTGAAGCACAATGTAGTTCTTAATCAACAGTGGATTTCAACTTATACTTCTGACACTGTTCCCTTTGTAGTTTCTCAAGCAGTCGCAGAGTTAGTAGAGGAACTCAATCAAGAATTTCAGCAACCGTTTCATCCTGAAGAGGATGTTGAAAAAGAGGAGCTCAATCCTGGGGGTCAAGAAACTCTGCTTGAGAATAATCATGTTGCCATGCAAAGTATCATAATAGCTCCTGGCGAAGGCCAAAGACCCCTAGATATGATTATGGATGCTGACTCTGAAGAGTTGGCATTTCCAACTTTATATGCTGGCATTAAAAGAAAGACTTCAGAAAGTTTTACAACCGTTGTTAGATCTGAGCTTCGAAATATCGATCGGAGAGGTTGTAGAATTGATAAATTATTCTTCAATTATAAGAAGTTAGAGCTAATCAGTATTAGAAACAATACTTCGATTTGCTTAAAAAAGCGCAGCGCCTCACGCGCCATTACAGCTTCTAACGCTCTTAATGAAGAACATATTGACCATCTTATTCGCCACGATGAAGGCTATAGGGTCCTTAAAGGTATTCGCACGTCTCCTGCTCATTGGGAAGCAGAAAAAGAAAGTTATGGCCATGATTCGTCAGTTTGGCCTACCAACTTTCTTTATAACATTGTCGGCTGCTGAAAGTAGGTGGTTAGAGCTGATTGTCCTATTGAAAGATAATGTGGACAACCAACGAGTTACAGAAGACGAAGCATTTAATTTGTCTTCGCAAGAGAAAGTGCGATTAATCCGCACCGACCCTGTAACTTGTGCTCGCTATTTTGAATATCGGTTTAGGCAGCTGTTTAAGCTGCAGAGAGGTTCACCTCACATCCACGGAATGTTTTGGCTGAAAGATGCCCCTCAAGTGGATTTCGAAAATGATGCATCTATTTCTCCAGTAATAGACTTCATTGATCGATTTGTTACCACGGTTGTAACAAATAATGACCTCTCTGAGTATATAAAATACCAAAAGCACAAGCACGGGCACTCATGCAGACGTGAAGTGAGGGGAAACTCTATTTGTCGCTTTGGTATTCCTTATTTTCCAATGCCTCAAACTGAAATTTTAGGGCCACTGCCTGAAGAAACTCCTCAAATTTCTCTTCATCGTGAAAATTTTAAAAAGATTCAGAATTTTTTAAATTTGTCCTTCGATACGGATACCATTAATCACTTGAGCATATTCGAAAATATTTTATCTCACGATCAAGTGAACCTCACTTACGAGGACTACATATATGCCATTAGGTCTGCTTTGAAAAAGCCAAAAATTTTCCTGAAGAGAAGTTTTGCAGCAATAAATGTTAATGCATATAATAAACACATTTTAGAAATGCAACGGGCCAATATTGATATACAATTGGATATTGGATCCGTACGCATGCTGTAGCTATATTATTAATTATATAAACAAATCCCAACGGGGCATTTCCAAACTGATGCGTTATGCCATCGAGATTAAGAATGGCAATCTATCCATCAGGCAAAAGCTGCAGTTTATTGGTCACAAGTTCATTACCGGCACTGAGATTTCAGCTCAGGAAGCCACCTATTGTTGTTTAGGTATGCGATTGTCTGAGACTAGCAACGCAGAAGTGTATATTAACACTTTACTAGCATAGAGTTAAAATGCTCAAATCCAGAGAACAACTCCAAAATTTGTCTCCAGATTCAAATGACATATTTGTAGTGGGGTTGCTCAATCACTACTAACAGCGACCACATAGTCTCGACGGCCTGTGTTTAGCCGATTTTGCTGCTGAGTACAATTATACAAAATCTGCAAGTCAGAGTAGCGAAAATGACGACGATAATGTTGACGAAAATGAGAACTTAGGGGGTTTACCGCTTCCTCTTCTCGATGGAAGTGGATTTGTCAGGAAGAGAACGAAGTCAAAAATAAATAGATTTAGGAGTATTAATTTAATTACCGATAGGCCCAATTACTTTAGAGAACTAGTAATGCTTTATTTTCCATGGAGAAATGAAGAGCTAGAACTAGTTCAGAAAAATTGTGAGGAAGTTTATTCAGAAAATGAGGAGACAATTAGGTTTATCTTTAGGAAGTATAATATATTAGAAGATTTGGAAGACGTGCTTAGAAGGGTCATAGAAAGTGAGGGCAACACCGAGGAAGAGCAACTAGATGGTCAGGTAGATGATGAATTCAGGGTTTTAGCGTTTCCTGAGATTAGCTCTCAATTAAATGTTTTAAATATAAATGGCAATAACGATCAAAATGATCATAATGAAGATTCGGATGATACTATGCGAATAGTAAAGCTTCCGCCCCTAATATCTCCAGAGAGCTTGTCGAACATTGTTCGATTCGCAGCATTTGTTGACAAAAGTAGGTTAATTTCAGCACTTTTTCAGTCCCTTTCTCAAATATATCTAAGCAGACCAGGGTGTAACCCAAATACTGCCAAAATTCTTCTGTGTGCTCCCACAGGAAAAGCAGCTTTCGGAATCGGAGGTTCTACCCTTCATTCTATGTGGATATTTAAACCCAATACAGCGTTGCATGGCCCATACAGTGCAATATATGGGTCGTCTCTGTGGGACTCTTTTCAGTTTTTTGAACTCACAGAGAAAATGCGACAGCGAGATGACCAAGCTTTTGCAATAGCATTAAATAACATGGCATCCGGTCATATGTCGTCTGATGACATTTCTTTGTTAAGATCCCGAACTTGCGAAGAAGGTCAGTTACCAAATGATGCAATTCATTTGTTTTATAGGAATCAGGATACTTCTGTTTTTAACGCGGCAAAATTAAATTCTATTCCAACTGCTCAACACATTTCCACTGCTCTTGATTTTATAAAGGCTTCAAATCTTACCACAGAAGTGAAAAATAGGCACCTGGAGGCAGTCAAAAACTTTCAGACGTCCAAAACTCAAGGGTTATGTATGTCTCTTATATTGAAAACCACTGCCAAGTATATGATTACGGTCAACATAGATTCGGCAGATGGTTTAGTAAATGGAGCCTCCGGAGTTCTTATGGATATAAGTTTTAATTCATCCAATTCTCCTCAAGTTCTTTGGGTACAATTCATAGATGAAAGTGTAGGAATTAACGCTCGGGCCAAGTGCCCCCATCCTCTAGAGTCTTCTTGGACCCCAATTCAGAAAACCACTAAAAGTTTTCAATTTCATTCAAATCAACAAATAAACATCGACCGTAAACAATTTCCAGTTATTCCCGCAGAAGGTATAACTATTCATAAAAGCCAAGGAGCAACATACAGTAAAGTGGTAGTTCATACAACTTCGAGGATGATCCGTGAGGCCCTTTATGTAGCTTGCAGTAGAGCCACTAGTGCTGCAGGCCTTTTCATTGTTGGAGGATTCATTCCCCCAAAATCGAGCCCCCACTCACCAGTAGAGCAAGAGCTTAAAAGTCTGCGGAGCACCAAATTATTGAGTACCCACTATAACTGTCTTTTCGACAGCAATACATTTAATGCATTGTTTCATAATACCCAGAGCTTGCATTGCCACATTAATGATATTTGCTCAGATCAATTAATGCTTCATTCTTCCCTTTTATGTTTTGTCGAGACTTCTACTTTTTCAAACGAGACATTTGAAATACCTGGGTATAACAGCGTAGTCCGTCTAGATTGTGAGTCATTATCTAACGGTACTCGGCCAAACAGAGGCATTCTTATTTTCATAAAAAATGAACTTTTCGAGAATGTTAGTCTTTGTTCCAGTGGTCGACATTATGCAGATAGTAATAATGTTTCTTCTGCAGTGTTTGAGATTGCCGTGTTTAAATACAAGTCTTTAGGATTTTTAATTTTATACAAAACTCCAACCTATCCATTGCCTAAATTTAAATCAGAATTAGAGGACTTATTCCAGTGATTTTCATTTTTAAACAGCAATTTCATAGTTGTAGGGGATTTTAATCTGTGTTTACGCTCTCTCAGAGGTTCTAGTGATAGAGTTTATGAATTTTTATGTAGATTAGGATATGAGTCCCTCTTAGATTTAAATACGTCAACAACCAACGTCGATACACATATTGATTGGGCGATGACAAATATTTCTGATAGCAGGACCAACGCACGCACCTTTGAGACTATATATAGTCACCATAGTGGACTTTTAGTGAGTGTCCAAAATAGTGAGGTTTAGACGATAGATTATAGCCATTCATTATTTGTATAAGTTTTATATTATTTAAGTAATCTATGAATATATGTATTTATAATATTTAATATTTAAGGTATATATGAATATATTTATTTATAATATTTAATATTTAAGGTATATGTATATAAATTTTTTTTATTTTTGTATTATTTCCAGTTATTTTATTATTTTATTATTATTATTATTTTATTATAATTATTATTTTATTATTATTATTATTTTATTACTATTTTATTATTATTTCCATATGTACATATATATAGATACATATATGTATATACTTTTATCTGCGTAGATAGCACATATAAACCATTTTTGGGGAACTTTGGGGTTGCTTTACGCAATTCAAGTCGACTCGGAGGTCCCCAAAAGTTTCTTTTGGATAAATGGACCCCATTACAAGAGTAATGGCCTCCTCGTGGTGTTCCCTGGGTACCGAATAAATTTTTACTATCGGAAGCTAATTCGAGCGGCGACAAATTTATGTAGGTTTATATATAAGAATTTAAGTTTATTTCAAATATTATTTAATTTTTAAAAGGGGCTGTTTTTGGATAGTAAGTACGGGGTCTCCGACATTTTTAAAAGGGGCTGTTTTTGGATAGTAAGTACGGGGTCTCTGACATGCTAAAGCCGTTGCCCAAACAGATGGGAAACTAATTGTAAACAACAAAGTCGCTAAATGTAATAATACATTTTACCTTATTAAAAATTATAAAAAAGAAATTTATAACAGTTTTGCTCACATAAATCTTGATCCAAATTGCTTTGTAAATCTTTTAAATAAAAAATTTACAAGTTGTACAAAAATATCAGAAAACTAGGGGGCTCGCCCACTGCTCGCTTCGCTCGCCGACCCCCGGCTCCGAGCGAAGCGAGCCAAATAAATGGCTTCTCCAAATGTTTCATATAGAAACAGATTATCAATATCCTCAAGTAAGACGTAGTCATCATTTGAGTAATTAATAATATCGGAACAACTAAATGGTAGTAAGCCAAATAAGACGTATAAAGTCTTCATGCTATATATAAATAAACAAAAAAAAATAATATATATAAAAAATTACATATGTAAAAAAAATGAATTAAAATTTTATATTATCTTTATGAATAATACGATCTTTTTTATTAATTTTTACCTTATTTCCTAAATCTTAGTTAACTACTTGTTTTTTATATCTTGGTTTGAGTTTATTACGTTCGCCATGTATTTTTTCATATATTATTTCGCCTACATAATAATTTTTATGCTTACGATCTTTATTATGATATGCAAACATTTTTCCTTGTGCTGTTTTCAAAATTTCTATGTGCTATTTTATTGAAAAGAATTTCGACTGGTTTTTATTGTGTTGTAGATTGTATGGTTTGGTTATATTATTTGACTGCTTTTAGTATGACTTCTGAATAATCTAGTAAACTATATTCTTCTTGAATACATCGTGAAATTTCAATTAGGGTAGGTTCGTTGTCTAACATTAGGGATTTTGCAAAAGGAAAAGTTTGAATTAGATCGAGGATTTTATGTTCCATATTAGATTTATCGTTGATTTCTTTAATTACCAAATATTTTAAATAGGAATCTATACAAGTTAAAAAAGTTAAATTTTTGAGCATAAAATATATCTAGGTGTAATTGCTCGCCTTCACTTTGAGGAATAGGTGCACTAGATATTGGAATTTGTATTGGATCACGATTGTATTTGTTTTTGTTGCAGATTTCACAATTTTTAATATGTAGTTTTAATTTTGTATATAAATCGGGCCAGTAATATGATCGTATGATTTGTTTTAAATTTTCATCAAAACCTCTATGAGCTCTATTATGAGTTTGTTCAATAATTATTGCTTGGTCGTCTTTATTTGTTATATCAAGTACAAGTTTTCTAGTAAAGAGAAATTTATTAGAAAATGTAGTTGTAATAGCCTATTGTATTTCATATAAATCTTCTATTGTGCAATGGATAGCTGTTGTAAGTTTGGGTTGCAAAATTCTTTTGAAAGTGTGATAAGACTATCAACAGTATTATATTCTACAATGTGTCTTTTGCGATTAAAGACTTCTAAGACTTCATGAATGGCAAATTTGTTTTTGGAAATTAAAAGTTGCTGTTTGAATTGGATTAGTGGTTTTTTAGTTTCTTCTATAATTGATTCGTAACTACTTTCGGCAGAATGAACTGTTTCATTATCTGAAGATTCTTTATCAGAAACGTCTTCAATAGAAATATTATTAATTATTATTCTTGATAAAGCGTCGGCAACAACGTTTGTGGATCCTGGCATGCCATCTTTTCATTTTAGAATTTGGGTTTTTTGCTGATACAGTAAATGATAGTGGTTGATGATCTGTTTGGATTTCTATGTTAGTTACTCCATATAAATAATTTCTAAGATTTTTCAATGCCCATACTATGGCATACAATTCCCTTTCATTTGTAGCGTAATTTCTTTCTGTTTTGTTTAATGTTTTTGAAACGAATGTGATTGGTTTGTTGTCTTGAGAGAGTACGGCGCCTATGGCGAAATCGGAAACGTCCGTTGTAAGAAAAAATTTCTTTGAGTAGTCTGGTTGAGTTAATTCTATTTTTTCTATTAATTGTGTTTTTAGATTTTTAAAAGCTAAAAAAGCTTCATCGTCCAATGAAATTTCTGTTTTTTTAGAAATGTGCTTTGAAACCATGCCGTTATGTCCCTGTAAGTGGTTTAGCTATTGCATAATTTTTAACAAATTTTCTGTAATAGCCGGTTAAACCAAGGAATCCTCGTAACTCTCTTAAATTGTTTGGAGGTGGGTAATTCATGATAGTTTCTATTTTTTGTGGGTCTTTCTTGATTATTTTGTACGATACAATATATCCTAAAAACTTGATTTCTTTTCTAAAGAACTTGGATTTTTCTAAGGAAATTTTCATGTTTGCGTTGAAAAAGATTTCAATTATTTCTTGTAGATCAACGAAATGTTGTTCCGAAGATTCGGAGAAAACTATAATGTCATCCATATAGATGTGACAAAATTTACCTATTTTTTCCCGTAATATATTATCCATGGCTCTTTGAAATATACTAGGGGCATTGGCCAAACCGAACTGTAATCGGAGAAATTCGTATTTACCATTATTAATGGAAAATGCTGTGTTTTCGATATCTTCCTTTTTCATCAATATTTGACGAAAACCTGATTCTAGATCAATTGTCGAAAAGAAACGTGCCTTGCCCAAGTTAGACAAAATAACTGATGGATCAGGCATGGGTTATCGATCGGGTACTGTATTGTTATTTAATTTTTTAAAATCAATTACTAATCTATTTTTGGGTGTTCCATCATCATTGAACCCCTTTTTGCCTACTACCCAAACTGGAGAGTTGTAAGGGCTGTTACTAGGTCTTATTATGTTTTCGTTTAACATCCTTTTTATTTCCTGGTTAAAAAAATTGTTAACCTAATGTGGATAAGGATATTGTTTACTGTATATTGCGTTATCGCTTATTGTACGTATTTCTCCCCGAACGTCTGTTCTGAAGGGCAAAACTGTTTGTATTTGAGAATGTTTAGTTTTGATTGCTTGAACAACTTGTTCTTAAAGCATACTTAAATAATCATTATTGTTGATAACCTTGTTTAATGATGATTTGCATAATGAAGAATTTGTTGAAGAGGATACCGACACCTTCCGGCGTCTGCTCTTTTTGACTTTCTTCTTTTTTTGCATGACATTATTATCTGTGATACGGGGGCGCTCAGCGTCACTTAATGACGATGAATCCGTATCCGAAACATGAAATAAGGACAAATTCTTGCCACTTTCATGTTGATTATTTAAACACGAGACAACTGTTGAAGCTTCATTTGAGCTATACAAATTGCCTATTGTTTCTGGAATATTTTTTTCGAAATTTATTTTTTCCGTTTTATCATTATATTGCAGGATTCCCTGCGAAAGATTAATTATAGCTCTTATTTCTTTCAATAAATTATAACCGACTAATAAATCTGATTCCAGATTATCGAATTCATAAAATCTGTGGCGTTTGCCAAATATATTTATATGATGAAAATGAGTTATTATGCTATACCCATTTACTGTTTTTATTGTTTTTCTTATGATCAATTCTTCTGCGTTATTATAAATACCTTTCTTTATATTATATAAAAGGAGGTAGCACCTGTATCTATTAAAATTTTTAAGTTTTTAGACCTCGTACTTAAAAAAAGTACAGGGGTCTATTGGGTTTGTTTTAACGAAAATGTGCGTAACAGGCAGAAGGAGGCGTGGCAGACCCTATAAAGTATATATATATATATTCTTGATCAGCATCAATAGCCAAGTCGATATAGCAATGTCCGTCTGTCCGTCTGTCTGTCTGTCCGTCTGTCTGTCTGTCTGTCTGTCTGTATGAACACCTAGATCTCAGAGACTATAAGAGCTAGAGACACCAAACTTGCAATGTAGATTCCTCTATATTGCAAGCAGATCAAGTTTGTTTGGCCACGCCCTTTTTATCGCCCACAAATCGACAAAATAAACTTTCATACCCAAAACCTAGAGATTCAAGATTTTGCAAAGACATAGAAAAAAGTGTCCTAGATTATTGCTGAAAATTTCATTCCGATCGGACAGTAAATAGCCAAGATATTCAAATAGTAAATATTGCTGTTCGACTCAATGAGCGTGGGCAGTAATTAAAACTTAAATGAATAACTTGATAACATGAAAAGTGTGTTAACATATATCAAAAATCCAATCAGTCAAGGGCTTCTGTGGCGCAGTGTGCTGAGTCGCGGAGTCAGGCAATGTGTACGTAGGTTCGAGTCCTGCCATGGGCGAAAGACTTTTAATTTATTAATTTTGATTTTATAAAAAAAAATCAGTATTTCTTTAAAATTCAGTATATTCTTAAAAATGATGAAATAAAATTTTTTTTAATTTTGCAATTGAGTACTAAAACAAGTAAAATGACAATTTGGGAGACCAAACTACAAAGTGCAAGGATGGCTCAGTATGTTGAGCCTCTGTCGCATAACTTTTTTGGAAATCGAACGCGGGTTCGATTCAAGGCTGGGACAACTTTTTTTTTCAGCTAAATTTTAGCAGTTTTTTTTATAATTTTTATTATTAATTATTAAATTTTTAATTATAAATGTTGTGTTGACATATTATATTGAATACATATTGTTAAGAAATTGTTTAAGTAATTTTTTTTATAATCATATTATTAAAATTATTTTACAAAAGTTCTCTATAAATTGACCATGTAAATTTAAGTTTTTAATAAATTCATCTTTTTACTTCTTTTGATTCAATTATATTATTTAAATAATTTTTGAGTTTCAATTATGTTACTATATGAATTAAGTGTGGGATAATTTATTTATTTTAACATTTTGCATATTGGACATGTAGTTTTAGTTTAATCTCTGTTAAGGGCTTACATATGCTTAACATTACCAAATATGTATGTAAATGTTAAGCAAGAAACTTCTTTTGTTTTGGCGCGTGCTTACATATGTATGTATGTGTGCACTTAACAGATCTTAGAATTGCATATATGGCTGTCCCGCTCTCCCTAATGCTTAACCCATATGTATGTCTATTTGACTTTACATTGACTCTTCTTCAACTTTTTTTGTGCGCGTTGTGTTCGAGTGATACAAAAAAGTAATTTTCGATTTGACGGTGTGACTAGTGTTCTTGAATAGTGTTTAACATAATACCCTAGGAAGGCATATAAACTATAAGTTTATATGTTTAAAAGTGAGAAAGTGTTTTTGTTTAATTTGGCGCACTGCAGTGCACTGCGTTTATGTGCGTGTGTGCGTTTGTTATATGATAACCAACAATAGTAATAATAAATATTTGTATATGTTTCGTCGGGGGGTAGACCAGATAATCCCAATGAAATATTGTGGTGTTGAAATTCTGCTTTTCACTTTTTATTTCACTTCTCTTGGCAATTGCTTTTCAATGACTTCAATGACTCAGTAAAATTCATTTTTCGATACATTTTCGATAACTTAAGCTAGCTTAACATTAGTAGAAAAAAAGAACGATGGCATGGATCATCGAAATGAAGCTAACTCAGTGTGGAGAACGTTGGAATGGAACACTTAAGTTGGAGCCAGCGTAGCGGCGTAAACATTCTCCCCCCCTTTGCACGGAGTGGCAAGAAAAAAGGGGGTGAGAGGGGGGAGCGTCTTTAAAGAGCGCATGGCCCGGACAGCATCCAGCCAAAGATGGTGCTCTGTGCGACTGGAAGACCGCTATGGACCTGCATGAATCCTTCTCGGATGATACTCGGATAGACATCGGCCCCAAGAACCATGGATATTGTGCACGGTCGATGGAATTGAGCGTCTGCGAGCGCAAGGTTCTGGAAGCGTTCGTGCACTCCTTCCCCTAACGCCCGCATTGGGGTCCGAAAATGGAAATCAGGTTCCATCTTAAGGACGGCCTCAAAACTGGGTTCCGTGCTAGTGATGGGACTGATGATGGCCGAACATACCCGGTCCTCGCCTACGCTGATATGACGTAATTTGAATGCCAACGCGAGTGAAGCATTGATCCTACTCACAGCGGCGCACGGGTCAATCATAGCCTTGATGTCGAAGGTTTTCTCGCCATTATAGATACGTACTACCGCAGTGGGCAGTACATTCACTGCTTTCAATTGTAGTATCGAGGCTAGCGTAGGCGGATTTCGGGAGATGGAGGGAGACCGGGTGTTGGCGGTAGATCGGGACCGCGACCGGGCAGTGGATGACTGCCGTTGATCCTCAAAATGCAGGAGCGTGTGGTGCGGCTCACGGCAGATTCGGCATTTGTCGCGACTGCGACAGGATGGCCCGGAATGCTGGTGCGCAAGGCAATTGGCACAGTATTTGTTTACTAATACTGCTCGGAGTCGTTTTTCTGCGGTCAGGCGAAGAAAACGCGCGCATTTGCGAAGTGGATGGATCCCACGGCAGATTCTGCACCGGAATGATGCGGTTCCTCGAGAGCGTCTGACGTCTAAGGATTGCGCAGGAGTCCGACGGGGTGCCATTCTGAAAGAAAAAAGTAATCACGTGCTGGAAGTAGAAAAAGTGTTATGAATGTATTGCTCTTTAGCCACAAAACAACAATTGGACGACACATGGAACTGACACTTGGAGGAGGTAGCAGGCAGTTATTGCTGTTTAGGAGTGGTCGGATCGACGGGAAGGAGCAACAGTTTTACGATTGGCCGTTTGACGATTCCGTGTGAAGTCTGGACATCGACAACCCGGACCTTATCATCACCTCCAGGATAGGCCCTAAGTACGCGTCCAAGCCGCCAGTCATTAGAAGGGAGGTTCTCCTCTTTGACAACAACTAAGTCGCCCGCTTGGAGATTCCGGTCCGGAAATTGCCATTTGTTACGCTTGTGCAGTTCCTTCAAATATTCTTCCTTCCAACGAGTACAAAACTGCTGATTGATTGCCTTCAAACGCTGCCACCGATTTATGATGGACATAGCGGGCTCATGGATTTCAGGCTCCGCAATGGATACGAGAGGCGCACCGATTAGGAAATGCCCAGGAGTAAGTGCTAGAAGATCCGTGGGATCCTCTGACATCGGAGAGATGGGTCTGGAATTGAGACATGCCTCTACCTTACTCAGCAAGGTGGCGAATTCTTCAAATGTATATTTGGAAACGGAAGTTGATTTGTGGAATAGAGTTTTAAAACTTTTCACTTCGGCTTCCCAGAGGCCGCCCATGTGAGGAGCGCCTGGTGGGTTAAAATGCCAAGATAACTGGTGGTGGCTGAACTTGGAGACAACGAGCGATTTCGTCGCTTCCAGAAAGCCGTGGGTGAGAAGCTTTGATGCACCTACAAAGTTTTTACCGTTGTCGGAATACAGACGGTGAGGACAGCTGCGCCTTGCGACGAATCTTGCAAATGCAGCCAGAAACTTTTCGGACGTTAAATCGGACGTGGGTTCTAGGTGGATGGCTCTGGTGCTAAAGCACACGAAGACACAAACGTAACCCTTGGTGATGAGGCAAGCTCTTCCCGCGTAATTTTTGATGTCGAAAGGGCCGGCAAAGTCAACACCTGTATGGAAAAAGGGCCGTGAGAACGTTGCTCTTTCCGTGGGCAGATCACCCATCATCTGCACTTGGAGCTTCTTTCGGTATATAATGCACACCTTGCAGGAACGGACTATGGACTTCAGGAGAGTCTTCAACTTGGGAATCCAATATTTGCCTCGGATGAGCCTCATCATCAATTGACTCCCTCCATGCAGAGAGATTGTATGGACAAAATGAATTAGCAGCCGGGTAAAATGGCAATTATATGGGAGGAGAATAGGGTGACGTTCGTCGTAGCTTAGGGATCCTGACGCTTTCAGTCGTCCGCAAGATCGGAGGATGCCATTTTGATCGAGAAAAGGATTCAAATTGAGAATATTACTCGAGCTAGCTACTTGCTTCTTACCCTGCAAGCAAACGTATTCATTAGGATATTCTTTACGCTGAGTGCAACGAAGAAATAAATCATGAGCTTCGGAAAGTTCCTGATTGGAAAGGTCGTTCGAAAAAAAAAGAATCGATCTTCGAATGCGGTTAATAAAACGGAGAGCATAAGCTGTGACCCTTAATGCCTTGTTGAATTTGGAGAACCTCTCAAACATGTCGTCTGTTGGCAGTTGTGCAACATGGCACTTGACTGGGCGTTGTTCAGGAATTGCCTCTGGGATTTCGGCGTTGGAAACCGGCCACTGATCCGGGGAACATAACAACCATTCTGGTCCGTGCCACCACAAATCGCTACTAATAAGTTCGGTAGGAGTCACTCCTCTACTCGCTAAATCAGCTGGGTTTTGTTCGGAACGTGCGACCAGTTTTTTGGTGAGCCGGTGGATTGCGTTATTTTTGCTACGCGATTTGCGACAAAGGTCGTCCATTTACAGGGGGCTTTGCTCAACCAAGCGAGCACAATAGTGGAATCGGTCCAATAAAACGTTTCGACATACTTGTCAACCAACTGGGGAACTCGAACGGACGCGAGATCAGCGAGGAGTACCGCGCCACATAATTCTAATCGCGGTAAGGAAACTGTCTTTACTGGAGCAACTCTAGTCTTGGACGTCAGAAGATGACTGGAGACATGACCGTCCCTTTCCACGCGGACATAAAGAGCCGCCCCATACGCTCGCTGTGAAGCGTCACAAAACCCGTGGAATTGAATTTTTGCCTTCGGACTGAACTGGACCCATCGCGGAATGCGAACTTCTCCGAGACGAGGATAATTCTCGAGAAATTCAAGCCAGCGGCGGACGAGTTGGTCTGGTAAAAGATCGTCCCAAGCGAGCTCGTGAAGCCAAATTTCTTGCATGAAGATTTTGGCTTGGACGATTACAGGTGCCAACCAACCTGCTGGGTCAATCAATCGGGCAATCTGCGAGAGAACCTCGCGTTTTGTAAAGGAGGATTTGAAGGCTAAATCAGAGGGAGCGAAAAAGAATTCATCAGTAGTTGCCTGCCATCGAATGCCAAGAGTTTTTGCAACGCTGGCTTCCTCAATTTCTAAAAAATCAGCTCGCAACAAGTGTTCCGTCGGAATCTGGTCTAACATGCCTTTCTTGTTAGCTGTCCATTTTCTCAAGGGAAAACCAGCGGATTCCAGAGCCGTGCGAAGCTCTCGGATTGCTAAAACGGCTTGATCTTTTGTATGCGTCCCAGCAAGTACGTCGTCAACGTACATGTGTTGCGAAATAATGTTACTTGCGAGCGGATATTGGGTCTTCACATCGATGGACAACTGCTTCAAAACACGGAGAGCCAGGAATGGAGCACAATTGACACCAAACGTAACGGTGTTTAGCTCGTAATCGCATATGTTGCCCTCAGAATTACGGAATATAATACGTTGGAAAGGAGTGTGTCTCGGATCGACATTGATTTGTCTATACATCTTCGTAATATCGGCATTGAAGACAAACTGGAAGAAACGCCACTTCAATAATTGAAGGGTCAAATCGGATTGAAGAATCGGACCGGGATACAATACATCGTTTAGACTTAGACCATTTGTGGATTTGCTCGACGCATTAAAAACAACCCTAACCTTCGTAGAAACGCTTTCTGGCTTTATCACAGCATGATGTGGAAGATAGAAACTCTGTGATCCTTGCGAAGTGGGATGAACCTGTGTCATATGACCAAGCTGGGCATATTCTTTGACCACAGCATTATATTCTTCTTTCAGGAGTGGAGTTTTTTCCAATCGATGCTCGTTTTTAATAAATTGAGCCAATGCAATGGATCTGGAATGCCCCAATTGAATATTTTCCGGATCCCTGAATGGCAAAGTCACCGTATACCTGCCGTTTTCTTCTCTTATTGTTGTCCTCAGAAAGTTCTGCTCACAAAGGGTCTCGGATTCCTCGGGCACATTCCCCGGCAGATCCTCCACCTCCCAAAACTTTGTGAGCAGCTCATCCAGTGCTGGATCTGGGCAGAATACAACTTGTGTGGAGAAAGATGAGAGCGCGATGTGGGAATTAGCCGGAATTGGACCGGTCAAAATCCAGCCGAAGATTGTTTCTTGGCCAATGAGTGTGCCACAGATTTTGGGCTGGAATCCGCTTAGGAGAATAGATGGCAGCACATCTGCCCCTATTAGCACATCAATTTGCGCGCTTTTGGAGAACGTGGGATCAGCAAGTCTGATGTCAGGTAGATCTGATAGAACACAATTAGGAATGGAACCAGATGGCAAATTGCCTGCGAGTTTTGGAAGGACATAGGCGGAAACTTCAATCTGCAAGCGGGGTTTGTCTGACGGAACGATATGAAAATGACAAAGCTTACGTATTTGGGCTGCAACTGCTTCGTTTAGTCCAGAAACGTGAGCATTTATCGTTTGATGAGGCATCTTCATCACTCTGACCATGCGTTCCGAAATGAACGTGGCCTCTGACCCGGAATCGATCAACGCGCGAGCTGGATAATTTACACCCAAATGCGAAATTTGTATTAAAGCGGTACCCAACAGCACACCTTGTGTGTTCGAAGCAAAGAAATTCTGAACATTTTCTGGCGTCTGGGAAGAGGAAGACGTGGACTGTATGTTCGGATGTACGTAGGAATTGGAAACCATTGCTGTGGACTCGTTTTTGTGCAGCAACGTATGGTGACGTCCCTTACACGTGAAACAGTTATGGGCACTCGGGCAATCACGAAGTTGATGTGCTCTGGCAAAACAATTAAGACAGAGTTTCTTCTGTTTAATGAAGTCGTACCGCTCATTGACCGTCATTTGGAGGAAACGAGGGCATACTCGAACTGGATGATTCTCTTTGGAGCAGAGATCGCACTGTCGGACTTTGGTAGATATGTTCGTTTCAAAGGAATTAACCCGTCTTGAGCCTACTGGATTACGATCTTGGGTTGATCTTGAGTGTTTGGATGGAGATGGAATGTCTTCTTCTTGCTCTTCTAACGCCCTATAACGTTCACGAATGAACCTATTCATTTCCTTCCATAAAGGAATTTCGGACTTGTCCTCTAAGGACTGCTCCCATAAGGAGCGTGTGAAAGGAGGCAACTTCGACGCGCAAAAGAAAACGATAAGACAATCCCAGTTTTCCGTGGAGACGTTTGCCTGGGCGAGAGCTTCTAGGCCACCTTCGATGGCTGATTGGAGTTCTTTCAAACCTGCCGCCGACTCGGTTTTAACAGCTTCTACTTTGGAGAGGAGTTTAAGTTGGCTATTGACGATCTTCCGTTTATTTTCATAACGCGCTGTCAGAGCTTTCCATGCGGATTCAAAACCGGAATTTGTGAGTGGAGATTTGGCTACAAGTTTCTTGGCATCGCCTCCCGTTTTCGCGTTTAAATGGAACAATTTTTCGACTTGAGTAAGCCGGGAATTATTAATGTAAATAGCCGAGAACAGATCCCTAAACGTGGGCCACTGGAGATAGTCCCCGTAAAATATTTCAGTGTCGCAGGGAGGAATATGGCAACCATCTTGACCTGGGGGATAATGTGCGCCTGACTTGCTGCTTGCTGTGGATGCTTGGTCAATCAACCGGTTTAATTTTGATAGGCTTCGCTCATATACAGTATAGCAACTGTCAAATTTAGCCTCCAGAGCCTGAGCATCGGAACCTGTTGTTGATTGACTTAGTACCTTGGCGCATCGTCCGTACTCGTCATCGAGTTTATCCCATAATTTAGTTATGCGAGTTCGACGAATTTCAAGCGCATAGACATCTTCGTCGGAAATTGACCCAGCATTGAGTTTGGACTCAAAATTGTTAAGTTGGTCAGCAAGCAACGTGAAGTCGGTTAATGCCATTTTGCTTGTAAACTGTTTCTGAATTTGCGACCGGGTACCAATCGGACTTTTAGTGGGAGCCTTAGATAATGGAATGGGTGAGTTGGAGGGACTACGACTCAAGACCGAGCCGGTAGCTGACGAAATGGGTGAGCTAGAAGCACTCCGCCTCACGGTGCGGGGAAGTGGGACCTTTAATCGCTGCTTAGGATCACTATCGGATCCACCTGGCATACTACGCTGCCAGTTGAAAATTGGAGTAGAAGAAGAGCACGAACCAATGAACTTGAAATCGAGACGCACGTTGAAATTTAAGTTCGAAGCGCAATACGAAAAGACGGAATAATTCTCTGTTAAGTGTATTAATCAATTATAATTTTTCTTGACCTTTGAATAAATTTAATTATGCAGATTCGAATTATATTGTGTATTGCTCAATAGTTTCAACGATGGATAGAATACGGGTCCGATCGTATATCGGGTAGCCAGTAAATTCGAAAGTGGAGATATGGAATCCTAAATTGAACTTGTGCAAGCAGATGGATTAGGCTTCTTCGATAGTTAAAAAAAACGTATTCAATAGTTTCCTTTTGAGGATAGAAAGATAACTTCAGAAATGGATATGAAATATGAACTTAACAAACGTTTTACAAGCCGATGGACATGTTCGATATTTTCAACAATATAAACAATAACAAGTGTTCGATAGTCTTATGTGTGGTTTATGATACGAAATAAATTCGAGAATGGATAGGAAATAGAACAACGATATTTTCAACACTATGTATAAATGTTCGATAGTATATTGTTTAGGAGAAAAATAAATTCGGAAGTGGATATAAACCCGAACAAATTGTTCAAGCCGATGGAACTATTCGATATTTTCAACACTATGTATAATAATAAAATGTTCGATAGTTTCTGGTTTCTGTATGGAAAATATGATATAATATGGATAAATCATGCGATAAATAATTAAATATACATTTAAACGATTGTTAGTGAAGTAAAACAACAATATATATCAAGTTTTATTTAATATGCAGTCGAGTGATCACGGACAAGTATTCGACTCGTTACTGCCACATCACTGTTCAGTTATTATTTTATGGTTTTTTTTTTTTTTTTAATTTTATTCTAGGCCGTGCATTGAAATTTATTTTAATCTCTCTTTGAATCTCTTTTTATACGGCCACGGATAATATTGTGTTATTTGGATATGTGTTATATAGCTGCTGCTGAACAAGTGTGTATCCACCTGAGTGTTAATAGGAAAAATAAAAATTGAGGTGTACGCTTTATGTCGGAGTTGGATAATATTATACTCTTTACGCACGCACCAAACGCAAACACATCGATTTGGATGTGGACAGTGTGAAACGCATTGATTTTATGTTGAACGGACATACACGTTCTCGATAACGGTGGCGGTATGGTCGATAACACCCTTGATTTAGTGCATTTAATTGTCACTAGATTTTGTTTTGTTTAAGACAATTTATGTGTGTGTTGTTGTTTTTTTTTGTTTTTGATGTTATTTAGATGTTGTTAATGCGGACCTGTAGCAACAATGACGTAGACAGATACATACATATGTGAACTTGTGGCAGCGCAGCAAGTTGTCTGTGTATGTATGTATGTATGTATGTATGTATACAGCTGTCTGTCGGTACAGCTTAGGAAAATTGTGTAACAAATTGTATGAACTTTGGAATTGAATTGAAATTCGCACTGTATTTTTATGTTGTGTTAGCGTTTTCTGATCTAAATACATACATACATATATCGATATGTGTGTATGTAGATAGCGATACCGGCACTTCTGAATATGTATGTATGTATATAGCGATACCGGCACTTCTGTATATGTATGTATGTATGTTGGTAAATTTGTGCAACGAGATGCGGAAACGCAAGCACTGGCAGTGGACTGTATGTAGGTAGAATTTAGGAGGAAAATTCACAGGTAATTGCGGACAAAATTGGACATGAATTTGGAGACATAAGGATATATGTGAACCAAGCAATTTACTTATCTGTGTCTACCAAATCGTAGGGGGATTCCAATAAAATAATCCGGCTCGAAGGACCAATGTTTCGTCGGGGGGTAGACCAGATAATCCCAATGAAATATTGTGGTGTTGAAATTCTGCTTTTCACTTTTTATTTCACTTCTCTTGGCAATTGCTTTTCAATGACTTCAATGACTCAGTAAAATTCATTTTTCGATACATTTTCGATAACTTAAGCTAGCTTAACATTAGTAGAAAAAAAGAACGATGGCATGGATCATCGAAATGAAGCTAACTCAGTGTGGAGAACGTTGGAATGGAACACTTAAGTTGGAGCCAGCGTAGCGGCGTAAACAGTATAAATTAATAGATATATCTACTTACGTACATAATTTAATATAACATATGTACGTAGCATTTGCGTGAATATTTGAATGCATTGCTTTGTGCACCTGTTTATTTATATGTATGTTGTGAGGCAGCATTCCGCTGACCCCACAATATTTACCTTTATGTCATGAAGCCACCTACATTTTTTTTACGGCACGGAGCCAATGGTTCGTAAGAACCGAACTATAATCGAGAACTAGTCATTCGGCATGGAGCCGATAGTTCATTTCGATCTTTAGGTCATCGTCCACCTTTAGGACGATGATCCACATTTCGCTCATTTTGCAAGGGTGGCAACATTGCATAGCAGTATCGATATCAGGAGGGTTGATATCGGCGATCAGCGGCCATCATGCGGCGGGAGCGTCACTTTTCTGGTGAGCTTGAAGTGTGCAGACGTGTTGGCGGACAAGGTGACTTTTCTGGCGGGCTCACAGTGTGCGGACGTGAGCAGAAAAGAGTGGCATCCAACGTACAAGTGTGCGGTAAATACAAAGTGCAGTGAACAAAGGTGCAAAAAAAGGTCAACGAGGGAATACAACATAACAATAACAGGTGACAAGAGCAACAACGACTGCAACGAGGGACAAGACAGTGCAAGTGCAAGTGTGTGTGTGTGGCTGTGCGTTTTGGGAGAGACGCCGTTGTCCGCCAAAACAGCACGCCGTCTCGTCACGTAAGTGCGTGTGTGTTTGCTTGGTGTCAGCCGCCGCTGCCGCTACACCGACAGCAACAGGAACCACCACCGCACAACAACCACCGTGTGCGTGTGTTTGTAGAGACGTCATACCATCCAAAAACAGCACGCCGTCTACGGAGTCAACGACCACCACACCTGCAGCGACGACGCCACTACCCACAGCGAGGCAACGCGCGACGCTACCTACGGCGCCCGCGTCTGTTGGGAGTGGTACCAGGAGAGGCACAGTGGCTGGTGCTGCCACGAGGGACAAAATTTAAGTGAAACCACGCTCCTAGGACAACTTTGATCTGCGGTAAGCGTTTGTCAATTAGTAAATAACCTGGCCTTTTCGCATCGGGAGCAACAAAAGAAAAAACCCCATGCGCTGCGATTCCACTGCCTTATTTTGAAGAAAGAATAAAAATTATAACGATGCGTGCAAATATTTTCTACTCTTGGGTTTAAAGGGTTTTTCAGGTGGCAGGACAACTGGACGTAACCTGGCCTGGATCGGGCAAGGTGGTCGGGGCATCATGGCGAGATTATAAAGGGCGTTGCCCTACATCTTCTGTGATACCTCTGCCATCCTGCAAGATCTTGGCCAGCCTTTGGAGGAGTCCGGTCCGGGGCGCAGTCTGACACGGCGCCAAGGGTGTCGCGGTCGGGACCATAAAGGGCGTTGCCCCTACGTCCCTCTACGATCACCTTTGGTACCGGTCGGGCTGGGACCTGGCCCGGATGCAGCGTATGTACCTTGCCGGGAGGCTCAATGAGGTGTCTCCACGGACTAAAGTCTGGGGGATCCTCCCTTGCGCCCGACGGTAGGGTGCCACGCCCGCCTGGGTCGACCAGTTGTACTAGGGCAAAGAAGAATAAGAAATCATGCCGATCCTTACGAGAGCGCACTCATACCCTCTTGCGCCCCCGTAGCTCCTCCAGTTGTCCCAGAAATTTACAAATTTTCTGTAAATGGCCCTGGCCGGACTGAGACGTCGACCTCGGCTGGAAAAGCTTCGTTACAGATGGCGCCCGAGCAGGGACCCTGGAGACAAAGTATTCCACCTTGAGCATAGAGATCGGCATTTTTTATTTTTTTTACAAAAATTACCAAAGCCACGCCCCCGCACGCATCGTTATTATATTCTTAGCTCAGATTCATTTTTAATGGCTACATATAATTATATATACGAAGTTTTTTTTATTATTATTGTCTATATATATTGCATATATTTTTCCACCCCAGACATAGAAATTTCAATATATATTTTCCCCCCAAATTTGTCAGTTTTACTAACAAAATGGGGAACATAGTCATAGGGAGCCGCCAGAAAAGTCAAAAACACCCCGATCTCGTCCAGAAAAGACCCAGAAAAGTGCTTAAAAACCTAGGAAAGCAAAACAGAACATGATAAGTCCAACAAGGAAAAACCCAGCAACACGACGCCAACGAAAAGAAACTTCATCATTAGCTACGGGGACACATTAAATCCCGTAGAGATTTCATCCGAGCACGCAACAGAATTTTGTTGACCCAATAGGAATTTTTTTTTTGACCAATAGCCACGTGCTCGAAGTTTATCAGTTAGGGATCGCATCTTGGGGAATATTTTTTGTTGTTTTCCAGCGAAACGAAGGAGCAGAGCGTCAACTTCAACGGCAGCAGAGAAGCAGAGAGAAAAAAAAAAAGGAATAACGTCGGCGACAAAGCAACATCGCGGGCTACAAGAGCGAGCAGATGTCTCCGAGCGAGCTCTGTCGCTACAAGGACGGGCAGAGCTACAAACGCGAGCTCTGACGTCACAAGAGCGAGCAGATGTCTCCGAGCGAGCTCTGTCGCTACAAGGGCGGGCAGAACTACATACGCGAGTTCTGGCGCCACAAAACCCCGCGAGCAGAATTCTACATAGAGAGTTCTGCCGCTACAAGTCAGGCAGCGCAGTCGAACAACCTCTGCCGACGTCGACGCTTGCAAGCATAGGCTTGGAGCGTCACGCGAGTAACACGAACATTCACTTACGTACGGACCTACAAAGCGAACAGTCATACCCAGCTAACCAAAGTTTAAAAATTTCGTATGGACCTTCAACGCGATCAGACCAAGACAGTTAAGCCTAAGTGAAACATTCAAGCCCGGTGCTTCAACGCGAACAGTGATACACAGCTAAGCCTAAGTGAACATTCAATTGAAAACCTTCAACGCGAACGGTCCTACGCAGCTAAGCCACGTTTTAATAATTTTCAAATCGTCAACACGAACGGTGCTAAGCCACGTTGCAAATTAAATTCAGACCTTTAAAGTGAACAGACATACACCGCCAGCCAAGTGAACAATCGAGTGCAAAGCTTCGAGGTCCTGAATCACCTTTACTACGTAACGCTGCAATCAGGGAAAAGTTTAAAGTACAGTTTTCAAGATTTATTGGGGACTTAACGAAGAGCAATTCTCGCGCACATTTTCTGGATTGCAACGCCTTGTTTCTAGCTGCGACAATTTCCGCCAAATAGTCATCGAACAAGTTCGATTTGGGGTATTTTTTTTTCAAAACGCGTTCGATTGCTGCCACTGAAAGACAGCACCGGTCGATAACCGTGTTAGACCAAGGATTCTAAATTACAACATGGTTGGTGTCAGTTGGGTCTACTACAGGAAGAAGGAGGAGTTGTTGCCCATACTCGGCGAGTTTGGCCTCGACACAGAAGGCACGGTAGTACAGCTTCGGAGCCGCTTGGCGTCTTTCGTTTCGCAGAGCGCACATGCCGATCATGTCATGAAAAAGTTGGTCGAGTTGGAGCAACAATTCGCCGATGGTTCCGGGTCCGAACAAGGCGATCGAGAGACGAAACCCCGTTCGCGTAGCGGTTCACCGAAAACCGGTGGTACTCCTCAAGTAGTCGTTACAGCCCCGGGAGAGAAGCCGCCATACACTTCGGCAGTTACCCAAGACTCACGGGGAAACCGTAGCCCGTTCCCAACCTCTCACGTCACGGTCCGCACGGATACACCCTACCGTACCGTCGCGGAGAAAGTGCCTCGTTGGGGAATTCTTTTTGACGGCGAGTCCGACCCCTTAAGTTTTATTGAGAGTGTGGAGGAAAGAGCAGCAGCGCATGTGATCGACTTGGCCCACCTGTCAAAAGCTATTCCAGAATTGCTCACAGGGAGTGCTAGTGACTGGTTCCGGGGCAGTCGATTGCAAGGGGCGAGCTGGGCCAAATTTAAAAGAGAGTTCCTCGATTTCTATCTACCCCCACGATATTTCCAACGGCTAGAAGACCAAATACGAGCAAGACAACAGAAACCCGGCGAGCCATTCAAAGCATACATCGTGGCGCTGCGCTTGCTCATGAAGCGAGCAGAATACACAGGAGCACAAGAACTGGATCGAGCCTACGAAAACTTGCTACCGGAATATCAGCTTTACATTCGCCGACACGAGGCGATTTCTCTAAACCAGTTGATGCAGTTCGCCACTAGCTTCGAGTTCGTACGGGATCGTGATCGTCAGAGCCTTCAACTCAAACCCACCTCACCAGGTTTCATAACAGCCTCGCCGGCGGCTATGGCAGTCAACGCGCAGTCGACGTCTAGGCCGCGTAATCCCTTCCGGGATCAACCGTCCGGTCGAAACTCCGGTGAAACACCCGCAGTCAACAGAATGAAGCAAGAAACCGGACCTGCTATCGACGTGCAACGAGCTTGCAAGCGGTGCGCCGAGATCGGCCACTTCATGCGGGAGTGCCGGAATAGACAGATTTATTTCTGTTGGCGTTGTGGTAAGAGAGACGTGAGGACAATCGAGTGTTGCGGTATGCCATCGGGAAACGGACAGCGGCCCCACTTGCCCCAGGACCAGGTGGGAGCATCCGGCAACCAGTCCCGGGAATAGGTCCAACTATGCGAGTGGAGCGGGCACGCATAGTGGCAAGAGTCGTGATCGAGGGACAGGAGACTCTAGCTACCATAGACACTGGAGCGACTAGGAGTTTCATCAGCGAGGGTCAGCTCGGCGAT
This sequence comes from Drosophila phalerata, assembly GCA_951394115.2. NCBI lineage: Eukaryota > Metazoa > Arthropoda > Insecta > Diptera > Drosophilidae > Drosophila > Drosophila phalerata. Next base: position 12,756,774 of record OX596004.2, read on the forward strand.
TCATGCCTTCGGGATGTGCGTGCTAGAGTCAGGATGGCGGATGGGAGTCACACTCTGGTCGGCAAGTCACTTATCGCGGCGGTGCAATTGGGTGAGAAGGTTGCGTGTATACCTTTTCTAATATTGCCCACCGTCGTCGATGATGTGATCTTGGGAATCGATTTCTTGTGTGCCGTCCAAGCCGCCCTACATTGCGGCACTGACTTTTTGCAATTGTCCCCAGCCTCTTTAACAAATCCCACAGGTCGTAGATCCACCATCCGCACCACAACGGCGAGGCAGGATGCATTTACCGGATGTAGGACAGCGACTAGCGAAGCCGACAACGCTAGTACTACACACGCGTCTAACGACCCCAGGCGGTGCCGACGAGGCATGCGCCAAGCATTCGAAGACCAAGCAGAGATCCACGGGCGGTGCCGACGAAGCATGCGTCCCATCAACGACGACCCCAGGCGGTGCCGACGAGGCATGCGCTAAGCATTCGAAGACCAAGCAGAGATCCACAGACGGTGCCGACGAGGCATGCGTCCCATCAACGATGACCCCAGGCGGTGCTGACGAGGCATGCTCTAAGAATTCGAAGACCAAGCAGAGATCCACGGGCGGTGCCGACGAGGCATGCGTCCCATCAACGACGACCCCAGGCGATGCCGACGAGGCATGCGCTAAGCATTCGAAGACCAAGCAGAGATCTACAGGCGGTGCCGACGAGGCATGCGTCCCATCAACGACAACCCCAGGCGGTGCCGACGAGGCATGCGCTAATCATGCGAAGACCAAGCAGAGATCCACAGGCGGTGCCGACGAGGCATGCGTCCCATCAACGACGACCCCAGGCGGTGCTGACGAGGCATGCGCTAAGCATTCGAAGACCAAGCAGAGATCCACAAGCTGTGCCGACGAGGCATGCGTCCCATCAAGGACGACCCCAGGCGGTGCCGACGAGGCATGCGCTAAGCATGCGAAGACCAAGCAGAGATCCACAGACGGTGCCGACGAGGCATGCGTCCCATCAACGACGACCCCAGGCGGTGCCGACGAGACATGCACTAATCACTCGAAAATGACCATGACTGCGCCCACGGGCGGTTCCGGAGAAGTCGGCGTCAGTGCTACGGAGAAAAAGGATAAAGAAACCCAGGGAAATTTCCAGCGATGTTCACGGGGGCCACTTGAAGATGGCGTGCCATCTCAACGTCCCCGCCCCTTCGGGGGAACCATCCTAATGACTACCGAGACCCAGACTGCGACCACGGGCATTACACAAGAGACGGAGGAGCATGCCCAGCTATGTTCACGAGGTTTTCGTTTTCTCCCCCGAAGTAAAGGGGGGGTGTGAGGCAGCATTCCGCTGACCCCACAATATTTACCTTTATGTCATGAAGCCACCTACATTTTTTTTACGGCACGGAGCCAATAGTTCGTAAGAACCGAACTATAATCGAGAACTAGTCATTCGGCATGGAGCCGATAGTTCATTTCGATCTTTAGGTCATCGTCCACCTTTAGGACGATGATCCACATTTCGCTCATTTTGCAAGGGTGGCAACATTGCATAGCAGTATCGATATCAGGAGGGTTGATATCGGCGATCAGCGGCCATCATGCGGCGGGAGCGTCACTTTTCTGGTGAGCTTGAAGTGTGCAGACGTGTTGGCGGACAAGGTGACTTTTCTGGCGGGCTCACAGTGTGCGGACGTGAGCAGAAAAAAGTGGCATCCAACGTACAAGTGTGCGGTAAATACAAAGTGCAGTGAACAAAGGTGCAAAAAAAGGTCAACGAGGGAATACAACATAACAACAACAGGTGACAAGAGCAACAACGACTGCAACGAGGGACAAGACAGTGCAAGTGCAAGTGTGTGTGTGTGGCTGTGCGTTTTGGGAGAGACGCCGTTGTCCGCCAAAACAGCACGCCGTCTCGTCACGTAAGTGCGTGTGTGTTTGCTTGGTGTCAGCCGCCGCTGCCGCTACACCGACAACAACAGGAACCACCACCGCACAACAACCACCGTGTGCGTGTGTTTGTAGAGACGTCATACCATCCAAAAACAGCACGCCGTCTACGGAGTCAACGACCACCACACCTGCAGCGACGACGCCACTACCCACAGCGAGGCAACGCGCGACGCTACCTACGGCGCCCGCGTCTGTTGGGAGTGGTACCAGGAGAGGCACAGTGGCTGGTGCTGCCACGAGGGACAAAATTTAAGTGAAACCACGCTCCTAGGACAACTTTGATCTGCGGTAAGCGTTTGTCAATTAGTAAATAACCTGGCCTTTTCGCATCGGGAGCAACAAAAGAAAAAACCCCATGCGCTGCGATTCCACTGCCTTATTTTGAAGAAAGAATAAAAATTATAACGATGCGTGCAAATATTTTCTACTCTTGGGTTTAAAGGGTTTTTCAGGTGGCAGGACAACTGGACGTAACCTGGCCTGGATCGGGCAAGGTGGTCGGGGCATCATGGCGAGATTATAAAGGGCGTTGCCCTACATCTTCTGTGATACCTCTGCCATCCTGCAAGATCTTGGCCAGCCTTTGGAGGAGTCCGGTCCGGGGCGCAGTCTGACACGGCGCCAAGGGTGTCGCGGTCGGGACCATAAAGGGCGTTGCCCCTACGTCCCTCTACGATCACCTTTGGTACCGGTCGGGCTGGGACCTGGCCCGGATGCAGCGTATGTACCTTGCCGGGAGGCTCAATGAGGTGTCTCCACGGACTAAAGTCTGGGGGATCCTCCCTTGCGCCCGACGGTAGGGTGCCACGCCCGCCTGGGTCGACCAGTTGTACTAGGGCAAAGAAGAATAGGAAATCATGCCGATCCTTACGAGAGCGCACTCATACCCTCTTGCGCCCCCGTAGCTCCTCCAGTTGTCCCAGAAATTTACAAATTTTCTGTAAATGGCCCTGGCCGGACTGAGACGTCGACCTCGGCTGGAAAAGCTTCGTTACAGATGGCGCCCGAGCAGGGACCCTGGAGACAAAGTATTCCACCTTGAGCATAGAGATCGGCATTTTTTATTTTTTTTACAAAAATTACCAAAGCCACGCCCCCGCACGCATCGTTATTATATTCTTAGCTCAGATTCATTTTTAATGGCTACATATAATTATATATACGAAGTTTTTTTTATTATTATTGTCTATATATATTGCATATATTTTTCCACCCCAGACATAGAAATTTCTATATATATTTTCCCCCCAAATTTGTCAGTTTTACTAACAAAATGGGGAACATAGTCATAGGGAGCCGCCAGAAAAGTCAAAAACACCCCGATCTCGTCCAGAAAAGACCCAGAAAAGTGCTTAAAAACCTAGGAAAGCAAAACAGAACATGATAAGTCCAACAAGGAAAAACCCAGCAACACGACGCCAACGAAAAGAAACTTCATCATTAGCTACGGGGACACATTAAATCCCGTAGAGATTTCATCCGAGCACGCAACAGAATTTTGTTGACCCAATAGGAATTTTTTTTTTGACCAATAGCCACGTGCTCGAAGTTTATCAGTTAGGGATCGCATCTTGGGGAATATTTTTTGTTGTTTTCCAGCGAAACGAAGGAGCAGAGCGTCAACTTCAACGGCAGCAGAGAAGCAGAGAGAAAAAAAAAAAGGAATAACGTCGGCGACAAAGCAACATCGCGGGCTACAAGAGCGAGCAGATGTCTCCGAGCGACCTCTGTCGCTACAAGGACGGGCAGAGCTACAAACGCGAGCTCTGACGTCGCAAGAGCGAGCAGATGTCTCCGAGCGAGCTCTGTCGCTACAAGGGCGGGCAGAACTACATACGCGAGTTCTGGCGCCACAAAACCCCGCGAGCAGAATTCTACATAGAGAGTTCTGCCGCTACAAGTCAGGCAGCGCAGTCGAACAACCTCTGCCGACGTCGACGCTTGCAAGCATAGGCTTGGAGCGTCACGCGAGTAACACGAACATTCACTTACGTACGGACCTACAAAGCGAACAGTCATACCCAGCTAACCAAAGTTTAAAAATTTCGTATGGACCTTCAACGCGATCAGACCAAGACAGTTAAGCCTAAGTGAAACATTCAAGCCCGGTGCTTCAACGCGAACAGTGATACACAGCTAAGCCTAAGTGAACATTCAATTGAAAACCTTCAACGCGAACGGTCCTACGCAGCTAAGCCACGTTTTAATAATTTTCAAATCGTCAACACGAACGGTGCTAAGCCACGTTGCAAATTAAATTCAGACCTTTAAAGTGAACAGACATACACCGCCAGCCAAGTGAACAATCGAGTGCAAAGCTTCGAGGTCCTGAATCACCTTTACTACGTAACGCTGCAATCAGGGAAAAGTTTAAAGTACAGTTTTCAAGATTTATTGGGGACTTAACGAAGAGCAATTCTCGCGCACATTTTCTGGATTGCAACGCCTTGTTTCTAGCTGCGACAATTTCCGCCAAATAGTCATCGAACAAGTTCGATTTGGGGTATTTTTTTTTCAAAACGCGTTCGATTGCTGCCACTGAAAGACAGCACCGGTCGATAACCGTGTTAGACCAAGGATTCTAAATTACAACATGGTTGGTGTCAGTTGGGTCTACTACAGGAAGAAGGAGGAGTTGTTGCCCATACTCGGCGAGTTTGGCCTCGACACAGAAGGCACGGTAGTACAGCTTCGGAGCCGCTTGGCGTCTTTCGTTTCGCAGAGCGCACATGCCGATCATGTCATGAAAAAGTTGGTCGAGTTGGAGCAACAATTCGCCGATGGTTCCGGGTCCGAACAAGGCGATCGAGAGACGAAACCCCGTTCGCGTAGCGGTTCACCGAAAACCGGTGGTACTCCTCAAGTAGTCGTTACAGCCCCGGGAGAGAAGCCGCCATACACTTCGGCAGTTACCCAAGACTCACGGGGAAACCGTAGCCCGTTCCCAACCTCTCACGTCACGGTCCGCACGGATACACCCTACCGTACCGTCGCGGAGAAAGTGCCTCGTTGGGGAATTCTTTTTGACGGCGAGTCCGACCCCTTAAGTTTTATTGAGAGTGTGGAGGAAAGAGCAGCAGCGCATGTGATCGACTTGGCCCACCTGTCAAAAGCTATTCCAGAATTGCTCACAGGGAGTGCTAGTGACTGGTTCCGGGGCAGTCGATTGCAAGGGGCGAGCTGGGCCAAATTTAAAAGAGAGTTCCTCGATTTCTATCTACCCCCACGATATTTCCAACGGCTAGAAGACCAAATACGAGCAAGACAACAGAAACCCGGCGAGCCATTCAAAGCATACATCGTGGCGCTGCGCTTGCTCATGAAGCGAGCAGAATACACAGGAGCACAAGAACTGGATCGAGCCTACGAAAACTTGCTACCGGAATATCAGCTTTACATTCGCCGACACGAGGCGATTTCTCTAAACCAGTTGATGCAGTTCGCCACTAGCTTCGAGTTCGTACGGGATCGTGATCGTCAGAGCCTTCAACTCAAACCCACCTCACCAGGTTTCATAACAGCCTCGCCGGCGGCTATGGCAGTCAACGCGCAGTCGACGTCTAGGCCGCGTAATCCCTTCCGGGATCAACCGTCCGGTCGAAACTCCGGTGAAACACCCGCAGTCAACAGAATGAAGCAAGAAACCGGACCTGCTATCGACGTGCAACGAGCTTGCAAGCGGTGCGCCGAGATCGGCCACTTCATGCGGGAGTGCCGGAATAGACAGATTTATTTCTGTTGGCGTTGTGGTAAGAGAGACGTGAGGACAATCGAGTGTTGCGGTATGCCATCGGGAAACGGACAGCGGCCCCACTTGCCCCAGGACCAGGTGGGAGCATCCGGCAACCAGTCCCGGGAATAGGTCCAACTATGCGAGTGGAGCGGGCACGCATAGTGGCAAGAGTCGTGATCGAGGGACAGGAGACTCTAGCTACCATCGACACTGGAGCGACTAGGAGTTTCATCAGCGAGGGTCAGCTCGGCGATTCATGCCTTCGGGATGTGCGTGCTAGAGTCAGGATGGCGGATGGGAGTCACACTCTGGTCGGCAAGTCACTTATCGCGGCGGTGCAATTGGGTGAGAAGGTTGCGTGTATACCTTTTCTAATATTGCCCACCGTCGTCGATGATGTGATCTTGGGAATCGATTTCTTGTGTGCCGTCCAAGCCGCCCTACATTGCGGCACTGACTTTTTGCAATTGTCCCCAGCCTCTTTAACAAATCCCACAGGTCGTAGATCCACCATCCGCACCACAACGGCGAGGCAGGATGCATTTACCGGATGTAGGACAGCGACTAGCGAAGCCGACAACGCTAGTACTACACACGCGTCTAACGACCCCAGGCGGTGCCGACGAGGCATGCGCCAAGCATTCGAAGACCAAGCAGAGATCCACGGGCGGTGCCGACGAAGCATGCGTCCCATCAACGACGACCCCAGGCGGTGCCGACGAGGCATGCGCTAAGCATTCGAAGACCAAGCAGAGATCCACAGACGGTGCCGACGAGGCATGCGTCCCATCAACGATGACCCCAGGCGGTGCTGACGAGGCATGCTCTAAGAATTCGAAGACCAAGCAGAGATCCACGGGCGGTGCCGACGAGGCATGCGTCCCATCAACGACGACCCCAGGCGATGCCGACGAGGCATGCGCTAAGCATTCGAAGACCAAGCAGAGATCTACAGGCGGTGCCGACGAGGCATGCGTCCCATCAACGACGACCCCAGGCGGTGCCGACGAGGCATGCGCTAATCATGCGAAGACCAAGCAGAGATCCACAGGCGGTGCCGACGAGGCATGCGTCCCATCAACGACGACCCCAGGCGGTGCTGACGAGGCATGCGCTAAGCATTCGAAGACCAAGCAGAGATCCACAGGCTGTGCCGACGAGGCATGCGTCCCATCAAGGACGACCCCAGGCGGTGCCGACGAGGCATGCGCTAAGCATGCGAAGACCAAGCAGAGATCCACAGACGGTGCCGACGAGGCATGCGTCCCATCAACGACGACCCCAGGCGGTGCCGACGATACATGCACTAATCACTCGAAATGACCATGACTGCGCCCACGGGCGGTTCCGGAGAAGTCGGCGTCTTCCCGACCGCGACCACGGGCAGTGCTACGGAGAAAAAGGATAAAGAAACCCAGGGAAATTTCCAGCGATGTTCACGGGGGCCACTTGAAGATGGCGTGCCATCTCAACGTCCCCGCCCCTTCGGGGGAACCATCCTAATGACTACCGAGACCCAGACTGCGACCACGGGCATTACACAAGAGACGGAGGAGCATGCCCAGCTATGTTCACGAGGTTTTCGTTTTCTCCCCCGAAGTAAAGGGGGGGTGTGAGGCAGCATTCCGCTGACCCCACAATATTTACCTTTATGTCATGAAGCCACCTACATTTTTTTTACGGCACGGAGCCAATAGTTCGTAAGAACCGAACTATAATCGAGAACTAGTCATTCGGCATGGAGCCGATAGTTCATTTCGATCTTTAGGTCATCGTCCACCTTTAGGACGATGATCCACATTTCGCTCATTTTGCAAGGGTGGCAACATTGCATAGCAGTATCGATATCAGGAGGGTTGATATCGGCGATCAGCGGCCATCATGCGGCGGGAGCGTCACTTTTCTGGTGAGCTTGAAGTGTGCAGACGTGTTGGCGGACAAGGTGACTTTTCTGGCGGGCTCACAGTGTGCGGACGTGAGCAGAAAAGAGTGGCATCCAACGTACAAGTGTGCGGTAAATACAAAGTGCAGTGAACAAAGGTGCAAAAAAAGGTCAACGAGGGAATACAACATAACAACAACAGGTGACAAGAGCAACAACGACTGCAACGAGGGACAAGACAGTGCAAGTGCAAGTGTGTGTGTGTGGCTGTGCGTTTTGGGAGAGACGCCGTTGTCCGCCAAAACAGCACGCCGTCTCGTCACGTAAGTGCGTGTGTGTTTGCTTGGTGTCAGCCGCCGCTGCCGCTACACCGACAACAACAGGAACCACCACCGCACAACAACCACCGTGTGCGTGTGTTTGTAGAGACGTCATACCATCCAAAAACAGCACGCCGTCTACGGAGTCAACGACCACCACACCTGCAGCGACGACGCCACTACCCACAGCGAGGCAACGCGCGACGCTACCTACGGCGCCCGCGTCTGTTGGGAGTGGTACCAGGAGAGGCACAGTGGCTGGTGCTGCCACGAGGGAGAAAATTTAAGTGAAACCACGCTCCTAGGACAACTTTGATCTGCGGTAAGCGTTTGTCAATTAGTAAATAACCTGGCCTTTTCGCATCGGGAGCAACAAAAGAAAAAACCCCATGCGCTGCGATTCCACTGCCTTATTTTGAAGAAAGAATAAAAATTATAACGATGCGTGCAAATATTTTCTACTCTTGGGTTTAAAGGGTTTTTCAGGTGGCAGGACAACTGGACGTAACCTGGCCTGGATCGGGCAAGGTGGTCGGGGCATCATGGCGAGATTATAAAGGGCGTTGCCCTACATCTCCTGTGATACCTCTGCCATCCTGCAAGATCTTGGCCAGCCTTTGGAGGAGTCCGGTCCGGGGCGCAGTCTGACACGGCGCCAAGGGTGTCGCGGTCGGGACCATAAAGGGCGTTGCCCCTACGTCCCTCTACGATCACCTTTGGTACCGGTCGGGCTGGGACCTGGCCCGGATGCAGCGTATGTACCTTGCCGGGAGGCTCAATGGGGTGTCTCCACGGACTAAAGTCTGGGGGATCCTCCCTTGCGCCCGACGGTAGGGTGCCACGCCCGCCTGGGTCGACCAGTTGTACTAGGGCAAAGAAGAATAGGGAATCATGCCGATCCTTACGAGAGCGCACGCATACCCTCTTGCGCCCCCGTAGCTCCTCCAGTTGTCCCAGAAATTTACAAATTTTCTGTAAATGGCCCTGGCCGGACTGAGACGTCGACCTCGGCTGGAAAAGCTTCGTTACAATGTATGTATATATGTAATAACAAATATTTTTTATAAATTTTTGAATATTTATACATATGTATGTGCATAGTTTCATAACACATATTCACATAGCATCTGTGTGTGTTTGTATGTATTTATGCATGTATAAGTAATAAATAAATAATAAAATATTTTCATTTTCTTATTATTTATTAATAAGATTATTTTATTAATTTATCTTTCTCTTGTGCACGGCTGTTGACATTTGGTTACGGTTTTCGAGCATCTTATTGAGTAATTGAACGTTCAATACACCCCACATACATATTATTTTCATAAGTATAAACCTTTGAATATTTATACATCTGTACATATGTACATCATTTCATAACACATATGTACATAGCATTTGCGTGTATATTTGACAGCTTTGCTTTGTGCACCTGTGTGTGTTTGTATGTATTTATGCATGTATAAGTAATAAATTAATTTTTGTTTTATAAATAATAATAAAATTGAATTATTAATTTATGTTTTTCTTGTGCACGGCAGTTGACGTTCGGTTACGGGTTTCGTGCATCTAATTGCACGAGTAATTGAACGATCAATACACCCACGCATATATATTATTCCTATTATTAAATGTAGTTTATATATTATTATTATTACTATAGAGTATTATATATAATTTATATATTATTCTTTTAAATTAAATATTATAATTATATATATTTTTCATTATTTCATATAAATAGTTTTGTCCGAAATGCCACGCCTATCTCGGCAGTCTGCCTCTCAGCGAGCTAATAATTGCCGTTTAAGGAATATTCATTAAGAATACTTCATATTCAGCTAGAGAAAATGAGAATAATGCAAGTTCTCAGAGAGAGCGTAGAGAAGATTCTGAGATTAGGAGAGTAGAAAGAATTATTGATAGGACGCAACGCTCAACTAGAAGACGTAATCCTCAAACTGGACGTCAGGAACAGCATCAAGATACTTTCCGTAGATCGATTCGTAGACTCCGTAGATCGAACCGAAGACGGAATACGAACGTACGGGAAACTGAGCAGCAGAACAACACACAGAGTAGGAGATAAAGACGTATAAACCGTGAGATTCGGGAGACGGAAAGGGTGGCCGATAGACTCCGTAGATCGAACCGAAGACGGAATACGAACGTACGGGAAACTGAGCAGCATAATGATACACAGAGTAGGAGAGTTAGTCGTTCGGATCCTGAGACTCGCTTATTAGAAAGAGAGAGAGATAGAATTGCTAGATCTCAAGCTAGAGATAATCCTGCGAGGAGGATTGTCGAACAAGCTGTTAACAGTGCACGACGACAAAGTGCTCGATTGTTACAGCGACAAGTGGTTTCCAAATCAAGTTACTCCGATTTCTCGAGCTTTCGTTGAAAGTACTTCTTCTATTTTATGCCATTCCAGTGAGCTTCTTTCGGATGCCAACAAACTTCAGTTGTGCAGTACATCTCTCAGTAACAGTAAGAAAAGAAAGATATCAAAATTTGCCATTATAAATGGCTTAGATTTCCCTGATTTGCCCCCGCGTCTTAAAGGTCTCACTCCTTTAGAAGAAAGACTTATTTCACCACGTCTTCCATTTATGGTAATAAAGTCTTTAGGTGTTGGTCGCCAGAGTGCAATTAAAGGAGCTGTAGTCAACGTTCCCATTTCAGTTAGCAATATCGTGACATCCCTTCCACGAGCTTTCAATGAAGCAGAGGTAATACAGCTCCACCTCAAACGAAGAATGGAATATCGGCATGATTATATGACTGAAACTATTAGACCGCTAAGGGTTACAGATGCCATAAGGCATTTAGTAAATACTGAACTTTATTTGAAGCACAATGTAGTTCTTAATCAACAGTGGATTTCAACTTATACTTCTGACACTGTTCCCTTTGTAGTTTCTCAAGCAGTCGCAGAGTTAGTAGAGGAACTCAATCAAGAATTTCAGCAATGAAGAGGATGTTGAAAAAGAGGAGCTCAATCCTGGGGGTCAAGAAACTCTGCTTGAGAATAAACATGTTGCCATGCAAAGTATCATAATAGCTCCTGGCGAAGGCCAAAGACCCCTAGATATGATTATGGATGCTGACTCTGAAGAGTTGGCATTTCCAACTTTATATGCTGGCATTAAAAGAAAGACTTCAGAAAGTTTTACAACCGTTGTTAGATCTGAGCTTCGAAATATCGATCGGAGAGGTTGTAGAATTGATAAATTATTCTTCAATTATAAGAAGTTAGAGCTAATCAGTATTAGAAACAATACTTCGATTTGCTTAAGAAAGCGCAGCGCCTCCCGCGCCATTACAGCTTCTAACGCTCTTAATGAAGAACATATTGACCATCTTATTCGCCATGATGAAGGCTATAGGGTCCTTAAAGGTATTCGCACGTCTCCTGCTCATTGGGAAGCAGAAAAAAAGAAAGTTATGGCCATGATTCGTCAGTTTGGCCTACCAACTTTCTTTATAACATTGTCGGCTGCTGAAAGTAGGTGGTTAGAGCTGATTGTCCTATTGAAAGATAATGTGGACAACCAACGAGTTACAGAAGACGAAGCATTTAATTTGTCTTCGCAAGAGAAAGTGCGATTAATCCGCACCGACCCTGTAACTTGTGCTCGCTATTTTGAATATCGGTTTAGGCAGCTGTTTAAGCTTATGAGGATGAGAGGGGGTGTTTTCGGAGAACATTATGTTGTTATGCACTACTGGCGAGTTGAGTTCCAACAGAGAGGTTCACCTCACATCCACGGAATGTTTTGGCTGAAAGATGCCCCTCAAGTGGATTTCGAAAATGATGCATCTATTTCTCCAGTAATAGACTTCATTGATCGATTTGTTACCACGGTTGTAACAAATAATGACCTCTCTGAGTATATAAAATACCAAAAGCACAAGCACGGGCACTCATGCAGACGTGAAGTGAGGGGAAACTCTATTTGTCGCTTTGGTATTCCTTATTTTCCAATGCCTCAAACTGAAATTTTAGGGCCACTGCCTGAAGAAACTCCTCAAATTTCTCTTCATCGTGAAAATTTTAAAAAGATTCAGAATTTTTTAAATTTGTCCTTCGATACGGACACCATTAATCACTTGAGCATATTCGAAAATATTTTATCTCACGATCAAGTGAACGCAGAAGTGTATATTAACACTTTACTAGCATAGAGTTGAAATGCTCAAATCCAGAGAACAACTCCAAAAATTGTCTCCAGATTTAAATGACATATTTGTAGTGGGGTTGCTCAATCACTACGAACAGCGACCACATAGTCTCGACGGCCTGTGTTTAGCCGATTTTGCTGCTGAGTACAATTATACAAAATCTGCAAGCGGAACACGTCAGAGTAGCGAAAATGACGACGATAATGTTGACGAAAATGAGAACTTAGGGGGTTTACCGCTTCCTCTTCTCGATGGAAGTGGATTTGTCAGGAAGAGAACGAAGTCAAAAATAATTAGATTTATGAGTATTAATTTAAATACCGATAGGCCCAATTACTTTAGAGAACTAGTAATGCTCTATTTTCCATGGAGAAATGAAGAGCTAGAACTAGTTCAGAAAAATTGTGAGGAAGTTTATTCAGAAAATGAGGAGACAATTAGGTTTATCTTTAGGAAGTATAATATATTAGAAGATTTGGAAGACGTGTTTAGAAGGGTCATAGAAAGTGAGGGCAACACCGAGGAAGAGCAACTAGATGGTCAGGTAGATGATGAATTCAGGGTTTTAGCGTTTCCTGAGATTAGCTCTCAATTAAATGTTTTAAATATAAATGGCAATAACGATCAAAATGATCATAATGAAGATTCGGATGATACTATGCGAATAGTAAAGCTTCCGCCCCTAATATCTCCAGAGAGCTTGTCGAACATTGTTCGATCTTTAAATTTAAAGCAAAAAACTTATTTTACTCATGCTCTTCATAATGCCCATATTATTGTTTTCCACGAATTTGTGGGAGGCGGAGCAGGTGTTGACAAAAGTAGGTTAATTTCAGCACTTTTTCAGTCCCTTTCTCAAATATATCTAAGCAGACCAGGGTGTAACCCAAATACTGCCAAAATTCTTCTGTGTGCTCCCACAAGAAAAGCAGCTTTCGGAATCGGAGGTTCTACCCTTCATTCTATGTTTTCACTTCCAGTGAATCAGTCTGGGTCCTCCTTCAAAAATCTTGGAGATGACTTATTAAACACCCTCCGTTTCAGATTCATGGATCTAAAAGTTTTAATAATTGACGAAATTTCAATGGTCGGTGCCAAAATGTTTTCCCATTTGGATTCTCGCCTAAAACAAATTTTAAATAACAGGGACCTACCATTCGGAGGGATATCTGTTATTGTTTTCGGCGATCTTAGACAGCTAAGTCCTGTTGGAGATCGCTGGATATTTAAACCCAATACAGCGTTGCGTGGCCCATACAGTGCAATATATGGGTCGTCTCTGTGGGACTCTTTTAAGTTTTTTGAGCTCACAGAGATAATGCGACAGCGAGATGACCAAGCTTTTGCAATAGCATTAAATAACATGGCATCCGGTCATATGTCGTCTGATGACATTTCTTTGTTAAGATCCCGAACTTGCGAAGAAGGTCAGTTACCAAATGATGCAATTCATTTGTTTTATAGGAATCAGGATACTTCTGTTTTTAACGCGGCAAAATTAAATTCTATTCCAACTGCTCAACACATTTCCACTGCTCTTGATTTTATAAAGGCTTCAAATCTTACCACAGAAGTGAAAAATAGGCACCTGGAGGCAGTCAAAAACTTTCAGACGTCCAAAACTCAAGGGTTATGTACGTCTCTTTTATTGAAGACCACTGCCAAGTATATGATTACGGTCAACATAGATACGGCAGATGGTTTAGTAAATGGAGCCTCCGGAGTTCTTATGGATATAAGTTTTAATTCATCCAATTCTCCTCAAGTTCTTTGGGTACAATTCATAGATGAAAGTGTAGGAATTAACGCTCGGGCCAAGTGCCCCCATCCTCTAGAGTCTTCTTGGACCCCAATTCAGAAAACCACTAAAAGTTTTCAATTTCATTCAAATCAACAAATAAACATCGACCGTAAACAATTTCCAGTTATTCCCGCAGAAGGTATAACTATTCATAAAAGCCAAGGAGCAACATACAGTAAAGTGGTAGTTCATACAACTTCGAGGATGATCCGTGAGGCCCTTTATGTAGCTTGCAGTAGAGCCACTAGTGCTGCAGGCCTTTTCATTGTTGGAGGATTCATTCCCCCAAAATCGAGCCCCCACTCACCAGTAGAGCAAGAGCTTAAAAGTCTGCGGAGCACCAAATTATTGAGTACCCACTATAACTGTCTTTTCGACAGCAATACATTTAATGCATTGTTTCATAATACCCAGAGCTTGCATTGCCACATTAATGATTTATTTATTTATTTATTTATTAATGCACGACTAAAAGCAGTCGGCAAAGAAAAAATTATTAAATATAAAAATTAAGATTACAATTTGAAATAAAATTAATATTAAATATAAATATAAGCAATATACTGTAAAGAAAAAATTAAAATTAGAATTATATCTGGGGTAAGCAAAAATTAATAATTTAAAATGATCCAACATTTGTTGCAAGGATTGGGGAAAACCCAGAAAAACCCAATCAGATCAATAAATATTAGTGTTGTTGTTAGTGATTGATTGGTTTCAAAAATAATATAACATGTCATTAGTATTAGTAAGGTTAGGAATTTAACGATTTAAAATATTGGAAAAGTGCGGATTTTAGGGAATGGATAGGGAGAGAGAGTTCTGAGTAGAAAACGTGAAAGAGGCTATTATAATTACAGCATAAAACCCGGAACGAACCGTGTGAAGCGTAATCAGTTGTGCATGTAGGTAAAAATAAAGGCCTGTAATTCCTAGTAGACCTGCGGGGGACCGAAAATCTGAGGCGGCCCAAAAGGGGACTAGAATCAATGTCGCCATTAATTAATTTGTGAAGAAAAACCACATTAAGAGTTTTCCTACGATTAATTAAAGACGGAAGGTCAATAAGACGAAGCCTATGGGAGTACGGTGGTAAACGCCGGTTGGGATCCCAGTTAAAACCACGTAAGGCGAAAAGCAAGAATTGCTTTTGAACTGATTCAATTCGATTCTGATTTATTTGATACTGTGGGCACCAAATGCACGAACAGTATTCAAGGATGGGACGGACTAAAGAGACGTAAAGGAGTTTAGTGGTGAAAGGATCATTGAATTCTTTCGACCAACGTTTAATGAAACCAAGTACTCCTTTGGCATCATTAACTATAGTGGAGATGTGTAAATTGAAGCATAATTTGCAGTCAAATAAAACTCCAAGATCCTTTACAGTTTTTATACGTTGCAAAGGGATATTGTCCATCGTATAAGAACCTAAGTAGGGCCTAGAACGACTAAATGTCATAAACATACACTTCGAACAATTGAGATGCAACTTATTGGCCGAGCACCATAGTTGCATAGTGTTCAAATCGTCTTGCAGACGATTGTGAAACAGGGGATCAGTGTATGAAAAAATAAGCTTAACATCATCTGCATACATTAAAATATAAGAATGGGACAGAATAGTGGGTAGATCGTTAATGAACAGTGTAAAAAATAAAGGTCCTAAGTGACTACCTTGAGGTACACCAGAAGTTACACGAACCGAACTCGAAATGGTTGACCTAAGAAGCACTTTTTGGGTTCTACCTTTTAAATAAGTGGAAACCCAAAGTATAAAGGCGGGAGGGAAACCTATGCAGTTAAGTTTGTAAAGTAAGAGGTCATGGTTCACAGAGTCAAAGGCTTTACTGAAGTCAGTGTAAATGACATCAGTTTGCTTTTTCTCTGAAAATGCATCATTTACCAGGGAGGTAAATTCAAACAAGTTGGTCGTAGTAGACCGACCCTTAATAAAGCCGTGTTGTGCAAATTATCGATTTACAGAGATGCTGCAAAGAAGAAACAAGGATTTTTTCAAATAATTTAGGAATGGCTGATAGCTTTGCAATGCCTCTGTAATTAGAAATATCAGACTTACCACCTTTTTTGTGGAGGGGAATGATATAAGATTCTTTCCAAAGATATGGAAAGATTGAAGTTTCAAGGGACAGATTAAAAAGCTTATGCAACGGAGCAGCTAAAGAAGAACAGCATTCCTTAAGTAGACAACTAGGAATGTTGTCTGGCCCAGGAACGAAAGAAGATTTTAAAGAGCTAATAGAAGAGATTACATTGTTATAGGAAATAGAGGGAGCAAACATAGTGTTAGATTGAAAAATAGAATAAGGATAAGATGAGTTGGAAGTGGAGATTGGAGAGTAGGTGGATTGAAAAAAGTTAGCAAATAGTTCAGCGGCTGCAGAGTCGATGCCAGCAATATCTGTCCCAAGAAAAAAAGAGGAAGGTAAACTGGAGGATTTACGCTTCAAGTTAACAAATTTATAAAATTGTTTAGGGTCACGGGAAAACTGTCTTTTGCAACGAGTTAGATAGTTCTCGTAGCATATCGAGTTTAAATTGGCAAAGTCCGACTTGGCCACTGTATACTTAGACCAGTCGAGACTTGAACCTGACTTCTTATATTTTTTAAAATATTTAGATTTAATATTCTTTAAATAAGAAAGTCTAGGTGTAAACCAAGGAGGCTTTATAGAACCAGACGATGGAATATAATTTGGAATGCACACATCTAAGAGTGCATTTAGGGTCTCATAGAAAGAACTAAGAGCATTATCGATGTCAGTCGCTTTTTCTAAAAAGCACCAGTCGGTAGCAAGGATAAGTTCATTAAGCAATGAATAATTTCCCTTGCGAAAACAACGACAAGGTCATTGCTGACATAATAAAGGTTGACTAAAAGGTTTAGAGATTGAGATAGAAATTTCTATAGTAGGATGATGTAAGTCTTCAGGGATACTTAATGGGGATGACCTAGAGACGGCAGTATTTGCGAAGTCATTAATAAAAACTAGATCGAGAATTCGATCATTATGATTTCTTATTGAGTTCATTTGAAACAACGAGAGATCAAGCATGTTATCTAAGAAAATATCTTGATTTAAGGGAATAAGGTAATTTGTGCTACTAAAAAGTGACCAAGAAATTTTAGGCAAATTAAAATCACCTAGCACAATAAATAAGTCGTTATCTTTAACTTTATGGTTAATTTCTTCAATACAGGCAAAATGTTGCAAGTAAACTGAAGGAGTAGCTCTTGGAGGGATATAAGAGCAGGTGATAAAAATTGATCGAGTTGAAAAAGTTACTTTGACAGCAACAATTTCAATATCAGTAGTCACATTAAAAGAAATGCGTTCTGACTGAAGAGCCGAATTAGTAGCAATAAGAACGCCACCACTTCGAGTCGGTCGATCATATCTATATAAAAGGTAGTTACTTGACATAACTTCAGAATCAGACACTGTAGGAGTTAACCAAGTTTCTGACAATGCAATTATATCAGAATCAAAGGACATACTACTCAAATATAGATTTTTGAGCTTAGTAAGGAGGCCTCTAACATTTTGGTAATGAATACAGGCGAAATCGGGCCGCAGGTCTAGTTTTTTGAAGCCGTACTGGCGGGGTCCTGTACGTTGGAGCTGCCGGCAGTAAGAGAAACAGGCAAGGGTTCACTACGCCTTTTGGGCTTAAACTCATGAACAATCATATGTTGTGGCCAAAATTTTGGATCACAAATGACAGAAAATGAGTCATGATGGACACTTAATTTAAAAGATGCTATTTCGCGAGCAGTGGCAAAATTAAATTTAGTGATTGAGACACTAGCAGAAATTTTGCTTGAAATGTATGCCGCTACAGATTCACAAGTAGTGTCCGAGGATAACCTGGACACAAATACTTGCTTACGAGGAGCAACAACATTTAATATAGGGACCTCAGATGTAGGGGCAGCTACGTTATCAGAAGTATTGTTAGGCGTTGCATTGCGAGGAGGTCTACCCTTTCGACCCGAACCAGTCCGCACCGAAGACGCAATGACTTGGGCTGGTTCAAATGTCTGTGTGATAGAATCACCTGCAGAAGGTGTAGGAGAATTGAACAGGTTAACAATACTCGGACTGGCCGATACTGACAACGTTGGGGAGACATCTTGATAGTGACGAGATGCCAATGGAGTCACGGGAGGCTGATTAACTGGTATATTAGGGGGAACTGCTAAAAATTGAGAATCAGGTGGTGAGTTAAATTTATATTGGCTAAGCAGATCGAGACTAGAGTCAAAATCACTCGAAAGAAGCTTAGCCATTTTGTTAAGTTTTAAGAATTGATTTCTCACAGAAGTATACATTCTTGAGAAATCAATTTGCAACTCGATACATATTGGACAAGACCATTTCACTGCACCACATTCCTTTTTAGAAACGGCAATGATCTTATCACATTGTGGACCTGAAAGTCCAGCACACTTGGCATGCATCAGCACACTTAATAGTGCAGTTTTTCTTACAGCACGACATATTTCCAACAGGGGTTAAAGATAAACAATTAGGTCGAATAGGCAGAATTGCGCACGTAAATAGAGCGGGAGGCATTTAAATGAAGCTCTAAGCAAGAGAGCAAAATACAAAAACAATTTGCTGTGAGAGCGCGCTGCTAAACAAAACGAAATGCAGCAGCGAACACACACACAAACAAATGTATTAAGATGTGCGAAGCGCCAAAACTGAGATAAGGAGATGTAAACACAAACAAAAACAATCGCTGTGCTTACAATAACAACAAACTTGTGTGAGCGAGGTGTAAAGCGAAAGCCGAAATACACAAACAAACACACGCACAAGAATGTAAAAGATTTAAGGGAAAATGCAAAACTAAGTTTAGCAAAAATAAAATGCTATTTATTTTTACCACAATGCACAAATGATTCAACTTACACAGCAAGTCGATAGCTAGTTCACTTTTGCAGAATTTTAGATGATAATATATTAAAGCGGTGCGTTATTATTCACAAAAAATGATGAACGTTTACGAGCCAAATTAAAACACGTCTGTTTCGCTTAAGCAAAGAACTCTCTCTTGCTCTATTTGCTCAGATCAATTAATGCTTCATTCTTCCCTTTTATGTTTTGTCGAGACTTCTACTTTTTCAAACGAGACATTTGAAATACCTGGGTATAACAGCGTAGTCCGTCTAGATTGTGAGTCATTATCTAACGGTACTCGGCCAAACAGAGGCATTCTTATTTTCATAAAAAATGAACTTTTCGAGAATGTTAGTCTTTGTTCCAGTGGTCGACATTATGCAGATAGTAATAATGTTTCTTCTGCAGTGTTTGAGATTGCCGTGTTTAAATACAAGTCTTTAGGATTTTTAATTTTATACAAAACTCCAACCTATCCATTGCCTAAAACAGAATTTGAGGACTTATTTCAGAGATTTTCATTTTTAAACAGCAATTCCATAGTTGTAGGGGATTTTAATCTGTGTTTACGCTCTCTCAGAGGTTCTAGTGATAGAGTTTATGAATTTTTATGTAGATTAGGATATGAGTCCCTCTTAGATTTAAATACGTCAACAACCAACGTCGATACACATATTGATTGGGCGATGACAAATATTTCTGATAGCAGGACCAACGCACGCACCTTTGAGACTATATATAGTCACCATAGTGGACTTTTAGTTAGTGTCCAAAATAGTGAGGTTTAGATGATAGATTATAGCCGTTCATTATTTGTATAAGTTTTATATTATTTAAGTAATATATGAATCTATGTATTTATAATATTTAAGGTATATATGAATATATTTATTTATAATATTTAATGTATATGTCTATAAATTTTTTTATTTTTGTATTATTTCCAGTTTTTTTATTATTTTATTATTATTATTATTTTATTATAATTATTATTTTATTATTATTATTATTTTATTACTATTTTATTATTATTTCTATATGTACATATATATAGATACATATATGTATATACTTTTATCTGCGTAGATAGCACATATAAACCATTTTTGGGGAACTTTGGGGTTGCTTTACGCAATTCAAGTCGACTCGGAGGTCCCCAAAAGTTTCTTTTGGATAAATGGACCCCATTACAAGAGTAATGGCATCCTCGTGGTGTTCCCTGGGTACCGAATAAATTTTTACTATCGGAAGCTAATTCGAGCGGCGACAAATTTATGTAGGTTTATATATAAGAATTTAAGTTTATTTAATTTTTAAAAGGGGCTGTTTTTGGATAGTAAGTACGGGGTCTCCGACAGTCGAGTATGCTCGACTGTAGCACAGCGAGCGAAGCGAGCCTGGGGTTGGCGAGCGAAGCGAGCAGGGGGCGAGCCCTCTAGTTATTTATTTTCTTATCTACTCTGTAGATGAAGGGGAGTCCCCCTGATCCTCTAAAAAATGATCTTCTTGGAGATTGTTAACTCGCATTAATTTATTTGGCTGTTGACCTGAAAAGGAAGCTGACTCACTTTTCTGAGGAGCATTGTGATTTTGAAAATTTTGAGGTCTATTTGACATTTGTATGGATTTGTCAATATCCAGAGGCACTTGTGGTGGTTGTGGCTGATTATAGCCTTGATCAAAATTTTGATTTGCATTTTGATTTTGAATGTATCGTAAATTGTTGTCAAACTTTTTATTGAATTGGTTTGAATTTTCAGCTTTTGCTGTTTTTTGTTGATTTTTTTTGATTTCGATTGTTTTGTTGCGAATTTGTGTAATGGTTATACGCAAAATAAGCTCTCTGATGATTTGCTTCAAGCTCTTGGGCTTTTGCCAAGGCATTCGGCAAATTTTCGGGCTTAAGTGAAAATAATATTTCCGATAAGGACCCATTTAATCCTGTTATGAAAATTCTTAATGCATTATCCCTATTCTTACTATTCATTTCTTTAATAACACTAGCATTATCGCCAAATGTCATAATAGTTTTATTTATCAAAAGTGTTAGTTTCTTATTTACCAAATTATAATATTCCAAAACTGACAAATTTCCTTGTCTAAGAACACTAAGTTCCTGTTCTATTATTTAGACTGGACGTCTATCGCTATAAGCGAAATCCAATCTAGATAATATGGCCTCAAAGTTTAAAACTGTTCCGTGATTTGTTACCTGTAATTTTATTTCGTAATATTGTTAAAGCACCTACGTACTTCCTACTGCCTTCCTTATACATACGGATAGCACAACAAGCTGCTTCTCGCCAACTGACGTAGGCATTGTAACTACCGGAAAATTCGGGAATGGATTTAATAACATCAAATGATTCGTCGCAACGAACTAATTCGTTTACTTCAGTAGCTTTGTATTCTTGCACAGTGTTTGTGGAAGAATTAATTTGTGTTTTTAATTCTGCAATTTGTTCTTGTAATGACCTAGTTTGATTTGCAATCAAATGAGCCACCAGATCTGCTGTTAAAGTAGTAGCCATTTTTAATTTTTGAAAAGAAGAAATTAAATCATCCAACTTTAATAATTTAATTTTTTCTTCTTACAATATTTTATAAATATAATATTTATAATATAATATTAATTATTATTTGTGAATATAATATAATAATAATAAAAAAAAAATTGTTTATGACAGCTCACGTAAGCGAAGATGTCCTGGGAATTGAAAACTTTGTTACTTCCTTCCTTCCTTCCTTCTTTTGAATAGTCCAGATTTATTCGTCTCGACTTGATGATTTATGGTTTTAAACAGGATTTGTGATGATTTTTGATTTAAAAAGTTTTTTTTTATTATTTAACTCTTATTGCAATCCTTGGGTTTGAGTACAGGATATTTCCGATTGACGGAAATTTTTAATTTACGTATAACTTTTAGGCACACTGTTTTTTCTGTTATAGAAAATTTTTGATGCACTAGTTATTTATTAATTTTTATCAATCACACTGTATTTTCGTTTGTAGAAAATTTTTGATGCAAAAAAAAGTTGAGTTCAGAAACGTTTTACTTTATTTGTTTCTTTGACAAAGTTGAGTTCAGAGACGTTTTACTTTATTTATCTCTTTGACATTTAACTTTTTGCACTCGACAAACACGCGAATCACTAAGGATATTTGAAAAGACTTTGTATCCTTTTATTGTGTTTTAAAACGCGTGCCCCACGTTGGGCGCCAATTAACCAAATCGTGAATACGTATTTGAAAAATATATTTTTAAGGGTGAAGCCGAGTTGCTTCCGTTTTATTCAATGTCAAATTAAGAACTAAAGTACAATGGGAATCTTATGCTGCAAGTCAGCTAATGTTTATGCTAAAGCTTCTTAAAGCTCAAAAGCTCGCGAAGAGCGGCTTGTTTAATTGAAAGTTTAATTGTGAAATCAAAAGCTCAATATCAGGATTATGTTTACGTTAAGAGGTGATGCTGCGCTTGGAACGTTACTTTGAATGTTAATGTTAGGAATCGCTTAAAAGAATATTTATATTTTCATTAAGTGGTTGCGCTGTTATGTTTATGTTAAAGCTGGGAATCTGATATTCTTGAGTTTACGTTAAAAGGCACAGCTGCTCATTAGTTATAAGTGTTGACTGAAAAGGGTCTAATAAGAGTGGGAAACTGAGCAATTGGAATGGAAACCTAATTTAAAATATTGTTTATAATTGTCTGTGATCTGGGTGAAACCTTGCATGCATATGTCTGTATTGACTTGCTCTCTGCTCTTTTCTGTTCTGTTTACGGCTGCTGCGGCGCTGCGACGCTTGTTTGCCACTTTTCTTATCTGTTCTTGTTTCTGCCGTCATACGCTGGCTGCTGCGCTGCCGGCAAATGCTTGTGCTCTCTTATCTGCTCTCGCTCTGCTGCTGGTTGCTGCTCGCTCTGCAGCATATATGTATGTCTGGTTTTCTCTTATCTTTGCTTTGCATTGCTTGCATTTTGGTTTGCCAATTTTTGATGTTGGCGCGACACATGTGTACAGTGGGCCGATTCCTATGTTCCGTTGCTGAATTCACTTGTTTTTCTTGTCTTTATATATATTATATTTATATATATGCACATATAAATATATATATTCCCCTCTTTTTTCGGAAAAAAAAAATTGTGTGGGCATGGTAGAGCTGCCACGCAGAAAAAAAATTTTGAAATTATTTTTTTTTTTTGTCCTTTTGTGTGTGTCCGCCGTGTGGGAAAAAAAAAATTTTGTGGGCATGGTAGAGTTGCCACCCGGAATTTTTTTTTTTTTTTTAATTTTGTTCCTTTGTGTTCCATGGTAGAGTTGCCACCCGGAAAAAAATCTGAATTTAAAAAAAAACAAGTGGGAAAGGCTATAGTCGAGATCCCGACCATAGGATACCCGTTACTTATTTCAATACATTAGCGATTCAATTCTAATGTCATACTTGCGTTGCCAGAACTACTTGAGAATTTGAAGCATTCTAATAAGGTTTAACAATACAAAAACTATTGCATACTCTAGGGGGAACCTGTTGATTCAACAACTCAGGCACGCAATAACTGCTGTTCTACTTGTCCGATCTTGTTGCTATTCAGTGTGATAATAGATAACAATAACAGATATCGGTTATTACAAAAAAATACGTATTATATGAAAAATTGCGGGTGAGGTGGTTTTTCGCGATTTGCGGGGGCGGAGGGAGGCGTGGCTTAATTTTGAAACAAACTTGATCTGCGTGAGGTATATGGAAATCTGTGTGCCAAATTTGGTTACTTTATCTCTTATAGTCTCTGAGATCCTTGTGTTTATACAGACGGACGACCGGTTTCTCGCAAATTGCGGGCGTGGAAGGAGGCGGGTCAAAAATTTTAAACAAACTTGACCTGCTCCAACGCCTTTGTGATCTGCGTGTGAAAGTTTGGTTACTCTATCTCTTATGGTCTCTGAGATCTAGGCGCTCACACGGACAGACAGACGGACAGACACACATGGCTATATCGACTCGGCTGTTGATGCTGATCAAGAATATATACACTTTATGTGGTCGGAGATGCCTCCTTCTCCCTGTTACATACATTCCAACGAACACAATATACCCTTATACTTATTTTTTATAAGTAACGGGTATAAAAATCGTATCTTTTTGTCCCCTTGGAATTGTAATTTGCAAATTACCGGAGATACGAAGTCCACGATCGTATATGGTCCTCTAAACCTCGATGCCAATTTTGCCGTGAATCCGTCCGCCGCGTTGGACAGATGATTCTCCTTCAACCACACCTGCTCCCCCAAGCTAGATTTCCATGGCCTCCTGCGTAGATTATAATATCTAGCCTGGTCCTGAGCAACCTTCTCCAGGCTCCTGCGAACTAACTCGAAAATTTCCTTGAGCTTTCCAGCATTCGCCCGTGGGTCCTGGGATGTTTGTCCGGTGCCGATGGCCACCTCATCGTACAATGCCTGTGGTAGTCGAGGTTCTCGCTGGTGTGTAGCCTGTGGATGCCGATACACTGGTATTGACTGCTAGGGCGATTTCCGGCAAAGCTTCGTCCCAACGCCGCTGATTTGTCCCTGCGTATTGAGCTATCATCGTTTTCACGGTGCGATTTGTTCGTTCTGTCGGATTTTCCTGTGGTGTGTATGGTGCCGTGTATTGATGTCTCACACCCAAATCCTGCAGGAAGCTCTTGAACGCCTTACTATTAAACTGCGCGCCGTTGTCAGTGATGAGGATCTTTTGGTACGCCAAACCATGCCAGGATTCTCTCTCGAAATGCTATCTGTAGGGTTGCCGCCGTTGCGCTTCGCAACGGTATCAGTTCGGTCCATTTCGAAAATCGGTCTATAAATACTAACAGTGTCGTATTTCCGTGCTTTGACCGAGGTAATGGGCCGACAAAATCTGCGCACACAGTTGCCCATGGTTCTGCTGGAATCTGGGCTTGCATCTTGCCAGCTGCCTGTAACTGGTTCGGCTTGTATCGTTGGCAAACCTCACACCGTTGGACATAGTTGCGGACATCTCGGTGTAACCCTGGCCAATAATATCGTGCCGCCACTCGAGCTATTGTCTTCCTTGTTCCTGTGTGTCCTGCTGCCGCTGCATCATGATTTTCATGTAGTACCCGCTGCCTCTTCATCGTTGGTACGCACAATTTCCATGATGGTACATCCTCATGCCCGGCTTGGTGAGGGATGTGTCTGTACAGATTGACAGATTCCTCCAAGTAGTCTGGGAATTTTCTGGGGTCTTTGCCAATCTTCTGTAGCATCTTCTGTACCCAGTTGCAGTCCGTGCCGCCAATATCTGTCGTATTTAGGGCATCGACCCGTGCGCAGGTCACCTGTTCCAGCGATTGCCTGAATAGTGCGTCTGCCACCACGTTCAGTTTTCCTTTGCGATATGGCATTTCATATTCGTACTGCTGCAACTCAAACGCCCATCTGGCGATCCGACCGGCAGGGCTGTTGATAGAATTTAACCATTTTAACGCCATGTTTCTCCGTTATCTCGGGGCCGTGGAGTGTTCTACTGGCATATGCGATCACCCGCTCTTCCTCGCTGGATTCCTGCGTAAGTATGGCTCCTAGTCCATAGTTGCTAGCATCAGTTTGCAACGTGAACTGCTGACTAAAATCGGGACACGCCAGGACTGGTGCTTTTGTCAGCTTCTCCTTCACCATCTCGAACGCTTGCTGATGCTGTTCGCTTCATACCCACTTTACGCCTTTATTCAATAATCCGTTGAGTAGATGTACCGTGTTTTAAAAATCAGGAACGAATCGTCTATACCAGGATGCCACTCCGAGATACTGTCGCAGCTCCTTGATATTTGTGGTGGTGGTTTTAACTGCGAAATTGCAGCTACTTTATCGGGATCCGTAGATATTCCATGTTCGGTTACTAAGTGACCCAGGTATTTCAACTTTTTTTTGAAGAAGTCGCACTTGTCGACGTTGTACTTCAAATTCGCTGCCCGCAGTCGTCGAAACACCTCTTTTAGGTTTGCCATGTGATCTTCTAACGTTTTCTCCATGACGATGATTCCGTCCAAGTGTGCGAAAGCATGGGGAAACATTTCCGGGCCAATCACCCGATCCAACGCACGCTGGAACGTTGCCGGTGCTGAATGGAGTCCGAACGGCTTAACCTTCCAATGGAATAATCCTCTGCCTGAGACGGTGAATGCGGTCAATGGTCGACTTGATTTTTCCATTGGGATCTGCCAATAGCCGTCTTTCAAATCGAGGCTCGTTATGTAGTGGGCTTCCGTCAGTTGATCCAAGATGTGGTGTACCCTGGGTAAAGGATATGCGTCCTTGACCGATCGACTGTTTAATTGCCGGAAGTCGACAGTTCGAGCAGTTCGTCGATCTGCTTGTTTATCTCTTCCTGCATTCTCGGATTCTTCGGTAAGTATCGTTGTATAATCGGCCGGTCATCGTGCATCACAATTCGATGTTCCGTAATTGGTGATGTGCCGTTCATGATTGTGAACGCGGCTATCTCCTGCCGAAGAAATTCATCCACATCTGGGTGTAAGGGTTCACAACTCTCCATGTTGGTGCTTGTTGTCCCCTCCTCGATTGTTTCTTCTTCTTGGGTTATTTGTTCTTGTGTTACTTGTTCTTGTGTTACTTGTTCTTGTGTTACTTGTTCTTATGTTACTTGCTCTTGTGTTACTTTTTCTTGTGTTACTTGTTCTTGTGTTACTTGCTCTTGTGTTACTTGCTCTTGTGTTACTTGCTCTTGTGTTACTTGTTCTTGTGTTACTTGTTCATGTACGTGTGCCGTGGTGACCACCGAGAGTCTCTCTTCTCGTCCTTTGTTTATTTGTCGATGAGTCGGTATTATAACTTCGATGCCGGCCGGTGCCGCAATCTGTCCCTGTCTCTCTCCAGTTCCTCGAACTCTTCTGCCAGTTGCATCAGCTCGATTAAGCTGCTGTTCTGGTATGGTCTTGCAAACGCTCTGAAGTCGGGTAGGCTGCTGTTGTAAATTTTCTCCCGTTCCCGCTCCTTCGACAGTCGTAGTGGCCGCATCAATGTTTGCATCTCGACCATGAACTTCTTAAACGGCTCGTCGTGCTACTTACTCCGTCAGCTTGGAGAAATAATCTCGGGGCAAGAAAAACTCTTAGAAACTCGTGGCAAACGATGACCAGGTCATCCAGTGCTCGTTATTGGCTATGTACCACTTCAAAGCTGTACCTTTAAATAGTTCGGGTATTGCTCGTGGTATTAGGTCGAGTTCCAGACTGTACATTTCAGCTGACCATTCCACCTGTTCCAAAAATTCTAGTGGCTTTGTGCTGCCATCGAACTTGAAACTCCATTCTATGACTTGCTTGGCCACTGCTGCATAGTCTCGTAATTAATTCTTGTCATTTGCGGCAAGTGTTCGGCGTTTGTTTGACTGTAACTTATGGTTGACGCGTTTTGTGTTGGGGTTCGTTGTTCTTCTTGTTTCTGCTGTAGTTGTCGACGGTTTGCCTCCGCGGTAGTTGAAGCAAAATCCATGCTGTCCAACTGTGTAGTTGTGGTGTTTTGCTCTACTTTCGGATCGTCGTCTTTTGTGGTCTCCCTGGATGGAGATGTACGAGTGTGTTTCCTTGCAATGTGTCCAAACGTCCGGAGGGAGGAAGGCGTCCTTTTTGTGTTTGCACCCATTCCCCAAAGTCCCTTCGCATGGCATCCACACCTCCGGTCAGTGAGACCCCGAACTCGAAGCCATATTGCAACAGTTCCTCCTTAAGATTGTATATCCATGCCCTTACCATTGTAAATCTATTCTGGTCTTATATTCGCAAAACCCTGGAACTCGGTCGGCGAGTGAATACGTGCAACAAATTTATAGATACAGCACTTGCGAATAAATAAGAACACAGAGTGATTTCAATATTCAATGGATTTGCTTAGATTTATTAGCGGCTTAAAAGCCGACTCGTAATGGTACAGAGTTAAATATGTATAGATGACGCTGGTGTATCCTATGTCGGTCCGGTCATCGTCCTCCCGAGTCGATCCGGTCGTCGGCTGTAGTGCGGCGTATTCCGTCGGCACTGGGGGGAATCCTGGTAATATAACGCGGGGATATCTGGACGGGGGTCCTGGCAACGCAAGGACAACTAACTGGGATCCTGGCAACGCGCGGATATCTTGACGTGGGTCCTGGAAGCGCGAGGACAACTAACTGGGATCCTGGCAACTCGAGGATATCTAGACGGGGATCCTGGCAACGCGAGGATATCGTGGCGGGGATCCTGGCAACGCAAGGATATCTGGACAAGGTCCTGGCAGCGCGAGGACAACTAGGTGGGATCCTGGCAACGCGAGGATATCGTGGCGGGGATCCTGGCAACGCGAGGATATACTGACGGG
This sequence comes from Drosophila phalerata, assembly GCA_951394115.2. Lineage (NCBI taxonomy): Eukaryota > Metazoa > Arthropoda > Insecta > Diptera > Drosophilidae > Drosophila > Drosophila phalerata. The sequence continues at coordinate 12,784,972 of OX596004.2, forward strand.
GATCCTGGCAACGCGAGGATTCCAATCGCGAGGAGCTCAATCGTTAACAAAAAAAGTTTTTATATATTTTATTATTTTTTCAAACTTTTAATTGAATTCAATCATCAAAAAAATTTATTATTTTTACTTTAAATTGAATCGAAACATAAAAACAATATTTATTATTTGACTATTTAATTAATTATTTAATTGAAATGACTTTTAGTCAAAAGAAGATAATGTTTTTTATTAAAGTTCATAATAATACTTGGCGACTAATATTGTGTGCCACGACTGTATGATGGTCAGGTGTTTTCTTAGCAATTTTGGCAAGGCAGAAACAACAGCGAAAACAATAACAACATAACTGGGCTTCGATTGCTTATCAATTACGTTTACCGTAAGATAGCACTTAGGTCCTTGTGAGCTCAGTCAATGTTCTGCAAAAGATCATGCAAAACAAAACAACAACACTACAGTAACTAGTAAAAGTTGCTGTTCGCATTGAAAATTGATTATCGTTGCTCGAGAACCTGCTGAGTGTTACCTTGGATAAAGAAAATATAAAAATTGCCACAAATTTGAATACTATAAATTTTCCAGCTTACCAATTCACAAATCCAGCGACGAAAGTACTTTGGCGATAATCGATTGTAGTAGGGGGGAATATGACATGTAAGAATTATTATTGTTGACTCTGACGCTGCATTGTTGTTTTTATACCCGCTACTTATAAAAAGTAAGTATAAGGGTAAATTGTGTTCGTTGGAATGTGCGTAACAGGCAGAAGGAGGCATCTCCGACCCAATAAAGTATATATATTCTTGATCAGTATCAAATGCCGAGTCAATATAGCCATGTCCGTCTGTGTGAGCGCCTAAATCTCAGAGACCATAAGAGATAGAGTAACCAAACATTCAGACGCAGATCGCAAAGGCGTTGGAGCAGGTGAAGTTTGTTTTAAATTTTTGACCCGCCTCCTTTCACGCCCGTAATTCGCGAAAAACTGGTCGTCCGTCTGTATAAACACAAGGATCTCAGAGACTATAAAAGATAGAGTAACCAAACTTGGTATGTAGGCTCTATTATATTGCAAGCAGATCAAGTTTGTTCCAAAATTTCGCCACGCCCCCTTTACCGCCTAAAAATTTACATAGAAAATTTCATATCTAAATTATAAGAGCAATTTAAAAGCTAGAGATTCAAGAATTTGCATAGACGAAGAGAAAAGTGTCCTAGATTTTTGCTGAAAATTTCATTCCGATCGGACTGTAAATAGCCAATATTAAAATTATAAGTTGTGCTGTTTCGGTGATGGAGCGTTGGCAGTAATTAAAATTTGAGTAACTTGATAACATGAATATTGAGCTAACATATTATAAAACAATTTAGCGTCCGATCACTCATGGGCTTCTGTGGCGTAGTGTGCTGAGTCGCAGCGCTCAGGATATGGTTGGTCAGCCGATCGTGAGTTCGAACCCTGGCAGGGAAGTATGTTTTTTAATACAACAATTTTTCATTGACATTTAATTTGTATTTATTAATGTTATGATAACATATAATATTAACATTTAGTGTTAACAAACATTTTTAAAATTATGAAATAGAGTACTGTAAAAGCAATATAGCAATTTGGCATCTTGTATGCAACACCCTATATGGCTCAATTGGTAGAGCCACCGAAGTTTTAAACTTTCTTTAAAATAAGGTCGTGGGTTCAATTCCATCAACATTATTGTATTTATTTTGTAGTTATACCCGTTACTTAAAAAATAAGTAAAAGGGTATATTGTGTTCGTTGGAATGTATGTAACAATGTATGTATATATATTCTTGATCAGCATCAACAGCCGAGTCGATATAGCCATGTGTGTCTGTCCGTATGAACAAAAGGATCTCAGAGACTATAAGAGATAGAGTAACCAAATTTGGTATACAGATTTCTATTTATCCAGCGCAGATCAAGTTTGTTTCAAATGTAGGCCACGCCCCCTCCGCCCTCGCAAATCGCGAAAAACCGTTCGTTCGTCTGCATAAACATAGGGATCTTAAAAACTATAAGTGGTTGAGTAAACAAATTTGGCACGTATATTTCTATAGACCTCACGCAGATCAAGTATGTTTCAAATTTTAGCCACGCCCTCTTACGCCCCCGCAAATCTCGAAAAACCACCACACCCACAGTTTTTCAGATAATACACTTTTTATGGTAAATAACGGAATATATTAATATTATCTATAATCTCACATAACCGCAGCAAGATCGGACAAGTAGAACGGGAGTATAAGCTTATTAAAGTTATTAATAAATTTATTATTTTAATACAATCACCTAAAAGTATGCAGTAATTTTGTTAGGTTGTAATTTTTTTAAAGTAGTTTTATATATATTGAAATAAGTAACGGGTATCCTATGGTCGGGATCTCGACTATAGCCTTTCCCGCTTGTTTTTGTTTAATTTTTTTGTTTTTTTGATAATTTTTTTTCGTACATTAACATTTTAACCAAACATTTATGTGTTTTATACATATGCATGTGTGTTCTTAACAAAATCTCGGAAATGAACATGTCGCTTGGGAAAAATCAAATCTATAAGATATATATCTTAACCAAACAAACAGCATTTGCATGTAGGTTATTCTTTTAATTCATGACCGAAGTTGATGCAAATCGGACAGCTATATCATAGAGCGCCCATAGGAGTAAACGGATGAAAATCAAGTTTAAGTATGAAAAACTTTCTTGTTGTATAAGATATCGTTACCAAACTTTTTGTAGTCTATTCTATTTCCATAGTAAGTACGTAATCTCCGAGTCTGCTCGACTGTAGGGTTGGCGATCGAAGCGAGCAGGGGGCGGAGCCCCCTAGAGTATATTATATTCACATCATACTGTTCATATATAACCCACATTTTATATTTCATAATTTTGCCCTGCAACTTTTCGCTTTTCACAAAAAAAATTATTAACAAAACTATATTTGATTATAACCAAAAAATATACAAATATTAAATTACAATATTAGCAACAAAAGAAACGACTTGAAGCACAAAATTTTCACTGTAGGGGCATGGCACGTGGGCTTTTCACAATTTTCTACACATTTCTTGCACTTTTTCGCTAATTCTAAATTAAATAATAATATAATTAAATTCGAATAAAAGAAAAAATCATATTAAAGTAAAGTAAATAAAAATCAAAAGTAAAGTAAAAGTAAATTTAAAAGATATTTGTAATATTAAGAGACACAACAGTTTAGGAACAACACAATAATAACATATAGCAGACTTATTGAACAAAAGAAAATATATACATATATATACATATTCAAAACAGCACGTATAAACAAACACATATCGCCCCTTAAACCACCCAGAGAGCTCTTTAGGCTCTTTAGATTAAAGAGATTCACACATAATTACATAAAAACATATTTACATTGACACGCACAAACACACTTACAGTTATTCAAAATTCACCTGCGTGATTACTATACTTATATATATATATATTTTTATGAAAAAAAAAAAAGCTAACAAATTTGTGTGGTGCCCGGGTTACATAATATTTTATAGATTAAAATTGAGTGTCCGAAATATCAGGCTGTCCTAATTATTGAGTAATTTATTTTTGCGTAATAGAAGTTAATACAAGAAAAATTTAAGAAGTGCTCCTTCTTTTTCAAATTTCAATATCGCAAGCGAAGCGATCCCCCTAGTACTATATATAGATGCGATCGTATTACTCGAATTGGTGGTGAAGTACTGGTGGCTGTTGACTCCAGTCTCGCCTGGGAACCGAATCTAACCAGTATTAATTCGGACATTAAGAGCATTTGTGAAAAAGTATCTTTCAATAAATTTTCTATTTATTTAACATGTTCCTATATTCCACCTCCTGCTCTCGATACAGTATACGAAACTCATCTTAACGCTGTTAAATATATTTCATCTTTAGTTTCTGACAATGACTTGCTCTTTGTCTTGGGTAATTTTTATCTGCCCGATGCTGAATAGACCGCCTCCAATGACTCAAAATTGCTTATTTCTCTAACTCTAATAGCTTTATTGATAGTCTCTCACAGCTATCTTTGGTACAAATTAATCCTGTTTGCAATTTTATCAACAGGACTCTTGACTTGCTATTTGTATTAAACTCCACCAATACCATTGTATCTAGGATTGACCTATTGGTTACGCCAGAGAAAACATACCATCCAACTCTTAATACTTGCATTAATTTACCCTTGCGTTCAGATGTATTATCATCTGATACTGCTGTTCACATTCGGTGTTTTCGCAAAACAGATTTCAATAAGCTAAACAATCTGATTTCATGTATGGATTGGTTTTAACTATATGCATGCTCTGATTTGGATAATGCCATTAAGCTTTTTTATATAACTCTAAATTCTTTATTTGATATCTTCCGCTTGTACATCCTATCAGTTCTGCTAGACCCCCGTGGTTCTCTAGAGAATTATCTCATTTAAAAAATGTGAAATCCACGCAATTTAAAAAATATAAAAAGTTACGATTTCTCTTGACATGTAATTACCAACTTAAACTTTCTGGTACTTAACTCTCAGTGCTACAACAATTACTAACGTTGTAAGGTTGAATTCTCTAGAGATCCTAAACGGTTCTATAAATTTGTAAACTTTAAACGTAAGACTGTATCATTTCCATCATCTCTCACCTGTAATTTAAATAAAATAAAGATAAAATTGAATATCGCAGAATCCAAAAAAAAGCGGCACCACGCCTACTTTTGTAGGACATTTGCGTATTGCTATTATAAGCCCAATGCAAAAAACTAGACCAAAAAATATTCATTCGCTCTCGAGTTATTAATTTATTCCAAAAAAAATCGTCATCCCGACCATAGGCCAAAAGCGTTGCCACGTGCTAACTTAAGAAAATTAGTTACACAAATTCTCTATTTAATGTTTGAATTGTACGTTATTAAATTTTTCTGTTAATTGTTTAATGTTGTAGTGTGTGGTGTCTACGCAATGTCGTCTATAATTTCGCACTGCCAGCAGAAGAATTGTTAGCGCCATCTATTGGTCTTTATAGTTTCAGCACCCTAATAAAATGCCCAAAAATCTTACAGACAGCTGATCGTGTAACTTTTTGTTTTTGATATGGTGGTCCGATTTGAACCAACTTTGGACAATTTAAATGAATATTGTATTAGTTTGGTTAAGATATCTCATAAAATAAAAAAGTTTTTGATATAGTGCTCCGATCCAAAAAAGAATCAAATTTAATATGCCTGCAATATAGAGGAATCTACATACGAAGTTTGGTGTCATTAGTTTTTATTATACCCGTTACTTATAAAAAATAAGTATAAGGGTATATTGTGTTCGTTGGAATGTGCGTAACAGGCAGAAGGAGGCATCTCCGACCACATAAAGTATATATATTCTTGATCAGCATCAACAGCCGAGTCGATATAGCCATGTGTGTCTGTCCGTCTGTCCGTCTGTCTGTCTGTGTGAGCGCCTAGATCTCAGAGACCATAAGAGATAGAGTAACCAAACTTTCACACGTAGATCAGAAATGCGTTGGAGCAGGTCAAGTTTGTTTCAAATTTTGGACCCGCCTCCTTCCACGCCCGTAATTCGCGAAAAACTGGTCATCCGTCTGTATAAACACAAGGATCTCAGACACTATAAGAGATAGAATAACCAAATTTGTCACACAGATTTCCATATACCTCACGCAGATCAAGTTTGTTTCAAATTTAAGCCACGCCCACCTCCGCCCCCGCAAATCGCGAAAAACCACCTCACCCACAATTGTTCATATAATACGTATTTTTTGGTAATAACCGATATCTGTTATTATTATCTATTATCCCACTGAATCGCAACAAGATCGGACAAGTAGAACAGCAGTTATTGCGTGTCTAAGTTGTTAAATCAACAGGTTCCCCCTAGAGTATGCAATAGTTTTTGTATTGTTAAAACTTATTAGAATGCTTCAAATTCTCAAGTAATTCTGGCAACGCAAATATGACATTATGATTGAATCGCTAATGTATTGAAATAAGTAACGGGTATCCTATGGTCGGGATCTCGACTATAGCCTTTCCCACTTGTTTTTAAATTGTTCTTATAATTTGGATATAAAATTTTTAGATTTGTGGGCGACAAAGGGATCGTTGCCAAATTTTGAAACAAACTTGATTTGCTTGCAGTATAGAGGAACCTTCATACACAGTTTGGTGTCTCTAGCTCTTATAGTCTCTGAGATCTAGGTGTTCATACAGACAGACAGACATTACTATATCGACTTGGCTATTGATGCTGATAAAGAATATATATACTTTATAGGGTCTGCCACGCCTCCTTCTGCCTGTTACGTCCGATCTTAATGCGATACAGTAGGATAATATATAATGCTAATAGATGACGCTAATAATCACAAAAAAGTTCTATCTTAAAAACGGTTTGTGTGGTGGTTTTTCGCGATTTGCGTGGGCAGAGGGGGGCATGGATTAAATTTGAATCAAACTTGATCTGCGTGAGGTATATATAAATCTGTGTACCAAATTTGATTACTCTATCTCTTTTAGTTTCTGAGATTTCTTTGTTCAGACGGTTTTTCGCTATTTGCGGGGGCGGAGGGGGACGTGGCTTGAATTTGAAACAAACTTGATCTGCATGGGGTATATAGAAGTCTTTTAGTGGAAGTTTGGTATCTCGAACTCTGATGGTACCTGAGATCCATTTGTTCATACATACGGACAGACGGACAGGCGGATAGACACACATGGCTATATCGACTCGGCTATTGATGCTGATCAAGAATATATATTTATGGGGTCGGAGATGCCTCCTTCTGCCTGTTGCGCACATTCCAACGAACACAATATAGATATATTATTTTTATTATTATATATTATTTAAGTTAATGTAGCTGCGCTCTATACTCTCCCTACCAGATTTTCCATATGCGAAATTATTTAAATGAAAATCCCAAAATTGATTACGACTTCTTTACCATATTTATTTATTTTTTGTTTATTTTTTCAGCAAAAAAAAAAGGAAAACTAAGAAATACAAAAATAAAATAGGCATACTAAATTTATGTTGTACTAGGGGGCTCCGCCCTCTGCTCGCTTCGCTCGCGAAATTGAAATGTGAAAGAGCACTACTATAATTTTTCTTGTATTAACTTCTATTACGCAAAAATAAATTACTCAATAATAGGACAACCTGATATTTCGGACACTCAATTGTTATCTATAAAAAATAAAATAACACACAAATTTGTTGGTGTTTGTATGTAAGAAAACAATAAAAGTAGCAAAAATATGTGCAATATAGGGCATTACAACTGAAGTTTCTTTCATTTAAGAGCAAAGGGTCGTTTTTTTAACATTGGGTTTATTCGGCAGGTCTTTTAGTCAGTAATACCTTTATTACTTCTGATGGATTAGTAATCAGTACCTGCTAGGTGACATAACCCCTTATTTTACAAATAAGACCACCACGTTTTTTCACCGTTTGTACGAAGCAATTATTATCAGTTATCGGCTTTTAGAGAAGAATTTAAAATTTGTTGTTTTTGTAAATTTCCTTCTGAATGTAATAAGTAGCAGACAATTTATATAATACTAGGAGGCTCCGCCCCCTAGGACAAACAGTTTATATATATAGATATTTAGAAAAAAGAATTGAAGTCAGTAAAACAGATTACGTCAAAATTAAAGAAATGACTGTTAAGACTAGATAGCTAACGATTAAGGCCTCGTACATTTTGGTAAGCTACAGAGATAGAGGACATTAGTTTTGTTAGACTACGTTTGAAGATAAAACAGGTAAGAAGGAGTTATCACCTGAGATCGGGTACCGATCTCTCTTTCGATTTGCATTTTCTTTATACTCAGCCACTAGTGTTGGGTAAATATTGCTCTTTTAGGTGAATATGTTCACTTGTTCTTTTTTTAAAACTGAGTAAACTCACTCAGATTGCTTACTTGCTCACAAGCTCAGATTGCTCACTAGCTCAGATTGCTCACTTGTTCAGTTGATCATCTGCTCCCTTGTTCAATAATAAATAAATAAATGATATCCATTTATTTAATTCAATTAAATAAATGGTTCATTATTAACATTTGTATAACTAATAAAACAAAATTAAATAATAAAATATTAATAGTATTTTGATCCCTTCATTGGGAATTCTTTGGTAATTATATTTGTATTAAGATTCCTTTATTGGAAATTCTTGCTTCTTGAATGCTTGGCTCCACTATGCTTTAACTGTGCTATTGCTATGATGGAAATAAAACTGTTATTTTGCACACTGTAAAAATTAGGTTATTCTTACTTCATGTTGTTATGCAAAAAAATAAGGTTTTCAGCATTTTCTGGCATCAATAGTCAGCGCCTTTCGCGCACTGTTTGGCCAGCAACACAAAATATGCGCGCGCATGGCACAGATGTGGCGACTATGCAAAGGCGCTTGAGCATAATGGCGTATAGGTGTGGGTATTGGGATTTCCACTGATCCCACCATACCAACGGATCATCTTCTCCACTTTTTAACTCCTCAGCCAGGTACTTGTCCATTTCCCTAATGGCAGCCGCAGTGTCGTTGGTGGGTTTGCTGACTTTCTGAAAAGCACTGTCAAAATCCTTCCAAACGTCGTCATCGTCATCTTCATCAAAGTTGTGCTGCTGTCTTGCACTGCTTCAGGTGGCACAATGTATAACCGCATTGACATAAGTTTTCTTTTAAGCTCAGCAGTCGCCTTTTTATATGCCTCTTTGGATTTGAATACACGTTCCTTGAATCTTTGTTCCAATATTGTGTTCTCTGCGTTTAACATATTGGACTCGTAGTCTTTAAATCGCTCATCCATCTCAATAATTATGCGCTCTATGACAGCTGCCACAGTTGCATCTCTGACCAAGAGGTTCATGCCAGCCATCTTTTTTGCAGTATACCAACTAACACGATAATCTTGGAGAGATTGACATTTTTCTCAGCTGAGATTTCTTCAGTTACTTGGTAAAATGGCTGCAATACTGGGAGCACTCCTTCAATAACTCTCCAATCCTCCTGCGACAGTAGCAAATCACTTTGCATCGTCGATAGGGTTGCCGTAACCGCCTCTTTAACTGTAGAAAGTTATTTTAACAAGTTAAAGGTTGAGTTCCAACGCGTTGGCATATCCTGGATTAATTTAAGCTCAGGCAAGTTTAAAAGAGCTTGCATGTCCTTTAATTTCTTAAGACCCGATGAGCTGCGATTGAAAAACTCCACTATCGACTTAGCTTTTGTGCGTACACTGATTTTTTGGTCTTAGGATTTTTGGACAATTAAATTAAGGCTATGTGCAAAGCACGGGACATGACGCCAATAGCCAATTCTTATGGCACCAGCAATGTTGAATGCATTGTCTGATGCTATTGCCGACACTTTGTTCTTAATGTCTCATTTTTCAACGATCTCTTTTAAAAATCCGCAAAATTTTAGCGATGTGTGCGACTTTTTAAAGGACTGTCAAGCTATGGTATGGGAAGTTATCGCAGATGATTCCTTTCTATGCAGTGTACGGTAACAGCCAGATAGCTTTCATTTGCAATGGATGTCCAACCATCTGTAATGGATGACCCATACTCATCCCGAAGCTTAGGAATCAATGAGTTTGTCAATGTCTTTCTTGTCGGCAGCTTGTAGCCTGGGGCATGCGACACATCCTCAACGAATTGCTTGAATTCCGGCTCTTCCACCATTCATAAGGCGTGGTGACCTTTGGCGATCATGCGTACCAGTTGCCTGTCAATTTTTTGGGATAAGCATGCTGGGATTGGCCGATGCACAAATGTCGTTATTTTCGGCTGCGCAGTTTGAGCAACAACCTCGCTCTCCTCATTTTGGCGGACAACGGGATCCTTAGCTGCCGGGAGCTTGCTTTTTAGGTGCCTGCTCAAATTGCTCTGTGATTTGCAGCTCAAAACACATTTGCAATATTTGCATTTTGCTTGCTGGCTCACAAAATTGTTCAAGATTTCACTATATTTCCTAATTAGGGACATTATGGAATTTAAAAATGAGTTTACAATAATGCCTCTAATTAAAAAAGCGAGTGAATTCAAAGAAAACAAACGCAAAGATGAGCAACAACGCAAAGATGAGCAAGAACGCAAAATGAGCTAACAGAATCTACGCAAAATGACCTAACGAACTACGAGCGCAGAGTAAACCTCGAGCATAGTTCGCAAAATGAACAATAGTGAGCAGATAGAATTCCTTGGAGGGGCGTTGACACGCGAGGTGTTTATTGTGAGGTTGAAGTTTCACTAACATGTGGGTTATGATGGGTCCTAGTATGCTGAGGTAATAAATTGGTTGACTAAGATATGGTATTAGTATTTGTATTTGATTGTGTCTGATTGCGGGATCGAAAAGGAAGTCTGCGCATGGCGCGAAGCAGAGCTTGAACCACTCTTTTCCTGTTTAGGCTGCTCATTCAATAATGACGAACTATTGAACAAGTTTTCCATATTCGAAAAATCGACATTAGCTTTATGAAAAAACTTCGATATGTCCTTATAATTTCACAACTCCATCTCAAGACAATCTTTGACTTTAATATTTAAACCAACACAATTTAAATGAAAAGTCCGGATACAGAAGTAGCAAGAGGTAAACTCTTGCCTGGAATCAGTAACATGAAACTTGTTAAAAAACAAAACAAATCTGATGGCGTAGTATAGTGATATAGGGTATTTTCTAGTCGATTCAAAAGTTCACAAGGGAATGCAAATCGAAATGCCAATGCAAAATACAATCACAGAAAACAACAAAAACAATGCTTTGTTTCAAACCGCCGTTGTAATGCAGAATGTAGACACATAGCAACACAAAGAAAGAGTGAAAGAGCTAACAGAGAAATAGCTAAACAAAAACAATGCGCTTGCGATTGCAATGTTTAAGACGTTGTAAAGTGAGAGCGCAACTAAGCACATTGAGAGCAAGAGAGCACGTTAACAGAATGTTAAATACTCAAACAAAAACAATGCACCTAGCAGCTGATCGAGAAGAGAGAATGAAGGAATAAATTAACAAAAACAAATATAACTATATGCACAAATTGATGCACGCATAAAATTAGATGTTTTTAGAAGTTTTAGATAAATAAATCACAGAAATAAGAAAAAAATTATAAATAAAATAATAAATGAAGAGACATTTTTTTTTAAATAAGAAAAAAATAAAAAATAAAATAATGAAAATTTAAAAATAAATTAATTTTTATTAATATTAAAGAACGATACTGCTCATCGTACTGACAAGACGTTTGTGTTGCCGCCTTCAAAGCATAACCTCATTTACCCCTCAAACTTGTAACGAATAACGTAGGTCTTCGTCAAGGAGCTGATGGTCATATAACACAGTCCGGAGTACGCGCTGGCATCGGCTGTGGCTAGTCGGCATGAGCGTGGGTTCTCTGGGATATCCGCTGGTTAAAATTACTCCACAGTTATAATTACATTCCATTGAATTCGCGTACTGGTTTTAGGTTAGGAGTAGGAAGAAGGAGATGGTTTAAAGGAAACAACAAACTAGCCAAAAGATTAGAAATAGAAGTTAGAGCAGGGACTACGCACATTCGGACAACTTAGATGCACTGCAGTTGACGTGCATACGCCCACCCTTCCGTGATCCTGCAAAAATGCCAAGAAAAATATCTGAATGTTGGCAGGATCCCTAAAAGTTGGCCTAGTTGGCTATTTTACCTCACTTTTGAGATGCATGGGTCCAAAAACAAATATAAACTTTAGGCAGACATTATAATAAATTTATTAACCAAGAGAAACATTAAGCCGACTCTTACACATAATAAAGTGACTATATAAATAGACAATAAATCCTAATAAAACAATAGCAAATGATACAAGAGGCTGTAAGAGACTTGTATACTATTTATAAAATAATTATAATATAAATATAATAATATGAGCATGCATATAATATCTTATATTAATTATGCAAATAGTATAAATTAAAAAGAATTATCAAAGACAAATTGACTTATTATTTATTTCAAAGGCAAAAGGCAAAAATGCAAAACAAGTATCTAATGCGCTGAAGTATCTCAATTATTCAACAGCTGTATCAGATCTTCCATTCAATTGTTATTGTTTACGTTATTTTATAAGAGTTAAAATGAAACTTTAGCTCTATCGCTCTTCTTGTTCAATTTCTTAGCACATGTTGTGTAAGAGAAAAGCTTTTACCCGCTCTTAATTCCAACGGTCAACATGCTCTCAGCTTATCTCATTATGCTCGCGTAAAAGAGAAGCTTTTACTCAGCATATCATGCATAAAAAAAAAAAAACGAGACGGACTTACATCAACATCCCACGCAGAAAGATCTTTCGGTGTATGTATGTGAGTGTGTGTGTTGTCGCTAAGCTGTGAGGGAGATGGTTAGGTTAGGGCGGCTGTCGATTCAACAACTCACTTAGGCCACAGTTGAACCCTTTGTGGTACCGCGGATCTAGATTTCCTTTCTACCTTTGTGGTGACATGTCAATCAGTAGGGCGTCCAGTTTGATAGTTGAATAAATTTAGCGATTTTGCGCGGTGTAATTGAGGCAAGTTCACCTAAATTGGAGAGAAAAGGTTTTCCCAGGGTGTGGAGTCTTCTATTACTCAATGCGGGACAGGAGCAGAAGAAATGTTCAGGTTATTCAATTTCTTCTTCGTCTCTACAGCTACTGCAGAAGTCATTGTATGGGGCATTCAGCCTTGTGGCGTGGATACCTACCAGCCAATGTCCTGTCAGTGCTCTTACTACTGCAGAACAATCTGTTCTACTTAGTTTACATAGAATACTAGAATGAGCCTTATTCAGGTGAGGCCAGGTTTGCCTCGCGACACGACAATGGTGCGTGTTTCGCCATCGGTTTTCACTAACTGTTATGGATTGAGCTAGAAGTAGTAGCTTGCAGGTCGCCAGTGGCATACGCGTATCCTCCTTGTCAGGAAGGAGGTGTACTGTTGGACCTTTCCTGGCTAGTTCATCAGCTATACAGTTTCCTGTAATGTCCTGATGCCCTGGTACCCATATTAGGGAAATGTCGAAATGCTCAGCCATCTCATGTAGAGATTTACGGCAATTCGAAACTGAGGTGGAATTTGTTGTGGTCGATTCTATGGACTTGATAGCTGCTTGGCTGTCACTGTATATGTTAATACGGCCCGAATTGACTTGGAATTCTCTTAGGAGTTTTAAGGCTTCATTTATAGCCAGGATTTCGGCTTGAAAGACGCTGCAATGGTCAGGTAGCCTAAAAGAGACCTGTATATTTAGATCCTGAGAGTATACCCCTCCACCCACTTGATTGTTCAACTTTGAACCATCTGTGTAGAAGGATATGGCCCCATTTTGTCCTGGGGTATGTGATGACCATTCCTCCCTGTGCGGAATGGTTGTTTGAAAGGGAGTTTCAATATGCTCTATTGGCATACAGTAGTCCGTTCTAGAAGGAACTATTTGGTTATCCTTAAGGATAGCGGAGTGCCCTGTTGAGCATTCTGTCCAAGAGTTAGAGTCTCTCAGTCGAATTGCTGTCATGGTGGCAATATTTTTGCTAACTTGCCTGATTGGCTGTATGTTAAGAATGTGTTGAGAGCACCTGTGATGCAGATATCGGCCATCCTTTGAATTTTGTTGAGCTGTTTGTTTATGGACTGCTTTGTTAAGGCAGGCCACCATATTGCTATACCATATAGTAGTATCGGTCTGACTATAGCTATGTATAGCCAGTGGACGATATATGGCGACATGCCCCATTTCAGGCCGATCGCTTTCCTGCAAGTGTAGAGTGCAACTGTTGCCTTTCTACATCTATCTTGCGTATTAATTTTCCAGTCCAGCTTCCTGTCCAGAATTAAACCCAAGTATCTGGCGCTTTCGCTGAAGGAGAGGACGGAGTATTTATTTTTGGGGGTATTAGAGTTGGGATTTTGTATTTTCTAGAGAAAAGTACAAGGTCCGTTTTGGCTGGGTTTACTCCCAGGCCACACTCATCGGCCCAGGTGACCAGTTTTTGTAGCTTGACTGACATCAAGTCGCATAGTGTTTGAGGGAATTTTCCCGTTAAGATTAGTGCTACGTCATCCGCGTAGGCAACCACCTGGCAGCCTCCACCCTCTATGTCGCATAACAGCCTGTTGACTGCTAGGTTCCATAAGAGAGGAGATAGAACCCCTCTTTGAGGTGTTCCCCTACTGACAAACCTGGTGAGTGTTGAAGAGCCAAGTGTGGACGTTATGACCCTGCTTGTGACCAATTGGTCGATGAGTCCCACTAGCCGGCTTTCAATCCCCAAGTTTGTCAGTGTTCCATATAGCTTCCGGGACGACGTTGTTAAAAGCTCCCTCGATGTCTAGGAAGGCTATGAGGGAGTATTCAGTGAGCGAAAGGGATTTTTCTATAGTGGCGACTACGGAGTGCAAAGCTGTTTCCGTCGATTTGCCTTTCCGATATGCGTGTTGAGAATTGGATATGAGATGGGGGGGAATGGTTGCTCTTAGGTGAAGAGCCAGGAGTCGCTCGAAGGTTTTGAGCATAAATGACGACAGGCTGATTGGTCTAAAATCCTTTGCTGCCGTATGGGATGATTTACCAGCTTTTGGTATGAAGACTATTTTTGAGACTCGCCATGTATCAGGGATATGGCCAGTTTTTAAAACTTCTGTGAAGATAGATTGCAGCCAGTTTATGGCAGTGTGCCAGTTTCTTCTGTGCTGACAGCCTTGGCTTGATTGAAAAGGTTTCTCGAGCTCTTGCGGAGTTCGTTTAGGTTCAGGTTCCACCATGGTGGTTGCTTACCCCTTTTGGGTCTGTTGATGGGACATGCTGCCCTAAAAGCCGAGTTGCAAGCCTCAGTAAAGGTTTTTACTAGGTGGCTTAGTCGCTCTGTAGAGTGAATTCCTTCTGGTGCTATCTCTGAGATAGCCTTTCTAAGGATATCAATAAATATTGGCCATTTGGTCTTTCTTGGGTTGGTAAACGGGGCTGGTTTAGAGTGCCTCGATTTGAGGGAGAATTCAATGTATCTATGATCAGAAAAGGAGTGATCGTCTGCCACTTTCCAGTCTCTGATGAGATCATATAGAGGATAAGATACCAGGGTAAGGTCAATGACCTCCTTCCTGCCCTTAATTATAAAAGTAGGTTCGCAACCTTTGTTGCCTAAAACTAGGTTAGTGTTGAGAAGGTAGTTTAGGAGTGACTCACCCCTTGTGTTTATATCTGTGCTGCCCCACTGGGTATGGTGTGCATTGGCATCGCATCTAATGATGAGGTTGATACCTCGCGTCTCGCAGTCTTTTATTAGACTTCTCGTGACTTCTTCTGGAGGAGGGCCCGGTTGGTCATAGGTCATATAGCAGGACAGCAACATTATCGGAGCTGACTGGAGTTCCAGGCTTGCTGCCGTGTTGTCCTCATTGCTGAAATTATGAAGCAAGAAAATACTTAAATGTTTTCTGGCCAGAATGCAGGTACGGGTTTTACCTTGTGTTTCAGCAACTACTAGCTTGTAGTCTGGTGTTCCTAGTCCAGAAACCTTACCACCAATCAACCAGGGTTCCTGGACTAGGACTATGTCGGCTCCGTCTCCAGCCAGACGGAGTAGCAGTGCAGCGGAGGCTCCTTTACAGTGGTGGAGGTTTATCTGCAGAATCTTTACAGACATCTGAAGATGGTCCCTAAACCACTGTCACGTTCGCTTCCTCATCGTCCGACGCTACATCAGAGGTGGCCTCTCCTTCACCCAGTTGGCACATTGCCTTAAGATCCCGCGTTATGGTGGACGCATCGGAAGTGTAGCCGCGTTCAGCGTAGCTATGCTCCGGATCCTCTGGCTCTGCCGTTATATCCTCCTCGACTCCGGCCGCGGTATCCGACTTGTAAACCCGGATGGAGACCGAGCTGAAACCGAAGTTTAGCTCGTTGCCACCGGCCTCAATTGGGGCGAGCGATTCTTTGTTTAGAATCAGCACGACCTGATTCGTTGGTTCCTTCATCTACTCTACCTTCACAACTTTCCAGTCGTGAGTGGGGAGACTCGGGTTGCAACGATGGAGCATCTTCACGATTCGCTCCGGTTCCTTGATGGAGGATGGAATCCACATTCTGGCCTCGGGCCGGACTGGAATGTCGCTCCACTTTACAGCCTCCAACTTGGCTCCTGGATATACCTCGCCGATATTGGAGACTGCCGCTCTGTAGAGCTCTGCAGACCTCTCATCGTCGCAAGCTATTACCTTTACGTTGCCCTGGTACCACCCAACATATTTGCAGACCGGTGGTGGCCCAGGTTCCTGCTCCAGCATCTCGAAGCAGCGGATGGCCAGTGCCGTCTCCACCCACTTCTACTGGTTCCTGGGAATTCTCCCGCCCGAATCACCTCGGTCAACGACCCCTATGAGGATCCGTTCTTTGGTGATCTGGGCGAAAGATTTGCCCATCTGAACCCTCGACTTCTTGGCAGATCGGCCAGGAGTCTCTTGAGATCGCTGTCTCTTGGCCTGAGCCATAGCTTGCGCCCTAGGTGCCTGCTCGCTGTAAGCGGGAAGCAAACTCTTGGTCCATGCCACCTTTTCCAGCCACTCCGCTGAAGGACTGACCTCTGATCCCGCGTTTTGACGCTGAATGATGTTGCCAGCAGTTCTTTTCTCTGCATATGAGAACTTCCTTGCGACGCTGGCTGTTAGAGGTTTCCCCATCGTACCTGCACCTGAAAGTGGCACTGCCGCACTAGTGCTCTGCTGTGCCTCTTTGGTGACAGGAGATGGTGGAATCACTCCATCTACCCCAAGGCCCGGGTGGAATACGGGTTTACTTGGACCAGCTTTGCAAGGTCCACCGGCTGGCATGGTGACCATCTCCGGCGTCTGTGGTAGGCTTTGGCCAGGCTTTGAAGCCCCTGCCGCTGCCGAGGACGAAGAACCCGCGGTTCCGTCGTCGTTGATGTTTTTGGGTTTTTGGGTTTTTTATTTTTTTTATTTTTTTAATTTTTTTTATGTTTTTGTGTTTTAAGAATTAAGCTTTTGCATCTGATTAAAAGCTCGATGCTATGCATTTGCAAAAAAGGTAAACAAACACAACGGCGAATGAAATAATAATTATTGGCATTAAATGATTAATTGTTTAGCTATTTTAGCCTTAGCCACCTTGCATTTATATATTTTAATTTTAAATTTATTTTAATTTTAAATTTTTTTTTTATTAAGATTTAATTATGTGGTGGTATGAAATCATTGGCGTAATATTGAAAATCTGATTCTCTTTGTATATTCTCTTTAAACTCTTTGCCACTTCATATTGCACTTGCACTTTAATAACAAATATTTATAGAACAAAAAAATACAAAAACTAGAAATGCAAAAGGACTAAACTATTACAAATTAATACAACTCATACATTTTTAATAACTCTGATTGTTGCACAATCTAGGTTATGTTGCATATTAACATCAGAAGCAATTTTTATATCAAGTTGAGATCGCCCAAAGAATCTCCTGCACCCGGCAATTAATCCGGCGTTGAGCTGGAAGAGGTTCTCTTTACGCTATGGGGCCGACTGGTGGATGACTCATCAGCCGCGCTCTCGCAAGCATGTGCTCTCACGTCTGGCCAGCCAAGTCGCTCTCACAGCTGTCTAGACGTAAAGCTTTAGCGTTCGGTTTTGAGTGTGCGCAATCAAAAATTTTTTTTTTTTTTTGTAGTTATTGTTGTTGTTGGCCGTTTTAGTTATCATATATAAAGGCGAGATTAAAAATAACTAAAACGGGCACACAATTAATTGCATCTTGTCATTTTAATGCATTTGGTAGATATGCATTAGATTGGATATGCATTTAAAAGCTTGACATATATACGTAGGGCCAAATCTAATACCAAAAAAAATAAAAAATTTTTGTTTTTTTTTTTTTTTTTTTTTTTAGCAAACTAATATGAACAAAAACACAATTTAATCAACAATTAATTACCCTTTAATGAAAATGGCACCACTGCAAAAGTTATCTTTCTCCTCAGCCAGTATATTGTGGCTCGAAACACAATGAAGGGGTTATGTGCATGAGTTTTTTCTGCAACAAAAACACCAAATCGTTGCTCGAACGCACTTTTTTAATTTTTACTGGCACTACTTTGCACTTTTATTAAACTTAGCCGATTTTAAGGCACGCACAACTGGTCTCTTTGAGATACACGAGGAGAAAGCAATTCTTCAGACCCTCAGTTTCCCTAGGAAGTCTAGTTTTCCGGAAATCTCTATTTCTTTATTCTTTGATCAAAAAGGCCTCTGTCAGGTTGTGAATAAGCAGCTGACTGCGCAGTCGCCCAGGTTGCCAAGTGAGCTTTGGAAAATTCCTCACTAGATGGCGCTGCTCTAGGATAGCAAATGCAAAGTTATAATTGATACCGATTTGACAATAAGAATTGGGATTACATTTATTAAAGAGAATTAATTGATCTATGTGAATATTAATTTAGTTAATATTACTTTTACTGTTATTTTAATAGAATCATTGTTATCTTAGGAACTTTGCTTACTAACTAGATCTAAAGTTTAAAGCCTACTTTTTCTTGTCATCGAAAAAAATTCCATTGCCTACTTTACGGCTTGACGGTTATTTTGGTTGCAAGCGGCATGTTACACACGCCCCTGCCAAAATCACACTTAGTCGTTAAAGACGGCAAAGTGGGATACCCGCATGAATAAACAAGATGGGTATTATTGTTTTATGTCCTTTGCATGGAATTTTCCAACCGATTTACCTTGCATGTCTTCCAACTCATAATAGCTGCTACCCAAAACTTTACTGATCCTAGCTTTCACAAAAGTTGGTGCTAATTTTGAGCTGAATCCTTTTACAAAATTGCTCTGCTGAAAATTGCGGCGAAAGACTTCTTGCCCAACACGGAATGAAACGTCACGGCTACGAAGATTGTAGGTTTTATCGTTTCGCGCCTGTTGTTGCTGAATCCCTTTTTTCGCAGCTTCTCGTATAATATCGAGAGAGTCTTCCCGATTAAAGTTGGCTGTTCGGTCTTCCAACTGCTGCAAGCTTCGCAAAAGTTGATAGGTATTTCCATTGGTAATCATATTCTGCCCAAATGCAACACGATACGGACTACTATGGATGGCTGAGTGAATCCCTGAGCGAAGAGCACACGATATTTTACTAAGCTGCTCATCCCAATCGCTCTGATCAGTCTTGACAGATTACTCGCTCCGATGCATTAGCTTGAGGTGCATACATAGCAGTATAATTATGCTGCACTTCATATTCTTGAAGCAATTTATTAAAAGCCATGTGATTTAAATTGCACACCGTTGTTTGAAACGACAACTTCGGGTACACCAAAACAATGAAAAATTTCCTCCTCTAGGAAACGAAGTATGGCGTCGGCAGTAAATTTCTTCACGGGCTTCAGGAATGGATACTTTGATAAATGATCAACAACTACAAATATTCCAACATTTCCTGATCGACTACGTGGATACGGTCCTAAGAAGTCTACATATAACTTTTGAAATATTCGTTGAGTACCTGTAGAATGAACTAGTGGTGGTCGCAAGGGCTGATTTGAGTGCTTAATGCACTTGCAGCTAGCACAACTACTGATAAACGTCCTTACGTCATTAACTAAAATTTGGCCAAAAATAATAATGACGAATTCGGTCTAACGTTTTGTTTATGCCATTATGCGATGCCAATGGGGATTCGTGGCACTGTTTTAAAATGTCAGGCACGAGATCCTTCGGTACCCATAGTTTCCAACAAAAGTCATCTGCAAACTGTTCTCCTGTAGCGTGTTCTGTTCTGCGATAAATCAGATCGTCGACAACTTTAAGGTCTGGCATTTGGGATTGATTAGTCAAGACTTTCTTTCTTAGCCCTCTACTGCATGCTCATAGAATCATTAAAGAAAAACATTTTTATCATGCATATAAAAGTGTATTTGGTATAAATTAAGAAATATTTGAGCAAACTTTTTTTTTGGGTAAATAGTTTAGGAGAAAATAGGATATTGGCTTTTTCAGTTTTTGCTTAAAATAATAAATATAAGGCTTAATTACAGTCAAATTATAAGTTTTTATAAAAGATTACTCTATGTTCTTTGAGACAAAAATTACTCTTCAACATAAAAATTGTTTTTTGTTGTGAAAATTTTATACGAAAATTCATTGTTCATCAAATTCATCAAAATTCATTTTCGTTCACGAAAGACGTCTTAACAAAATACATAAAAACACGAAATAAAGCCAAATTATAATTATTTTTAAATTTTTTTCCAATAGAAAATAGTGTAAATACATTTGCCAATAATAATCCACTTCGCTGAGATATCACTTAAACTAAAATAAATTTCGTTAAAAATGAAAAGCCATATATGGCACTATATGCGGTAGAGGGTTAACTCAGCATACTCTAGTGAACTAAAATGCTTTGATTTCAGATCAATAACATTCTCTTAACTGAGCGAAGATAGATCGTCCGTATGTATGCGAGAAAGAGCATCCGGAACAATGTTTAGACTGCCCTTTCTATGGAAAATCTTTAACGAAAATGCTTGTAGTTTAAGAGCCCACCTTGCTAGTCTCGAATTCAAATCTGATTGTGACATGAGCCATTTTAACGACGCATGGTCAGTGTGTATGGAGAACTCATGTCCCTCTACATATGCACGAAATTTCTTAACACACATTACTGCTGCCAAACATTTTTCTGTTACCGAATAATTGCGTTGGCATTTATTCAATTTTCGGGACATGAAAGCTATCGGGACATCATTATCATCACTATCTTTCTGCATTAATACACCAACCACGCCTGTATGACTGGCATCGCAGTGTATCGCAAAAGGCAACGAAAAATCTGGACTATGCAATACTGGAGCCTTGCACATTTGATCCTTTAGCGTCTCAAATGCTTTCTGGGCTTCCTCTGACCATACAAATTTTCGCCGTTGTTTGAGTGTGTCAGATATGGGTGCAGCAATACCAGCATAGTTCTGGATAAATTTGTGATACCAGCCAGTTGTTCCTAAGAATCGCCGCACTTGCTTAACTGATTTGGGCACTGGGAAGTTCTTAATTGCTGATACCTTTTCAGGATCAGTTTGTATAGTGCCATGGCCTATTACATGTCCGAGATATTTGACTTCCTGCAGACAAAACTTGCTCTTTTCTACGTTAATAGTTAAGCCTGCTAGTGACAGTCGAGTTGCTAACTGTTTGAGCACTGCAATGTGCTTTTCGAAGGACTCTGAAATTACTAACAAATCATCGAGGTAGATGAAGATTTCGTTGCGCAATTCTGGGGGAATAACTCTATCCATGAGTTTCGACATGGTTTGAGGGGCATTAGACAATCCAAACGGCATCACCGTAAATTGATATAATGGCCGCCCCGGAACCGTGAAAGCAGTCTTTTCTCGTGCTCTCGCTGTCAATGTAATCTGCCAGTAGGCGTCTTTCAGATCTATGCTTGTTATATACTCAGCTCTCGGTAATCTGCTTAATATGCCATCAATAAGAGGCATCGGGTATGCATTTTTAATCGTCAACTCATTAACTTTTCGGCTATCTTAACATAATCGTACTTTTTCTGGTTTCTGCACTAACACCACTGGGGATGACCATGGGCTATCAGACTCCTCAATCACTCCTAAAGACAACATTCTATCGAATTCCTCATACATCAGCTTTTCGATTGCAGGCGACACTGCATAATGCCTTTGTTTTATAGGTTTACAATCAGTAATCTCAATGTCATGAGATAGCCAATTTGTTTTGCCTAAACCCTTTTTTGCAAAGGATGGAAACTGCTGGATAGTCGCCACCAATTCTGTTTGCTGATCTGCTGATAGTGGTAATTGAAGAGGATCAGTTAGCTTTAAACATGCAACGTCTCTTGCATGTTCTTTGTGCATCAGAAACATAGGTAATAACTTAAACGCTCTCCAGAAATCTATGCCCAAATATAATGTTTGCGAGAGTGACGGAACAATGTATAGGAAAATTGCCTGTGTTTGACCAAGAAAAGCTATGTTTGTAATGATTCTACCAATTATTTCTTGCCTCTGGCCATCGGCAGTGCGAACAGCTGACTTAATTTTCTTTAACTCGATTTTGCTTGCCACCAATTCTTTTGCAAAACTGCCTCCTATACAACTTATGCTTGCACCTGTATCCATAAGTCCCGCTATTGATTTGCCAAGTAGCGTCACTTGATCATATGGTCGAAGATCGCTTGTGTTGTCTATTACTGACGATATTATGGCATTTCTAATAATTCTCTGGGAGACCCAATGTACTGATCTGCGCTTCTGATTCCTAGTTTTCGGCGAGGTTACTGTTGGGTTTTGTGTCACGTCCGGTAAGGTATTGAGTGAACTGTCAGTTACTCCGTATTCGTAGCCTTCGAGACTAGTTTGCATGCACTGGTCTGATGTGCACGCAGTCGATCGTTTTTTGAAGAGTTGCATCTTGAACACGACGGTTTATTTGTGTCCTTCTGACCACAACCATAACAGAACACTCTACGTTCTGCCACGCACTTTTGATACCGTGTTTTTCACAATTCCAACAGGATACGGCCAAGGCTTCAATTTTAATACTATCTGGTATGCTATCCTCACTCACATCAAGCTATTCGGTTTGCACAGTGACTTCGCGGACACGGCGTCGGAACACCGGACGAGGATGAGATTGATTTTCACGAGTTCGTACTATGTGACGCAACTGGGCAATATTCACTATGGATATATGCAATATCTCGAGTTGAATTTCAGGTAATAGATTTGCTCGTATCACGTCTAATATTGAATCATTGGTTAAATTAACCTGTCTGAGAGTGCCACTATAGCCTCATAGATATGATCAAATACCTCATTTTGCTTTTGTTTGCGCTGAGTTATATCTGTTCGAATCTCCAAATCCGTTCTACCATATTTGAACTGAGTTTTCAACGCAGTGCACAAATCTGACCAACATACTGTAGATACACTCTTGTGGTATCTCCGATACCATTGACCAGCACTTCCCTCAAACAAATTGCTTGCATAACGTGACAGCAGATCTAAATTGCCATCTAACGTCTGTCTTGTAAGTGCCTCTATACGATAAATAAAGTCCTCGACCGACATAACAGAATGACCTGTATACCGTAGCTTCCAATTAGCGATAATCTGGCTAATTCTATCTGGACGCATGCCACCATTTTGCTGCGACCCAAATGGAGAAAAACCTGAAAGGAGAGGCACCCCATGATTAGGCAAAGCCCCAGAAGCAGATTGATTTGGCATTCCAAACAGTTGCTGAAACGATTGGGGAGGCGGATTAGGGGGAGATGGTCTGGAAAATAACCTTGCCTCCTCTGAATTCACAACTGATGATTGCATAGCCATTCGCTGAAATCCACTTTCCAAAACTTGACTCAAAATTTGAGTTTGCTGCGTTAATGCAGTGCTCATCGCATGCACAATTGCTTGTTGCAAACTAGTTGCCATTGTATCTTGCCCTACGTGCTCTCTCTGCGATTGCAATTCGAACTGGTCTTCTCTATCAAGCTGAGTCTGTTGCTCTATTATCCCTTGCAATGTCTGAGAATTGGATTGAATCAATAATGGATTTGTACTCGCTATACCAGCCTGATTAGTTCCAACTTGTATGCTTGTACTAGCTCCTGCATTGTCAACTGTTGTCTTTGACTGCGATCTAGTTTGGCGACCATGAGCAGGCATTGTAGCTTGGTTCACCTGAGCAGCTTCCAATTCTTCTGCTAGATTCAACACCGATCTACTGAGAGAGGTCCGACAGACTGGGCACAGGTTCTTGTGCGGGTATTCAAACACGCGTGGTGAAAATAATGATTACACCTAGTAGCTAGCAATTGGGCTGGGTACTCAACTTCTTGAGTGCAAACGCAACAAATAGTATCGGTAATAGCTCTTTGATATGAGTTGTTTGGGCTGTGTTGTACTGCCATATCAGATCGCTCGGCGCGTAGTAGCTCTAAGCCACAAACGACGTTCCAGCAGCTATCTGAAAATAGTGCCACTTCATAGAGATTTTTACTTGAAAATTAATTAAGGAAAAAAAAGTGAAAAAGAAACTCTAATGATTTCATCGTCTCCACACCTTAATACCATAAAGTAGCTACTAGTCCAGACTTAAGCAAAGCATTATAGCGCATGCCAACCATGCTTAGTCTTT
The DNA here is from genome assembly GCA_951394115.2 of Drosophila phalerata. Taxonomy (NCBI): domain Eukaryota; kingdom Metazoa; phylum Arthropoda; class Insecta; order Diptera; family Drosophilidae; genus Drosophila; species Drosophila phalerata. The sequence goes on from OX596004.2 coordinate 12,809,222, forward strand.
AGCAGACTGCCATACTAGAGGTAGATGAATGAATAACATTAGCAAGAAAGGGATAGAATATCAGATGAACCAGACTCGATAATTTTGACCTGCGTCACCACGGATCTTTGCAGCGACAGAATTATAAAGCTAGTCTATGTAATTTTAAGGGTGTAGCGGCAGGGCGTAGCTCGTTTGTCCACTATCTCTGGTCCTGCTAAAGTTTCACACTAGTGTAGCAACACGAGGCTACTATTATATGCTTATGTGTTATTATACTCCGGCCAAACTGCCATTTTGAAGCTGATTGGTTCCAGGATATCTTACAAAAGCATATGGGTTACACACTCTGTTAATACTGGTCATTCAAGATACTTGGAATCTAAATTGTATCGACAGTATTAAGCCTGCAACCAAGGACTTGAGGAATTGGGAAAAGGAAAATTGAACCGATGCTCTATAAGTCACTTGATGTTTTTGACTTGATGAGAAAACATTTTTAAAGCCAGGGTCAAACTATTCAAGTACTACTTTTTGCCTATTTGTACATTGATCTCGGTCGAGCCCCACGTTTGGGCGCCAAATAAAATATAATTATTATAAGAAACTGTAACGAATAACGTAGGTCTTCGTCAAGGAGCTGATGGTCGTATAACACAGTCCGGAGTACGCGCTGGCATCGGCTGTGGCTCGTCGGCATGAGCGTGGGTTCTCTGGGATATCCGCTGGTTAAAATTACTCCACAGTTATAATTACATTCCATTGAATTCGCGTACTGGTTTTAGGTTAGCAGCACCAGCCACTGTGCCTCTCCTGGTACCACTCCCAACAGACGCGGGCGCCGTAGGTAGCGTCGCGCGTTGCCTCGCTGTGGGTAGTGGCGTCGTCGCTGCCGGCGCGGTAGCGGTCGTCGCGTTGGCGGCGAACTGTGCGGTAGCTGTTGTTGTTGCTGGTGCAGAGGCAGCGGCGGCTCACACCTAGCACTCACACACATACACACGTTTTGGTTGGCGGCGTCCCCCTCAACACACAATCCCACGCTGTCACTGGCAAGTTGTCCTCGTCGTTGTCGCTGTTGCTGTTCCCTCGTTGTCGCTGTTCGCTGTCTGGTTGTCGTCTCCTTCATGCACTTGCACCACTTGTCATTTTCACTGTCACTTTGTAATTTTCCCGCACAATGCATCTGCACTTTGCGAGTCAGCCAGAAAAGTGACCTTGTCCGCCAACACGTCTGCACACTTCCAGCTCACCAGAAAAGTGACGCTCCCGCCGCATGATGGCCGCCGATCGCCGATATCAACCCTCCTGATATCGATACTGCTATCCAATGTTGCCACCCTTGCAAAATGAGCGAAATGTGGATCATCGTCCTAAAGGTGGACGATGACCTAAAGATCGAAATGAACTATCGGCTCCATGCCGAATGACTAGTTCTCGATTATAGTTCGGTTCTTACGAACTATTGGCTCCGTGCCGTAAAAAATGTAGGTGGCTTCATGACATAAAAGTAAATATTGTGGGGTCAGCGGAATGCTGCCTCACACCCCCCTTTACTTCGGGGGAGAAAACGAAAACCTCGTGATCATAGCTGGGCATGCTCCTCCGTCTCTTGTGTAATGCCCGTGGTCGCAGTCTGGGTCTCGGTAGTCATTAGGATGGTTCCCCCGAAGGGGCGGGGACGTTGAGATGGCACGCCATCTTCAAGTGGCCCCCGTGAACATCGATGGATATTTCCCTGGGTTTCTTTATCCCTTTTCTCCGTAGCACTGCCCGTGGTAGCGGTCGGGAAGACGCCGACTTCTCCGGAACCGCCCGTGGGCGCAGTCATGGTCATTTTCGAGTGATTAGTGCATGTCTCGTCGACACCGCCTGGGGTCGTCGTTGATGGGACGCATGCCTCGTCGGCACCGCCTGTGGATCTCTGCTTGGTCTTCGAATGCTTGGCGCATGCCTCGTCGGCACCGCCTGGGGTCGTCGTTGATGGGACGCATGCCTCGTCGGCACCGCCCGTGGATCTCTGCTTGGTCTTCGAATGCTTAGCGCATGCCTCGTCAGCACCGCCTGGGGTCGTCGTTGATGGGACGCATGCCTCGTCGGCACAGCCTGTGGATCTCTGCTTGGTCTTCGAATGCTTGGCGCATGCCTCGTCGGCACCGCCTGGGGTCGTCGTTGATGGGACGCATGCCTCGTCGGCACCGCCCGTGGATCTCTGCTTGGTCTTCGAATGCTTAGCGCATGCCTCGTCGGCACCGCCTGGGGTCGTCGTCAATGGGACGCATGCCTCGTCGGCACCGCCCGTGGATCTCTGCTTGATCTTCGAATGCTTAGCGCATGCCTCGTCGGCACCGCCTGGAGTCGTCGTTGATGGAACGCATGCCTCGTCGGCACCGCCTGTGGTCGTCGTTGATGGGACGCATGCCTCGTCGGCACCGCCCGTGGATCTCTGCTTGGTCTTCGAATGCTTGGCGCATGCCTCGTCGGCATCGCCTGGGGTCCTCGCTGATGAGACGGCTGCCTCGTCGGCACCGCCTGTCGATCTTTGCTCGGTCTTCGAATGCTTAGCGCATGCCTCTTCGGCATCGCCTGGGGTCATTGCCGATTAGACGCATGCCTCGTTGGCACCGCCTGTCGATCTTTGCTCGGTCTTCGTATGCTTAGCGCATGCCTCGTCGGCACCGCCTGGGGTCATCGCTGATGAGACGCATGCCTCGTCGGCACCGCCTGTGGTCGCGGTCGTCGTCATCGCGTGTGTAGTACTAGCGTTGTCCACTTCGCTAGTCGCTGTCCTACATCCGGGAAATGCATCCTGCCCCGCCGTTGTGGCGCGGATGGTGGATCGACGACCTGTGGGACTGGTTAAAGAAGCTGGGGACAATTGCAAAAAGTCAGTGCCGCAGTGTAGGGCGGCTTGGACGGCACACAAGAAGTCGATACCCAAAATCACGTCATCGACGACGGTAGGCAATACTAGGAAAGGTATACACGCAACCTTCTCACCCAATTGCACCGCCGCGATAAGTGACTTGCAAAACATAGTGTGACTTCCATCCGCCATCCTGATTCTAGCACGCACATCCCGAAGGCCTGACTCGCCGAGCTAATCAACTACCCCCTCGCTGATGAAACTCTTCGTCGCTGCAGTGTCGATGGTAGCTAGTCTCTCCTGCCCCTCGATCACGACTCTTGCCACGATGCGCGCCCGCTCCACTCTCATAGCTGGACCTAATCCCGGGACTGGTTGCCGGCTGCTCCCACCTGGTCCTGGGGCAAGTGGGGCCGCTGTCCGTTTCCCGATGGCGTACCGCAACACTGGATTGTCCTCACGTCTCTCTTACCACACCGCCAGCAGAAGTAAACCTGTCGATTCCGGCACTCCCGCATCATATGACCGATCTCATCGCACCGCCTGCAAGCCCGTTGCACGTCGATCGGAGGTCCGGTTTCTTGCATCATTCTGTTGACGGCGGGTGGTTCACCAGCGCTAGACCCGGTCGGTTGGTCCCGGAAAGGATTACGCGGCCTGGTCGTCGACTGCGCATTGGCTGCCATAGCCCCCGTTGAGGTTGCTGTGAAAACTGTCGCCGCGGGTTTAGGTTGAAGGCTTTGACGCTCCCGATCCCGTACGAACTCGAAACTCGTGGCGAACTGCATCAACTGGTTTAGAGAAATCGCCTCGTAACGGCGAATATACAGCTGATATTCTGGCAACAAGTTTTCGTAGGCTCGGTCCAGTTCCTGTGCTCCTGTGTATTCTGCTCGCTTCATGAGCAAGCGCAGCTCCACGATGTAAGTCTTGAATGGCTCGCCGGGTCTCTGTTGTCTTGCTCGTATTTGGTCTTCTAGCCGTTGGAAATATCGAGGGGGTAAATAGAAATCGAGGAATTCCCTTTTAAATTTGGCCCAACTCGACCCTTGCAATCGACTAACCCGGAACCAGTCACTAGCACTCCCTGTGAGCAGTTCTGGAATAGCTATTGACAGGTGGGCCAAGTCGATTACATGGGCAGCTGCTCTCTCCTCCACGCGCTCAACAAAACTTAAGGGGTCGGACTCGCCGACAAAAAGAATTCCCCAACGATGCACTTTCTCCGCGATGGTACGATAGGGTGCTTCTGTGCGGACCGTGACGTGAGCGGTGGGGGACGGGCTACGATTTCCCCGTGAGTCTCGGGTAACTGCCGAAGTGCCTGGCGGCTTCTCCCCCGGGGCCGTAACGACTATGTGTGGATTGACCCCGGTTTTCGGTGAAGCGCTACGCAAACGGGGTTTTGTTTCTCGGTCGCCCTGCTCGGACCCGGAACCATCGGCGAATTGTTGCTCCAACTCGACCAACCTTGTCATCACATGCTCGGCGTGCGCGCTCTGTGAAACGAAAGATGCCAAGCGGCCTCGAAGCTGAACTACCGTGCCTTCTGTGTCGAGGCCAAACTCGTCGAGCATGGGCAACAGCTCTTCCTTCTTCCTGTAGTAGACCCAACTAACACCAACCATGTTGTTATTGAAAATCTCGATCTAGTCAAATCTCTAAGATAAGACGTTATTCAAGAATACGCGCAAAAAATATCGAAGAGTAGTCAGCGTAGCACCCATTCTTAAAAATCGCGCCCAAAAATTCTTTTGTTCGGTACGAGGACTTCGGAAGATTTATCTTTACGATTGTTCACTTGGCTAGCTGCGTATGTCTGTTCACTTTGAAGGTCTGAATTTTCTTGAACACGTGGCTTGGTTGCGTAAGACTGTTAGTGTTGAAGCACCGAGCTTGAATGTTAACAAAGGCTCAGCTATGTATGTCTGTCCGCGTTGAAGCACCGAAATGGAATGTTCACTTTCTCGAGGTGTGCGCCTGATCGCGTCGAAGGATCGAACTTTTGTTGCCACTTTGGTTTAACTCTGTAGGACGGATCGTTGAAGGTCTGTACCGAAGTGTCACTTTAGCTTAGCTATGTAGGTTCTGATAGCGTTGAAGGTCTATGCGTAACTGTCACTTTGGCTTAGCTATGTCGATCCGATCGCGTTGAGGGTCTATGCGTAACTGTCCCTTTGGCTTAGCTATGTCGATCCGATCGCGTTGAGGGTCTATGCGTAACTTTCACTTTGACTTAGCTATGTCGATCCGATCGCGTTGAAGGTCTATGCGTAACTATTCTTTGACTTAGCTATGTCGATCCGATCGCGTTGAAGGTCTATGCGTAACTCTCACTCAGGCTCAGCTATGTAGGTTCTGATCGCGTTGAAGGCCTATGCGTAACTGTTTCCTCGTTGTCCTCGCGTGACGCTTTTATGCCTATGCTCGCAAGCGTCGACGTCGGCAGAGGTTGTTGGCTGCGCTGCCGACGTCTAGCGGCAGAATTCTCTATGAAAAATTCTGCTCGCGGGGTTTTGTGGCGCCCGTCCTTGTAGCGACAGAGCTCGCTCGGAGACATCTGCTCGCTCTTGTAGCCCGCGATGTTGCTTTTTTTTTTCTCTCTGCTTCTCTGCTGCCGTTGTAGTTGTCGCTCTGCTCCTTCGTTTCGCTGGAAAACAACAAAAAATTATTCCCCAAGATGCGATCCCTAACTGATAAACTTCGAGCACGTGGCTATTGGTCAAAAAAAATTCCTATTGGGTCAACAAAATTCTGTTGCGTGCTCGAATGAAATCTCTACGGGATTTAATGTGTCCCCGTAGCTAAGGATGAAGTTTCGTTGGCGTCGTGTTGCTGGGTTTTTCTTTGTGTACTTGTCATGTTCTGTTTTGCTTTCCTAGGTTTTTAAGCACTTTTCTGGGTCTTTTCTGGACGAGATCGGGGTGTTTTTGACTTTTCTGGCGGCTCCCTATGACTATGTTCCCCATTTTGTTAGTAAAACTGACAAAATTTGGGGGGAAAATATATATAGAAATTTCTATGTCTGGGGTGGAAAAATATATGCAATATATATAGACAATAATAATAAAAAAAACTTCGTATATATAATTATATGTAGCCATTAAAAATGAATCTGAGCTAAGAATATAATAACGATGCGTGCGGGGGCGTGGCTTTGGTAATTCTTGTCTAAAAAAAAAAATAAAAAAATGCCGATCTCTATGCTCAAGGTGGAATACTTTGTCTCCGAGTCCCTGCTCGGGCGCCATCTGTAACGAAGCTTTTCCAGCCGAGGTCGACGTCTCAGTCCGGCCAGGGCCATTTACAGAAAATTTGTAAATTTCTGGGACAACAGGAGGAGCTACGGGGGCGCAAGAGGGTATGCGTGCGCTCTCGTAAGGATCGGCATGATTCCCTATTCTTCTTTGCCCTAGTACAACTGGTCAACCCAGGCGGTCGTGGCACCCTACCGTCGGGCGCAAGGGAGGATCCCCCAGACTTTAGTCCGTGGAGACACCTCATTGAGCCTCCCGGCAATGTACATACGCTGCATCCGGGCCAGGTCCCAGCCCGACCGGTACCAAAGGTGATCGTAGAGGGACGTAGGGGCAACGCCCTTTATGGTCCCGACCGCGACACCCTTGGCGCCGTGTCAGACTGCGCCAAGGACCGGACTCCTCCAAAGGCTGGCCAAGATCTTGCAGGATGGCAGAGGTATCACAGGAGATGTAGGGGCAACGCCATGATCTCGCCATGATGCCCCGACCACCTTGCCCGATCCAGGCCAGGTTACGTCCAGTTGTCCTGCCACCTGAAAAACCCTTTAAACCCAAGAGTAGAAAATATTTGCCCGCATCGTTATAATTTTTATTCTTTCTTCAAAAAAATAAGGCAGGGGAATCGCAGCGCATGGGGGTTTTTCTTTTGTTGCTCCCGATGCGAAAAGGTCAGGTTAACTACGAATTGACAAACGCTTACCGCAGATCAAAGTACTTAAATTTTCTCCCTCGTGGCAGCACCAGCCACTGTGCCTCTCCTGGTACCACTCCCAACAGACGCGGGCGCCGTAGGTAGCGTCGCGCGTTGCCTCGCTGTGGGTAGTGGCGTCGTCGCTGCCGGCGCGGTAGCGGTCGTCGCGTTGGCGGCGAACTGTGCGGTAGCTGTTGTTGTTGCTGGTGCAGAGGCAGCGGCGGCTCACACCTAGCACTCACACACACACACACGTTTTGGTTGGCGGCGTCCCCCTCAACACACAATCCCACGCTGTCACTGGCAAGTTGTCCTCGTCGTTGTCGCTGTTGCTGTTCCCTCGTTGTCGCTGTTCGCTGTCTGGTTGTCGTCTCCTTCATGCACTTGCACCACTTGTCATTTTCACTGTCACTTTGTAATTTTCCCGCACAATGCATCTGCACTTTGTGAGTCAGCCAGAAAAGTGACCTTGTCCGCCAACACGTCTGCACACTTCCAGCTCACCAGAAAAGTGACGCTCCCGCCGCATGATGGCCGCCGATCGCCGATATCAACCCTCCTGATATCGATACTGCTATCCAATGTTGCCACCCTTGCAAAATGAGCGAAATGTGGATCATCGTCCTAAAGGTGGACGATGACCTAAAGATCGAAATGAACTATCGGCTCCATGCCGAATGACTAGTTCTCGATTATAGTTCGGTTCTTACGAACTATTGGCTCCGTGCCGTAAAAAATGTAGGTGGCTTCATGACATAAAAGTAAATATTGTGGGGTCAGCGGAATGCTGCCTCACACCCCCCTTTACTTCGGGGGAGAAAACGAAAACCTCGTGATCATAGCTGGGCATGCTCCTCCGTCTCTTGTGTAATGCCCGTGGTCGCAGTCTGGGTCTCGGTAGTCATTAGGATGGTTCCCCCGAAGGGGCGGGGACGTTGAGATGGCACGCCATCTTCAAGTGGCCCCCGTGAACATCGATGGATATTTCCCTGGGTTTCTTTATCCCTTTTCTCCGTAGCACTGCCCGTGGTAGCGGTCGGGAAGACGCCGACTTCTCCGGAACCGCCCGTGGGCGCAGTCATGGTCATTTTCGAGTGATTAGTGCATGTCTCGTCGACACCGCCTGGGGTCGTCGTTGATGGGACGCATGCCTCGTCGGCACCGCCTGTGGATCTCTGCTTGGTCTTCGAATGCTTGGCGCATGCCTCGTCGGCACCGCCTGGGGTCGTCGTTGATGGGACGCATGCCTCGTCGGCACCGCCCGTGGATCTCTGCTTGGTCTTCGAATGCTTAGCGCATGCCTCTTCGGCATCGCCTGGGGTCATTGCCGATTAGACGCATGCCTCGTTGGCACCGCCTGTCGATCTTTGCTCGGTCTTCGTATGCTTAGCGCATGCCTCGTCGGCACCGCCTGGGGTCATCGCTGATGAGACGCATGCCTCGTCGGCACCGCCTGTGGTCGCGGTCGTCGTCATCGCGTGTGTAGTACTAGCGTTGTCCACTTCGCTAGTCGCTGTCCTACATCCGGGAAATGCATCCTGCCCCACCGTTGTGGCGCGGATGGTGGATCGACGACCTGTGGGACTGGTTAAAGAAGCTGGGGACAATTGCAAAAAGTCAGTGCCGCAGTGTAGGGCGGCTTGGACGGCACACAAGAAGTCGATACCCAAAATCACGTCATCGACGACGGTAGGCAATACTAGGAAAGGTATACACGCAACCTTCTCACCCAATTGCACCGCCGCGATAAGTGACTTGCAAAACATAGTGTGACTTCCATCCGCCATCCTGATTCTAGCACGCACATCCCGAAGGCCTGACTCGCCGAGCTAATCAACTACCCCCTCGCTGATGAAACTCTTCGTCGCTGCAGTGTCGATGGTAGCTAGTCTCTCCTGCCCCTCGATCACGACTCTTGCCACGATGCGCGCCCGCTCCACTCTCATAGCTGGACCTAATCCCGGGACTGGTTGCCGGATGCTCCCACCTGGTCCTGGGGCAAGTGGGGCCGCTGTCCGTTTCCCGATGGCGTACCGCAACACTGGATTGTCCTCACGTCTCTCTTACCACACCGCCAGCAGAAGTAAACCTGTCGATTCCGGCACTCCCGCATCATATGACCGATCTCATCGCACCGCCTGCAAGCCCGTTGCACGTCGATCGGAGGTCCGGTTTCTTGCATCATTCTGTTGACGGCGGGTGGTTCACCAGCGCTAGACCCGGTCGGTTGGTCCCGGAAAGGATTACGCGGCCTGGTCGTCGACTGCGCATTGGCTGCCATAGCCCCCGTTGAGGTTGCTGTGAAAACTGTCGCCGCGGGTTTAGGTTGAAGGCTTTGACGCTCCCGATCCCGTACGAACTCGAAACTCGTGGCGAACTGCATCAACTGGTTTAGAGAAATCGCCTCGTAACGGCGAATATACAGCTGATATTCTGGCAACAAGTTTTCGTAGGCTCGGTCCAGTTCCTGTGCTCCTGTGTATTCTGCTCGCTTCATGAGCAAGCGCAGCTCCACGATGTAAGTCTTGAATGGCTCGCCGGGTCTCTGTTGTCTTGCTCGTATTTGGTCTTCTAGCCGTTGGAAATATCGAGGGGGTAAATAGAAATCGAGGAATTCCCTTTTAAATTTGGCCCAACTCGACCCTTGCAATCGACTAACCCGGAACCAGTCACTAGCACTCCCTGTGAGCAGTTCTGGAATAGCTTTTGACAGGTGGGCCAAGTCGATTACATGGGCAGCTGCTCTCTCCTCCACGCGCTCAACAAAACTTAAGGGGTCGGACTCGCCGACAAAAAGAATTCCCCAACGATGCACTTTTTCCGCGATGGTACGATAGGGTGCTTCTGTGCGGACCGTGACGTGAGCGGTGGGGGACGGGCTACGATTTCCCCGTGAGTCTCGGGTAACTGCCGAAGTGCCTGGCGGCTTCTCCCCCGTGGCCGTAACGACTATGTGTGGATTGACCCCGGTTTTCGGTGAAGCGCTACGCAAACGGGGTTTTGTTTCTCGGTCGCCCTGCTCGGACCCGGAACCATCGGCGAATTGTTGCTCCAACTCGACCAACCTTGTCATCACATGCTCGGCGTGCGCTCTCTGTGAAACGAAAGATGCCAAGCGGCCTCGAAGCTGAACTACCGTGCCTTCTGTGTCGAGGCCAAACTCGTCGAGCATGGGCAACAGCTCTTCCTTCTTCCTGTAGTAGACCCAACTAACACCAACCATGTTGTTATTGAAAATCTCGATCTAGTCAAATCTCTAAGATAAACCAACTCGAACTTGCTCGATAACTATTTGGGCGGAAACTGTCGCAGCGAAAAAAAGGAGGTGTGTACTCAAAAAGAAAAATGTGCGCGAGGATTGTTCTTCGGTGTGGAAACTGTACTTGGAAACTTTTCACTAAATGCTGCGTGGCGTAGCAGACGTTATTCAAGAATACGCGCAAAAAATATCGAAGAGTAGTCAGCGTAGCACCCATTCTTAAAAATCGCGCCCAAAAATTCTTTTGTTCGGTACGAGGACTTCGGAAGATTTATCTTTACGATTGTTCACTTGGCTAGCTGCGTATGTCTGTTCACTTTGAAGGTCTGAATTTTCTTGAACACGTGGCTTGGTTGCGTAAGACTGTTAGTGTTGAAGCACCGAGCTTGAATGTTAACAAAGGCTCAGCTATGTATGTCTGTCCGCGTTGAAGCACCGAAATGGAATGTTCACTTTCTCGAGGTGTGCGCCTGATCGCGTCGAAGGATCGAACTTTTGTTGCCACTTTGGTTTAACTCTGTAGGACGGATCGTTGAAGGTCTGTACCGAAGTGTCACTTTAGCTTAGCTATGTAGGTTCTGATAGCGTTGAAGGTCTATGCGTAACTGTCACTTTGGCTTAGCTATGTCGATCCGATCGCGTTGAGGGTCTATGCGTAACTGTCCCTTTGGCTTAGCTATGTCGATCCGATCGCGTTGAGGGTCTATGCGTAACTTTCACTTTGACTTAGCTATGTCGATCCGATCGCGTTGAAGGTCTATGCGTAACTATTCTTTGACTTAGCTATGTCGATCCGATCGCGTTGAAGGTCTATGCGTAACTCTCACTCAGGCTCAGCTATGTAGGTTCTGATCGCGTTGAAGGCCTATGCGTAACTGTTTCCTCGTTGTCCTCGCGTGACGCTTTTATGCCTATGCTCGCAAGCGTCGACGTCGGCAGAGGTTGTTGGCTGCGCTGCCGACGTCTAGCGGCAGAATTCTCTATGAAAAATTCTGCTCGCGGGGTTTTGTGGCGCCCGTCCTTGTAGCGACAGAGCTCGCTCGGAGACATCTGCTCGCTCTTGTAGCCCGCGATGTTGCTTTTTTTTTTCTCTCTGCTTCTCTGCTGCCGTTGTAGTTGTCGCTCTGCTCCTTCGTTTCGCTGGAAAACAACAAAAAATTATTCCCCAAGATGCGATCCCTAACTGATAAACTTCGAGCACGTGGCTATTGGTCAAAAAAAATTCCTATTGGGTCAACAAAATTCTGTTGCGTGCTCGAATGAAATCTCTACGGGATTTAATGTGTCCCCGTAGCTAAGGATGAAGTTTCGTTGGCGTCGTGTTGCTGGGTTTTTCTTTGTGTACTTGTCATGTTCTGTTTTGCTTTCCTAGGTTTTTAAGCACTTTTCTGGGTCTTTTCTGGACGAGATCGGGGTGTTTTTGACTTTTCTGGCGGCTCCCTATGACTATGTTCCCCATTTTGTTAGTAAAACTGACAAAATTTGGGGGGAAAATATATATAGAAATTTCTATGTCTGGGGTGGAAAAATATATGCAATATATATAGACAATAATAATAAAAAAAACTTCGTATATATAATTATATGTAGCCATTAAAAATGAATCTGAGCTAAGAATATAATAACGATGCGTGCGGGGGCGTGGCTTTGGTAATTCTTGTCTAAAAAAAAAAATAAAAAAATGCCGATCTCTATGCTCAAGGTGGAATACTTTGTCTCCGAGTCCCTGCTCGGGCGCCATCTGTAACGAAGCTTTTCCAGCCGAGGTCGACGTCTCAGTCCGGCCAGGGCCATTTACAGAAAATTTGTAAATTTCTGGGACAACAGGAGGAGCTACGGGGGCGCAAGAGGGTATGCGTGCGCTCTCGTAAGGATCGGCATGATTCCCTATTCTTCTTTGCCCTAGTACAACTGGTCAACCCAGGCGGTCGTGGCACCCTACCGTCGGGCGCAAGGGAGGATCCCCCAGACTTTAGTCCGTGGAGACACCTCATTGAGCCTCCCGGCAATGTACATACGCTGCATCCGGGCCAGGTCCCAGCCCGACCGGTACCAAAGGTGATCGTAGAGGGACGTAGGGGCAACGCCCTTTATGGTCCCGACCGCGACACCCTTGGCGCCGTGTCAGACTGCGCCAAGGACCGGACTCCTCCAAAGGCTGGCCAAGATCTTGCAGGATGGCAGAGGTATCACAGGAGATGTAGGGGCAACGCCATGATCTCGCCATGATGCCCCGACCACCTTGCCCGATCCAGGCCAGGTTACGTCCAGTTGTCCTGCCACCTGAAAAACCCTTTAAACCCAAGAGTAGAAAATATTTGCCCGCATCGTTATAATTTTTATTCTTTCTTCAAAAAAATAAGGCAGGGGAATCGCAGCGCATGGGGGTTTTTCTTTTGTTGCTCCCGATGCGAAAAGGTCAGGTTAACTACGAATTGACAAACGCTTACCGCAGATCAAAGTACTTAAATTTTCTCCCTCGTGGCAGCACCAGCCACTGTGCCTCTCCTGGTACCACTCCCAACAGACGCGGGCGCCGTAGGTAGCGTCGCGCGTTGCCTCGCTGTGGGTAGTGGCGTCGTCGCTGCCGGCGCGGTAGCGGTCGTCGCGTTGGCGGCGAACTGTGCGGTAGCTGTTGTTGTTGCTGGTGCAGAGGCAGCGGCGGCTCACACCTAGCACTCACACACACGAACACGTTTTGGTTGGCGGCGTCCCCCTCAACACACAATCCCACGCTGTCACTGGCAAGTTGTCCTCGTCGTTGTCGCTGTTGCTGTTCCCTCGTTGTCGCTGTTCGCTGTCTGGTTGTCGTCTCCTTCATGCACTTGCACCACTTGTCATTTTCACTGTCACTTTGTAATTTTCCCGCACAATGCATCTGCACTTTGTGAGTCAGCCAGAAAAGTGACCTTGTCCGCCAACACGTCTGCACACTTCCAGCTCACCAGAAAAGTGACGCTCCCGCCGCATGATGGCCGCCGATCGCCGATATCAACCCTCCTGATATCGATACTGCTATCCAATGTTGCCACCCTTGCAAAATGAGCGAAATGTGGATCATCGTCCTAAAGGTGGACGATGACCTAAAGATCGAAATGAACTATCGGCTCCATGCCGAATGACTAGTTCTCGATTATAGTTCGGTTCTTACGAACTATTGGCTCCGTGCCGTAAAAAATGTAGGTGGCTTCATGACATAAAAGTAAATATTGTGGGGTCAGCGGAATGCTGCCTCACACCCCCCTTTACTTCGGGGGAGAAAACGAAAACCTCGTGATCATAGCTGGGCATGCTCCTCCGTCTCTTGTGTAATGCCCGTGGTCGCAGTCTGGGTCTCGGTAGTCATTAGGATGGTTCCCCCGAAGGGGCGGGGACGTTGAGATGGCACGCCATCTTCAAGTGGCCCCCGTGAACATCGATGGATATTTCCCTGGGTTTCTTTATCCCTTTTCTCCGTAGCACTGCCCGTGGTAGCGGTCGGGAAGACGCCGACTTCTCCGGAACCGCCCGTGGGCGCAGTCATGGTCATTTTCGAGTGATTAGTGCATGTCTCGTCGACACCGCCTGGGGTCGTCGTTGATGGGACGCATGCCTCGTCGGCACCGCCTGTGGATCTCTGCTTGGTCTTCGAATGCTTGGCGCATGCCTCGTCGGCACCGCCTGGGGTCGTCGTTGATGGGACGCATGCCTCGTCGGCACCGCCCGTGGATCTCTGCTTGGTCTTCGAATGCTTAGCGCATGCCTCGTCAGCACCGCCTGGGGTCGTCGTTGATGGGACGCATGCCTCGTCGGCACAGCCTGTGGATCTCTGCTTGGTCTTCGAATGCTTGGCGCATGCCTCGTCGGCACCGCCTGGGGTCGTCGTTGATGGGACGCATGCCTCGTCGGCACCGCCCGTGGATCTCTGCTTGGTCTTCGAATGCTTAGCGCATGCCTCGTCGGCACCGCCTGGGGTCGTCGTCAATGGGACGCATGCCTCGTCGGCACCGCCCGTGGATCTCTGCTTGATCTTCGAATGCTTAGCGCATGCCTCGTCGGCACCGCCTGGAGTCGTCGTTGATGGAACGCATGCCTCGTCGGCACCGCCTGTGGTCGTCGTTGATGGGACGCATGCCTCGTCGGCACCGCCCGTGGATCTCTGCTTGGTCTTCGAATGCTTGGCGCATGCCTCGTCGGCATCGCCTGGGGTCCTCGCTGATGAGACGGCTGCCTCGTCGGCACCGCCTGTCGATCTTTGCTCGGTCTTCGAATGCTTAGCGCATGCCTCTTCGGCATCGCCTGGGGTCATTGCCGATTAGACGCATGCCTCGTTGGCACCGCCTGTCGATCTTTGCTCGGTCTTCGTATGCTTAGCGCATGCCTCGTCGGCACCGCCTGGGGTCATCGCTGATGAGACGCATGCCTCGTCGGCACCGCCTGTGGTCGCGGTCGTCGTCATCGCGTGTGTAGTACTAGCGTTGTCCACTTCGCTAGTCGCTGTCCTACATCCGGGAAATGCATCCTGCCCCGCCGTTGTGGCGCGGATGGTGGATCGACGACCTGTGGGACTGGTTAAAGAAGCTGGGGACAATTGCAAAAAGTCAGTGCCGCAGTGTAGGGCGGCTTGGACGGCACACAAGAAGTCGATACCCAAAATCACGTCATCGACGACGGTAGGCAATACTAGGAAAGGTATACACGCAACCTTCTCACCCAATTGCACCGCCGCGATAAGTGACTTGCAAAACATAGTGTGACTTCCATCCGCCATCCTGATTCTAGCACGCACATCCCGAAGGCCTGACTCGCCGAGCTAATCAACTACCCCCTCGCTGATGAAACTCTTCGTCGCTGCAGTGTCGATGGTAGCTAGTCTCTCCTGCCCCTCGATCACGACTCTTGCCACGATGCGCGCCCGCTCCACTCTCATAGCTGGACCTAATCCCGGGACTGGTTGCCGGCTGCTCCCACCTGGTCCTGGGGCAAGTGGGGCCGCTGTCCGTTTCCCGATGGCGTACCGCAACACTGGATTGTCCTCACGTCTCTCTTACCACACCGCCAGCAGAAGTAAACCTGTCGATTCCGGCACTCCCGCATCATATGACCGATCTCATCGCACCGCCTGCAAGCCCGTTGCACGTCGATCGGAGGTCCGGTTTCTTGCATCATTCTGTTGACGGCGGGTGGTTCACCAGCGCTAGACCCGGTCGGTTGGTCCCGGAAAGGATTACGCGGCCTGGTCGTCGACTGCGCATTGGCTGCCATAGCCCCCGTTGAGGTTGCTGTGAAAACTGTCGCCGCGGGTTTAGGTTGAAGGCTTTGACGCTCCCGATCCCGTACGAACTCGAAACTCGTGGCGAACTGCATCAACTGGTTTAGAGAAATCGCCTCGTAACGGCGAATATACAGCTGATATTCTGGCAACAAGTTTTCGTAGGCTCGGTCCAGTTCCTGTGCTCCTGTGTATTCTGCTCGCTTCATGAGCAAGCGCAGCTCCACGATGTAAGTCTTGAATGGCTCGCCGGGTCTCTGTTGTCTTGCTCGTATTTGGTCTTCTAGCCGTTGGAAATATCGAGGGGGTAAATAGAAATCGAGGAATTCCCTTTTAAATTTGGCCCAACTCGACCCTTGCAATCGACTAACCCGGAACCAGTCACTAGCACTCCCTGTGAGCAGTTCTGGAATAGCTTTTGACAGGTGGGCCAAGTCGATTACATGGGCAGCTGCTCTCTCCTCCACGCGCTCAACAAAACTTAAGGGGTCGGACTCGCCGTCAAAAAGAATTCCCCAACGATGCACTTTCTCCGCGATGGTACGATAGGGTGCTTCTGTGCGGACCGTGACGTGAGCGGTGGGGGACGGGCTACGATTTCCCCGTGAGTCTCGGATAACTGCCGAAGTGCCTGGCGGCTTCTCCCCCGGGGCCGTAACGACTATGTGTGGATTGACCCCGGTTTTCGGTGAAGCGCTACGCAAACGGGGTTTTGTTTCTCGGTCGCCCTGCTCGGACCCGGAACCATCGGCGAATTGTTGCTCCAACTCGACCAACCTTGTCATCACATGCTCGGCGTGCGCGCTCTGTGAAACGAAAGATGCCAAGCGGCCTCGAAGCTGAACTACCGTGCCTTCTGTGTCGAGGCCAAACTCGTCGAGCATGGGCAACAGCTCTTCCTTCTTCCTGTAGTAGACCCAACTAACACCAACCATGTTGTTATTGAAAATCTCGATCTAGTCAAATCTCTAAGATAAACCAACTCGAACTTGCTCGATAACTATTTGGGCGGAAACTGTCGCAGCGAAAAAAAGGAGGTGTGTACTCAAAAAGAAAAATGTGCGCGAGGATTGTTCTTCGGTGTGGAAACTGTACTTGGAAACTTTTCACTAAATGCTGCGTGGCGTAGCAGACGTTATTCAAGAATACGCGCAAAAAATATCGAAGAGTAGTCAGCGTAGCACCCATTCTTAAAAATCGCGCCCAAAAATTCTTTTGTTCGGTACGAGGACTTCGGAAGATTTATCTTTACGATTGTTCACTTGGCTAGCTGCGTATGTCTGTTCACTTTGAAGGTCTGAATTTTCTTGAACACGTGGCTTGGTTGCGTAAGACTGTTAGTGTTGAAGCACCGAGCTTGAATGTTAACAAAGGCTCAGCTATGTATGTCTGTCCGCGTTGAAGCACCGAAATGGAATGTTCACTTTCTCGAGGTGTGCGCCTGATCGCGTCGAAGGATCGAACTTTTGTTGCCACTTTGGTTTAACTCTGTAGGACGGATCGTTGAAGGTCTGTACCGAAGTGTCACTTTAGCTTAGCTATGTAGGTTCTGATAGCGTTGAAGGTCTATGCGTAACTGTCACTTTGGCTTAGCTATGTCGATCCGATCGCGTTGAGGGTCTATGCGTAACTGTCCCTTTGGCTTAGCTATGTCGATCCGATCGCGTTGAGGGTCTATGCGTAACTTTCACTTTGACTTAGCTATGTCGATCCGATCGCGTTGAAGGTCTATGCGTAACTATTCTTTGACTTAGCTATGTCGATCCGATCGCGTTGAAGGTCTATGCGTAACTCTCACTCAGGCTCAGCTATGTAGGTTCTGATCGCGTTGAAGGCCTATGCGTAACTGTTTCCTCGTTGTCCTCGCGTGACGCTTTTATGCCTATGCTCGCAAGCGTCGACGTCGGCAGAGGTTGTTGGCTGCGCTGCCGACGTCTAGCGGCAGAATTCTCTATGAAAAATTCTGCTCGCGGGGTTTTGTGGCGCCCGTCCTTGTAGCGACAGAGCTCGCTCGGAGACATCTGCTCGCTCTTGTAGCCCGCGATGTTGCTTTTTTTTTTCTCTCTGCTTCTCTGCTGCCGTTGTAGTTGTCGCTCTGCTCCTTCGTTTCGCTGGAAAACAACAAAAAATTATTCCCCAAGATGCGATCCCTAACTGATAAACTTCGAGCACGTGGCTATTGGTCAAAAAAAATTCCTATTGGGTCAACAAAATTCTGTTGCGTGCTCGAATGAAATCTCTACGGGATTTAATGTGTCCCCGTAGCTAAGGATGAAGTTTCGTTGGCGTCGTGTTGCTGGGTTTTTCTTTGTGTACTTGTCATGTTCTGTTTTGCTTTCCTAGGTTTTTAAGCACTTTTCTGGGTCTTTTCTGGACGAGATCGGGGTGTTTTTGACTTTTCTGGCGGCTCCCTATGACTATGTTCCCCATTTTGTTAGTAAAACTGACAAAATTTGAGGGGAAAATATATATAGAAATTTCTATGTCTGGGGTGGAAAAATATATGCAATATATATAGACAATAATAATAAAAAAAACTTCGTATATATAATTATATGTAGCCATTAAAAATGAATCTGAGCTAAGAATATAATAACGATGCGTGCGGGGGCGTGGCTTTGGTAATTCTTGTCTAAAAAAAAAAATAAAAAAATGCCGATCTCTATGCTCAAGGTGGAATACTTTGTCTCCGAGTCCCTGCTCGGGCGCCATCTGTAACGAAGCTTTTCCAGCCGAGGTCGACGTCTTAGTCCGGCCAGGGCCATTTACAGAAAATTTGTAAATTTCTGGGACAACAGGAGGAGTTACGGGGGCGCAAGAGGGTATGCGTGCGCTCTCGTAAGGATCGGCATGATTCCCTATTCTTCTTTGCCCTAGTACAACTGGTCAACCCAGGCGGTCGTGGCACCCTACCGTCGGGCGCAAGGGAGGATCCCCCAGACTTTAGTCCGTGGAGACACCTCATTGAGCCTCCCGGCAATGTACATACGCTGCATCCGGGCCAGGTCCCAGCCCGACCGGTACCAAAGGTGATCGTAGAGGGACGTAGGGGCAACGCCCTTTATGGTCCCGACCGCGACACCCTTGGCGCCGTGTCAGACTGCGCCAAGGACCGGACTCCTCCAAAGGCTGGCCAAGATCTTGCAGGATGGCAGAGGTATCACAGGAGATGTAGGGGCAACGCCATGATCTCGCCATGATGCCCCGACCACCTTGCCCGATCCAGGCCAGGTTACGTCCAGTTGTCCTGCCACCTGAAAAACCCTTTAAACCCAAGAGTAGAAAATATTTGCCCGCATCGTTATAATTTTTATTCTTTCTTCAAAAAAATAAGGCAGGGGAATCGCAGCGCATGGGGGTTTTTCTTTTGTTGCTCCCGATGCGAAAAGGTCAGGTTAACTACGAATTGACAAACGCTTACCGCAGATCAAAGTACTTAAATTTTCTCCCTCGTGGCAGCACCAGCCACTGTGCCTCTCCTGGTACCACTCCCAACAGACGCGGGCGCCGTAGGTAGCGTCGCGCGTTGCCTCGCTGTGGGTAGTGGCGTCGTCGCTGCCGGCGCGGTAGCGGTCGTCGCGTTGGCGGCGAACTGTGCGGTAGCTGTTGTTGTTGCTGGTGCAGAGGCAGCGGCGGCTCACACCTAGCACTCACACACACGAACACGTTTTGGTTGGCGGCGTCCCCCTCAACACACAATCCCACGCTGTCACTGGCAAGTTGTCCTCGTCGTTGTCGCTGTTGCTGTTCCCTCGTTGTCGCTGTTCGCTGTCTGGTTGTCGTCTCCTTCATGCACTTGCACCACTTGTCATTTTCACTGTCACTTTGTAATTTTCCCGCACAATGCATCTGCACTTTGTGAGTCAGCCAGAAAAGTGACCTTGTCCGCCAACACGTCTGCACACTTCCAGCTCACCAGAAAAGTGACGCTCCCGCCGCATGATGGCCGCCGATCGCCGATATCAACCCTCCTGATATCGATACTGCTATCCAATGTTGCCACCCTTGCAAAATGAGCGAAATGTGGATCATCGTCCTAAAGGTGGACGATGACCTAAAGATCGAAATGAACTATCGGCTCCATGCCGAATGACTAGTTCTCGATTATAGTTCGGTTCTTACGAACTATTGGCTCCGTGCCGTAAAAAATGTAGGTGGCTTCATGACATAAAAGTAAATATTGTGGGGTCAGCGGAATGCTGCCTCACAAGGCAAGTGGATTTATTTTTTTATATTTTATGTTTGTCAGAAACCCTTTGAGAAAAACGTTCACGTGGAAGACAGAAAATCAAATAAACCTTTTATTGCGATGCCTTTTCTTTTAAAAAGGTAATAAATATTTTTAGTTAATTTCTTGGTCACGATTGCTGATGATTAGGTATAAATTAATTTTAATGTATTTTTTTTTATTTTTCTTTTCTTTTATCAGAATCGGCATTTATTATTATATTTAAAAACAAGTGGGAAAGGCTATAGTCGAGATCCCGACCATAGGATACCCGTTACTTATATCTATACATTATCGATTCAATCCTAATGTCATATTTACGTTCCCAGAACTAGTTGAAAATCTTAAGCATTCTAATAAGGTTTAACAATACAAAAACTATTGCATACTCTAGGGGGCACCTGTTGATTCAACAACTTAGACACGCAATAACTGCTGTTCTACTTGTCCGATCTTGTTGCGATTCAATGGGATAATAGATAATAGTAACAGATATCGGTTATTACCAAAAAATACGTATTATATGAAAAATTGTGGGTGAGGTGGTTTTTCGCGATTTGCGGGGGCGGAGGGGGGCGTGGCTTAAATTTGAAACAAACTTGATCTGCGTGAGGTATATGAAAATCTGTGTGACAAATTTGGTTATTCTATCTCTTATAGTCTCTGAGATCCTTGTGTTTATACAGACGGATGACCAGTTTTTCGCGTATTACGGGCGTGGAAGTAGGCGGGTCCAAAATTTTAAACAAACTTGACCTGCTCCAACGCATTTCTGATCTACGTGTGAAAGTTTGGTTACTCTATCTCTTATGGTCTCTGAGATCTAGGCGCTCACACAGACAGACAGACGGACAGACACACATGGCTATATCGACTCGGCTGTTGATGCTGATCAAGAATATATATACTTTATGTGGTCGGAGATGCCTCCTTCTACCTGTTACATACATTTCAACGAACACAATATACCCTTATACTTATTTTTTATAAGTAACGGGTATAATAAGAATTTGTTATTGGGCATTTATATATATTTAAATAAATGCCGGAAAATATGATTGCTAGAAATATAGTCAAAGCAGCTGTTTTCTTTTAGTTGGCATATATAACAACAAAAAGCTCTATCTAGTACAAAGCACACACACACACATCCCCACCAACATTGGCATGCCAGTCTAATAGGCTATTTCCACGACAGCACATTCGGCACATTCGACGCCATTTTCATCATCCGACCCGAATGTGGACTTCATTTCAGTACAAAATTCGGATGATCTTTTTGGGTCATCCAAAATGAATGTGCCGATTTTTTGCCAGTATTTTCAGTATTTTTTTATCGAACACCCGATGCTTATCGATATACTCTTGAAAAAAACCAATTATCACCTAACCCAGCTGTTTTGTGCAATAAAAACAGAAGGCAATTAATTTTCGCCAATTATAATTTCAATATAAATATTAAATTGTTGTTATTGTCAGCTTTTAATTATATGTGCACAGAAATCGAACAGCTGATTTATTCTGCTGATATGGCAAGTCCATTGAATGTGTCACATTTGGTCGTGGAAAGCCAAAATTGAGTCACATCCGAATGTGCTCGGATGAGCCAAAAGTGAGAGAGCCAGGGTATATGGCCCGATTCGAGAATATTTATTCTCGAAAATCCGAAAAACTTTATGAGTGTGTGAATATATAATTTTTATTGGAATACCACATCGGCCCTACCTGACCTGTGCTTTGACGTCATCAAATCTTTATGTGGCAAAGATTTTGACCAAAGAGTTTAAAATTCAGATTAGTTGTTAATTTTGTTAGTTTCAACGCGTGTTATAAACCTAGTTGTTCTTTAAATTAAAATATGTTTAAGTGTTGCAAGTACTTAATGAAGAAGCAAGAGAAAGAAAAACAAATTGCAAAATTTAATTCCCAATATTAAAAGGAAAAATTGGTTAAAGCTAAGAAAATAAAAAATTAATTAATTTAACGAAATCGATATAACAAAAGACAACCAAAAAAAAAAAATATATATTAGTTTCTATTTTTTTTTCATGTGCATTTGATTTGTGGTTTTGCTTTGATGTGCTTATTTTAAATTTACTTTTGCCTGTAGTCTTTATCGTTCGATAAGCAGAGCGTCGGCCGCTCTTTCATACTCGCAACCACAAAACAAAGAGACGAATAATAGCTGGGCAAGCAAAATCAAATGCAAACGATCAGCTGATGCATGCAAAACGCAACCTACACAGGTGCACAAAATTTATGCTTTGATTAATTATGTCGAGTAATATCTATATAATTTGAAGATATTTTGCATGAAGATATTTTATATGCATGAACATATTTATTATATTTATACTTTAATTATATTTGTATTTATAATTAACCCTCATTCACAGCAGCTCATAAATACTTGCAAATGTTAGTCGATATTATTATTAATGTATATTCCTAATGTTATGTTTTGTTTTCATAAGCTTGTTTATATAATTATGTCCGCTTAACTTTTAAGTTTTTTTCTGGAACCATGCATTGCCTAATGGAGGGTAAATAGCTAATCGAAGGCTTCTTTTAGGGATACTAATTAATTATATTTATTTGTGGACCTACACATGATCATGGCAGCGAGGGTTGTGTACCTAACACCAGTACAACAATAGTAGTCTTGGTTTCATATTGGCCTTCTTCTTACTTTCCTTTTCTAACTTTCAACAATTTCCTGTGCTTCCCTTAGTTCCGCTCCCAGTTTTGTAAAAAGTAGTATGCGATAGTTAATGAAGTATAATTCAACGAAATCGGAGCAAAGTATCAGGCGGTTAAAACATGAACCCGTTCTCA
The DNA here is from genome assembly GCA_951394115.2 of Drosophila phalerata. Classification (NCBI taxonomy): domain Eukaryota; kingdom Metazoa; phylum Arthropoda; class Insecta; order Diptera; family Drosophilidae; genus Drosophila; species Drosophila phalerata. The sequence goes on from OX596004.2 coordinate 12,831,588, forward strand.
TGCCACTGAGCAATAGCTGGGTAAGCAAGCGCATACTCCGATCCTGCAATACAACCCCATCAGCTCCTGAAAACATTTCGAACGTTATTCGTTACAGTAATTAATATTTAATTATATTTTATTTGGCGCCCGAACGTGAAGCCGAATAGAGAATTAGATTCAAATATGTTAGTTATTTGATTTTATTTCGTTTTGACACTAACGTATAAATTTTGCTCTCATCGTGTCAATAACACCCAGTGAAATAAATCCCTATGTAATTCCTAGACCCAATTCCAATCGTCCTCAGCTATAAACTTTTAGTTATTGGAAATCTCACTGATTCAAAATATCTATGAGAACCAAACTATGAAAAGATTGTAGCCAATACGCTGTGGTGAGATTATCAGGAATTATACTAGCTTCAAAATCTTGTCAAAAATGTGGTTCGAAAACGATCGGCCACGTGCACCATTAGCCAGTGCTTGCAAACTGATTACCAGAGCGACAAATACAGAGTAAATGAACATTCATTAAACCAACTATATTCCCCACCTGACATGACCAAAAACTCAGATGTACCTTTGCCAGAGCTTTCACAGCATTTGATTGTTAACTAGTCGGAGCATACTCGACTGTCGGAGACCCCGTACTTACTATCCAAAAGCAGCCACTGCTAAAAATTAAATAATATTTAAAATAAACTTAAAATAATTTATAGTTTATATGCCTTGATAGGGTCTTCTCTTAAACATTATTTATGAACACTAGTCGTACCATTTATCTAATTAAGTTACACTCGTTAAATCGCAAAGTCAATTTCAAAATCACTCGAAGACAACGCGCAAAAAAGAATTGAAGAAGAGCCAATGTCAAATAGACATTCATATGCGTAAAGCATTAGGAAGAGCGAGACAGCCATATACACAATTCTAAGATCTGTTAAGTGCACACATACATACATATTTAAGCACGCGACAAAACAAAAGAAGTTTCTAACTTAACATTATTATTTGGTCTTGTGAAGCATATGTAAAACATTAACAGTGATAAAACTAAAACTACACGTTTAGCATGCAAAATGTTGTAATAAATAAATAACCCAACACTTAATTCATATAGTAACATAATTGAAGCTCAAAATTTAGTTTAATAAATAAATAAATAAATAGTTTAATAGATAAATTTATTAAAAACATGAATTTACTTTGTAATTGAAATAACATTAAATTAACATAGAATTCTAACACAACATTTATATAACTGCCAATATAACATTATTTAAATAAAATGATTTAACAGGTATTCGATTCTTAATATGTTTATTCAATTTTAATTTTTTTTTTGTTTTTTTTTTTACGTTGGCTTTATTTATTGAATCTTCTCCAAGGGAGACTTACAATAAGTTTATCAAATCTTATATTTAAAGCTTAACTAACAGTCATGTTGACTTAATATGAACTACGGTGCCCCAAGTGTTTATTGCTGGGCTGGAAGGTCGTTTCGTTGAAGACGGGTTCGACTGCAAACCCGAGTTAATTGCCGAGCAAGAGGATTGGGGTGCAGGGATAACTTAATGTTGTAGCTCGCCTTTTGTCGTGCTATCTCATCTTTATCGTATATAACGTTCAAATCTCTATGAATGTTGTCGTTTCGAGCATACCACGGTGCCCCAGTGATAGTCCTCAATATTTTCGATTGTGCTCGCTGGATGATATCAATATTGCGACTGCACGCGTTTCCCCATAGCTGCGAGCCGTAGGTCCACACTGGTTTTATGGTGGAATTGTAGAGTAGGACCTTGTAGTCCAAACTGAGAGGAGATCGGGGGTTTAAAAGCCAATAAAGTTTATTGGCTTTCAGTTTAATCTGCGTTTTCTTTGCTTCAAGGTGACGACGCCAGGTGAGCCACCTATCAAGATGAACGCCAAGGTACGTTACTTCTTTGGCTTGTGGAAGTTGCCTATTAGAGAGTGTTAACGGAGGACATGTTTGCATGTTGAGAGTAAACGTGATGTCTTTACATTTTTGTTTATTTATTTTAATATGCTAGTCGGCTAGCCATTTCTCTACTACCGTTGCTTGAATGGGGCATCTGGAGCGACTAAGGATTGCGGTATCGTCTGCAAACGTAGATGTTGTTAGCCGCTCATTTATCGGGATGTCCGCTGTGTATATTACGTATAGTGTTGGTCCCAGAACACTTCCCTGAGGAACTCCAGCTTCTATAATGTGATCATTAGATGTAGTAGTGTTGCATCTAACATCGAAAGCCTGGGAGACGTCGAGGAATATTGCACTGCAGTATTCCCGATGTTCGTATGCTGTACATATTTCTGATGTTATTCGGTTGACTTGCTCGATAGTTCCATGCTTTTCTCTGAAGCCAAATTGATGTGTTGGGATTGCATTGCGTGTTATAAGATAAGGAATAATGCGCGTCAGTAGGCATTTTTCAAAAAGCTTAGACAAGCACGGTAGTAGACTAATTGGTCTATAAGATGGTGGTATTGTATGATCTTTTCCAGGTTTGGGTATCATTTAATGACCGACTTCTTCCATTTTTTTGGAAAGTAGCCAAGTGTTGTAATCGCGTTGAAAAGCTTACAGATGAGGGAAATAGCACAGTTTGGAAGCTCAATGATAATCTTTTGAGTTATTTGATCACAGCCTGGAGCTTTTTTTGGTTTCATCTGCTCTTTTACGACTTTTCCAATTTCGTTCGGACGGAACTGAGGTGGTTCAGGCTCGCCTGGATTATGAGATGCACAGGAAGAAAGTACGAATGAATTTGTTGCGGGATTTGGTTGGAATACATTACGTAGGTGAGTGGCAAATGTGTTGGCTCTGTCTATGTCGCTACGGGCCCAGCAGCCTGAGGAGTTTCTTATAGGCGTTACCGTTTCGATCGGCGCACTTAGCGTTGGGTGAGCCCTCCACAAAGGATGCTTGGTATTGGTTGGTGACAATTGCTCTATGTGTCCGCTTTAATGTTGAATTTCGGGGTAAGATCGAGGTGAGAGCTAATGTATATTTTGTACTTGAGCCAGTTGGTTCTGTGTGTTGTAAGTCAATTAGGATATTCCATATATTCCGGGGATTGGAGTAGATTTAATAACACGGGGGAATGGTCGGATGACAGATCCGAAAGTGCTTCGGCGCTTATTAGATTGCGTGGGATGTTTTTTGCCACAGGAAAATCTATTAAGCCTGTTTGTTTGTTAGGGTCTGCTGGCCAGTATGTAGGACTACCCGGGGAAACATAGTTGAGTTTGTTGCTTGGTTTTATGATTGCGTTGTATAACTGCCTTCCCTTAATGGTCACAAGGCGAGGGCCCCAGTGCGGGTTCGCATTGATCTTCAGAGATTGTAAAGCGGGGAGGACAGTATACTGCAGCAATAGTAAGATTGTTGATGTCCGATTGTACAGTTATAGATGTGGCTTGTAGATAGTTTTTCGCATACCTTTTGTGGAATTGATGTTTGATGCGGTTTCTTATTAGAATACCGGTTCCACAGTGTGCTTTTCCGTCCGGATGATCTGTGCCGTAGAATATATAGCCGTGAATTTGGAGGTTATATTTGTTAGTGAGATGCGTCTCAGAAAGCAGCATTACATCAATGTGTTTGTCGTTTAGGAATTGAGTAAGTTCAAGTTTATGCCGTGAAACACCGTTGGCGTTCCACAAAGATATTCGTAGAGGCGCCATTGATTATTTTGATTGTTGAGATGCAAGCATATGTATCAAGGTGTTTTGATTTTGCATAAGGTTTTGCATAGTTGATCTCATAAACGATATGAATTCCATCATACTTTGTTGTAGGGTGAAAATCATTGCTTCAATAGCTTTGTGACTGCTGCATGGGCTGCTGAGCGTTAACCATACTCAAATCTTCTTGGATTACACTAGGAGGTGCTGCTGAGGGAGATGGTTTTTGCAAGCCAGATTTTAAAGCACTTGTGAAAGAAATACCGTTTATATTGTTTATATTACCGTTTATAACTGCAGCTGGCAGGTGCTGTTGGTACTCGTCGGATACGGTTTTTTAGTTCCTTGTACACTGGACAGCCTCTGTAGTTCGCTGTGTGATTTTCACCGCAGTTGCCGCACTTTTTTGTATTAGGATCATCTTTGTTGACTGAGCAGGAGTCTGGGCCATGGGAGTCTCCACAGCCACACATACCGGACGCAACATGCAATACGACCTGGTATGCCCATATTCCTGGCAGTTCGAGCATTGAACTGGGCAGTTCCGCTTGTGTGGTTCCTCAACAGTGATCCGGCGATACAACAGGAGCTGTATCTTGTAGATCGGGTGCACTTCATTTTTCTTTGGAGCTTTACTGTCTGGCTCCAGCTCAACTTTGAAGAGAGGTTGCGGTATTTTATTTTTGTTTATTATATTTGTGACTCTCTTAGCGAGAAAGCCCTTTTCTTTTAACGCACTTGACATTTCGAAAGGGGGGACATCCGGTTCAATACCTTTAAGTACCACCTGCTGGCTTTTGCTGCTTTTTAGTTGATAAGTGTAGAAGCTTTTTTTAGCTTCATATAGATAACGGGAGATTTTACGGAAATGCTCCTCGTCTTTTGTTTGGAGCTTTATTTCGTGAATATTCCCTTTTATTAGAGGAATGACATGAAAATTGTTGTTTCCAATGAGATTAACAATCTCGTTCACCAGTGCGTTGGATATCTTCTCCCGAATGTATTTAGGTGGGGGCTTAAGTTTCTTTGGTCCATGTCCAGCTTCGGTAGGTTGTTCGTTGACAGTATCAGCCAGCGGCGCAAACCTATTGTTGGTGTTTATTGGGTCCCCAGCAGTTTGGTTTAAGTCACCGCGGTTTATTTTTGTTTTATTTCCCAGTATTTTTTGTGGGCTTAGTTTTCGCTTGGGTACTATTTGAAAGTAGCGATCCATTCCGGTCTGCCTAGCCGGAACCGTTGGTTTTGACGCTGCGCTTGCATTCGAAGCTGTAGTTGAGAAAGCTTGTGCTTGGTCAGCAGAAGATGGTACGACGACTGTTGACACAGTTAAAGTTGTTGTTGCTGAAGCGTCAGCTGCAGCGGCTTGTGAGGGCAAATTTGGTGGTGATAGTGGTTTATGCGGGCAGACGATCGGCATTGGAGAGGCACACTCTCTTTTGGCCAAAGAGAGTCGTCGCTCGTCTTGCTCGCGCTGACGTTGGGCACGGGTATCGTAGTGACTCATCGTAGTTAGCACTTGTTCAATACAAATTCTATTTGATTTGTTTATAGTTTATAGAATAGTTTTATTATATTTGCAAAACTAGTTTAGTGGTCGCGCTCATCGCACTAGGGTGCTCTTGGCCTAAATCTTGATTTTTACCGCACGTGGGTACTATTTAAATTTAGATTATTTCGGAGCGCTTTATAGAAACACGTCTGCACGGTCCGAAGGTTTTTTTGATTTTCATGTTTTCAAGTTATTCAAATCTTAATTACTGCCAACGCTCCAACATCGAAACAACAAAATTTATTTGAATATCTTGGTTATTTACTGTCCGATCGAAATGATATTTTCATCAAAAATCTATATCACTTTTCTCTTCGTCTGTGCAAAATCTTGAATCTCTAGCTTTTAAATTGCCCTTATAATTTGGATATGAAATTTTCTATGTCAATTTTAGGGGAGTAAAGGGGGCGTGGCCGATTTCTGAAACAAACTTGATCTGCTTGCAATATATCAGTTACAAGCCAATGCAAGCATTCGTGCGAACAGCAGATGGCCAAAAACAAGATATCATTGGCAAGATTTCAACGCCAGTGGAATTTCGTGGCGAAACCAAAACTATCTGTTTATTTATAGTGCCAACCCTTGCACAAAACCTAATACTAGGAATTGATTTCTGGAGGACATTTATTTTGCTTCCAATGTTTTTGATGCACAAAATACCAACCATATTGCTTCACTTAACATTGAAGATCTACTTCAAATTGCTTTAACTGAGGGGCAGAATTGCATTTGCACAGAAAGGATTAGGGAAAACAACTTGGCTTACCCATGATATTGAAATAGACAATTGTAAGCCAATCAAACTACGGCATTATGCAGTTTCACCTGCCGTAGAAAAACTCATGTATGCAGAACTCGATCGGATGCTAGAGTTAGGCGTAATTGAAGAGTCAGATAGTTCGTGGTCGTCTACTGTTGTTCTTGTACAAAAGCCGGGCAAAGTTACACTCTGTCTTGACAGCCGAAAAATAAACGAGGTGACCGTCAAGAGTGCATATCCAATGCCACTTATTGATGGAATTCTAAGCCGGGTTCCTCGATCTGAGTTTATTTCAAGCATCGATCTTAAAAATGCTTACTGGCAAATTCCCTTGACCCCCAGAGCGCGTGAAAAAACGGCTTTTACTGTGCCTGGCAGGCCACTATATCAATTTAAGGTTATGCCCTTTGGACTAACAAACGCTCCACAAACCATGTCCAAACTCATGGATAAAGTAATTCCACCAGATCTTCGTCATGAGATTTTTATTTATCTCGATGATCTTTTAATAGTATCCGAAACATTCGAAAGACATATAGTATTTCTCTGCTTAAACAACTGGCAACCAAATTGGCCTTAGCCGGTCTAACAATTAATGTTGGAAAAGTAAATTTTGCCTAAAAGAGGTCAAGTATTTAGGCCATGTTGATGGTCATGGCACCATTCAAACAGATCCTGAAAAAGTAGCCGCGATACGAGAGTTTCCAGTACCCAGATCATTGAAGCAGGTGCGGCGGTTCTTATGTACCACAGGGTGGTATCATAAGTTTATACATAATTATGCCGGTATTGCTGCCCCAATTTCAGATACTCTTAAACAAAAACGAAAGTTTGTGTGGGCTGAAGAAGCTCAAAAAGCATTTGATACTTTGAAAGAACATATGTGCAAGGCACCGGTACTACATAGTCCTGATTTTTCATTGCCATTTGCCATACATTGTGATGCGAGTCACACAGGCATTGGAGGGGTGTTAATGCAAATAGACAGCGAGGGTAATGATGTGCCGATCGCTTTTATGTCACACAAGCTGAATAAGTGTAAACGTAATTATTCAGTTACGGAGATAGAATGTCTTGCTGCTGTCATGTGCCTAAAAAAATTCCGTGCATACATTGAGGGGCATGCGTTTGCAATTTACACCGATCACGCCTCGCTAAAATGATTGATGTCTCAGACTGATTTGAGTTCTAGATTGGCGAGGTGGGCTCTTAAGCTTCAAGCTTTTAAATTAAAAATTGTTCATAGGAAAGGAAGCCAAAATATTGTGCCGGATGCACAGAAGATCTTTCCGCTCTTAGTTTTGATATTCATAGCATTGACCTACAATCTAAACATTTTAAGTCAGCAGCTTTTGACAATTTGAGAGCTAAAGTGAATAACAATCTGAAACATATGCCTGATCTTAAGATAGTTAACCATCTAATTTATCGTCGTGCAGAGCATTCCACAGGCGAAAAGATCGCTGACGATTCATGCTGGAAGTTATGGATACTTAAAGAGCTCATCACTGACATTTTAAAACAGTGTCACGAGCATCCTTTAGCAGCACATAACGGCATCACTATGACCTTAGAAAGAATACGTCGTCACTATTATTAGCCAAATTTAGTAAATTATGTTAAAGATTTTGTTAATAGATGCGATAGTTGCAAATGTAGTAAGAATTCTAATCAGACCTTAAGACCACCTCTTATTCACAACAAAGATACGCAACGAGCTTTTCAGAAATTATATGTAGATTTTTTGGGCCCCTATCCCCGCAGCAAAATGGGAAATATTGGCATATTTGTGGTAGTTGACCATTTGACTAAATATCCATTTTTAAAACCAGTTAAAAAAATTCACTACCGTATTTGGAGAAAGATATTTTTCATTGCTTTGGTGTTCCAGAAGTTAGTGTTTCTGATAATAGGGTACAATTAAAATCACATGTGTTTAATAGGTTGCTTCAGGAATATCAAGTGCAGCATAACTATACATGCCCCATACATGTATGCCCCACAAGCAAATTTATCGTAGAGAGTTAACATATCAGTGCTGGCAGCTATCAAAGCTTATATTAAACCTGATCAAAGTAATTGGGAGCAACAACTGAGTCAAATAAATTGTGCTCTTCGCTCCAGCGTACACTCTGCCATACACAGCAGCCCATATCGTTTGCTATTCGGCCAAAACATGATTACCAATGGTAGCACTTATTAGCTGTTGAGAAACACAGAGCTGCTAGAAGACAGAACTTCGTCATTTAATAGAGAAGATTCCATTGACATTATTCGTCAGGTAGCTAAAAAGGGAATTGAGCAGCAACAGTTTCACAATAAAAACATTTATAATTTACGTAGTCGTATGGTCGGCGAAGACCCTCGACTGAACCCTCCACGAGGGTGCCGACTGGAAATAACACTCCAATTGTTCCTTTTAGGAACTGGTGTTAGCTAAGACATTAGTCGAAGACATGTGTAATGGCTCCTCAATAGACTTAACGCATGCCTGAAGCTCCTGTCATGGTCTTGAGGTAAACGAGGGCTGGACTAAGGTGTCATGCGACCCGTGCCGATAGTCAGCCTGGCTGGGGGCCCTTACCAAAAATAGCCCAGTCGTAAACGGAGCGGCCGGATACCTGGCGCCCTCCGGTCGTGATAGCCTTACCTGCATAGTGCGGATCTCTGTGCAGGCGGACCACCCTTTCTCCGCAACTCGTGGGACTCAAAACATGAACACAATCAACAATAAAAACACAAACATAAATAACAACAAAAACATAAAAAATAAAAAAAATCCAAAAAAAAACAAAAACATCAACGACGACAGAACCGCTGGTTCTTCGTCCTCGGCAGCGGCAGGGGCTTTAAAGCCTGGCCAAAGCCTACCACAGACGTTGGAGATGGTCACCATGCCAGCCGGTGGACCTTGCAAAGCTGAACCAAGTAAACCCGTATTCCACCCGGGCCTTGGGGTAGATGAAGTGATTCCACCATCTCCTGTCACCAAAGAGGCACAGCCGAGCACTAGTGCGGCAGTGCCACTTTCAGGTGCAGGTACAATGGGGAAACCTCTAACAGCCAGCGTCGCAAGGAAGTTCTCATATGCAGAGAAAAGAACTGCTGGCAACATCCTTCAGCGTCAAAACGCGGGATCAGAGGCCAGTCCTTCAGCGGAGTGGAAAAGGTGGCATGGGCCAAGAGTGTGCTTCCCGCTTACAGCGAGCAGGCACCCCAGGCGCAAGCTATGACTCAGGCCAAGAGACAGCGATCTCAAGAGACTCCTGGCCCATCTGCCAAGAAGTCGAGGGTTCAGATGGGCAAATATTTCGCCCAAATCGCCAAAGAACGGATCCTCATTGGGGTCGTTGACCGAGGTGATTCGGGCGGGAGAATTCCCAGGAACCAGTGGAAGTGGGTGGAGACGGCACTGGCCATCCGCTGCTTCGAGATGCTGGAGCAGGAACCTGGGCAACCACCGGTCTGTAAAGGTGTTGGGTGGTACCAGGGCAACGTAAAGGTAATAGCTTGCGACGATGAGAGGTCTACAGAGCTCTACAGAGCGGCAGTCTCCAATATCGGCGAGGTATATCCAGGAGCCAAGTTGGAGGCTGTAAAGTGGAGCGACATTCCAGTCCGGCCCAGGGCCAGAATGTGGATTCCATCCTCCATCAAGGAACCGGAGCGAATCGTGAAGATGCTCCAGCGTTGCAACCCGAGTCTCCCCACTCACGACTGGAAAGTTGTGAAGGTAGAGTAGATAAAGGGACCAACGAATCAGGTCGTGCTGATTCTAAACAAAGAATCGCTCGCCCCAATTGAGGCCGCTGGCAACGAGCTAAACTTCGGTTTCAGCTCGGTCTCCATCCGGGTTTACAAGTCGGATACCGCGGCCGGGATAGATTCTCCCGACATGCCAGTCGAGGAGGATATAACGACAGAGCCAGAGGATCCGGAGCATAGCGACGCTGAACGCGGCTACACTTCCGATGCGTCCACCATAACGCGGGATCTTAAGGCAATGTGCCAACTGGGTGAGCAAAGTATCAGGCGGTTAAAACATGAACCCGTTCTCATGCCACTGAGCAATAGCTGGGTAAGCAAGCGCATACTCCGATCCTGCAATACAACCCCATCAGCTCCTGAAAACATTTCGAACGTTATTCGTTACAGTAATTAATATTTAATTATATTTTATTTGGCGCCCGAACGTGAAGCCGAATAGAGATTTAGATTCAAATATGTTAGTTATTTGATTTTATTTCGTTTTGACACTAACGTAGAAATTTTGCTCTCATCGTGTCAATAACACCCAGTGAAATAAATCCCTATGTAATTCCTAGACCCAATTCCAATCGTCCTCAGCTATAAACTTTTAGTTATTGGAAATCTCACTGATTCAAAATATCTATGAGAACCAAACTATGAAAAGATTGTAGCCAATACGCTGTGGTGAGATTATCAGGAATTATACTAGCTTCAAAATCTTGTCAAAAATGTGGTTCGAAAACTATCGGCCACGTGCACCATTAGCCAGTGCTTGCAAACTGATTACCAGAGCGACAAATACAGAGTAAATGAACATTCATTAAACCAACTATATTCCCCACCTGACATGACCAAAAACTCAGATGTACCTTTGCCAGAGCTTTCACAGCATTTGATTGTTAACTAGTCGGAGCATACTCGACTGTCGGAGACCCCGTACTTACTATCCAAAAGCAGCCACTGCTAAAAATTAAATAATATTTAAAATAAACTTAAAATAATTTATAGTTTATATGCCTTGATAGGGTCTTCTCTTAAACATTATTTATGAACACTAGTCGTACCATTTATCTAATTAAGTTACACTCGTTAAATCGCAAAGTCAATTTCAAAATCACTCGAAGACAACGCGCAAAAAAGAATTGAAGAAGAGCCAATGTCAAATAGACATTCATATGCGTAAAGCATTAGGAAGAGCGAGACAGCCATATACACAATTCTAAGATCTGTTAAGTGCACACATACATACATATTTAAGCACGCGACAAAACAAAAGAAGTTTCTAACTTAACATTATTATTTGGTCTTGTGAAGCATATGTAAAACATTAACAGTGATAAAACTAAAACTACACGTTTAGCATGCAAAATGTTGTAATAAATAAATAACCCAACACTTAATTCATATAGTAACATAATTGAAGCTCAAAATTTAGTTTAATAAATAAATAAATAAATAGTTTAATAGATAAATTTATTAAAAACATGAATTTACTTTGTAATTGAAATAACATTAAATTAACATAGAATTCTAACACAACATTTATATAACTGCCAATATAACATTATTTAAATAAAATGATTTAACAGGTATTCGATTCTTAATATGTTTATTCAATTTTCATTTTTTTTTTGTTTTTTTTTTTACGTTGGCTTTATTTATTGAATCTTCTCCAAGGGAGACTTACAATAAGTTTATCAAATCTTATATTTAAAGCTTAACTAACAGTCATGTTGACTTAATATGAACTACGGTGCCCCAAGTGTTTATTGCTGGGCTGGAAGGTCGTTTCGTTGAAGACGGGTTCGACTGCAAACCCGAGTTAATTGCCGAGCAAGAGGATTGGGGTGCAGGGATAACTTAATGTTGTAGCTCGCCTTTTGTCGTGCTATCTCATCTTTATCGTATATAACGTTCAAATCTCTATGAATGTTGTCGTTTCGAGCATACCACGGTGCCCCAGTGGTAGTCCTCAATATTTTCGATTGTGCTCGCTGGATGATATCAATATTGCGACTGCACGCGTTTCCCCATAGCTGCGAGCCGTAGGTCCACACTGGTTTTATGGTGGAATTGTAGAGTAGGACCTTGTAGTCCAAACTGAGAGGAGATCGGGGGTTTAAAAGCCAATAAAGTTTATTGGCTTTCAGTTTAATCTGCGTTTTCTTTGCTTCAAGGTGACGACGCCAGGTGAGCCACCTATCAAGATGAACGCCAAGGTACGTTACTTCTTTGGCTTGTGGAAGTTGCCTATTAGAGAGTGTTAACGGAGGACATGTTTGCATGTTGAGAGTAAACGTGATGTCTTTACATTTTTGTTTATTTATTTTAATATGCTAGTCGGCTAGCCATTTCTCTACTACCGTTGCTTGAATGGGGCATCTGGAGCGACTAAGGATTGCGGTATCGTCTGCAAACGTAGATGTTGTTAGCCGCTCATTTATCGGGATGTCCGCTGTGTATATTACGTATAGTGTTGGTCCCAGAACACTTCCCTGAGGAACTCCAGCTTCTATAATGTGATCATTAGATGTAGTAGTGTTGCATCTAACATCGAAAGCCTGGGAGACGTCGAGGAATATTGCACTGCAGTATTCCCGATGTTCGTATGCTGTACATATTTCTGATGTTATTCGGTTGACTTGCTCGATAGTTCCATGCTTTTCTCTGAAGCCAAATTGATGTGTTGGGATTGCATTGCGTGTTATAAGATAAGGAATAATGCGCGTCAGTAGGCATTTTTCAAAAAGCTTAGACAAGCACGGTAGTAGACTAATTGGTCTATAAGATGGTGGTATTGTATGATCTTTTCCAGGTTTGGGTATCATTTAATGACCGACTTCTTCCATTTTTTTGAAAAGTAGCCAAGTGTTGTAATCGCGTTGAAAAGCTTACAGATGAGGGAAATAGCACAGTTTGGAAGCTCAATGATAATTTTTTGAGTTATTTGATCACAGCCTGGATCTTTTTTTGGTTTCATCTGCTCTTTTACGACTTTTCCAATTTCGTTCGGACGGAACTGAGGTGGTTCAGGCTCGCCTGGATTATGAGATGCACAGGAAGAAAGTACGAATGAATTTGTTGCGGGATTTGGTTGGAATACATTACGTAGGTGAGTGGCAAATGTGTTGGCTCTGTCTATGTCGCTACGGGCCCAGCAGCCTGAGCAGTTTCTTATAGGCGTTACCGTTTCGATCGGCGCACTTAGCGTTGGGTGAGCCCTCCACAAAGGATGCTTGGTATTGGTTGGTGACAATTGCTCTATGTGTCCGCTTTAATGTTGAATTTCGGGGTAAGATCGAGGTGAGAGCTAATGTATATTTTGTACTTGAGCCAGTTGGTTCTGTGTGTTGTAAGTCAATTAGGATATTCCATATATTCCGGGGATTGGAGTAGATTTAATAACACGGGGGAGTGGTCGGATGACAGATCCGAAAGTGCTTCGGCGCTTATTAGATTGCGTGGGATGTTTTTTGCCACAGGAAAATCTATTAAGCCTGTTTGTTTGTTAGGGTCTGCTGGCCAGTATGTAGGACTACCCGGGGAAACATAGTTGAGTTTGTTGCTTGGTTTTATGATTGCGTTGTATAACTGCCTTCCCTTAATGGTCACAAGGCGAGGGCCCCAGTGCGGGTGTTTCGCATTGATCTTCAGAGATTGTAAAGCGGGGAGGACAGTATACTGCAGCAATAGTAAGATTGTTGATGTCCGATTGTACAGTTATGGATGTGGCTTGTAGATAGTTTTTCGCATACCTTTTGTGGAATTGATGTTTGATGCGGTTTCTTATTAGAATACCGGTTCCACAGTGTGCTTTTCCGTCCGGATGATCTGTGCCGTAGAATATATAGCCGTGAATTTGGAAGTTATATTTGTTAGTGAGATGCGTCTCAGAAAGCAGCATTACATCAATGTGTTTGTCGTTTAGGAATTGAGTAAGTTCAAGTTTATGCCGTGAAACACCGTTGGCGTTCCACAAAGATATTCGTAGAGGCGCCATTGATTATTTTGATTGTTGAGATGCAAGCATATGTATCAAGGTGTTTTGATTTTGCATAAGGTTTTGCATAGTTGATCTCATAAACGATATGAATTCCATCATACTTTGTTGTAGGGTGAAAATCATTGCTTCAATAGCTTTGTGACTGCTGCATGGGCTGCTGAGCGTTAACCATACTCAAATCTTCTTGGATTACACTAGGAGGTGCTGCTGAGGGAGATGGTTTTTGCAAGCCAGATTTTAAAGCACTAGTGAAAGAAATACCGTTTATATTGTTTGCGGGACCAAATGAGGACCTGGCTGCTTTGGCGAAAAAGACGTCGGGTGTAGTTTGGGATGCTATAACTGCAGCTGGCAGGTGCTGTTGGTACTCGTCGGATACGGTTTTTTAGTTCCTTGTACACTGGACAGCCTCTGTAGTTCGCTGTGTGATTTTCACCGCAGTTGCCGCACTTTTTTGTATTAGGATCATCTTTGTTGACTGAGCAGGAGTCTGGGCCATGGGAGTCTCCACAGCCACACATACCGGACGCAACATGCAATACGACCTGGTATGCCCATATTCCTGGCAGTTCGAGCATTGAACTGGGCCGTTCCGCTTGTGTGGTTCCTCAACAGTGATCCGGCGATACAACAGGAGCTGTATCTTGTAGATCGGGTGCACTTCATTTTTCTTTGGAGCTTTACTGTCTGGCTCCAGCTCAACTTTGAAGAGAGGTTGCGGTATTTTATTTTTGTTTATTATATTTGTGACTCTCTTAGCGAGAAAGCCCTTTTCTTTTAACGCACTTGACATTTCGAAAGGGGGGACATCCGGTTCAATACCTTTAAGTACCACCTGCTGGCTTTTGCTGCTTTTTAGTTGATAAGTGTAGAAGCTTTTTTTAGCTTCATATAGATAACGGGAGATTTTACGGAAATGCTCCTCGTCTTTTGTTTGGAGCTTTATTTCGTGAATATTCCCTTTTATTAGAGGAATGACATGAAAATTGTTGTTTCCAATGAGATTAACAATCTCGTTCACCAGTGCGTTGGATATCTTCTCCCGAATGTATTTAGGTGGGGGCTTAAGTTTCTTTGGTCCATGTCCAGCTTCGGTAGGTTGTTCGTTGACAGTATCAGCCAGCGGCGCAAACCTATTGTTGGTGTTTATTGGGTCCCCAGCAGTTTGGTTTAAGTCACCGCGGTTTATTTTTGTTTTATTTCCCAGTATTTTTTGTGGGCTTAGTTTTCGCTTGGGTACTATTTGAAAGTAGCGATCCATTCCGGTCTGCCTAGCCGGAACCGTTGGTTTTGACGCTGCGCTTGCATTCGAAGCTGTAGTTGAGAAAGCTTGTGCTTGGTTAAAGTTAAAGTTGTTGTTGCTGAAGCGTCAGCTGCAGCGGCTTGTGAGGGCAAATTTGGTGGTGATAGTGGTTTATGCGGGCAGACGATCGGCATTGGAGAGGCACACTCTTCGCTCCAGCTTTTTGGAGTTGTAGTTGGTAAATTCGGAGGTCAAGAACGCGCTCTCGTATCTTCTAGCTAGCTAAAGTAAGCGTTATTTTTGGCCAAAGAGAGTCGTCGCTCGTCTTGCTCGCGCTGACGTTGGGCACGGGTATCGTAGTGACTCATCGTAGTTAGCACTTGTTCAATACAAATTCTATTTGATTTGTTTATAGTTTATAGAATAGTTTTATTATATTTGCAAAACTAGTTTAGTGGTCGCGCTCATCGCACTAGGGTGCTCTTGGCCTAAATCTTGATTTTTACCGCACGTGGGTACTATTTAAATTTAGATTATTTCGGAGCGCTTTATAGAAACACGTCTGCACGGTCCGAAGGTTTTTTGATTTTCATGTTTTCAAGTTATTCAAATCTTAATTACTGCCAACGCTCCATCATCGAAACAACAAAATTTATTTGAATATCTTGGTTATTTACTGTCCGATCGAAATGATATTTTCATCAAAAATCTATATCACTTTTCTCTTCGTCTGTGCAAAATCTTGAATCTCTAGCTTTTTAATTGCCCTTATAATTTGGATATGAAATTTTCTATGTCAATTTTAGGGGAGTAAAGGGGGCGTGGCCGATTTCTGAAACAAACTTGATCTGCTTGCAATATATCAGTTACAAGCCAATGCAAGCATTCGTGCGAACAGCAGATGGCCAAAAACAAGATATCATTGGCAAGATTTCAACGACAGTGGAATTTCGTGGCGAAACCAAAACTATCTGTTTATTTATAGTGCCAACCCTTGCACAAAACCTAATACTAGGAATTGATTTCTGGAGGACATTTATTTTGCTTCCAATGTTTTTGATGCACAAAATACCAACCATATTGCTTCACTTAACATTGAAGATCCACTTCAAATTGCTTTAACTGAGGGGCAGAATTGCATTTGCACAGAAAGGATTAGGGAAAACAACTTGGCTTACCCATGATATTGAAATAGACAATTGTAAGCCAATCAAACTACGGCATTATGCAGTTTCACCTGCCGTAGAAAAACTCATGTATGCAGAACTCGATCGGATGCTAGAGTTAGGCGTAATTGAAGAGTCAGACAGTTCGTGGTCGTCTACTGTTGTTCTTGTACAAAAGCCAGGCAAAGTTACACTCTGTCTTGACAGCCGAAAAATAAACGAGGTGACCGTCAAGAGTGCATATCCAATGCCACTTATTGATGGAATTCTAAGCCGGGTTTCTCGATCTGAGTTTATTTCAAGCATCGATCTTAAAAATGCTTACTGGCAAATTCCCTTGACCCCCAGAGCGCGTGAAAAAACGGCTTTTACTGTGCCTGGCAGGCCAGTATATCAATTTAAGGTTATGCCCTTTGGACTAACAAACGCTCCACAAACCATGCCCAAACTCATGGATAAAGTAATTCCCTGAATTCCTGAAAAAGTAGCCGCGATACGAGAGTTTCCAGTACCCAGATCATTGAAGCAGGTGCGGCGGTTCTTATGTACCACAGGGTGGTATCATAAGTTTATACATAATTATGCCGGTATTGCTGCCCCAATTTCAGATACTCTTAAACAAAAACGAAAGTTTGTGTGGGCCGAAGAAGCTCAAAAAGCATTTGATACTTTGAAAGAACATATGTGCAAGGCACCGGTACTACATAGTCCTGATTTTTCATTGCCATTTGCCATACATTGTGATGCGAGTCACACAGGCATTGGAGGGGTGTTAATGCAAATAGACAGCGAGGGTAATGATGTGCCGATCGCTTTTATGGCACACAAGCTGAATAAGTGTAAACGTAATTATTCAGTTACGGAGATAGAATGTCTTGCTGCTGTCATGTGCCTAAAAAAATTCCGTGCATACATTGAGGGGCATGCGTTTGCAATTTACACCGATCACGCCTCGCTAAAATGACTGATGTCTCAGACTGATTTGAGTTCTAGATTGGCGAGGTGGGCTCTTAAGCTTCAAGCTTTTAAATTAAAAATTGTTCATAGGAAAGGAAGCCAAAATATTGTGCCGGATGCACAGAAGATCTTTCCGCTCTTAGTTTTGATATTCATAGCATTGACCTACAATCTAAACATTTTAAGTCAGCAGCTTTTGACAATTTGAGAGCTAAAGTGAATAACAATCTGAAACATATGCCTGATCTTAAGATAGTTAACCATCTAATTTATCGTCGTGCAGAGCATTCCACAGGCGAAAAGATCGCTGACGATTCATGCTGGAAGTTATGGATACTTAAAGAGCTCATCACTGACATTTTAAAACAGTGTCACGAGCATCCTTTAGCAGCACATAACGGCATCACTATGACCTTAGAAAGAATACGTCGTCACTATTATTAGCCAAATTTAGTAAATTATGTTAAAGATTTTGTTAATAGATGCGATAGTTGCAAATGTAGTAAGAATTCTAATCAGACCTTAAGACCACCTCTTATTCACAACAAAGATACGCAACGAGCTTTTCAGAAATTATATGTAGATTTTTTGGGCCCCTATCCCCGCAGCAAAATGGGAAATATTGGCATATTTGTGGTAGTTGACCATTTGACTAAATATCCATTTTTAAAACCAGTTAAAAAATTTCACTACCGAGGCCATCGTACCGTATTTGGAGAAAGATATTTTTCATTGCTTTGGTGTTCCAGAAGTAAGTGTTTCTGATAATAGGGTACAATTTAAATCACATGTGTTTAATAGGTTGCTTCAGGAATATCAAGTGCAGCATAACTATACCGCCGTGTATGCCCCACAAGCAAATTTATCGTAGAGAGTTAACATATCAGTGCTGGCAGCTATCAAAGCTTATATTAAACCTGATCAAAGTAATTGGGAGGAACAACTGAGTCAAATAAATTGTGCTCTTCGCTCCAGCGTACACTCTGCCATACACAGCAGCCCATATCGTTTGCTATTCGGCCAAAACATGATTACCAATGGTAGCACTTATTAGCTGTTGAGAAACACAGAGCTGCTAGAAGACAGAACTTCGTCATTTAATAGAGAAGATTCCATTGACATTATTCGTCAGGTAGCTAAAAAGGGAATTGAGCAGCAACAGTTTCACAATAAAAACATTTATAATTTACGTAGTCGTATGGTCGGCGAAAACCCTCGACTGAACCCTCCACGAGGGTGCCGACTGGAAATAACACTCCAATTGTTCCTTTTAGGAACTGGTGTTAGCTAAGACATTAGTCGAAGACATGTGTAATGGCTCCTCAATAGACTTAACGCATGCCTGAAGCTCCTGTCATGGTCTTGAGGTAAACGAGGGCTGGACTAAGGTGTCATGCGACCCGTGCCGATAGTCAGCCTGGCTGGGGGCCCTTACCAAAAATAGCCCAGTCGTAAACGGAGCGGCCGGATACCTGGCGCCCTCCGGTCGTGATAGCCTTACCTGCATAGTGCGGATCTCTGTGCAGGCGGACCACCCTTTCTCCGCAACTCGTGGGACTCAAAACATGAACACAATCAACAATAAAAACACAAACATAAATAACAACAAAAACATAAAAAATAAAAAAAATCCAAAAAAAAACAAAAACATCAACGACGACAGAACCGCTGGTTCTTCGTCCTCGGCAGCGGCAGGGGCTTTAAAGCCTGGCCAAAGCCTACCACAGACGTTGGAGATGGTCACCATGCCAGCCGGTGGACCTTGCAAAGCTGAACCAAGTAAACCCGTATTCCACCCGGGCCTTGGGGTAGATGGAGTGATTCCACCATCTCCTGTCACCAAAGAGGCACAGCCGAGCACTAGTGCGGCAGTGCCACTTTCAGGTGCAGGTACAATGGGGAAACCTCTAACAGCCAGCGTCGCAAGGAAGTTCTCATATGCAGAGAAAAGAACTGCTGGCAACATCCTTCAGCGTCAAAACGCGGGATCAGAGGCCAGTCCTTCAGCGGAGTGGAAAAGGTGGCATGGGCCAAGAGTGTGCTTCCCGCTTACAGCGAGCAGGCACCCAGGGCGCAAGCTATGACTCAGGCCAAGAGACAGCGATCTCAAGAGACTCCTGGCCCATCTGCCAAGAAGTCGAGGGCTCAGATGGGCAAATATTTCGCCCAAATCGCCAAAGAACGGATCCTCATTGGGGTCGTTGACCGAGGTGATTCGGGCGGGAGAACTCCCAGGAACCAGTGGAAGTGGGTGGAGACGGCACTGGCCATCCGCTGCTTCGAGATGCTGGAGCAGGAACCTGGGCAACCACCGGTCTGTAAAGATGTTGGGTGGTACCAGGGCAACGTAAAGGTAATAGCTTGCGACGATGAGAGGTCTGCAGAGCTCTACAGAGCGGCAGTCTCCAATATCGGCGAGCGACATTCCAGTCCGGCCCAGGGCCAGAATGTGGATTCCATCCTCCATCAAGGAACCGGAGCGAATCGTGAAGATGCTCCAGCGTTGCAACCCGAGTCTCCCCACTCACGACTGGAAAGTTGTGAAGGTAGAGGAGATGAAGGGACCAACGAATCAGGTCGTGCTGATTCTAAACAAAGAATCGCTCGCCCCAATTGAGGCCGCTGGCAACGAGCTAAACTTCGGTTTCAGCTCGGTCTCCATCCGGGTTTACAAGTCGGATACCGCGGCCGGGATAGATTCTCCCGACATGCCAGTCGAGGAGGATATAACGACAGAGCCAGAGGATCCGGAGCATAGCGACGCTGAACGCGGCTACACTTCCGATGCGTCCACCATAACGCGGGATCTTAAGGCAATGTGCCAACTGGGTGAGCAAAGTATCAGGCGGTTAAAACATGAACCCGTTCTCATGCCACTGAGCAATAGCTGGGTAAGCAAGCGCATACTCCGATCCTGCAATACAACCCCATCAGCTCCTGAAAACATTTCGAACGTTATTCGTTACAGTAATTAATATTTAATTATATTTTATTTGGCGCCCGAACGTGAAGCCGAATAGAGATTTAGATTCAAATATGTTAGTTATTTGATTTTATTTCGTTTTGACACTAACGTAGAAATTTTGCTCTCATCGTGTCAATAACACCCAGTGAAATAAATCCCTATGTAATTCCTAGACCCAATTCCAATCGTCCTCAGCTATAAACTTTTAGTTATTGGAAATCTCACTGATTCAAAATATCTATGAGAACCAAAGTATGAAAAGATTGTAGCCAATACGCTGTGGTGAGATTATAAGGAATTATACTAGCTTCAAAATCTTGTCAAAAATGTGGTTCAAAAACGATCGGCCACGTGCACCATTAGCCGGTGCTTGCAAACTGATTACCAGAGCGACAAATACAGAGTAAATGAACATTCATTAAACCAACTATATTCCCCACCTGACATGACCAAAAACTCAGATGTACCTTTGCCAGAGCTTTCACAGCATTTGATTGTTAACTAGTCGGAGCATACTCGACTGTCGGAGACCCCGTACTTACTATCCAAAAGCAGCCACTGCTAAAAATTAAATAATATTTAAAATAAACTTAAAATAATTTATAGTTTATATGCCTTGATAGGGTCTTCTCTTAAACATTATTTATGAACACTAGTCGTACCATTTATCTAATTAAGTTACACTGGTTAAATCGCAAAGTCAATTTCAAAATCACTCGAAGACAACGCGCAAAAAAGAATTGAAGAAGAGCCAATGTCAAATAGACATTCATATGCGTAAAGCATTAGGAAGAGCGAGACAGCCATATACACAATTCTAAGATCTGTTAAGTGCACACATACATACATATTTAAGCACGCGACAAAACAAAAGAAGTTTCTAACTTAACATTATTATTTGGTCTTGTGAAGCATATGTAAAACATTAACAGTGATAAAACTAAAACTACACGTTTAGCATGCAAAATGTTGTAATAAATAAATAACCCAACACTTAATTCATATAGTAACATAATTGAAGCTCAAAATTTAGTTTAATAATATATTTGAATCAAAAGATATTAAAAGATAAATTTATTAAAAACATGAATTTACTTTGTAATTGAAATAACATTAAATTAACATAGAATTCTAACACAACATTTATATAACTGCCAATATAACATTATTTAAATAAAATGATTTAACAGGTATTCGATTCTTAATATGTTTATTCAATTTTCATTTTTTTTTTGTTTTTTTTTTTACGTTGGCTTTATTTATTGAATCTTCTCCAAGGGAGACTTACAATAAGTTTATCAAATCTTATATTTAAAGCTTAACTAACAGTCATGTTGACTTAATATGAACTACGGTGCCCCAAGTGTTTATTGCTGGGCTGGAAGGTCGTTTCGTTGAAGACGGGTTCGACTGCAAACCCGAGTTAATTGCCGAGCAAGAGGATTGGGGTGCAGGGATAACTTAATGTTGTAGCTCGCCTTTTGTCGTGCTATCTCATCTTTAACGTATATAACGTTCAAATCTCTATGAATGTTGTCGTTTCGAGCATACCACGGTGCCCCAGTGATAGTCCTCAATATTTTCGATTGTGCTCGCTGGATGATATCAATATTGCGACTGCACGCGTTTCCCCATAGCTGCGAGCCGTAGGTCCACACTGGTTTTATGGTGGAATTGTAGAGTAGGACCTTGTAGTCCAAACTGAGAGGAGATCGGGGGTTTAAAAGCCAATAAAGTTTATTGGCTTTCAGTTTAATCTGCGTTTTCTTTGCTTCAAGGTGACGACGCCAGGTGAGCCACCTATCAAGATGAACGCCAAGGTACGTTACTTCTTTGGCTTGTGGAAGTTGCCTATTAGAGAGTGTTAACGGAGGACATGTTTGCATGTTGAGAGTAAACGTGATGTCTTTACATTTTTGTTTATTTATTTTAATATGCTAGTCGGCTAGCCATTTCTCTACTACCGTTGCTTGAATGGGGCATCTGGAGCGACTAAGGATTGCGGTATCGTCTGCAAACGTAGATGTTGTTAGCCGCTCATTTATCGGGATGTCCGCTGTGTATATTACGTATAGTGTTGGTCCCAGAACACTTCCCTGAGGAACTCCAGCTTCTATAATGTGATCATTAGATGTAGTAGTGTTGCATCTAACATCGAAAGCCTGGGAGACGTCGAGGAATATTGCACTGCAGTATTCCCGATGTTCGTATGCTGTACATATTTCTGATGTTATTCGGTTGACTTGCTCGATAGTTCCATGCTTTTCTCTGAAGCCAAATTGATGTGTTGGGATTGCATTGCGTGTTATAAGATAAGGAATAATGCGCGTCAGTAGGCATTTTTCAAAAAGCTTAGACAAGCACGGTAGTAGACTAATTGGTCTATAAGATGGTGGTATTGTATGATCTTTTCCAGGTTTGGGTATCATTTAATGACCGACTTCTTCCATTTTTTTGAAAAGTAGCCAAGTGTTGTAATCGCGTTGAAAAGCTTACAGATGAGGGAAATAGCACAGTTTGGAAGCTCAATGATAATTTTTTGAGTTATTTGATCACAGCCTGGATCTTTTTTTGGTTTCATCTGCTCTTTTACGACTTTTCCAATTTCGTTCGGACGGAACTGAGGTGGTTCAGGCTCGCCTGGATTATGAGATGCACAGGAAGAAAGTACGAATGAATTTGTTGCGGGATTTGGTTGGAATACATTACGTAGGTGAGTGGCAAATGTGTTGGCTCTGTCTATGTCGCTACGGGCCCAGCAGCCTGAGCAGTTTCTTATAGGCGTTACCGTTTCGATCGGCGCACTTAGCGTTGGGTGAGCCCTCCACAAAGGATGCTTGGTATTGGTTGGTGACAATTGCTCTATGTGTCCGCTTTAATGTTGAATTTCGGGGTAAGATCGAGGTGAGAGCTAATGTATATTTTGTACTTGAGCCAGTTGGTTCTGTGTGTTGTAAGTCAATTAGGATATTCCATATATTCCGGGGATTGGAGTAGATTTAATAACACGGGGGAGTGGTCGGATGACAGATCCGAAAGTGCTTCGGCGCTTATTAGATTGCGTGGGATGTTTTTTGCCACAGGAAAATCTATTAAGCCTGTTTGTTTGTTAGGGTCTGCTGGCCAGTATGTAGGACTACCCGGGGAAACATAGTTGAGTTTGTTGCTTGGTTTTATGATTGCGTTGTATAACTGCCTTCCCTTAATGGTCACAAGGCGAGGGCCCCAGTGCGGGTGTTTCGCATTGATCTTCAGAGATTGTAAAGCGGGGAGGACAGTATACTGCAGCAATAGTAAGATTGTTGATGTCCGATTGTACAGTTATGGATGTGGCTTGTAGATAGTTTTTCGCATACCTTTTGTGGAATTGATGTTTGATGCGGTTTCTTATTAGAATACCGGTTCCACAGTGTGCTTTTCCGTCCGGATGATCTGTGCCGTAGAATATATAGCCGTGAATTTGGAAGTTATATTTGTTAGTGAGATGCGTCTCAGAAAGCAGCATTACATCAATGTGTTTGTCGTTTAGGAATTGAGTAAGTTCAAGTTTATGCCGTGAAACACCGTTGGCGTTCCACAAAGATATTCGTAGAGGCGCCATTGATTATTTTGATTGTTGAGATGCAAGCATATGTATCAAGGTGTTTTGATTTTGCATAAGGTTTTGCATAGTTGATCTCATAAACGATATGAATTCCATCATACTTTGTTGTAGGGTGAAAATCATTGCTTCAATAGCTTTGTGACTGCTGCATGGGCTGCTGAGCGTTAACCATACTCAAATCTTCTTGGATTACACTAGGAGGTGCTGCTGAGGGAGATGGTTTTTGCAAGCCAGATTTTAAAGCACTTGTGAAAGAAATACCGTTTATATTGTTTATATTACCGTTTATAACTGCAGCTGGCAGGTGCTGTTGGTACTCGTCGGATACGGTTTTTTAGTTCCTTGTACACTGGACAGCCTCTGTAGTTCGCTGTGTGATTTTCACCGCAGTTGCCGCACTTTTTTGTATTAGGATCATCTTTGTTGACTGAGCAGGAGTCTGGGCCATGGGAGTCTCCACAGCCACACATACCGGACGCAACATGCAATACGACCTGGTATGCCCATATTCCTGGCAGTTCGAGCATTGAACTGGGCCGTTCCGCTTGTGTGGTTCCTCAACAGTGATCCGGCGATACAACAGGAGCTGTATCTTGTAGATCGGGTGCACTTCATTTTTCTTTGGAGCTTTACTGTCTGGCTCCAGCTCAACTTTGAAGAGAGGTTGCGGTATTTTATTTTTGTTTATTATATTTGTGACTCTCTTAGCGAGAAAGCCCTTTTCTTTTAACGCACTTGACATTTCGAAAGGGGGGACATCCGGTTCAATACCTTTAAGTACCACCTGCTGGCTTTTGCTGCTTTTTAGTTGATAAGTGTAGAAGCTTTTTTTAGCTTCATATAGATAACGGGAGATTTTACGGAAATGCTCCTCGTCTTTTGTTTGGAGCTTTATTTCGTGAATATTCCCTTTTATTAGAGGAATGACATGAAAATTGTTGTTTCCAATGAGATTAACAATCTCGTTCACCAGTGCGTTGGATATCTTCTCCCGAATGTATTTAGGTGGGGGCTTAAGTTTCTTTGGTCCATGTCCAGCTTCGGTAGGTTGTTCGTTGACAGTATCAGCCAGCGGCGCAAACCTATTGTTGGTGTTTATTGGGTCCCCAGCAGTTTGGTTTAAGTCACCGCGGTTTATTTTTGTTTTATTTCCCAGTATTTTTTGTGGGCTTAGTTTTCGCTTGGGTACTATTTGAAAGTAGCGATCCATTCCGGTCTGCCTAGCCGGAACCGTTGGTTTTGACGCTGCGCTTGCATTCGAAGCTGTAGTTGAGAAAGCTTGTGCTTGGTTAAAGTTAAAGTTGTTGTTGCTGAAGCGTCAGCTGCAGCGGCTTGTGAGGGCAAATTTGGTGGTGATAGTGGTTTATGCGGGCAGACGATCGGCATTGGAGAGGCACACTCTTCGCTCCAGCTTTTTGGAGTTGTAGTTGGTAAATTCGGAGGTCAAGAACGCGCTCTCGTATCTTCTAGCTAGCTAAAGTAAGCGTTATTTTTGGCCAAAGAGAGTCGTCGCTCGTCTTGCTCGCGCTGACGTTGGGCACGGGTATCGTAGTGACTCATCGTAGTTAGCACTTGTTCAATACAAATTCTATTTGATTTGTTTATAGTTTATAGAATAGTTTTATTATATTTGCAAAACTAGTTTAGTGGTCGCGCTCATCGCACTAGGGTGCTCTTGGCCTAAATCTTGATTTTTACCGCACGTGGGTACTATTTAAATTTAGATTATTTCGGAGCGCTTTATAGAAACACGTCTGCACGGTCCGAAGGTTTTTTTGATTTTCATGTTTTCAAGTTATTCAAATCTTAATTACTGCCAACGCTCCAACATCGAAACAACAAAATTTATTTGAATATCTTGGTTATTTACTGTCCGATCGAAATGATATTTTCATCAAAAATCTATATCACTTTTCTCTTCGTCTGTGCAAAATCTTGAATCTCTAGCTTTTAAATTGCCCTTATAATTTGGATATGAAATTTTCTATGTCAATTTTAGGGGAGTATAGGGGGCGTGGCCGATTTCTGAAACAAACTTGATCTGCTTGCAATATATCAGTTACAAGCCAATGCAAGCATTCGTGCGAACAGTAGATGGCCAAAAACAAGATATCATTGGCAAGATTTCAACGCCAGTGGAATTTCGTGGCGAAACCAAAACTATCTGTTTATTTATAGTGCCAACCCTTGCACAAAACCTAATACTAGGAATTGATTTCTGGAGGACATTTATTTTGCTTCCAATGTTTTTGATGCACAAAATACCAACCATATTGCTTCACTTAACATTGAAGATCCACTTCAAATTGCTTTAACTGAGGGGCAGAATTGCATTTGCACAGAAAGGATTAGGGAAAACAACTTGGCTTACCCATGATATTGAAATAGACAATTGTAAGCCAATCAAACTACGGCATTATGCAGTTTCACCTGCCGTAGAAAAACTCATGTATGCAGAACTCGATCGGATGCTAGAGTTAGGCGTAATTGAAGAGTCAGACAGTTCGTGGTCGTCTACTGTTGTTCTTGTACAAAAGCCAGGCAAAGTTACACTCTGTCTTGACAGCCGAAAAATAAACGAGGTGACCGTCAAGAGTGCATATCCAATGCCACTTATTGATGGAATTCTAAGCCGGGTTTCTCGATCTGAGTTTATTTCAAGCATCGATCTTAAAAATGCTTACTGGCAAATTCCCTTGACCCCCAGAGCGCGTGAAAAAACGGCTTTTACTGTGCCTGGCAGGCCAGTATATCAATTTAAGGTTATGCCCTTTGGACTAACAAACGCTCCACAAACCATGTCCAAACTCATGGATAAAGTAATTCCCTGAATTCCTGAAAAAGTAGCCGCGATACGAGAGTTTCCAGTACCCAGATCATTGAAGCAGGTGCGGCGGTTCTTATGTACCACAGGGTGGTATCATAAGTTTATACATAATTATGCCGGTATTGCTGCCCCAATTTCAGATACTCTTAAACAAAAACGAAAGTTTGTGTGGGCCGAAGAAGCTCAAAAAGCATTTGATACTTTGAAAGAACATATGTGCAAGGCACCGGTACAACATAGTCCTGATTTTTCATTGCCATTTGCCATACATTGTGATGCGAGTCACACAGGCATTGGAGGGGTGTTAATGCAAATAGACAGCGAGGGTAATGATGTGCCGATCGCTTTTATGTCACACAAGCTGAATAAGTGTAAACGTAATTATTCAGTTACGGAGATAGAATGTCTTGCTGCTGTCATGTGCCTAAAAAAATTCCGTGCATACATTGAGGGGCATGCGTTTGCAATTTACACCGATCACGCCTCGCTAAAATGACTGATTGTAGCATGCGTACATAAATATATACATACATATGAATAAGGCTGCAACACTTTGTTGTTATGCCAACAGAATGCATACATAAACATAGCAGCGACTTTGTCGCAGCGCGCTTAACGCTAAGTGCCCTCTGCGCATATTCAAGTGCAGACGTAATATGATCCGTACTTGATATCAACGACCGCCCAAATAGCTAAGTCAGCGTTCTCACGCTTGACCGTCGCTATGTATACATATGTGCGCGTATGACTCTCTCTGACTCTCTTGCTATATATAATAAGTCTTAAATGTATGTAAAACGGCTGCTCACTGCTTCATGGTGGACAGCTCTAACTCTAAGAGAAGATTCAATAAATAACCATTGGAGAAGACTGACGTCTTCTCCTTCTTAACCATACTGGACTACTTATTTTCAACCACTGGACTAATCATATTATATGGCGACCGTGACACCGGATCTCACCGGATTGGAATGAAAAAACAACTGTAACTATCAAAGAGGATGAAGGAGGCAACAACGACAACAACATAAAAGACGTAACTACTGAGGAGGACGAAGGCAACAACAACAAGCAAAGGCGGAGCAAAAATCAACAAAAAAAAAACTGAGTGAGTAGAGTATAGTGAGTGTTATGGGTCGCGGTGGCCGCGTTAAAAAATTGAATAAAGAAATTGCTCACATTAAGTGGCAATTATATTCACCAAAGGCCAACACACCGTGGAAAGCAACAATAAGGCTACAGGCCATGCTTGATTTTTATCAGCAACAGCTGAAACAAATAAAAGAAAACCCTACACCACATGCTCACTCAGTGAATATTAAAAATATCAAGGTTATTAATGACAATACTATAACCTCACCACCTCCCAAAAGCGAAGTGCCTCAGTACGTCGAGCAATGCCCAAGAGATTGCCCTGGACCTCTGGACAGCCAATACTGCAGATCGACTTGCCTGGTAAGGCATTAACCTGTGCGAAGACCGGCACCGGTTCCGCCTGAGCCCATAGGCCCAGGACAACAGCAGCTGAGAAATCCACAAGCGCGAGAGGCACCCCCGCCCCTTGCGCCTTCGATGGGAACGTCAGCGCAACCATACTGGTGACGACCAGCTGACGGGAAAGAACCGGAACAGCAGCAGACACCAGCAATAATTTTAAAATACCTACATATATTTTATTATAAAAACAAATTGTAAAATTGAGCGTAATATCTTTCGCCCAATCAGAAGTGAGGCCCATAAAGCCAAACTAAACACTAGGAAGGTTGCTATGTAAAAAAAATTTTACACGTCTCAGGCACTGGGTACATTACCCAGTAGCATACAAATTAATCCGAATCTTAAATTCCAAATAAATTTTAAATTTAAAAAAAAAATTAAAAAAAAAAAAATAAGTTTTCAGTTCAGTCAGTTTATTTAGAAACAAAAAAAAATTTTGAATTTTTAAAGCCATAGGCAGGAAAAATTTTCTATTTATGAAAAGTAATGCAATAAGTAAATTTTCCGAAGATTTTTTAATCGAATCAAATCATAATTCAGAACAGAATTCCAAAATGGGATTAGTAGACGTTAAGTCAGTGGATTCCACTGCTAACGTTATAAATAAAGTTGAATCAAGCAACACAGACTTGGAATTAACAAATATATTACTGGTAATCATAGTTGTTATAATGTGTGCAAATTGTTTTTATAAAATATATAAACTGCATAACAAATGCCTAAAGAAAAGATTCATGAGCCAAGCAAATGATTTGGACAAAACTTAAATTTGCAGCACAAACATCAATGATTAACCATAATTGACAATAACATAATAGCTATAAGATACAAATTAAACTAAATAAATAAAAAAAAAAAATCCAAGAATAATTTTGAGAAACAAAGTAGCTTGTCTATATTATGGAATGGTCAGAACTTTCTGAGCGAATCCAAAATATTAAAACGATATTTGATAAAGCGTATAAATGTCTAACACAAAATAGACAAACGCATATAGATACAGTTAATAGGAACTCCATAACATTGATCGACAGCTTTAACGAAGTTCGATTATTGATATATCAGCATAAAGATGTATTAACCAATAAACATTGGTCAGAAACGTCAAGGTTGCTGATAAGACTGAGAAACAATATCAAAACAGTTAAAGAAAAGCATAATTTAACTTTAACAATACCTTCTATTTTGAATACACCTGTAAAGTTGGAACTTGGTGAAAACCTTGAAGTTCGGACTGAGGATATTCAATTAGAAGAAGAAGATTTGACAAATCTAACAATCCCTGCTGTTATCACACTGGATTCCAAAGATATTTTATCTGAAAGTGAAGGAAGTACTGATAATAGCCGTACAATGCCTGACGACATAGCCGCAGCCCAGAGGGCATATATTAGGGAAATTGCACAAGCAGTCCCAGAATTCGACGGAAAGAAAACCCGTCTTGAAAAATTCTTAACGGCACTAAGACTTGTCAACTTAACAAAAGGAAATTATGAGGAAATTGCCATAGAGTTGATTAAATCAAAAATAACGGGCACAACCCTCAATAAAATAAAAAATGAAACCACAATAGATGGAATTATTGCAAAATTAAAAGCCGTAGTTGTCGGTGAAACACCCGCCAACATAAAGGCAAAAATGGACACTTTAACGCAGAAAGGCAAAACAGCCACCCAGTTCACAACTGAACTAGAAAATCTGCGACAGCTTCTTGAAGCTGCTTATATTGACCAAGGCATACCATCTGAAAATGCTGACACGCTCAGCACTACAGAAGCCGTTAACACAATGATTAGTAAAACTAGTCACGAAAGTGTTAAAACCGTCATGGAGTCTGGTATTTTCACTACCATGGATGCTGCCGTTAGTGCATACATCCGTACTAGTACAAGACTTACTGGTAGTGTGAATACAGTGATGTACTCTAAAAGAGGAAATAACAACTACCGCGGTAGTAACAATCGTGGTAACTATCGTGGTAGAGGCAATGGTAACTACCAAAACAGAGGAAATAATAACTACGGTTATCAAAACAACAATTACCGAGGCCGAGGCCGAGGAAATGGAAACAACAATTCCAGCCGAGGTGGAAACAACCAAAATAATACCAATTCAAACAATGTTAGAGTAACCCAGAACAACCAGGGAAACTCTCAACAACCCTCAAAGGAAAATTCTGATATCTTTCATGATATCCAAATAAATAAGAAGATCAATATTCAAGGCATAGGCCAAGACATAATACAGTCTAAAGGACTGATTTCAATAGAGATACAGACAGGTAAATACATAATTCCACACGATTTTCACTTAGTAGATTTGCATTTCGCAATACCTTGTGATGGAATAATAGGCATTGACTTCATTAAGAAATTCAATTGCCGGTTAGATTTCAAACCAAATGAAGATTGGCTCATAATGAGACCAAATAATCTAAATTTCCCAATTTATGTTCCAATAACATACAGTTCTGGTAACAATTCCATTGTACTACCAGCAAGATCCCAAGTAGTCAGAAAAATTCACCTATCATCAGATGAAGATAGTGTACTAATTCCAAACCAGGAAATTAAAGAAGGCATTTATGTTGCAAACACAGTTGCAACAACCAAAAATGCATTTGTCCGATTACTGAATACGACCAGTACCGATCAAGTAGTAGATATTAAAAATTTGTCATATGAACCACTTTCGAACTACGACATAGTTCAAAACAATCCAGAAAATAGAGAAAAAACTGTCTTATCTCAATTAGCTAAAAATTTTCCACCACAATTCAAAAACGAATTGACCAACTTATGCACCCAGTATAGTGACGTATTCGGACTCGAAACCGAATCAATCACTACCAATAACTTCTACAAACAAAAGCTAAGATTGAAGGATGATGAACCAGTCTATATAAAAAACAAGCGGGAAAGGCTATAGTCGAGATCCCGACCATATGATACCCGTTACTTACTTTAATACATTGAAAAGTACTTTAAAGAAAATACTTGTTTTGCTCTGAAAACTTTAATTCGCCATAACTGTCGTTCTACATGTCCGATCTTGATGCGATTTAGTGGGATAATAGATAATGCTAATAGATAACGGTAATAATCACAAAAAACGTATTATCTTGAAAACTGTGGTTGTGGTGGTTTTTCGCGATTTGCGGGGGCGGATGGGGGCGTGGATTAAATTTGAAACAAACTTGATCTGCGTGAGGTTTATATAAATCTGTGTGCCAAATTTGGTTACTCTATCTCTTTTAGTTTCTGAGATTTCTTTGTTCAGACTGTTTTTCGCTATTTGCGGGGGCGGAGGGGGGCGTGGCTTAAATTTGAAACAAACTTGATCTGCGTGGGGTATATAGAAGTCTTTTAGTGAAAGTTTGGTATCTCTATCTCTTATGGTCTCTGAGATCCTTTTGTTCATACAGACAGACAGACGGACAGACGGACAGACGGACAGACGGACATGGCTATATCGACTCGGCTATTGATGCTGATCAAGAATATATATACTTTATAGGGTCGGAGATGCCTCCTTCTCCCTGTTACATACATTCCAACGAACACAATATACCCTTATACTTATTTTTTATGAGTAACGGGTATAATTATAGAAACCCTCAAAGTCAAATAGATGAGATACAAGTACAAGTACAAAAATTAATCGACAATAAAATAGTCGAACCGTCTGTATCCCCTTATAACAGCCCACTTTTGTTAGTTCCGAAGAAATCTCTTCCAGGTTCTGACAAGAAAAAATGGCGATTAGTAATTGACTATCGTCAAATTAATAAAAAACTGTTGTCGGATAAATTCCCGCTCCCTAGAATTGATGACATTTTGGATCAACTAGGAAGAGCAAAATACTTTTCATGTCTTGATTTAATGTCAGGATTTCATCAAATTGAACTCGAAAAAAGTTCAAGAGATATAACGTCTTTCTCAACAAGCAATGGCTCGTATCGCTTCACGCGATTGCCATTCGGTTTAAAAATAGCGCCAAATTCTTTCCAGAGAATGATGACTATAGCATTTTCCGGATTAGAACCTTCTCAAGCTTTCCTTTATATGGATGATTTAATAGTCATTGGTTGTTCCGAAACACATATGCTCAAAAACTTAACTGATGTTTTTGAGAAATGTAGGAAATACAATCTTAAATTACATCCTGAAAAATGTTCATTTTTCATGCATGAAGTCACATTTTTGGGACACAAATGCACGGATAAAGGAATCTTGCCTGACGACAAAAAATACGACGTCATTAAAAATTACCCAGTTCCACATGATGCGGACAGCGCTAGACGATTCGTTGCATTTTGTAACTACTATAGACGTTTTATCAAAAATTTTGCCGAATATTCTCGTCACATAACAAGATTATGTAAAAAAGATGTAAAATTCGAATGGACAGCTGATTGCCAGCATGCTTTCGAACATCTCAAATCGGCACTAATAAACCCAAATTTATTACAATACCCAGATTTCAGCAAAGAATTTTGCATAATAACAGATGCAAGTAAACAAGCATGTGGAGCAGTTTTAACTCAAAACAAAAATGGACTCCAACTTCCAGTTGCTTATGCATCAAGATCGTTTACTAAGGGTGAAAGTAATAAAAGCACAACAGAACAAGAATTGGCAGCAATTCATTGGGCAATAACTTATTTCAGACCATATATTTATGGTAGACACTTTAATGTCAAAACAGATCACAGACCATTAACCTATTTGTTCTCAATGGTAAATCCAAGCTCAAAGCTAACGCGTATGAGACTTGAATTAGAGGAGTATAATTTTACAGTCGAATATCTGAAGGGTAAAGACAATTTTGTAGCGGATGCGTTATCAAGAATAACCATTCAACAGCTACAACAAATAAATGGATCAATAAAGAAAGTCACTACAAGATATCAAAGTAGACAAAATTCCTGCGCAGGAAAAGAAAAAATAGAATTGCCACGGCAATCTATAGAAAAAGCTTCAAAGCCCAACGTATATAAAGTCATTAACAATGACGAAGTACGTAAAGTAGTGACCTTGCATGTAAAAAATATGCTATGTTTTTTTAAACATGGTAAGAAAATTACTGCAAGATATGATGTTAGCGATTTATATACTAATGGAACTCTTGACTTAGGTCAATTTTTCCAAAGGCTTGAAACGCAAGCCGGTATAAATAAAATCAGCCAACTCAAAGTGGCACCGTGGGAAAATATCTTTGAACACGTTTCAATCGATAATTTCAAAAATATGGGCAATAAAATATTAATTTCATTGAGAGTAGCGCTACTCAACCCGGTGACCCAAATAGAAACAATAAAAGAAAAAGAAGCTCTATTGTCTACATTCCATGATGATCCAATACAAGGAGGTCACACAGGCATCTCAAAAACCTTGGCCAAGGTCAAAAGACATTATTATTGGAAAGGTATGACTCGAGATATTACTGAGTACATACGAAAATGTCCAAAATGCCAAAAATCAAAAGTGACAAGAAATATAAAAACTCCTTTAACAATAACTGATACGCCAATACACGCTTTCGACAGGGTTATAGTAGACACCATTGGTCCACTACCCAAGTCTGAAAATGGAAATGAATACGCAGTCACATTAATTTGTGATCTGACCAAATATCTAGTCGCGATTCCAATTCCAAACAAAAGTGCTAACACAGTAGCAAAAGCGATTTTTGAGAATTTTATTCTGAAGTACGGTCCAATGAAGACGTTCATTACGGACATGGGAACAGAATAAAAAATTCTATAATAAATGATTTGTGCAAGTATTTACAAATAAATAACATAACATCAACTGCACACCACCACCAGACAGTTGGAACAGTCGAAAGAAGTCACAGAACTTTTAATGAATAAATACGTTCATATATATCGGTTGATAAAACTGATTGGGACGTATGGATCCAATATTTTGTTTACTGTTTCAACACAACCCCATCTATGGCACATGACTATTGTCCATATGAACTTGTTTTCGGTAAAACAAACAATTTATTAAAACATTTTAATAACACAGATACCATAGAACCTTTATATAATATAGATGATTATGCTAAAGAAAGTAAATATAGATTAGAAATAGCATATAAAAGAGCTAGAATTATGTTAGAAGAAAATAAAAGAAAGAATAAGGAATTATATGATAAAAAAGTAATAAACATAGATATATCGGTAGGAGATAAAGTACTACTTAAGAATGAAACAGGACATAAGTTAGATCCAACTTATTTAGGACCCTATACAGTAGAAAAGTTAGAAAATAACGATAATATAATAATTAGGGATACTAAAAAGAAAAAACAAAAAGTACATAAGGATAGATTAAAACTTTATAATAATTGAATTGAAAACTTTAATATAAACAAAGAAAATTGTTCGAACAAAATAATACAAAACAATAAAAGGAAAATGGAATTTAAGAAAAGGAAACTCAAAAAGAAAGAAAAATTATTTTCTTTTATAAAAAGAGACAACGATTGAAATAAATTACTAACACATACATATATTTTTTTTAATACACATAGTTTTAAAACATATACATTTACACTTACATATTAACAAATTTTTTTTTTAATTAAAATAATATAAACAAAAAATTAAAAAAAAAAAAAACACAAAAAAAAAAAATAATAATAATTAACATTAACCCGAATCTTCCCAGCGTTACCATATGGTAACAAGCAATAGGCATTTACTAAAACTTTATTTTTAGACAACATATTAACGTTAGATTAACTTTTATTTGATATTCTAGAAGTAAATTGTTGTCTCTAACTAATAAAAAGTTGATTGAACAAATCTCTTGAAGTTAGCTGATCGAAAAATGAGCTTTAAGTTGCTCATTATAT
The DNA here is from genome assembly GCA_951394115.2 of Drosophila phalerata. Classification (NCBI taxonomy): domain Eukaryota; kingdom Metazoa; phylum Arthropoda; class Insecta; order Diptera; family Drosophilidae; genus Drosophila; species Drosophila phalerata. The sequence continues at coordinate 12,866,465 of OX596004.2, forward strand.
TCTGCAGTGCAAAAAAACGGCATTTGGCAATTCGTCGCAAGTAAATTTAAGCCGTTTGACTAATTTTAGTACTGAACTATATGCAATGCACACATCATTAGAAAGGTAAAAGAGTGCACTTATTAATTATGAAAAAAATACTAAATAAAAACCACTTTTTTTCGCTTAATTTGCGTTTTTTATTTTCGTGTTACCATATGGTAACGCTGGGAAGTACAGGGTACAGGTTTTTTCCATACATTTTTTCGCATTTAGGTATTGTTTTGTTTACAAAATATGATTGCTCCTATGGCAGCTATATGATATAATGGTCCGATTTGAACCAAATTTGGTCAGGATGTGTAGCAACATATAAGACACACATTCTAAGAGTTTGGTTGAGATATCTCAAAATAGAAAAAAGTTTTTCATACTAAAGGTGAATTTGACCCCGATTGTTCCTATGACAGTTGTGTTATATATACGATATACTGCACCGATTTGACCCAAATTTGGTCCTATATATCAAGGAAGAGCCCCCCTGTTGAGTTAAGTTGTGTTTATTAGACTTTTTCTCAAACATTTGTATTTTGTAGCATTAAGAAAACCTGTACCCTGTACTTCCCAGCGTTACCATATGGTAACAGCCGAAAAAATGGTCCTGTCGATTATCCTGACAAGGACAAACAAAATGAATATGTTTTTCGGATTCAGCGAACTCAAATTTATCAGTCCTGAAATTTTCATTAAGAAATTTGAAAAAATGTTGCTCAGGACGATTCGGGTTAATACTTAAAATAACTACATAAATTACGTTATTTTTTAAAAGGAGGGAGATGTAGCATGCGTACATACATATATACATACATATGAATAAGGCTGCAACACTTTGTTGTTATGCCAACAGAATGCATACATAAACATAGCAGCGACTTTGTCGCAGCGCGCTTAACGCTAAGTGCCCTCTGCGCATATTCAAGTGCAGACGTAATATGATCCGTACTTGATATCAACGACCGCCCAAATAGCTAAGTCAGCGTTCTCACGCTTGACCGTCGCTATGTATACATATGTGCGCGCATGACTCTCTCTGACTCTCTTGCTATATATAATAAGTCTTAAATGTATGTAAAACGGCTGCTCACTGCTTCATGGTGGACAGCTCTAACTCTAAGAGAAGATTCAATAAATAACCATTGGAGAAGACTGACGTCTTCTCCTTCTTAACCATACTGGACTACTTATTTTCAACCACTGGACTAATCATATTATATGATGTCTCAGACTGATTTGAGTTCTAGATTGGCGAGCTGGGCTCTTAAGCTTCAAGCTTTTAAATTAAAAATTGTTCATAGGAAAGGAAGCCAAAATATTGTGCCGGATGCACAGAAGATCTTTCCGCTCTTAGTTTTGATATTCATAGCATTGACCTACAATCTAAACATTTTAAGTCAGCAGCTTTTGACAATTTGAGAGCTAAAGTGAATAACAATCTGAAACATATGCCTGATCTTAAGATAGTTAACCATCTAATTTATCGTCGTGCAGAGCATTCCACAGGCGAAAAGATCGCTGACGATTCATGCTGGAAGTTATGGATACTTAAAGAGCTCATCACTGACATTTTAAAACAGTGTCACGAGCATCCTTTAGCAGCACATAACGGCATCACTATGACCTTAGAAAGAATACGTCGTCACTATTATTAGCCAAATTTAGTAAATTATGTTAAAGATTTTGTTAATAGATGCGATAGTTGCAAATGTAGTAAGAATTCTAATCAGACCTTAAGACCACCTCTTATTCACAACAAAGATACGCAACGAGCTTTTCAGAAATTATATGTAGATTTTTTGGGCCCCTATCCCCGCAGCAAAATGGGAAATATTGGCATATTTGTGGTAGTTGACCATTTGACTAAATATCCATTTTTAAAACCATTTAAAAAATTTCACTACCGAGGCCATCGTACCGTATTTGGAGAAATATATTTTTCATTGCTTTGGTGTTCCAGAAGTAAGTGTTTCTGATAATAGGGTACAATTTAAATCACATGTGTTTAATAGGTTGCTTCAGGAATATCAAGTGCAGCATAACTATACCGCCGTGTATGCCCCACAAGCAAATTTATCGTAGAGAGTTAACATATCAGTGCTGGCAGCTATCAAAGCTTATATTAAACCTGATCAAAGTAATTGGGAGGAACAACTGAGTCAAATAAATTGTGCTCTTCGCTCCAGCGTACACTCTGCCATACACAGCAGCCCATATCGTTTGCTATTCGGCCAAAACATGATTACCAATGGTAGCACTTATTAGCTGTTGAGAAACACAGAGCTGCTAGAAGACAGAACTTCGTCATTTAATAGAGAAGATTCCATTGACATTATTCGTCAGGTAGCTAAAAAGGGAATTGAGCAGCAACAGTTTCACAATAAAAACATTTATAATTTACGTAGTCGTATGGTCGGCGAAAACCCTCGACTGAACCCTCCACGAGGGTGCCGACTGGAAATAACACTCCAATTGTTCCTTTTAGGAACTGGTGTTAGCTAAGACATTAGTCGAAGACATGTGTAATGGCTCCTCAATAGACTTAACGCATGCCTGAAGCTCCTGTCATGGTCTTGAGGTAAACGAGGGCTGGACTAAGGTGTCATGCGACCCGTGCCGATAGTCAGCCTGGCTGGGGGCCCTTACCAAAAATAGCCCAGTCGTAAACGGAGCGGCCGGATACCTGGCGCCCTCCGGTCGTGATAGCCTTACCTGCATAGTGCGGATCTCTGTGCAGGCGGACCACCGTTTCTCCGCAACTCGTGGGACTCAAAACATGAACACAATCAACAATAAAAACACAAACATAAATAACAACAAAAACATAAAAAATAAAAAAAATCCAAAAAAAAACAAAAACATCAACGACGACAGATCCGCTGGTTCTTCGTCCTCGGCAGCGGCAGGGGCTTTAAAGCCTGGCCAAAGCCTACCACAGACGTTGGAGATGGTCACCATGCCAGCCGGTGGACCTTGCAAAGCTGAACCAAGTAAACCCGTATTCCACCCGGGCCTTGGGGTAGATGGAGTGATTCCACCATCTCCTGTCACCAAAGAGGCACAGCCGAGCACTAGTGCGGCAGTGCCACTTTCAGGTGCAGGTACGATGGGGAAACCTCTAACAGCCAGCGTCGCAAGGAAGTTCTCATATGCAGAGAAAAGAACTGCTGGCAACATCCTTCAGCGTCAAAACGCGGGATCAGAGGCCAGTCCTTCAGCGGAGTGGAAAAGGTGGCATGGGCCAAGAGTGTGCTTCCCGCTTACAGCGAGCAGGCACCCAAGGCGCAAGCTATGACTCAGGCCAAGAGACAGCGATCTCAAGAGACTCCTGGCCCATCTGCCAAGAAGTCGAGGGTTCAGATGGGCAAATATTTCGCCCAAATCGCCAAAGAACGGATCCTCATTGGGGTCGTTGACCGAGGTGATTCGGGCGGGAGAATTCCCAGGAACCAGTGGAAGTGGGTGGAGACGGCACTGGCCATCCGCTGCTTCGAGATGCTGGAGCAGGAACCTGGGCAACCACCGGTCTGTAAAGATGTTGGGTGGTACCAGGGCAACGTAAAGGTAATAGCTTGCGACGATGAGAGGTCTGCAGAGCTCTACAGAGCGGCAGTCTCCAATATCGGCGAGCGACATTCCAGTCCGGCCCAGGGCCAGAATGTGGATTCCATCCTCCATCAAGGAACCGGAGCGAATCGTGAAGATGCTCCAGCGTTGCAACTCGAGTCTCCCCACTCACGACTGGAAAGTTGTGAAGGTAGAGGAGATGAAGGGACCAACGAATCAGGTCGTGCTGATTCTAAACAAAGAATCGCTCGCCCCAATTGAGGCCGCTGGCAACGAGCTAAACTTCGGTTTCAGCTCGGTCTCCATCCGGGTTTTCAAGTCGGATACCGCGGCCCGGAATGGATTCTCCCGACATGCCAGTCGAGGAGGATATAACGACAGAGCCAGAGGATCCGGAGCATAGCGACGCTGAACGCGGCTACCCTTCCGATGCGTCCACCATAACGCGGGATCTTAAGGCAATGTGCCAACTGGGTGAAGGAGAGGCCACCTCTGATGTAGCGTCGGACGATGAGGACGCGAACGTGACAGTGGTGGAGGGACCATCTTCAGATGTCTGTAAAGATTCTGCAGATAAACCTCCACCACTGTAAAGCAGCCTCCGCTGCACTGCTACTCCGTCTGGCTGGAGACGGAGCCGACATAGTCATAGTCCAGGAACCCTGGTTGATTGGTGGTAAGGTTTCTGGACTAGGAACACCAGACTACAAGCTAGTAGTTGCTGAAACACCAGGTAAAACCCGTACCTGCATTCTGGCCAGAAAACATTTGAGTATTTTCTTGCTTCATAATTTCAGCAATGAGGACAACACGGCAGCAAGCCTGGAACTCCAGTCAGCTCCGATAAGGTTGCTGTCCTGCTATATGGCCTATGACCAACCGGGCCCTCCTCCAGAAGAAGTCACGAGAAGTCTAATAAAAGACTGCGAGACGCGAGGTATCAACCTCATCATTGGATGCGAAGCCAATGCACACCATACCCAGTGGGGCAGCACAGACATAAACACAAGGGGTGAGTCACTCCTAAACTACCTTCTCAACACTAACCTAGTTTTAGGCAACAAAGGTTGCGAACCTACTTTTATAATTAAGGGCAGGAAGGAGGTCATTGACCTTACCCTGGTATCTTATCCTCTATATGATCTCATCAGAGACTGGAAATTGGCAGACGATCACTCCTTCTCTGATCATAGATACATTGAATTCTCCCTCAAATCGAGGCACTCTAAACCAGCCCCGTTTACCAACCCAAGAAAGACCAAATGCCCAATATTTATTGATATCCTTAGAAAGGATATCCCAGAGATAGCACCAGAAGGAATTCACTCTACAGAGCGACTAAGCCACCTAGTAAAAACCTTTACTGAGGCTTGCAACTCGGCTTTTAGGGCAGCATGTCCCATCAGCAGAGCCAAAAGGGGTAAGCAACCACCATGGTGGAACCCCAACCTAAACGAACTCCGCAAGAGCTCGAGAAACCTTTTCAATCAAGCCAAGGCTGTCAGCACAGAAGAAACTGGCACACTGCCATAAACTGGCTGCAATTTATCTTCACAGAAGTTTAAAAAACTGGCCATATCCCTGATACATGGCGAGTCTCAAAAATAGTCTTCATACCAAAAGCTGGTAAATCATCCCATACGGCAGCAAAGGATTTTAGACCAATCAGCCTGTCGTCATTTATGCTCAAAACCTTCGAGCGACTCCTGGCTCTTCACCTAAGAGCAACCATTCCCCCCCATCTCATATCCAATTCTCAACACGCATATCGGAAAGGCAAATCGACGGAAACAGCTTTGCACTCCGTAGTCGCCACTATAGAAAAATCCCTTTCGCTCACTGAATACTCCCTCATAGCCTTCCTAGACATCGAGGGAGCTTTTAACAACGTCGTCCCGGAAGCTATCACTGGAGCACTGACAAACTTGGGGATTGAAAGCCGGCTAGTGGGACTCATCGACCAATTGCTCACAAGCAGGGTCATAACGTCCACACTTGGCTCTTCAACACTCACCAGGTTCGTCAGTAGGGGAACACCTCAAGGAGGGGTTCTATCTCCTCTTTTATGGAACCTAGCAGTCAACAGGCTGTTATGCGACATAGAGGGTGAAGGCTGCCAGGTGGTTGCGTACGCGGACGACGTAGCACTTATTTTCACGGGAAAATTCCCTCAAACACTATGCGACTTGATGTCAGTCAAGCTACAAAAACTGGTCACCTGGGCCGATGAGTGTGGCCTGGGAGTAAACCCAGCCAAAACGGAACTTGTACTTTTCTCTAGAAAATACAAAATCCCAACTCTAATACCCCCAAAAATAAAAGACTCCGTCCTCTCCTTCAGCGAAAGCGCCAGATACTTGGGTTTAATTCTGGACAGGAAGCTGGACTGGAAAATTAATACGCAAGATAGATGTAGAAAGGCAACAGTTGCACTCTACAGATGCAGGAAAAACGATCGGCCTGAAATGGGGCATGTCGCCATATATCGTCCACTGGCTATACATAGCTATAGTCAGACCGATACTACTATATGGTATAGCAATATGGTGGCCTGCCTTAACAAAGCAGTCCATTAACAAACAGCTCAACAAAATTCAAAGGATGGCCGATATCTGCATCACAGGTGCTCTCAATACAACACCTGGCGAAGCTCTAGACGCCATTCTTAACATACAGTTAGCAAAAATATTGCCACCATGACAGCAATTCGACTGAGAGACTCTAACTCTTGGACAGAATGCTCAACAGGGCACTCCGCTACCCTTAAGGATAACCAAATAGTTCCTTCTAGAACGGACTACTGTATGCCAATAGAGCATATTGAAACTCCCTTTCAAACAACCATTCCGCACAGGGAGGAATGGTCATCACATACCCCAGGTCAAAATGGGGCCATATCCTTCTACACAGATGGTTCAAAGCTGAACAATCAAGTGGGTGGAGGGGTATACTCTCAGGACCTAAATATACAGGTCTCTTTTAGGCTACCTGACCATTGCAGCGTCTTTCAAGCCGAAATCCTGGCTATAAATGAAGCCTTAAAACTCCTAAGGGAATCTCGAGTCAATTCGGGCCGTATTAACATATACAGTGACAGCCAAGCAGCTATCAAGTCTATAGAATCGACCACAACAAATTCCACCTCAGTTTCGAATTGCCGTAAATCTCTACATGAGATGGCTGAGCATTTCGACATTTCCCTAATATGGGTGCCAGGGCATCAGGACATTAAAGGAAACTGTATAGCTGATGAACTAGCCAGGAAAGTTGCAACAGTACACCTCCTTCCTGAAAAGGAGGATACGCGTATGCCACTGGCGACCTGCAAGCTACTACTTTTAGCTCAATCCATAACAGTTAGTGAAAACCGATGGCGAAACACGCACCATTGTCGTGTCGCGAGGCAAACCAGGCCTCACCTGAATAAGGCTCGTTCTAGTATTCTATGTAAACTAAGTAGAACAGATTGCTCTGCAGTAGTAAGAGCACTGACAGGACATTGGCTGGTAGGTATCCACGCCACAAGGCTGAATGCCCCATACAATGACTTCTGCAGGAGCTGTAGAGACGAAGAAGAATTTGAATCACCGGAACATTTCTTCTGCTCCTGTCCCGCATTGAGTAATAGAAGACTCCACACCCTGGGAAAACCTTTTCTCTCCACTTTAGGTGAACTTGACTCAATTACACCGCGCAAAATCGCTAAATTTATTCAGCTATCAAACTGGACGCCCTACTGATTGACATGTCACCACAAAGGTAGAAAGGAAATCTAGATCCGCGGTACCACAATGGGCCCAACTGTGGCCTAAGTGAGTCGTTGAATCGACAGCCGCCCTAACCTAACCTAACCTAACGTAGTCGTATAGTGTTTGACAAGAAGTTTACCGCCGAAATTTTTAGCAAAGTAATTTTATAAAAGGCTTTAGCTCAAAGTTAGCCCCAACATTTATTAAAGCCAGAATAAGAAAGAAATTAGGCAGTACCTACTATGAATTAGAGGATTTGCAAGGCAGGTTGGTATGCAAGTTCCACGCGAAAGATATTAAACAGTGAATACTCTATACACTTCTTCAAGCGGGTATCTCACTTTGTCGCTTTCACCGACTAAGTGCGATTTTGCCAGGGGGGTGTGTAATGGGTCGCTTGTATCAAATATGGTGCCACCGGAAAGTATGCAGCGCCATCTTTCAAATCAAAGCCACCCCCAAGGTATGCAGTAAAAAATGTTTAAGCTCTTGCTGAAAGTCACATAAATAACTTGGTAGCGCCACCTATTGGTGAAAGTTCCTTAACTTAATTGGCAACAAAGGCGATTTTGTAGCCAGCTGATTAGGCATAAAACAGACATTCGTTTGAAGAGTGCCTAAAATAAGGGAAAATGGATTTCCGCAAAACTAGGCCCTAACCCTAAATGATGACTTCCAGCCTTTCTTTCATATCGTAAATCTCCATCGAACAAGTTGTATGCGCGACTAAAAATTCGAAAGAAAGAAAGATTACCAAGTAAATGTGAAAAATTGCAAGTTGGCAATAAGTGTCAGTGCAGTGAAAATTTAAAATATTAAACGGCGAGTTTTCCCCTCATTTTCATTTAGAAGGGCAAGTGGACTTATTTTTTTAATAGTTTTCGTTTGTCAGAAACCCTTTGAGAAAAACGTTCACGTGGAAGACAGAAAATCAAATAAACCTTTTATTGCGGTGCATTTTCATTAAAAAAGGTAATAAATATTTTTAGTTAATTTCTTGGTCACGATTGCTGATGATTAGGTATAAATTAATTCTAATGTATTTTTTTTTATATTTCTTGTCTTTCATCAGAATTGGCACTTAGTATTATATTTAAAAATAAGAATTTGTTATTGGGCATTTATATATATTTAAATAAATGCCGGAAAATATGCTTGCTAGAAATATGCTAATAGTTGGCACATATAAAACAGCCAACAACAAAAAGCTCTATCTAGTACAAAGCACACACACACATATCCCCACCAACATTGGCATTCCAGTCTAAGTCGAGCTTAGAATAAAGACGTGCAGAATAAATATTTTCTTCGGCGGAGCCGATTTGGAAGTGAGAGAGCCAGGGTATATGGCCCGATTCGAGAATATTTATTCTCGAAAATCCGGAAAACTTTATGAGTGTGTGAATATATAATTTTTATTGGAATACCACATCGGCCCTACCTAACCTGTGCATTGACGTAATCAAATCTTTATGTGGCAAAGATTTTGACCAAAGAGTTTAAAATTAAGATTAGTTAATATTATTATTATGTGATGGGGATATTTGCACCTGCGACCTAAAAGATCTATTGTACCCCCTTTTGAGCCTATAGCTCTCCCATCAGCCCTATCTCCTGCACGAATTCGAGCATTTTGTTAGGGTTGAGGTTTGCTATATCTCCCAACTGGATGACATGTTTCCCAAGGATACTACATCTGCGTCTGGCCAGGGCTGCGCATTCTGCTATGATATGAATCGAGGTTTCCTCCTCTATGTCACAGTAGCGGCATGTTCCGTTACTAACTATACCAATTTTGTGTAGGTGGCTTCTCAGTCTACAATGGCCGTTCAGCAGACCGATCAGTATTCTGAGTCTATTCTTCCCCATGGCAATCAGTTGATCGAAACGCCTCTGATTATAGTTGCCTATAATACGTTTCGCCTGTCGGAGACCCGTGGTTTGCTCCCACACTGACTGTCTTAGATGTTTTTCATCTCTCCTGAGATGTTCTCGGAAAGTGTGCTTGCCTATTCCACAGAACGGTTCAGGACCTATAAGGGGATTATTGGATCCCATTCTTGCCAATTTGTCAGCGGCTTCATTCCCTGCTATATCGTTATGTCCCGGATTGGATTGCAATATCTCTATTGTGATAGTTACGTCTTAGATTAAAGTCTGCACATCTCCCTATTGCACATACTTCAGCCTGAAATATGCTGGTGTATTTCTCTAGAGACTCGTGATAGGATATCCGAGGGCCTACGACCCCTAGGCCAGTGCCCTGGTGCGTAAGTGATCCATCGGTGTACCAAATAATTGTGTGGGGCTTCATGGGGTGGATTTCTTCTAATGAAGTCCAGTCCCCTTTGCTACTTAGGCTCACGCTGAAGTTTGTATTGAACAAATGTTCAACTTCCATTTCATCCCTGGGTAATAATATTAGGGGTAGTTCTCCTGATAGTGTCTCGGCAGACCTATTGCTAAGGATGCAGTCTGCTCCTATTCCATCATTTGCCATCCTTAGCAAGGTTGCTTTCTTTTGTAGCCCAATAACATGATGGAGTGGCGTGAGCTCCATTAGGACTTCAATATCCGTTGTCGGACAGGTTCTCATTGCTCCTGTCATACATACGCAGGCCAGTCTTTGCAGCTATTGCATTTGTTTTTGCACTGTGATCAGACGTGCTCTGTCACCCCAGGCGATTGCTCCGTATGTGAGCATCGGCCTTACTACCATTAGGTAGAGACACCTGATTATCTTTGGAGAAGTGCCCCACGACTTTCCGGCTATACTACGACATGTGTAAAGCGCTCTTGAGCACTTTCCTATCGTATTCTGAACGTGTGGGGCAAAGCTCAATCTACTGTCGAAGGTCACTCCAAGATATTTGACCTCCTTGCTTGCCTCTATTATGCTTCCTGAGAGCCTTAGTCTCTGTAATTTGTAACGTCTCGTGAAGGGTACGATGACAGTTTTGGTGGGGTTAAGGTTGAGGCCAACCTCAGTACACCAGTCACTAGTCATCTTTAGCCCTAGCTGGACTATGTCACAGAGTTTTTCTTCAAATTTGCCTCGCGCTATGATAACAATGTCATCAGCATAGCCTTGACATTGAATCCCTCTAGTAGCTAGTCTTATGAGCAGCTCGTCTACTAATAAGCTCCAAAGTAGTGGAGATAGTACACCCCCTTGAGGACATCTTATTGTGGTTGTTACTGTAACCCTACTTTCATGTATAGTTGCTGTGACTTGCCTGGATCTCAGCAGGGAGGAGATCCATCTGCAGGTGGTATGATCCAGACCCCTCCTGACGAGGGCAGCCTTGACTGCATCGTGTGATGCGTTGTCAAAAGCACCCTCTATGTCTAGGAAGGCACAGATAGCCACCTCCTTATTGTCAACTGCAGCGCTGACATCGTGCTGTAATTGGTACAGTGCAGTGTCGGTAGATCGACCTGCTCTGTTGCATGCTATGTCGGCTGGAGCGGACTTTGCATTAGAAGAGTGCTCCTAATTCTGTGGTCCACCAGCTTCTCCAACGTTTTCAATAAAAACGATGTTAAGCTGATGAGTCTGAAGGACTTTGGGTTGGTGATGTCTTTCTTCCCTGCCTTGGGGATGAATACCACCCTAGCTCTACTCCATGCGCTTGGTATGTGTCCAAGTGCGAGGCTACTGACCAAAATCTTCCTGAGGACCGATAGGAGTGTGCCCTGTGCCTGTTGCAGGAAAATTGGGTATATACCATCTGGACCCGGTGATTTATAGGGCTGGAAAGTTCCAATTGCCCACCTCAATCTCTCGGATGTGACCGTTGATTTTGCAATAGCAAAATCTTGGGTCTCCGGCCTAAATCGTCTTCCTTGCTCGAGACTTTTTTCATTCATGGGGATGCTCTCTGGAAAATGTGTTTCGAACAGAAGCTCTAACTTTTGCATATTACTACAAGTGAAGGTGTTGTCCCTACGCTTCAAGGCTAAGTTTGCCTCTGGCGCCCGTTTTGATAATGCTCTATGCAGCCGAGCGCTTTCATACGTACTTCCGATGCTTTCACAGAAGTCCCTATAGCTCTTCTGTTTGGCTTTCCGGATCTCTTTGTTGTAGGAGGTCAGTGCCTGTCGGTAAAGATCCCATGTTCCGTCTCTCTTCGCTCTGTTGAAGAGGCGACGTGTGGTGAGTCGTAGCATTTCAAGGCTATCATTCCACCACGGGGTATCTTTTTCTTTTCGTTTCTTCCCCATAGGGCAGCTTCTTAAGTATGCATTGCTATTGATACTGTTCAGTGACCCTACAGCTTTTTCTAGCTCCGAGGGGCATCTAGGTATACCAGATACAGTCCCAGGTAGATTGTGCTCTAGAATCACTGACAACTTATCCCATTTTGTTTTTCTGGAATTGCGGGTAGGTATGCTACTATCTATATTTACTTGCCGTCTATACAGGATGATCCTATGATCTGACATGGATTCTTCTGGCGAGACATGTCAATCCCTTAGGAGGGGCACAAGGGATCTACTGAGTAGGGTGATGTCTAAGACCTCTTCTTGAACTCTAGTCACAAATGTCGGAGTGTTTCCGACATTGCCAATTTCTAGATTATATTTAAATATAAAATCCATAAGGTACTCACCACGTTGGCTCGATTCTGTACTTCCCCATACCTGATGATGGGCATTAGCATCGCACCGGATGATGATGTGCTCATCCCAGCAGTACTCCACCAGTCTGACAACCTCTGGTGGGGGGCAGGCTCCATCCCCTGCGAAATACGCCGATGCTACAACCGTTGTATGGGCGGCTCCTACATGTTGTACTGCGATTGGGACGCAGTCTTTGGATAGGAATTCTGAAAGGATGGTATAATTAATACATTTCCTTACCATTTTGCATGTTCTTGGTAATGGGGCCCTTTGATCCCAGATTACCTTGGAGTCAGCTGTGTACAGGCCTTTTATGCCATTGTTCACCCATGGCTCCTGTACAAGGGCTAGCCCAAGTTGTTGGTGGGTGAATATCCTAGCCAGGACGGCCGAGGCCGCTTTGGCGTGATGGATATTCACCTGGGCTAGCCTTGTGGTGATGACTTCAGTCATCACAGCTGCGGCTCCACCTGCTCTGGCGACTGGGGGCGGAATGTGCCCGAGTCGCCGCGGAGTGTATTATCCGCTTCTTCCTCCTCCAAGTTGAGCTCCTCTTCGAGCTCCTGCGAAGACATGGCCTCTTCATCATCCATCGCCCCATCCGATAACAACTTCAGCGTTACGTCTGCCAGATCCTCATCCTCGGCTAGGTCTTCCAGCGCGTTGATGGACTCTGGCGTACGATAGCTTGGATCGTTATCGGTTGGGGTCGGTGCTGCGGGGTCAAGCTGGGGCAGGCGGAGCATACCGCAACACTCGATTGTCCTCACGTCTCTCTTACCACAACGCCAACAGAAATAAACCTGTCTATTCCGGCACTCCCGCATGAGGTGTCCGATCTCGACGCATCGCTTGCAAGCTCGTTGCGCGACGATAGCAGGTCCGGTTTCTTGCATCATTCTGTTGACTGCGGGTGTTTCACCGGAGTTTCACCGGAGTTTCAACGGAGTTTCGACCGGACGGTTGATCCCAGAAGGGATTACGCGGCCTAGACGTCGACTGCGCGTTGACTACCATAGCACCCGGCGAGGCTGTTATGAAACCTGGCGAGGTGGGTTTGAGTTGAAGGCTTTGACGATCACGATCCCGTACGAACTCGAAGCTAGTGGCGAATTGCATCAACTGGTTTAGAGAAATCGCCTCGTGTCGGCGAATGTAAAGCTGATATTCCGGTAGCAAGTTTTCGTAGGCTCGGTCCAGTTCTTGTGCTCCTGTGTATTCTGCTCGCTTCATGAGCAAGCGCAGCACCACGATGTATGCTTTGAATGGCTCGCTGGGTTTCTGTTGTCTTGCTCGTATTTGGTCTTCTAGCCGTTGGAAATATCGTGGGGGTAAATAGAAATCGAGGAACTCTCTTTTAAATTTGGCCCAGCTCGCCCCTTGCAATCGACTGCCCCGGAACCAGTCACTAGCACTTCTGGAATAGCTTTTGACAGGTGGGCCAAGTCGATCACATGAGCAGCTGCTCTTTCCTCCACACTCTCAATAAAGCTTAAGGGGTCGGACTCGCCGTCAAAAAGAATTCCCCAACGATGCACTTTCTCCACGACGGTACGGTAGGGTGTATCTGTGCGGACCGTGACGTGAGAGGTTGGGAACGGGCTACGGTTTCCCCGTGAGTCTCGGGTAACTGCCGAAGTATCTGGCGGCTTCTCTCCCGGTGCTGTAACGACTACTTGAGGAGTACCACCGGTTTTCGGTGAACCGCTACGCGAACGTGGTTTCGTCTCTCGATCGCCTTGTTCGGACCCGGAACCATCGGCGAATTGTTGCTCCAACTCGAGCAACTTTTTCATGACATGATCGGCGTGCGCGCTCTGCGAAACGAAAGACGCCAAGCGGCTCCGAAGCTGTACTACCGTGCCTTCTGGGCCAAGGCTAAACTCGCCGAGTATGGGCAACAACTCCTCCTTCTTCCTGTAGTAGACCCAACTGACACCAACCATGTTGTAATTTAGAATCCTTGGTCTAACACGGTTATCGAGCGGTGCTGTCTTTCAGTCGCAGCAATCGAACGCGTTTTGAAAAAAAATACCCCCAATCGAACTTGTTCGTTGACTATTTGGCGGAAATTGTCGCAGCTAGAAACGAGAATTGTTCTTCGTTAAGTCCCCAGTAAATCTTGAAAACTGTACTTCAAACTTTTCCCTGATTGCAGCGTTGCGTAGCAAAGGTTATTCAGGATCACCTCGAAGCTTTGCACTCGATTGTTCACTTGGCTGGCGGTGTATGTCTGTTCACTTTAAAGGTCTGAACTTAATTTGCAACGTGACTTAGCTGCGTATCACTGTTCGCGTTGAAGCACCGAGCTTGAATGTTTCACTTAGGCTTAACTGTCTTGGTCTGATCGCGTTGGAAGTCCGTATGTAATTTTAAACTTTGCTTAGCTGGGTATGACTGTTCACTTTGAAGGTCCGTACGTAATTGAATGTTCGTTGTACTCGCGTGCCGCTCCAGACCTATGCTTGCAAGCGTCGACGTCGGCAGAGGTTGTTCGACAGCGCTGCCCGACTTGTAGCGGCAGAACTCTCTATGTAGAGTTCTGCTCGCGGGGTTTTGTGGTGCCAGAACTCGCGGATGTAGTTCTGCCCGCCCTTGTAGCGACAGAGCTCGCTTGGAGACATCTGCTCGCTCTTGTGACGCCACAGCTCGCGTTTGTAGCTCTGCCCGTCCTTGTAGCGACAGAGCTCGCTCGGAGACATCTGCTCGCTCTTAAAGCCCGCGATGTTGCTTTGTGGCCGACGATATTCTTTTTTTTTTTTTCTGCTTCTCTGCTGCCGTTGTAGTTGTCACTCTGCTCCTTCGTTTCGCTGGAAAACAACAAAAAAATATTCCCCAAGATGCGATCCCTAACCGATAAACTTCGAGCACGTGGCTATTGGCCAAAAAAAAATTCCTATTGGGTCAACAAAATTCTGTTGCGTGCTCGGATGAAATCTCTACGGGATTTAATGTTTCCCAGTAGCTAATGATGAAGTTTCTTTTCGTTGGCGTCGTGTTGCTGGGTTTTTCTTTGTGTACTTGTCATGTTCTGTTTTGCTTTGCTAGGTTTTAAGCACTTTTCTGGGTCTTTTCTGGACGAGATCGGGGTGTTTTTGACTTTTCTGGCGGCTCCCTATGACTATATTCTCCATTTTGTTAGTAAAAACCGACAAATTGGGGGTGGAAAAATATATATAGAAATTTTCTATGTCTGGGGTGAAAAAATATATGCAATATATATAGACAATAATTATAAAAAAACTTCGTATATATATAATTATATGTAGCCATAAAAATGAATCTGAGCTACGAATATAATAACGATGCATGCGGGGGGCGTCGCTTTGGTAATTCTTGTCTACAAAAAAAAAAAAAAAAAAATGCCGATCTCTATGCTCAAGGTGGAATACTTTGTCTCCAGGGTCCCTGCTCGGGCGCCATCTGTAACGAAGCTTTTCCAGCCGAGGTCGACGTCTCAGTCCGGCCAGGGCCATTTACAGAAAAATTTGTAAATTACTGGGACAACTGGAGGAGCTACGGGAGCGCAAGAGGGTAAGCGTGCGCTCTCGTAAGGATCGGCATGATTCCCTATTTTTATTTGTCCTGGTACAACTGGTCGACCCAGGCGGGCGTGGCACCCTACCGTCGGGCGCAAGGGAGGATCCCCCAGACTTTACTCCGCGGAGACACCCCATTTAGCCTCCCGGCAAGGCACATACGCTGCATCCGGGCCAGGTCCCAGCCCGACCGGTACCAAAAGTGATCTTAGACCGGTACCAAAGGTGATCGTAGAGGGACGTAGGGGCAACGCCCTTTATGATCCCGACTACGACACCCTTGGCTCCGTGTCAGACTGAGCCCCGGACCGGACTCCTCCAAAGGCTGGACAAGATCTTGCAGGATGGCAGAGTTATCACAGGAGATGTAGGGGCAACGCCATGATCTCGCCATGATGCCCCGACCACCTTGCCCGATCCAGGCCAGGTTACGTCCAGTTGTCCTGCCACCTGAAAAACCCTTTAAACCCAAGAATAGAAAATATTTGCACGCATCGTTATAAATTTTATTTTTCTCTATAAAAAATAAGGCAGGGCAATCGCAGCGCATGGGGGTTTTCTTTTGTTGCTCCCAATGCGAAAAGGCCATGTTATTTGCAAATTGACAAACGCTTACCGCAGATCAAAGTTGACCTAGGAGAGTGGTTGTACTTAAATTTTCTCCCTCGTGGCAGCACCAGCCACTGTGCCTCTCCTGGTACCACTCCCAATAGACACGGGCGCCGTAGGTAGCGTCGCGCGTTGCCTCGCTGTGGGTAGTGGCGTCGTCGCTGCAGGTGCGGTGGTCGTTGTCTCCGTAGACGGTGTGCTGTTTTTGTTGGTAGTGGCGTCTCTACAAACACACGCACACGGTGGTAGTTGTGCGGTGGTTGTTCTTGTTGCTCTAGGTGTAGTGGCAGCGGCGGCTGACACCGAGCAAACACACACACTTACGTGCCGAGACGGCAGGCTGTTTTTGGCGGACAACGGCGTCTTGCCCAAAACGCACAGCCACACACACACTTGCACTTGCACTGTTCCTTGTCGTCGTTGTGTTGTTCTTTTCCTTCGTTGTTTATCGTTGCACTCCACTGGTAACTTTGCACTTATGCACTGTGTTTTTACCGCACACTTGTACGTCTGATGCCACTCTTTTCTGCTCACGTCCGCACACTGTGAGCCCGCCAGAAAAAGTGACGCTCTCGCCGCATGATGGCCGCCGATCGCCGATATCAACCCTCTTGATATCGATACTGCTCTGCAAGGTTGCCACCCTTGAAAAATGAGCGAAATGTGGATCATCGTCCTAAAGGTGGACGATGACCTAAAGATCGAAATGAACTATCGGCTCCATGCCGAATGACTAGTTCTCGATAATAGTTCGGTTCTTACGAACTATTGGCTCCGTGCCGTAAAAAAATGTAGGTGGCTTCATGCCATAAAGATAAATATTGTGAGGTCAGCGGAATGCTGCCTCACAAAGTCAAGAATTCCATTGGTATATAAATCGCTAACATCATATCTTGCAATTATTTTCTTTCCATGTTTAAAGAAACATGGCATATTTTTTAATTCCAAGGTCACTACTTTTCGTACCTCGTCATTTTGGATGACTTCGTATACGTTGGGCTTTGAAACTAATTCTATAGATTGCCTTGGCAATTCTATTTGATCTTTTCCTGCGCAGGAATTTTGTCTTCTTTTTTAATCTTGTAGTGACTCTTTTTATTGTTTCAGTTATTTCTTGTAGCTGTTTAATGGTTATTCTTGTCTCAAGTCAAGTCTCATACGCGTTAGCTTTGAGCTTGGATTTGTCATGGAAAACATGGTCTGTGATCTGTTTTGACAGTTAAGTGTCTACCATAAACATATGGTCTGAAATAAGTTATTGCACAATGAATTGCTGCCAATTCTTGTTCTGTTGTGCTTTTATTACTTTCTCCTTTAGAAAACGATCTTGATGCATAAGCAACTGGAAGTTGGAGTCCATTTTTGTTTTGAGTTAAAACTCCTCCCCATGCTTGCTTACTTGCATCCGTAATTATGAAAAATTCTTTGCTGAAATCTGGATATTGTAATAGATTTGGATTTATCAGTGCCGATTTGAGATGTTCGAAGGCATGCTGACAGTCAGCTGTCCATTCGAATTTAACATCCTTTTTACATAATCTTGTTATGTGACGAGAATATTCGGCAAAGTTTTGGATGAAACGTCTATAGTAATTGCAAAATGCAACGAATCGCTTAGCGCTGTCCGCATCATGTGGGACTGGGTAATTTTTAATGACGTCGTATTTCTTGTCGTCTGGCAAGATTCCTTTATCTGTGCATTTGTGTCCCAAAAATGTGACTTCATGCATGAAAAATTAACATTTCTCAGGATTCAATTTTAGATTGTATTTCCTACATTTCTCAAAAACATCAGTTAAGTTTTTAAGCAAATGTTTCTCGGAACAACCAATGACTATTAAATCATCTATAAAAAGGAAAGCTTGGGAAGGTTCTAATCCGGAGAATGCTATAGTCGTCATTCTCTGGAATGAGTTTGGCGCTATTTTTAAGCCGAATGGTAGTCGCGTGAAGCGATATGAACCATTGCTTGTTGAAAAAGACGTTATATCTCTTGAACTTTTTTCGAGTTCAATTTGATGAAAACCAGACATTAAGTCTAGGCATGAAAAGTATTTCGCTCTTCCTAGTTAATCTAAAATATTGTCAATTCTAGGTAGTGGAAATTTATCTGACAACAGTTTTTTATTTATCTGACGATAGTCAATAACTAATCGCCATTTTTTCTTGTCAGAACCGGGAAGAGATTTCTTCTGAACTAACAAAAGTGGGCTGTTATAAGGCACAGACGGTTCGACAATGTTATTGTCGATTAACTTTTGTATTTGAACTTGAATTTCGTCTAACTGACTATGAGGATTTCTATAGTTTTTTATATATACTGGTTCATCATCATTCATTCTTAGCTTTTGTTTGCAGAAGGTATTTGTTGTTATTGATTCGGTTTCGAGTCCGAATACATCGCTATATTTGGTGCATATTTCTGTCAGTTCTGACTTGAATAGTGGTGGACAATTTTTTGCTAATTGAGATAAGACAGTTTTTTCTCTACATTCTGAATTGTAATCATATGTTAGATTACTAATATTTACTATTTGATCGGTACTGGTTGTATTCAGTAATCGGACAAATGCATTTTTGGCCGTTGCAACTGTGTTTGCAACATAAATGCCTTCTTTAATTTCCTGGTTTGGGATTAATACAGTATCTTCATCTGATGATAGATGAATCTTTCGGACTACTTGGGATCTTGCTGGTAGAATTATGAAATTGTTACCAGAACTGTATGTAATTGGAACATAAATTGGAAAATTCAAATTGTTTGGTCTCATTATAAGCCAATCTTCATTTGGTTTGAAGTCTATCTGGCAATTGAATTTTTTAATGAAATCCATGCCTAATAACCCATCACATGGTATTGCGAAATTCAAATATACTATATGAAAATTGTGTGGAATAATATATTTATCTGTCTGTAACTCTATGGAAATTAGTCCTTTGGACTGCATTAATTCTTGGCCTATGCCTTGAATATTTATTTTATTGTGCTCTTGAATGTTATAAAAGGTATCGGAATTTTCTTTTTAAAGTGAAATGTCTGCACCCGTGTCTATTAAAAACACTAGTTTTTTATTTGTTTCTACATTGAAAAATGTCGCGAAAACATTTAGGCTAAAATTGATGATGTGAACCTTATGAGAGTTTACTGTCGAGATTCTGAAGGTTGTTGAGAGTTTCCCGAATTGTTTTGGGCAACTCTAACATTGTTTCTGTTATTGTTGTTATTCTGGCCTATATTGGTATTAGTGTTTCTTGTACCACGGCCTCTACGGTAATTGTTGTATTGGTTACCGTTATGGTTTCTATTGTTGTTGTTGTAGCTATTACACTGTGCAAGTCGAAAAAAAAGACATGACCAAACTCAACGGTTTCCCCCTATTTCGGGTCCTAGGAATCGAACTGCATCATCACTTTTTTGAGTTATAATCATCGTTTCATACAAAAATTTTTATTTAAGTTTTTTAGTGAATTAGGCACTTTTAAGAAAATAGGGCATTTGTGTTCGGTCTCTAACTTCCAAAGTATGGATTTTTTTGTTAAACCTTTTTCAGAAAAGTTGCTTGGAATGTTACAAGCTACAAGTTTTACGAACAAGTCGATTCGCAAAAATGTCGTTTTGGACCTGTTTGAGTTCCATATGTTCAGAAAACCTAATTTTGTCCACCTTTTTTGTAAGTTTTTTTGATTGTGTTACCCAGCTATTGAGTTTTAGTACACGATACATATACCAAAATGTAGATCATGTTGTGCCAAGTAGCTTCAGCCAAAAAAACTTCTTGAAAAAATGTAAAATTTTGAAATATACAGGTTACCAAAAAACGATTTTTTTTTAAAATTTTTTTCAAAAATTACACTGATTAATAACAACATTGTATCTTTTACCAAACTGACTTTTTCTGACATATATGTGATACAGATAAAAAAAAAATACTGGAACAATTTTTCTTATGTAAGATTTTTACAATAAGTACTTTGTTAAATCTAGCATATTTCTTAACTTCTTTTTTCAGAAGTTAGCTTGAATTTGTGTTCACTACTTATGAAAGTCACAACCGATTTTAAAAACCCTTACTTATTCTGAAAGCTAGTGAATATGTCTATAAATCATTTATACAAAGAATTTAAATTAAGTCATTAGTTTTACATCTATTTATTTTTGAATGATACGAATTAAGTTTTTTTATATATTCTTAAGATTTTTTATTTTAAAATTTTTGGAAAGTCGTAAAAAATTGTTAACAACACACTTCCACACTTCAGTATTTTAACAAATGCATAGTTTAAGATATTATTAAGATATGGGCCCATAGGCCCAGGACAACAGCAGCTGAGAAATCCACAAGCGCGAGAGGCACCCCCGCCCCTTGCGCCTTCGATGGGAACGTCAGCGCAACCATACTGGTGACGACCAGCTGACGGGAAAGAACAGGAACAGCAGCAGACACCAGCAATAATTTTAAAATACCTACATATATTTTATTATAAAAACAAATTGTAAAATTGAGCGTAATATCTTTCGCCCAATCAGAAGTGAGGCCCATAAAGCCAAACTAAACACTAGGAAGGTTGCTATGTAAACAAAATTTTACACGTCTCAGGCACTGGGTACATTACCCAGTAGCATACAAATTAATCCGAATCTTAAATTCCAAATAAATTTTAAATTTAAAAAAAAAAATTAAAAAAAAAAAAATAAGTTTTCAGTTCAGTCAGTTTATTTAGAAACAAAAAAAAATTTTGAATTTTTAAAGCCATAGGCAGGAAAAATTTTCTATTTATGAAAAGTAATGCAATAAGTAAATTTTCCGAAGATTTTTTAATCGAATCAAATCATAATTCAGAACAGAATTCCAAAATGGGATTAGTAGACGTTAAGTCAGTGGATTCCACTGCTAACGTTATAAATAAAGTTGAATCAAGCAACACAGACTTGGAATTAACAAATATATTACTGGTAATCATAGTTGTTATAATGTGTGCAAATTGTTTTTATAAAATATATAAACTGCATAACAAATGCCTAAAGAAAAGATTCATGAACCAAGCAAATGATTTGGACAAAACTTAAATTTGCAGCACAAACATCAATGATTAACCATAATTGACAATAACATAATAGCTATAAGATACAAATTAAACTAAATAAATAAAAAAAAAAAATCCAAGAATAATTTTGAGAAACAAAGTAGCTTGTCTATATTATGGAATGGTCAGAACTTTCTGAGCGAATCCAAAATATTAAAACGATATTTGATAAAGCGTATAAATGTCTAACACAAAATAGACAAACGCATATAGATACAGTTAATAGGAACTCCATAACATTGATCGACAGCTTTAACGAAGTTCGATTATTGATATATCAGCATAAAGATGTATTAACCAATAAACATTGGTCAGAAACGTCAAGGTTGCTGATAAGACTGAGAAACAATATCAAAACAGTTAAAGAAAAGCATAATTTAACTTTAACAATACCTTCTATTTTGAATACACCTGTAAAGTTGGAACTTGGTGAAAACCTTGAAGTTCGGACTGAGGATATTCAATTAGAAGAAGAAGATTTGACAAATCTAACAATCCCTGCTGTTATCACACTGGATTCCAAAGATATTTTATCTGAAAGTGAAGGAAGTACTGATAATAGCCGTACAATGCCTGACGACATAGCCGCAGCCCAGAGGGCATATATTAGGGAAATTGCACAAGCAGTCCCAGAATTCGACGGAAAGAAAACCCGTCTTGAAAAATTCTTAACGGCACTAAGACTTGTCAACTTAACAAAAGGAAATTATGAGGAAATTGCCATAGAGTTGATTAAATCAAAAATAACGGGCACAACCCTCAATAAAATAAAAAATGAAACCACAATAGATGGAATTATTGCAAAATTAAAAGCCGTAGTTGTCGGTGAAACACCCGCCAACATAAAGGCAAAAATGGACACTTTAACGCAGAAAGGCAAAACAGCCACCCAGTTCACAACTGAACTAGAAAATCTGCGACAGCTTCTTGAAGCTGCTTATATTGACCAAGGCATACCATCTGAAAATGCTGACACGCTCAGCACTACAGAAGCCGTTAACACAATGATTAGTAAAACTAGTCACGAAAGTGTTAAAACCGTCATGGAGTCTGGTATTTTCACTACCATGGATGCTGCCGTTAGTGCATACATCCGTACTAGTACAAGACTTACTGGTAGTGTGAATACAGTGATGTACTCTAAAAGAGGAAATAACAACTACCGCGGTAGTAACAATCGTGGTAACTATCGTGGTAGAGGCAATGGTAACTACCAAAACAGAGGAAATAATAACTACGGTTATCAAAACAACAATTACCGAGGCCGAGGCCGAGGAAATGGAAACAACAATTCCAGCCGAGGTGGAAACAACCAAAATAATACCAATTCAAACAATGTTAGAGTAACCCAGAACAACCAGGGAAACTCTCAACAACCCTCAAAGGAAAATTCTGATATCTTTCATGATATCCAAATAAATAAGAAGATCAATATTCAAGGCATAGGCCAAGACATAATACAGTCTAAAGGACTGATTTCAATAGAGATACAGACAGGTAAATACATAATTCCACACGATTTTCACTTAGTAGATTTGCATTTCGCAATACCTTGTGATGGAATAATAGGCATTGACTTCATTAAGAAATTCAATTGCCGGTTAGATTTCAAACCAAATGAAGATTGGCTCATAATGAGACCAAATAATCTAAATTTCCCAATTTATGTTCCAATAACATACAGTTCTGGTAACAATTCCATTGTACTACCAGCAAGATCCCAAGTAGTCAGAAAAATTCACCTATCATCAGATGAAGATAGTGTACTAATTCCAAACCAGGAAATTAAAGAAGGCATTTATGTTGCAAACACAGTTGCAACAACCAAAAATGCATTTGTCCGATTACTGAATACGACCAGTACCGATCAAGTAGTAGATATTAAAAATTTGTCATATGAACCACTTTCGAACTACGACATAGTTCAAAACAATCCAGAAAATAGAGAAAAAACTGTCTTATCTCAATTAGCTAAAAATTTTCCACCACAATTCAAAAACGAATTGACCAACTTATGCACCCAGTATAGTGACGTATTCGGACTCGAAACCGAATCAATCACTACCAATAACTTCTACAAACAAAAGCTAAGATTGAAGGATGATGAACCAGTCTATATAAAAAACAAGCGGGAAAGGCTATAGTCGAGATCCCGACCATATGATACCCGTTACTTACTTTAATACATTGAGGGCCGTTTTCTCATCTTATTTTTAAAGCCTACTTTACTCATAGGGAACTTTGCTCTAAATGTAGGCTTTAACATTTTTCGTTCTCTCATCTTGATTTTAACGTCACATTTAGAAATGTGACTAAGTTGGCAGCTCGGTTCCACAAAAAGGGTCACACTTTTTAAAAATGAGCAACACTTGTCAGAAGGTTTGGCGCAAAATTTAAAATCCTGAAATTTTTGTGTGAATTGTGCTTATATCTCAACCGCTTTGAGAGCTAGTACAACCAAATTTGGTAGACGGACTACCATGAATTTGGAGTAATTCAATAGTCTTTCAAATTTATTCCACGCCACGGTTGTCCAATGCAAATCGCAAAAACAACATATTGCACCCACATTTTTGAGTATAAAACTCTTTTGTTTTTAAATAACGTTTCGTGTTATTTTTAGCCATTATTCAGCCTATTCTCATTAATATCAGATAAAAATTGCGGTTAAAAATTAGGATAAATGATGATAAGCAATTCAGGACCCTAAAGGTAGGCAATAATTTATATACTTTATGGCGTTGCCCTTAGCAACACCGAAATAATCGTAGTCGGCGAATGTTAAGCCCTTATAGTATGGATGATCCGCCCTGTAACTTACAGCCTGCCTGCAACTAAATTTTTGACAAGAAAATCAAAGTTTCCTTCAAGGCCAATTTGTCTAGACTGTAAGGTTAAAAGCATGATGAGAAAACGGCCCTGAAAAGTACTTTAAAGAAAATACTTGTTTTGCTCTGAAAACTTTAATTCGCCATAACTGTCGTTCTACATGTCCGATCTTGATGCGATTTAGTGGGATAATAGATAATGCTAATAGATAACGGTAATAATCACAAAAAACGTATTATCTTGAAAACTGTGGTTGTGGTGGTTTTTCGCGATTTGCGGGGGCGGATGGGGGCGTGGATTAAATTTGAAACAAACTTGATCTGCGTGAGGTATATATAAATCTGTGTGCCAAATTTGGTTACTCTATCTCTTTTAGTTTCTGAGATTTCTTTGTTCAGACTGTTTTTCGCTATTTGCGGGGGCGGAGGGGGGCGTGGCTTAAATTTGAAACAAACTTGATCTGCGTGGGGTATATAGAAGTCTTTTAGTGAAAGTTTGGTATCTCTATCTCTTATGGTCTCTGAGATCCTTTTGTTCATACAGACAGACAGACGGACAGACGGACATGGCTATATCGACTCGGCTATTGATGCTGATCAAGAATATATATACTTTATAGGGTCGGAGATGCCTCCTTCTCCCTGTTACATACATTCCAACGAACACAATATACCCTTATACTTATTTTTTATGAGTAACGGGTATAATTATAGAAACCCTCAAAGTCAAATAGATGAGATACAAGTACAAGTACAAAAATTAATCGACAATAAAATAGTCGAACCGTCTGTATCCCCTTATAACAGCCCACTTTTGTTAGTTCCGAAGAAATCTCTTCCAGGTTCTGACAAGAAAAAATGGCGATTAGTAATTGACTATCGTCAAATTAATAAAAAACTGTTGTCGGATAAATTCCCGCTCCCTAGAATTGATGACATTTTGGATCAACTAGGAAGAGCAAAATACTTTTCATGTCTTGATTTAATGTCAGGATTTCATCAAATTGAACTCGAAAAAAGTTCAAGAGATATAACGTCTTTCTCAACAAGCAATGGCTCGTATCGCTTCACGCGATTGCCATTCGGTTTAAAAATAGCGCCAAATTCTTTCCAGAGAATGATGACTATAGCATTTTCCGGATTAGAACCTTCTCAAGCTTTCCTTTATATGGATGATTTAATAGTCATTGGTTGTTCCGAAACACATATGCTCAAAAACTTAACTGATGTTTTTGAGAAATGTAGGAAATACAATCTTAAATTACATCCTGAAAAATGTTCATTTTTCATGCATGAAGTCACATTTTTGGGACACAAATGCACGGATAAAGGAATCTTGCCTGACGACAAAAAATACGACGTCATTAAAAATTACCCAGTTCCACATGATGCGGACAGCGCTAGACGATTCGTTGCATTTTGTAACTACTATAGACGTTTTATCAAAAATTTTGCCGAATATTCTCGTCACATAACAAGATTATGTAAAAAAGATGTAAAATTCGAATGGACAGCTGATTGCCAGCATGCTTTCGAACATCTCAAATCGGCACTAATAAACCCAAATTTATTACGATACCCAGATTTCAGCAAAGAATTTTGCATAATAACAGATGCAAGTAAACAAGCATGTGGAGCAGTTTTAACTCAAAACAAAAATGGACTCCAACTTCCAGTTGCTTATGCATCAAGATCGTTTACTAAGGGTGAAAGTAATAAAAGCACAACAGAACAAGAATTGGCAGCAATTCATTGGGCAATAACTTATTTCAGACCATATATTTATGGTAGACACTTTAATGTCAAAACAGATCACAGACCATTAACCTATTTGTTCTCAATGGTAAATCCAAGCTCAAAGCTAACGCGTATGAGACTTGAATTAGAGGAGTATAATTTTACAGTCGAATATCTGAAGGGTAAAGACAATTTTGTAGCGGATGCGTTATCAAGAATAACCATTCAACAGCTACAACAAATAAATGGATCAATAAAGAAAGTCACTACAAGATATCAAAGTAGACAAAATTCCTGCGCAGGAAAAGAAAAAATAGAATTGCCACGGCAATCTATAGAAAAAGCTTCAAAGCCCAACGTATATAAAGTCATTAACAATGACGAAGTACGTAAAGTAGTGACCTTGCATGTAAAAAATATGCTATGTTTTTTTAAACATGGTAAGAAAATTACTGCAAGATATGATGTTAGCGATTTATATACTAATGGAACTCTTGACTTAGGTCAATTTTTCCAAAGGCTTGAAACGCAAGCCGGTATAAATAAAATCAGCCAACTCAAAGTGGCACCGTGGGAAAATATCTTTGAACACGTTTCAATCGATAATTTCAAAAATATGGGCAATAAAATATTAATTTCATTGAGAGTAGCGCTACTCAATAAAAGAAAAAGAAGCTCTATTGTCTACATTCCATGATGATCCAATACAAGGAGGTCACACAGGCATCTCAAAAACCTTGGCCAAGGTCAAAAGACATTATTATTGGAAAGGTATGACTCGAGATATTACTGAGTACATACGAAAATGTCCAAAATGCCAAAAATCAAAAGTGACAAGAAATATAAAAACTCCTTTAACAATAACTGATACGCCAATACACGCTTTCGACAGGGTTATAGTAGACACCATTGGTCCACTACCCAAGTCTGAAAATGGAAATGAATACGCAGTCACATTAATTTGTGATCTGACCAAATATCTAGTCGCGATTCCAATTCCAAACAAAAGTGCTAACACAGTAGCAAAAGCGATTTTTGAGAATTTTATTCTGAAGTACGGTCCAATGAAGACGTTCATTACGGACATGGGAACAGAATACAAAAATTCTATAATAAATGATTTGTGCAAGTATTTACAAATAAATAACATAACATCAACTGCACACCACCACCAGACAGTTGGAACAGTCGAAAGAAGTCACAGAACTTTTAATGAATAAATACGTTCATATATATCGGTTGATAAAACTGATTGGGACGTATGGATCCAATATTTTGTTTACTGTTTCAACACAACCCCATCTATGGCACATGACTATTGTCCATATGAACTTGTTTTCGGTAAAACAAACAATTTATTAAAACATTTTAATAACACAGATACCATAGAACCTTTATATAATATAGATGATTATGCTAAAGAAAGTAAATATAGTTTAGAAATAGCATATAAAAGAGCTAGAATTATGTTAGAAGAAAATAAAAGAAAGAATAAGGAATTATATGATAAAAAAGTAATAAACATAGATATATCGGTAGGAGATAAAGTACTACTTAAGAATGAAACAGGACATAAGTTAGATCCAACTTATTTAGGACCCTATACAGTAGAAAAGTTAGAAAATAACGATAATATAATAATTAGGGATACTAAAAAGAAAAAACAAAAAGTACATAAGGATAGATTAAAACTTTATAATAATTGAATTGAAAACTTTAATATAAACAAAGAAAATTGTTCGAACAAAATAATACAAAACAATAAAAGGAAAATGGAATTTAAGAAAAGGAAACTCAAAAAGAAAGAAAAATTATTTTCTTTTATAAAAAGAGACAACGATTGAAATAAATTACTAACACATACATATATTTTTTTTAATACACATAGTTTTAAAACATATACATTTACACTTACATATTAACAAATTTTTTTTTTAATTAAAATAATATAAACAAAAAATTAAAAAAAAAAAAAACACAAAAAAAAAAAATAATAATAATTAACATTAATACTTAAAATAACTACATAAATTACGTTATTTTTTAAAAGGAGGGAGATGTAGCATGCGTACATACATATATACATACATATGAATAAGGCTGCAACACTTTGTTGTTATGCCAACAGAATGCATACATAAACATAGCAGCGACTTTGTCGCAGCGCGCTTAACGCTAAGTGCCCTCTGCGCATATTCAAGTGCAGACGTAATATGATCCGTACTTGATATCAACGACCGCCCAAATAGCTAAGTCAGCGTTCTCACGCTTGACCGTCGCTATGTATACATATGTGCGCGCATGACTCTCTCTGACTCTCTTGCTATATATAATAAGTCTTAAATGTATGTAAAACGGCTGCTCACTGCTTCATGGTGGACAGCTCTAACTCTAAGAGAAGATTCAATAAATAACCATTGGAGAAGACTGACGTCTTCTCCTTCTTAACCATACTGGACTACTTATTTTCAACCACTGGACTAATCATATTATATGATGTCTCAGACTGATTTGAGTTCTAGATTGGCGAGCTGGGCTCTTAAGCTTCAAGCTTTTAAATTAAAAATTGTTCATAGGAAAGGAAGCCAAAATATTGTGCCGGATGCACAGAAGATCTTTCCGCTCTTAGTTTTGATATTCATAGCATTGACCTACAATCTAAACATTTTAAGTCAGCAGCTTTTGACAATTTGAGAGCTAAAGTGAATAACAATCTGAAACATATGCCTGATCTTAAGATAGTTAACCATCTAATTTATCGTCGTGCAGAGCATTCCACAGGCGAAAAGATCGCTGACGATTCATGCTGGAAGTTATGGATACTTAAAGAGCTCATCACTGACATTTTAAAACAGTGTCACGAGCATCCTTTAGCAGCACATAACGGCATCACTATGACCTTAGAAAGAATACGTCGTCACTATTATTAGCCAAATTTAGTAAATTATGTTAAAGATTTTGTTAATAGATGCGATAGTTGCAAATGTAGTAAGAATTCTAATCAGACCTTAAGACCACCTCTTATTCACAACAAAGATACGCAACGAGCTTTTCAGAAATTATATGTAGATTTTTTGGGCCCCTATCCCCGCAGCAAAATGGGAAATATTGGCATATTTGTGGTAGTTGACCATTTGACTAAATATCCATTTTTAAAACCATTTAAAAAATTTCACTACCGAGGCCATCGTACCGTATTTGGAGAAATATATTTTTCATTGCTTTGGTGTTCCAGAAGTAAGTGTTTCTGATAATAGGGTACAATTTAAATCACATGTGTTTAATAGGTTGCTTCAGGAATATCAAGTGCAGCATAACTATACCGCCGTGTATGCCCCACAAGCAAATTTATCGTAGAGAGTTAACATATCAGTGCTGGCAGCTATCAAAGCTTATATTAAACCTGATCAAAGTAATTGGGAGGAACAACTGAGTCAAATAAATTGTGCTCTTCGCTCCAGCCTACACTCTGCCATACACAGCAGCCCATATCGTTTGCTATTCGGCCAAAACATGATTACCAATGGTAGCACTTATTAGCTGTTGAGAAACACAGAGCTGCTAGAAGACAGAACTTCGTCATTTAATAGAGAAGATTCCATTGACATTATTCGTCAGGTAGCTAAAAAGGGAATTGAGCAGCAACAGTTTCACAATAAAAACATTTATAATTTACGTAGTCGTATGGTCGGCGAAAACCCTCGACTGAACCCTCCACGAGGGTGCCGACTGGAAATAACACTCCAATTGTTCCTTTTAGGAACTGGTGTTAGCTAAGACATTAGTCGAAGACATGTGTAATGGCTCCTCAATAGACTTAACGCATGCCTGAAGCTCCTGTCATGGTCTTGAGGTAAACGAGGGCTGGACTAAGGTGTCATGCGACCCGTGCCGATAGTCAGCCTGGCTGGGGGCCCTTACCAAAAATAGCCCAGTCGTAAACGGAGCGGCCGGATACCTGGCGCCCTCCGGTCGTGATAGCCTTACCTGCATAGTGCGGATCTCTGTGCAGGCGGACCACCGTTTCTCCGCAACTCGTGGGACTCAAAACATGAACACAATCAACAATAAAAACACAAACATAAATAACAACAAAAACATAAAAAATAAAAAAAATCCAAAAAAAAACAAAAACATCAACGACGACAGATCCGCTGGTTCTTCGTCCTCGGCAGCGGCAGGGGCTTTAAAGCCTGGCCAAAGCCTACCACAGACGTTGGAGATGGTCACCATGCCAGCCGGTGGACCTTGCAAAGCTGAACCAAGTAAACCCGTATTCCACCCGGGCCTTGGGGTAGATGGAGTGATTCCACCATCTCCTGTCACCAAAGAGGGGCAGCCGAGCACTAGTGCGGCAGTGCCACTTTCAGGTGCAGGTACGATGGGGAAACCTCTAACAGCCAGCGTCGCAAGGAAGTTCTCATATGCAGAGAAAATAACTGCTGGCAACATCCTTCAGCGTCAAAACGCGGGATCAGAGGCCAGTCCTTCAGCGGAGTGGAAAAGGTGGCATGGGCCAAGAGTGTGCTTCCCGCTTACAGCGAGCAGGCACCCAGGGCGCAAGCTATGACTCAGGCCAAGAGACAGCGATCTCAAGAGACTCCTGGCCCATCTGCCAAGAAGTCGAGGGTTCAGATGGGCAAATATTTCGCCCAAATCGCCAAAGAACGGATCCTCATTGGGGTCGTTGACCGAGGTGATTCGGGCGGGAGAATTCCCAGGAACCAGTGGAAGTGGGTGGAGACGGCACTGGCCATCCGCTGCTTCGAGATGCTGGAGCAGGAACCTGGGCAACCACCGGTCTGTAAAGATGTTGGGTGGTACCAGGGCAACGTAAAGGTAATAGCTTGCGACGATGAGAGGTCTGCAGAGCTCTACAGAGCGGCAGTCTCCAATATCGGCGAGCGACATTCCAGTCCGGCCCAGGGCCAGAATGTGGATTCCATCCTCCATCAAGGAACCGGAGCGAATCGTGAAGATGCTCCAGCGTTGCAACTCGAGTCTCCCCACTCACGACTGGAAAGTTGTGAAGGTAGAGGAGATGAAGGGACCAACGAATCAGGTCGTGCTGATTCTAAACAAAGAATCGCTCGCCCCAATTGAGGCCGCTGGCAACGAGCTAAACTTCGGTTTCAGCTCGGTCTCCATCCGGGTTTACAAGTCGGATACCGCGGCCCGGAATGGATTCTCCCGACATGCCAGTCGAGGAGGATATAACGACAGAGCCAGAGGATCCGGAGCATAGCGACGCTGAACGCGGCTACCCTTCCGATGCGTCCACCATAACGCGGGATCTTAAGGCAATGTGCCAACTGGGTGAAGGAGAGGCCACCTCTGATGTAGCGTCGGACGATGAGGACGCGAACGTGACAGTGGTGGAGGGACCATCTTCAGATGTCTGTAAAGATTCTGCAGATAAACCTCCACCACTGTAAAGCAGCCTCCGCTGCACTGCTACTCCGTCTGGCTGGAGACGGAGCCGACATAGTCATAGTCCAGGAACCCTGGTTGATTGGTGGTAAGGTTTCTGGACTAGGAACACCAGACTACAAGCTAGTAGTTGCTGAAACACAAGGTAAAACCCGTACCTGCATTCTGGCCAGAAAACATTTGAGTATTTTCTTGCTTCATAATTTCAGCAATGAGGACAACACGGCAGCAAGCCTGGAACTCCAGTCAGCTCCGATAAGGTTGCTGTCCTGCTATATGGCCTATGACCAACCGGGCCCTCCTCCAGAAGAAGTCACGAGAAGTCTAATAAAAGACTGCGAGACGCGAGGTATCAACCTCATCATTGGATGCGAAGCCAATGCACACCATACCCAGTGGGGCAGCACAGACATAAACACAAGGGGTGAGTCACTCCTAAACTACCTTCTCAACACTAACCTAGTTTTAGGCAACAAAGGTTGCGAACCTACTTTTATAATTAAGGGCAGGAAGGAGGTCATTGACCTTACCCTGGTATCTTATCCTCTATATGATCTCATCAGAGACTGGAAATTGGCAGACGATCACTCCTTCTCTGATCATAGATACATTGAATTCTCCCTCAAATCGAGGCACTCTAAACCAGCCCCGTTTACCAACCCAAGAAAGACCAAATGCCCAATATTTATTGATATCCTTAGAAAGGATATCCCAGAGATAGCACCAGAAGGAATTCACTCTACAGAGCGACTAAGCCACCTAGTAAAAACCTTTACTGAGGCTTGCAACTCGGCTTTTAGGGCAGCATGTCCCATCAGCAGAGCCAAAAGGGGTAAGCAACCACCATGGTGGAACCCCAACCTAAACGAACTCCGCAAGAGCTCGAGAAACCTTTTCAATCAAGCCAAGGCTGTCAGCACAGAAGAAACTGGCACACTGCCATAAACTGGCTGCAATTTATCTTCACAGAAGTTTAAAAAACTGGCCATATCCCTGATACATGGCGAGTCTCAAAAATAGTCTTCATACCAAAAGCTGGTAAATCATCCCATACGGCAGCAAAGGATTTTAGACCAATCAGCCTGTCGTCATTTATGCTCAAAACCTTCGAGCGACTCCTGGCTCTTCACCTAAGAGCAACCATTCCCCCCCATCTCATATCCAATTCTCAACACGCATATCGGAAAGGCAAATCGACGGAAACAGCTTTGCACTCCGTAGTCGCCACTATAGAAAAATCCCTTTCGCTCACTGAATACTCC
The DNA here is from genome assembly GCA_951394115.2 of Drosophila phalerata. Taxonomy (NCBI): domain Eukaryota; kingdom Metazoa; phylum Arthropoda; class Insecta; order Diptera; family Drosophilidae; genus Drosophila; species Drosophila phalerata. Next base: position 12,898,927 of record OX596004.2, read on the forward strand.
CTCATAGCCTTCCTAGACATCGAGGGAGCTTTTAATAACGTCGTCCCGGAAGCTATCACTGGAGCACTGACAAACTTGGGGATTGAAAGCCGGCTAGTGGGACTCATCGACCAATTGCTCACAAGCAGGGTCATAACGTCCACACTTGGCTCTTCAACACTCACCAGGTTCGTCAGTAGGGGAACACCTCAAGGAGGGGTTCTATCTCCTCTTTTATGGAACCTAGCAGTCAACAGGCTGTTATGCGACATAGAGGGTGAAGGCTGCCAGGTGGTTGCGTACGCGGACGACGTAGCACTTATTTTCACGGGAAAATTCCCTCAAACACTATGCGACTTGATGTCAGTCAAGCTACAAAAACTGGTCACCTGGGCCGATGAGTGTGGCCTGGGAGTAAACCCAGCCAAAACGGAACTTGTACTTTTCTCTAGAAAATACAAAATCCCAACTCTAATACCCCCAAAAATAAAAGACTCCGTCCTCTCCTTCAGCGAAAGCGCCAGATACTTGGGTTTAATTCTGGACAGGAAGCTGGACTGGAAAATTAATACGCAAGATAGATGTAGAAAGGCAACAGTTGCACTCTACAGATGCAGGAAAAACGATCGGCCTGAAATGGGGCATGTCGCCATATATCGTCCACTGGCTATACATAGCTATAGTCAGACCGATACTACTATATGGTATAGCAATATGGTGGCCTGCCTTAACAAAGCAGTCCATTAACAAACAGCTCAACAAAATTCAAAGGATGGCCGATATCTGCATCACAGGTGCTCTCAATACAACACCTGGCGAAGCTCTAGACGCCATTCTTAACATACAGTTAGCAAAAATATTGCCACCATGACAGCAATTCGACTGAGAGACTCTAACTCTTGGACAGAATGCTCAACAGGGCACTCCGCTATCCTTAAGGATAACCAAATAGTTCCTTCTAGAACGGACTACTGTATGCCAATAGAGCATATTGAAACTCCCTTTCAAACAACCATTCCGCACAGGGAGGAATGGTCATCACATACCCCAGGTCAAAATGGGGCCATATCCTTCTACACAGATGGTTCAAAGCTGAACAATCAAGTGGGTGGAGGGGTATACTCTCAGGACCTAAATATACAGGTCTCTTTTAGGCTACCTGACCATTGCAGCGTCTTTCAAGCCGAAATCCTGGCTATAAATGAAGCCTTAAAACTCCTAAGGGAATCTCGAGTCAATTCGGGCCGTATTAACATATACAGTGACAGCCAAGCAGCTATCAAGTCTATAGAATCGACCACAACAAATTCCACCTCAGTTTCGAATTGCCGTAAATCTCTACATGAGATGGCTGAGCATTTCGACATTTCCCTAATATGGGTGCCAGGGCATCAGGACATTAAAGGAAACTGTATAGCTGATGAACTAGCCAGGAAAGTTGCAACAGTACACCTCCTTCCTGAAAAGGAGGATACGCGTATGCCACTGGCGACCTTCAAGCTACTACTTTTAGCTCAATCCATAACAGTTAGTGAAAACCGATGGCGAAACACGCACCATTGTCGTGTCGCGAGGCAAACCAGGCCTCACCTGAATAAGGCTCGTTCTAGTATTCTATGTAAACTAAGTAGAACAGATTGCTCTGCAGTAGTAAGAGCACTGACAGGACATTGGCTGGTAGGTATCCACGCCACAAGGCTGAATGCCCCATACAATGACTTCTGCAGGAGCTGTAGAGACGAAGAAGAATTTGAATCACCGGAACATTTCTTCTGCTCCTGTCCCGCATTGAGTAATAGAAGACTCCACACCTTGGGAAAACCTTTTCTCTCCACTTTAGGTGAACTTGACTCAATTACACCGCGCAAAATCGCTAAATTTATTCAGCTATCAAACTGGACGCCCTACTGATTGACATGTCACCACAAAGGTAGAAAGGAAATCTAGATCCGCGGTACCACAATGGGCCCAACTGTGGCCTAAGTGAGTCGTTGAATCGACAGCCGCCCTAACCTAACCTAACCTAACGTAGTCGTATAGTGTTTGACAAGAAGTTTACCGCCGAAATTTTTAGCAAAGTAATTTTATAAAAGGCATTAGCTCAAAGTTAGCCCCAACATTTATTAAAGCCAGAATAAGAAAGAAATTAGGCAGTACCTACTATGAATTAGAGGATTTGCAAGGCAGGTTGGTATGCAAGTTCCACGCGAAAGATATTAAACAGTGAATACTCTATACACTTCTTCAAGCGGGTATCTCACTTTGTCGCTTTCACCGACTAAGTGCGATTTTGCCAGGGGGGTGTGTAATGGGTCGCTTGTATCAAATATGGTGCCACCGGAAAGTATGCAGCGCCATCTTTCAAATCAAAGCCACCCCCAAGGTATGCAGTAAAAAATGTTTAAGCTCTTGCTGAAAGTCACATAAATAACTTGGTAGCGCCACCTATTGGTGAAAGTTCCTTAACTTAATTGGCAACAAAGGCGATTTTGTAGCCAGCTGATTAGGCATAAAACAGACATTCGTTTGAAGAGTGCCTAAAATAAGGGAAAATGGATTTCCGCAAAACTAGGCCCTAACCCTAAATGATGACTTCCAGCCTTTCTTTCATATCGTAAATCTCCATCGAACAAGTTGTATGCGCGACTAAAAATTCGAAGGAAAGAAAGATTACCAAGTAAATGTGAAAAATTGCAAGTTGGCAATAAGTGTCAGTGCAGTGAAAATTTAAAATATTAAACGGCGAGTTTTCCCCTCATTTTCATTTAGAAGGGCAAGTGGACTTATTTTTTTAATAGTTTTCGTTTGTCAGAAACCCTTTGAGAAAAACGTTCACGTGGAAGACAGAAAATCAAATAAACCTTTTATTGCGGTGCATTTTCTTTTAAAAAGGTAATAAATATTTTTAGTTAATTTCTTGGTCACGATTGCTGATGATTAGGTATAAATTAATTCTAATGTATTTTTTTTTATATTTCTTGTCTTTCATCAGAATTGGCACTTAGTATTATATTTAAAAATAAGAATTTGTTATTGGGCATTTATATATATTTAAATAAATGCCGGAAAATATGCTTGCTAGAAATATGCTAATAGTTGGCACATATAAAACAGCCAACAACAAAAAGCTCTATCTAGTACAAAGCACACACACACATATCCCCACCAACATTGGCATTCCAGTCTAAGTCGAGCTTAGAATAAAGACGTGCAGAATAAATATTTTCTTCGGCGGAGCCGATTTGGAAGTGAGAGAGCCAGGGTATATGGCCCGATTCGAGAATATTTATTCTCGAAAATCCGGAAAACTTTATGAGTGTGTGAATATATAATTTTTATTGGAATACCACATCGGCCCTACCTAACCTGTGCATTGACGTAATCAAATCTTTATGTGGCAAAGATTTTGACCAAAGAGTTTAAAATTAAGATTAGTTAATATTATTATTATGTGATGGGGATATTTGCACCTGCGACCTAAAAGATCTATTGTACCCCCTTTTGAGCCTATAGCTCTCCCATCAGCCCTATCTCCTGCACGAATTCGAGCATTTTGTTAGGGTTGAGGTTTGCTATATCTCCCAACTGGATGACATGTTTCCCAAGGATACTACATCTGCGTCTGGCCAGGGCTGCGCATTCTGCTATGATATGAATCGAGGTTTCCTCCTCTATGTCACAGTAGCGGCATGTTCCGTTACTAACTATACCAATTTTGTGTAGGTGGCTTCTCAGTCTACAATGGCCGTTCAGCAGACCGATCAGTATTCTGAGTCTATTCTTCCCCATGGCAATCAGTTGATCGAAACGCCTCTGATTATAGTTGCCTATAATACGTTTCGCCTGTCGGAGACCCGTGGTTTGCTCCCACACTGACTGTCTTAGATGTTTTTCATCTCTCCTGAGATGTTCTCGGAAAGTGTGCTTGCCTATTCCACAGAACGGTTCAGGACCTATAAGGGGATTATTGGATCCCATTCTTGCCAATTTGTCAGCGGCTTCATTCCCTGCTATATCGTTATGTCCCGGATTGGATTGCAATATCTCTATTGTGATAGTTACGTCTTAGATTAAAGTCTGCACATCTCCCTATTGCACATACTTCAGCCTGAAATATGCTGGTGTATTTCTCTAGAGACTCGTGATAGGATATCCGAGGGCCTACGACCCCTAGGCCAGTGCCCTGGTGCGTAAGTGATCCATCGGTGTACCAAATAATTGTGTGGGGCTTCATGGGGTGGATTTCTTCTAATGAAGTCCAGTCCCCTTTGCTACTTAGGCTCACGCTGAAGTTTGTATTGAACAAATGTTCAACTTCCATTTCATCCCTGGGTAATAATATTAGGGGTAGTTCTCCTGATAGTGTCTCGGCAGACCTATTGCTAAGGATGCAGTCTGCTCCTATTCCATCATTTGCCATCCTTAGCAAGGTTGCTTTCTTTTGTAGCCCAATAACATGATGGAGTGGCGTGAGCTCCATTAGGACTTCAATATCCGTTGTCGGACAGGTTCTCATTGCTCCTGTCATACATACGCAGGCCAGTCTTTGCAGCTATTGCATTTGTTTTTGCACTGTGATCAGACGTGCTCTGTCACCCCAGGCGATTGCTCCGTATGTGAGCATCGGCCTTACTACCATTAGGTAGAGACACCTGATTATCTTTGGAGAAGTGCCCCACGACTTTCCGGCTATACTACGACATGTGTAAAGCGCTCTTGAGCACTTTCCTATCGTATTCTGAACGTGTGGGGCAAAGCTCAATCTACTGTCGAAGGTCACTCCAAGATATTTGACCTCCTTGCTTGCCTCTATTATGCTTCCTGAGAGCCTTAGTCTCTGTAATTTGTAACGTCTCGTGAAGGGTACGATGACAGTTTTGGTGGGGTTAAGGTTGAGGCCAACCTCAGTACACCAGTCACTAGTCATCTTTAGCCCTAGCTGGACTATGTCACAGAGTTTTTCTTCAAATTTGCCTCGCGCTATGATAACAATGTCATCAGCATAGCCTTGACATTGAATCCCTCTAGTAGCTAGTCTTATGAGCAGCTCGTCTACTAATAAGCTCCAAAGTAGTGGAGATAGTACACCCCCTTGAGGACATCTTATTGTGGTTGTTACTGTAACCCTACTTTCATGTATAGTTGCTGTGACTTGCCTGGATCTCAGCAGGGAGGAGATCCATCTGCAGGTGGTATGATCCAGACCCCTCCTGACGAGGGCAGCCTTGACTGCATCGTGTGATGCGTTGTCAAAAGCACCCTCTATGTCTAGGAAGGCACAGATAGCCACCTCCTTATTGTCAACTGCAGCGCTGACATCGTGCTGTAATTGGTACAGTGCAGTGTCGGTAGATCGACCTGCTCTGTTGCATGCTATGTCGGCTGGAGCGGACTTTGCATTAGAAGAGTGCTCCTAATTCTGTGGTCCACCAGCTTCTCCAACGTTTTCAATAAAAACGATGTTAAGCTGATGAGTCTGAAGGACTTTGGGTTGGTGATGTCTTTCTTCCCTGCCTTGGGGATGAATACCACCCTAGCTCTACTCCATGCGCTCGGTATGTGTCCAAGTGCGAGGCTACTGACCAAAATCTTCCTGAGGACCGATAGGAGTGTGCCCTGTGCCTGTTGCAGGAAAATTGGGTATATACCATCTGGACCCGGTGATTTATAGGGCTGGAAAGTTCCAATTGCCCACCTCAATCTCTCGGATGTGACCGTTGATTTTGCAATAGCAAAATCTTCGGTCTCCGGCCTAAATCGTCTTCCTTGCTCGAGACTTTTTTCATTCATGGGGATGCTCTCTGGAAAATGTGTTTCGAACAGAAGCTCTAACTTTTGCATATTACTACAAGTGAAGGTGTTGTCCCTACGCTTCAAGGCTAAGTTTGCCTCTGGCGCCCGTTTTGATAATGCTCTATGCAGCCGAGCGCTTTCATACGTACTTCCGATGCTTTCACAGAAGTCCCTATAGCTCTTCTGTTTGGCTTTCCGGATCTCTTTGTTGTAGGAGGTCAGTGCCTGTCGGTAAAGATCCCATGTTCCGTCTCTCTTCGCTCTGTTGAAGAGGCGACGTGTGGTGAGTCGTAGCATTTCAAGGCTATCATTCCACCACGGGGTATCTTTTTCTTTTCGTTTCTTCCCCATAGGGCAGCTTCTTAAGTATGCATTGCTATTGATACTGTTCAGTGACCCTACAGCTTTTTCTAGCTCCGAGGGGCATCTAGGTATACCAGATACAGTCCCAGGTAGATTGTGCTCTAGAATCACTGACAACTTATCCCATTTTGTTTTTCTGGAATTGCGGGTAGGTATGCTACTATCTATATTTACTTGCCGTCTATACAGGATGATCCTATGATCTGACATGGATTCTTCTGGCGAGACATGTCAATCCCTTAGGAGGGGCACAAGGGATCTACTGAGTAGGGTGATGTCTAAGACCTCTTCTTGAACTCTAGTCACAAATGTCGGAGTGTTTCCGACATTGCCAATTTCTAGATTATATTTAAATATAAAATCCATAAGGTACTCACCACGTTGGCTCGATTCTGTACTTCCCCATACCTGATGATGGGCATTAGCATCGCACCGGATGATGATGTGCTCATCCCAGCAGTACTCCACCAGTCTGACAACCTCTGGTGGGGGGCAGGCTCCATCCCCTGCGAAATACGCCGATGCTACAACCGTTGTATGGGCGGCTCCTACATGTTGTACTGCGATTGGGACGCAGTCTTTGGATAGGAATTCTGAAAGGATGGTATAATTAATACATTTCCTTACCATTTTGCATGTTCTTGGTAATGGGGCCCTTTGATCCCAGATTACCTTGGAGTCAGCTGTGTACAGGCCTTTTATGCCATTGTTCACCCATGGCTCCTGTACAAGGGCTAGCCCAAGTTGTTGGTGGGTGAATATCCTAGCCAGGACGGCCGAGGCCGCTTTGGCGTGATGGATATTCACCTGGGCTAGCCTTGTGGTGATGACTTCAGTCATCACAGCTGCGGCTCCACCTGCTCTGGCGACTGGGGGCGGAATGTGCCCGAGTCGCCGCGGAGTGTATTATCCGCTTCTTCCTCCTCCATGTTGAGCTCCTCTTCGAGCTCCTGCGAAGACATGGCCTCTTCATCATCCATCGCCCCATCCGATAACAACTTCAGCGTTACGTCTGCCAGATCCTCATCCTCGGCTAGGTCTTCCAGCGCGTTGATGGACTCTGGCGTACGATAGCTTGGATCGTTATCGGTTGGGGTCGGTGCTGCGGGGTCAAGCTGGGGCAGGCGGAGCATACCGCAACACTCGATTGTCCTCACGTCTCTCTTACCACAACGCCAACAGAAATAAACCTGTCTATTCCGGCACTCCCGCATGAGGTGGCCGATCTCGACGCATCGCTTGCAAGCTCGTTGCGCGACGATAGCAGGTCCGGTTTCTTGCATCATTCTGTTGACTGCGGGTGTTTCACCGGAGTTTCACCGGAGTTTCAACGGAGTTTCGACCGGACGGTTGATCCCAGAAGGGATTACGCGGCCTAGACGTCGACTGCGCGTTGACTACCATAGCACCCGGCGAGGCTGTTATGAAACCTGGCGAGGTGGGTTTGAGTTGAAGGCTTTGACGATCACGATCCCGTACGAACTCGAAGCTAGTGGCGAATTGCATCAACTGGTTTAGAGAAATCGCCTCGTGTCGGCGAATGTAAAGCTGATATTCCGGTAGCAAGTTTTCGTAGGCTCGGTCCAGTTCTTGTGCTCCTGTGTATTCTGCTCGCTTCATGAGCAAGCGCAGCACCACGATGTATGCTTTGAATGGCTCGCTGGGTTTCTGTTGTCTTGCTCGTATTTGGTCTTCTAGCCGTTGGAAATATCGTGGGGGTAAATAGAAATCGAGGAACTCTCTTTTAAATTTGGCCCAGCTCGCCCCTTGCAATCGACTGCCCCGGAACCAGTCACTAGCACTTCTGGAATAGCTTTTGACAGGTGGGCCAAGTCGATCACATGAGCAGCTGCTCTTTCCTCCACACTCTCAATAAAGCTTAAGGGGTCGGACTCGCCGTCAAAAAGAATTCCCCAACGATGCACTTTCTCCACGACGGTACGGTAGGGTGTATCTGTGCGGACCGTGACGTGAGAGGTTGGGAACGGGCTACGGTTTCCCCGTGAGTCTCGGGTAACTGCCGAAGTATCTGGCGGCTTCTCTCCCGGTGCTGTAACGACTACTTGAGGAGTACCACCGGTTTTCGGTGAACCGCTACGCGAACGTGGTTTCGTCTCTCGATCGCCTTGTTCGGACCCGGAACCATCGGCGAATTGTTGCTCCAACTCGAGCAACTTTTTCATGACATGATCGGCGTGCGCGCTCTGCGAAACGAAAGACGCCAAGCGGCTCCGAAGCTGTACTACCGTGCCTTCTGGGCCAAGGCTAAACTCGCCGAGTATGGGCAACAACTCCTCCTTCTTCCTGTAGTAGACCCAACTGACACCAACCATGTTGTAATTTAGAATCCTTGGTCTAACACGGTTATCGAGCGGTGCTGTCTTTCAGTCGCAGCAATCGAACGCGTTTTGAAAAAAAATACCCCCAATCGAACTTGTTCGTTGACTATTTGGCGGAAATTGTCGCAGCTAGAAACGAGAATTGTTCTTCGTTAAGTCCCCAATAAATCTTGAAAACTGTACTTCAAACTTTTCCCTGATTGCAGCGTTGCGTAGCAAAGGTTATTCAGGATCACCTCGAAGCTTTGCACTCGATTGTTCACTTGGCTGGCGGTGTATGTCTGTTCACTTTAAAGGTCTGAACTTAATTTGCAACGTGACTTAGCTGCGTATCACTGTTCGCGTTGAAGCACCGAGCTTGAATGTTTCACTTAGGCTTAACTGTCTTGGTCTGATCGCGTTGGAAGTCCGTATGTAATTTTAAACTTTGCTTAGCTGGGTATGACTGTTCACTTTGAAGGTCCGTACGTAATTGAATGTTCGTTGTACTCGCGTGCCGCTCCAGACCAATGCTTGCAAGCGTCGACGTCGGCAGAGGTTGTTCGACAGCGCTGCCCGACTTGTAGCGGCAGAACTCTCTATGTAGAGTTCTGCTCGCGGGGTTTTGTGGTGCCAGAACTCGCGGATGTAGTTCTGCCCGCCCTTGTAGCGACAGAGCTCGCTTGGAGACATCTGCTCGCTCTTGTGACGCCACAGCTCGCGTTTGTAGCTCTGCCCGTCCTTGTAGCGACAGAGCTCGCTCGGAGACATCTGCTCGCTCTTAAAGCCCGCGATGTTGCTTTGTGGCCGACGATATTCTTTTTTTTTTTTTCTGCTTCTCTGCTGCCGTTGTAGTTGTCACTCTGCTCCTTCGTTTCGCTGGAAAACAACAAAAAAATATTCCCCAAGATGCGATCCCTAACCGATAAACTTCGAGCACGTGGCTATTGGCCAAAAAAAAATTCCTATTGGGTCAACAAAATTCTGTTGCGTGCTCGGATGAAATCTCTACGGGATTTAATGTTTCCCAGTAGCTAATGATGAAGTTTCTTTTCGTTGGCGTCGTGTTGCTGGGTTTTTCTTTGTGTACTTGTCATGTTCTGTTTTGCTTTGCTAGGTTTTAAGCACTTTTCTGGGTCTTTTCTGGACGAGATCGGGGTGTTTTTGACTTTTCTGGCGGCTCCCTATGACTATATTCTCCATTTTGTTAGTAAAAACCGACAAATTGGGGGTGGAAAAATATATATAGAAATTTTCTATGTCTGGGGTGAAAAAATATATGCAATATATATAGACAATAATTATAAAAAAACTTCGTATATATATAATTATATGTAGCCATAAAAATGAGTCTGAGCTACGAATATAATAACGATGCATGCGGGGGGCGTCGCTTTGGTAATTCTTGTCTACAAAAAAAAAAAAAAAAAAATGCCGATCTCTATGCTCAAGGTGGAATACTTTGTCTCCAGGGTCCCTGCTCGGGCGCCATCTGTAACGAAGCTTTTCCAGCCGAGGTCGACGTCTCAGTCCGGCCAGGGCCATTTACAGAAAAATTTGTAAATTACTGGGACAACTGGAGGAGCTACGGGAGCGCAAGAGGGTAAGCGTGCGCTCTCGTAAGGATCGGCATGATTCCCTATTTTTATTTGTCCTGGTACAACTGGTCGACCCAGGCGGGCGTGGCACCCTACCGTCGGGCGCAAGGGAGGATCCCCCAGACTTTACTCCGCGGAGACACCCCATTTAGCCTCCCGGCAAGGCACATACGCTGCATCCGGGCCAGGTCCCAGCCCGACCGGTACCAAAAGTGATCTTAGACCGGTACCAAAGGTGATCGTAGAGGGACGTAGGGGCAACGCCCTTTATGATCCCGACTACGACACCCTTGGCTCCGTGTCAGACTGAGCCCCGGACCGGACTCCTCCAAAGGCTGGACAAGATCTTGCAGGATGGCAGAGTTATCACAGGAGATGTAGGGGCAACGCCATGATCTCGCCATGATGCCCCGACCACCTTGCCCGATCCAGGCCAGGTTACGTCCAGTTGTCCTGCCACCTGAAAAACCCTTTAAACCCAAGAATAGAAAATATTTGCACGCATCGTTATAAATTTTATTTTTCTCTATAAAAAATAAGGCAGGGCATTCGCAGCGCATGGGGGTTTTCTTTTGTTGCTCCCAATGCGAAAAGGCCATGTTATTTGCAAATTGACAAACGCTTACCGCAGATCAAAGTTGACCTAGGAGAGTGGTTGTACTTAAATTTTCTCCCTCGTGGCAGCACCAGCCACTGTGCCTCTCCTGGTACCACTCCCAATAGACACGGGCGCCGTAGGTAGCGTCGCGCGTTGCCTCGCTGTGGGTAGTGGCGTCGTCGCTGCAGGTGCGGTGGTCGTTGTCTCCGTAGACGGTGTGCTGTTTTTGTTGGTAGTGGCGTCTCTACAAACACACGCACACGGTGGTAGTTGTGCGGTGGTTGTTCTTGTTGCTCTAGGTGTAGTGGCAACGGCGGCTGACACCGAGCAAACACACACACTTACGTGCCGAGACGGCGTGCTGTTTTTGGCGGACAACGGCGTCTTGCCCAAAACGCACAGCCACACACACACTTGCACTTGCACTGTTCCTTGTCGTCGTTGTGTTGTTCTTTTCCTTCGTTGTTTATCGTTGCACTCCACTGGTAACTTTGCACTTATGCACTGTGTTTTTACCGCACACTTGTACGTCTGATGCCACTCTTTTCTGCTCACGTCCGCACACTGTGAGCCCGCCAGAAAAAGTGACGCTCTCGCCGCATGATGGCCGCCGATCGCCGATATCAACCCTCTTGATATCGATACTGCTCTGCAAGGTTGCCACCCTTGAAAAATGAGCGAAATGTGGATCATCGTCCTAAAGGTGGACGATGACCTAAAGATCGAAATGAACTATCGGCTCCATGCCGAATGACTAGTTCTCGATAATAGTTCGGTTCTTACGAACTATTGGCTCCGTGCCGTAAAAAAATGTAGGTGGCTTCATGCCATAAAGATAAATATTGTGAGGTCAGCGGAATGCTGCCTCACAAAGTCAAGAATTCCATTGGTATATAAATCGCTAACATCATATCTTGCAATTATTTTCTTTCCATGTTTAAAGAAACATGGCATATTTTTTAATTCCAAGGTCACTACTTTTCGTACCTCGTCATTTTGGATGACTTCGTATACGTTGGGCTTTGAAACTAATTCTATAGATTGCCTTGGCAATTCTATTTGATCTTTTCCTGCGCAGGAATTTTGTCTTCTTTTTTAATCTTGTAGTGACTCTTTTTATTGTTTCAGTTATTTCTTGTAGCTGTTTAATGGTTATTCTTGTCTCAAGTCAAGTCTCATACGCGTTAGCTTTGAGCTTGGATTTGTCATGGAAAACATGGTCTGTGATCTGTTTTGACAGTTAAGTGTCTACCATAAACATATGGTCTGAAATAAGTTATTGCACAATGAATTGCTGCCAATTCTTGTTCTGTTGTGCTTTTATTACTTTCTCCTTTAGAAAACGATCTTGATGCATAAGCAACTGGAAGTTGGAGTCCATTTTTGTTTTGAGTTAAAACTCCTCCCCATGCTTGCTTACTTGCATCCGTAATTATGAAAAATTCTTTGCTGAAATCTGGATATTGTAATAGATTTGGATTTATCAGTGCCGATTTGAGATGTTCGAAGGCATGCTGACAGTCAGCTGTCCATTCGAATTTAACATCCTTTTTACATAATCTTGTTATGTGACGAGAATATTCGGCAAAGTTTTGGATGAAACGTCTATAGTAATTGCAAAATGCAACGAATCGCTTAGCGCTGTCCGCATCATGTGGGACTGGGTAATTTTTAATGACGTCGTATTTCTTGTCGTCTGGCAAGATTCCTTTATCTGTGCATTTGTGTCCCAAAAATGTGACTTCATGCATGAAAAATTAACATTTCTCAGGATTCAATTTTAGATTGTATTTCCTACATTTCTCAAAAACATCAGTTAAGTTTTTAAGCAAATGTTTCTCGGAACAACCAATGACTATTAAATCATCTATAAAAAGGAAAGCTTGGGAAGGTTCTAATCCGGAGAATGCTATAGTCGTCATTCTCTGGAATGAGTTTGGCGCTATTTTTAAGCCGAATGGTAGTCGCGTGAAGCGATATGAACCATTGCTTGTTGAAAAAGACGTTATATCTCTTGAACTTTTTTCGAGTTCAATTTGATGAAAACCAGACATTAAGTCTAGGCATGAAAAGTATTTCGCTCTTCCTAGTTAATCTAAAATATTGTCAATTCTAGGTAGTGGAAATTTATCTGACAACAGTTTTTTATTTATCTGACGATAGTCAATAACTAATCGCCATTTTTTCTTGTCAGAACCGGGAAGAGATTTCTTCTGAACTAACAAAAGTGGGCTGTTATAAGGCACAGACGGTTCGACAATGTTATTGTCGATTAACTTTTGTATTTGAACTTGAATTTCGTCTAACTGACTATGAGGATTTCTATAGTTTTTTATATATACTGGTTCATCATCATTCATTCTTAGCTTTTGTTTGCAGAAGGTATTTGTTGTTATTGATTCGGTTTCGAGTCCGAATACATCGCTATATTTGGTGCATATTTCTGTCAGTTCTGACTTGAATAGTGGTGGACAATTTTTTGCTAATTGAGATAAGACAGTTTTTTCTCTACATTCTGAATTGTTTTGAACTATGTCGTAGTTCGAAAGTGATTCATATGTTAGATTACTAATATTTACTATTTGATCGGTACTGGTTGTATTCAGTAATCGGACAAATGCATTTTTGGCCGTTGCAACTGTGTTTGCAACATAAATGCCTTCTTTAATTTCCTGGTTTGGGATTAATACAGTATCTTCATCTGATGATAGATGAATCTTTCGGACTACTTGGGATCTTGCTGGTAGAATTATGAAATTGTTACCAGAACTGTATGTAATTGGAACATAAATTGGAAAATTCAAATTGTTTGGTCTCATTATAAGCCAATCTTCATTTGGTTTGAAGTCTATCTGGCAATTGAATTTTTTAATGAAATCCATGCCTAATATTCCATCACATGGTATTGCGAAATTCAAATATACTATATGAAAATTGTGTGGAATAATATATTTATCTGTCTGTAACTCTATGGAAATTAGTCCTTTGGACTGCATTAATTCTTGGCCTATGCCTTGAATATTTATTTTATTGTGCTCTTGAATGTTATAAAAGGTATCGGAATTTTCTTTTTAAAGTGAAATGTCTGCACCCGTGTCTATTAAAAACACTAGTTTTTTATTTGTTTCTACATTGAAAAATGTCGCGAAAACATTTAGGCTAAAATTGATGATGTGAACCTTATGAGAGTTTACTGTCGAGATTCTGAAGGTTGTTGAGAGTTTCCCGAATTGTTTTGGGCAACTCTAACATTGTTTCTGTTATTGTTGTTATTCTGGCCTATATTGGTATTAGTGTTTCTTGTACCACGGCCTCTACGGTAATTGTTGTATTGGTTACCGTTATGGTTTCTATTGTTGTTGTTGTAGCTATTACACTGTGCAAGTCGAAAAAAAAGACATGACCAAACTCAACGGTTTCCCCCTATTTCGGGTCCTAGGAATCGAACTGCATCATCACTTTTTTGAGTTATAATCATCACAAATAGGGCATTTGTGTTCGGTCTCTAACTTCCAAAGTATGGATTTTTTTGTTAAACCTTTTTCAGAAAAGTTGCTTGGAATGTTACAAGCTACAAGTTTTACGAACAAGTCGATTCGCAAAAATGTCGTTTTGGACCTGTTTGAGTTCCATATGTTCAGAAAACCTAATTTTGTCCACCTTTTTTGTAATTTTTTTTGATTGTGTTACCCAGCTATTGAGTTTTAGTACACGATACATATACCAAAATGTAGATCATGTTGTGCCAAGTAGCTTCAGCCAAAAAAACTTCTTGAAAAAATGTAAAATTTTGAAATATACAGGTTACCAAAAAACGATTTTTTTTAAAATTTTTTTTCAAAAATTACACTGATTAATAACAACATTGTATCTTTTACCAAACTGACTTTTTCTGACATATATGTGATACAGATAAAAAAAAAATACTGGAAAAATTTTTCTTATGTAAGATTTTTACAATAAGTACTTTGTTAAATCTAGCATATTTCTTAACTTCTTTTTTCAGAAGTTAGCTTGAATTTGTGTTCACTACTTATGAAAGTCACAACCGATTTTAAAAACCCTTACTTATTCTGAAAGCTAGTGAATATGTCTATAAATCATTTATACAAAGAATTTAAATTAAGTCATTAGTTTTACATCTATTTATTTTTGAATGATACGAATTAAGTTTTTTTATATATTCTTAAGAATTTTTATTTTAAAATTTTTGGAAAGTCGTAAAAAATTGTTAACAACACACTTCCACACTTCAGTATTTTAACAAATGCACGGATGCTATGTCGTTAAAAAAAATCAAACTTTGATATGAAAACTTTAATGTATATTTACATCTTGCAGCTTAGCTATAAAACTAATGACTTAATTTAAATTCTTTGTATAAATGATTTATAGACATATTCACTAGCTTTCAGAATAAGTAAGGGTTTTTAAAATCGGTTGTGACTTTCATAAGTAGTGAACACAAATTCAAGCTAACTTCTGAAAAAAGAAGTTAAGAAATATGCTAGATTTAACAAAGTACTTATTGTAAAAATCTTACATAAGAAAAATTTTTCCAGTATTTTTTTTTTATCTGTATCACATATATGTCAGAAAAAGTCAGTTTGGTAAAAGATACAATGTTGTTATTAATCAGTGTAATTTTTGAAAAAAATTTTAAAAAAAAATCGTTTTTTGGTAACCTGTATATTTCAAAATTTTACATTTTTTCAAGAAGTTTTTTTGGCTGAAGCTACTTGGCATAACATGATTTACATTTTGGTATATGTATCGTGTACTAAAACTCAATAGCTGGGTATCACAATCAATAAAACTTACAAAAAAGGTGGACAAAATTAGGTTTTCTGAACATATGGAACTCAAACAGGTCCAAAACGACATTTTTGCGAATCGACTTGTTCGTAAAACTTTTCTGAAAAAGGTTTAACAAAAAAATCCATACTTTGGAAGTTAGAGACCGAACACAAATGCCCTATTTTCTTAAAAGTGCCTAATTCACTAAAAAACTTAAATAAAAATTTTTGTATGAAACGATGATTATAACTCAAAAAAGTAATGATGCAGTTCGATTCCAAGGACCCGAAATAGGGGGAAACCGTTGAGTTTGGTCATGTCTTTTTTTTTTATTTGAAAAAAACTATCACAGTGTTATTATAACTACGGGAGTTATATATATGATTTCCACGCCAACGGTTTCCGCCACGCTGAGGATAATTATTGTAATGCAGAACAGTGTTTGACTGTCCAGTGGCTTCAGTGCAGCTATTAACGAATTTTGAAATAGCATCGTTCATGGTATTAAAAGTACCAGCTTGCATGATAAGCTTTACCTTATCAATTGAGCAGTTTTTAGTCATAGCTTTGACTGCGTGCTTGGTTGAATAACTTCTGGCCAGTTCAAGGGTTAGACCATCTGTTATGTATGCACTTTCCAAAGATTTCGTCATTTGCTCAACCTCTACTGTGTATTGGTTGGCAGTTTTATTGCGCTGCTGTAGGTTCATCAGTGTTGCAGACAGTACCTCTACAGTCTCGCCTTTAATGTTGTTCCTAAATCGAGAGATTACTTCATTAACTGTAGTCTCATTCCCGATTAAGTTTCTAGCTACACCTTTTAATTTGGTTTTTATTATAGATACAGCTAACTGTTCATGTTCCCCTTTTATTGATTCTATTATGGATAGCGCATCTATAAAACTTGTTAAATTTTCAGCTTTACCATCAAATGCTGGTATAAGCTGAGATGCAGTATTAATAAAATCAATGTTTGATTGTGCCATTGTGCCGTTTTTGCTGGGTTTATTCTCTATTTCAATTGAGTCGGTATCTGCGCTATCTTGATCTGACATTAAAATAGCTGGAACTGTAAGATTTGTAATATCTTCTTCTTCTACTTGAATTTCCTGAGCTTGAATTTCTTGGTCTTCGCCAATTTCAAACTTTATAGGTGTATTCAAGATAGAGGGGACCGTTAGATTAAATTTATGTTTGTCTTTTATAGTATGGAGATTATTTCTTAGTTTTGTTAACAGCCTTGACGTTTTCGACCAATGATCATTTGTTAATACGTCTTTATGTTCAGATATCAATAATCGAGCTTCGTTAAAGTATTAACAGTATCTTTATGTGTTAGTCTGTTTTGTACTAGACATTTATAAGATTTGTCAAATCTTATTTTTATATTAAGGATTCGCTCGGAAAGTTCGGGCCATTCCATAATATGGACAAGCTAGGTAAATCATTTAGATAATTTTTTTTTTTTTTGGGTAGAAGTTTATTACTTGTTGTGCAATTTATAAATTTTGAAAAATAGATTTGCGCACATAATCACGACAATAATGATTAACAGGGTGGTCACTAGTCCCATTTCTCTATTATCGATCTCAACTTTGTTAATTACGTTCGCAGTGGAGTCCACTGTTTTGGTGTCTATTAGACCCATACTGAATAAGTAATTATTTTTAAATGTTAATCTTTTTAGATTTGGGCGTTTTGGCCGGCTTGTTTGGGTGTAATAGTCTTCTTTAATGCTATTGCTGCTCATAAAATTGTATCTATGAATTCTAACGAAATATAACGTGGCTATCCCTAGTATAGGATGATCTTCTAATATAGGTTGTATTCTACATATGGAATAGTTGCAAGTATTTTTGCTTTCTCTTCTCTAGTGTAGCAAATTAATGGACTTATATTTAGGGTATATGTTTCCATATATTCTTGTTCGAACTCTCTAACTGTTATAAATTCTGTAAACTTGTGTAAAATATGTATGGCTTGCATACGAAAATTTGGATTTTCTTCATAAAATCTTTTTATTATAGTTTCTATAATTTTTTTTTTTTTCCTTGAATTTAAAATTTTCATTTATTTAAGAAAAAAAAATTATATATTATTATTTTTGTTAAAAAAATGTATATGTTTTAAGCACAGCGTCGCATTGTAGATCACAAAGCTCCAATTGTAGATCTGGCTTTTGATCGCATATGCTGCATGTCATAGGACTATAAAAAATGGACATCATTTGCATACTGCAATGAAAATCCCTGAATCTTTTTTCAAAATTGTTTTTTAATTCATAAAAAAACTCTATAAATTCAGAATAATTAAAAACTACAATTTGAAACTCATCTAATGACTATTTTAGACATGGAAAATGAAACTATTTGGTTAAATGTAAGTCCTATGTAAATAGGTTGAATTTTTTTTAAAAATCATTCGATAAAACTGATTAATTCAAACACAGATGTGTTGTCAAGTCAGTTAAGAATGCTAAATTAATGTTCAACTTTTGAGACTTCACTTAATTCAACAATTCATGGTACCTTACATCTAATTGCATAAATTCGACAACTTCTTTTCTCAATTCAAAAAAACGCTCAAGACATTTTCCTCTGCTTAGCAATCTAACTTCTGTATACATGTGAAGATCCCCATACTGGCATTCGCATTCCTGAAGAAACTTTTTAAACTCCCTCTTATTCGATTAACAATTTTTACGACAACATTCATTGTGTGAACAGCACTCGTCCATTTAGCGCACAAAGCCTCTTGGTGAATAATACAATGAAATGATGGAACCAGTATTCCAATTTTTAGTAGCGGTCCAACAAAGCCATCTTTTCTCTTAATCATAGCAGGGGCACCATCGGTGCATACGGCAGATAATTTATTTGATTCTTTTTTCAGTTCTATTTTTCCATTTACCGCATTAGTAGTGGTATGACAGAAAGAACCTCTTCAGATGTATTGAAATTGTTGTCTACCGTTCTAATTGCCAATATTAGCTGACTAATATCCGATACATCACATGACTCGTCAAGCGCAAGTGAAATATAAGAGCAATTTTAAATTTTTTTTTTGTTTATAAGCGAGTCTAAGTATTTGCCTAGCTCATGAACTCTGCGGGTCACAGTTTGTCGGGATAAGCATACTAATTCAATTGAGGTGGCTGGGGCCTCTCCACTCTCTCCAACAACTCATAATTTCTTGACAAACGTTTTTAATAAAAATTCCATCTGAAAATGGTCTTAATTTTTTGGCGATGTTTAAGCTTGCTACATAAGATGCTTTTAATGATGCATGTTTTGAATGAGTATTTATACCCGTTACTTATAAAAAATAAGTATAAGGGTATATTGTGTTCGTTGGAATGTATGTAACAGGCAGAAGGAGGCTTCTCCGACCACATAAAGTATATATATTCTTGATCACCATCAATAGCCGAGTCGATATAGCCATGTGTGTCTGTCCGTCTGTCCGTCCGTGTGAGCGCCTAGATCTCAGAGACCATAAGAGATAGAGATACCAAACTTTCACTAAAAGACTTCTATATACCCCACGCAGATCAAGTTTGTTTCAAATTAAAGCCACGCCCCCCTCCGCCCCCGCAAATAGCGAAAAACCGTCTAAACAAAGAAATCTCAGAGACTGAAAGAGATAAAGTAACCAAATTTGGCACACAGATTTCTATATACCTCACGCAGATCAAGTTTGTTTCAAATTTAATCCACGCCCACCTCCTCCCCCGAAAATCGCGAAAAACCACCACACCCACAGTTTTTAAGATAATACGGTTTTTGTGATTATAAGCGTTATCTATAAGCGTTATCTATCATCCCACTGAATCGCATTAAGATCGGACATGTCGAACGACAGTTATGGCGAATTAAAGTTTTCAGATCAAAACAAGTATTTTCTTTAAAGTACTTTTGAATATATTAAAGTAAGTAACGGGTATCATATGGTCGGGATCTCGACTATAGCCTTTTCCGCTTGTTTTAAATTCAATTTTATTTTTTTGAAATTTTATTTCTTCCGAATTATCTTATATGTAGTTTAAGCTTTTAAGCGCATCATAAACAAAAAATTATGAGATCCGTTTTTTAAATTCCTCTTCGATAACATCAAGTGATTCAAGTGCTAAAGTACTATGTGTAAGTGTAAAATGCCATTCTGTATAATATTGTGTTTTTGCTTTCAATTTACTATAGCATATAATGCAGGGGTACCCAAATGCTGCTTATGGCAGAGCAACTCACCAATACGCACAAATAAAACTAGGGGGCTCCGCCCCCTGCTCGCTTCGCTCGCCAACCCCTCGCTCGCTTCGCTCGCGGTGCTACAGTCGAGCATACTCGACTGTCGGAGACCCCGTACTTACTATGGAAATAGAAAAGACTACAAAAATTAAAATAATAATTTGGCCGCTTGTTGCTGTTGCAGAGCGTTGTAATACATTTTCGACTACTTTTTTCAATGACAGCTATATGATATAGTTGTCCGATTTGATCCAACGTCGGTCATGATAAATAAAACCAAGCATACTGTAATAGTTTAGTTGAGATATCTCATAAAACAGAAAAGTTTTTCATACTAAGACTAGATTTTCGCCCAATCGGTCCAATGGCAGCTATATGATATAGTGGTCCGATTTAAGCCAACTTCGGACAGGCAATATAAAACCAAGTTATTTGCATACTGCATTAGATTGGTTGAAATATCTCAGAAAACATGATATAGTGCTCCGATTTGAACCAACTTTAGACAGGATATAAAACTAAATCTTATGTATATTGTATGAGTTTGGTTGAAATATCTCATAAAACAAAAAAGTTTTTCATACTAAAACTTGATTTTCGACCGATTGTTCCTATGGGCGCTATATGATATAGTGGTCCGATCCAAAAAAGAAATGGACTTAGTATGCCTGCAATGTAGAGGAACCTACATACTAAGTTTGGTGTCACTAGCTTTTAAATTGTTCTTATAATTTGGATATGAAATTTTTGTTTTCGATTTGTTGGCGATAAAGGGGGCGTGGCCAAATTTTGAAATAAACTTGATCTGCTTGCAATATAGGCGAACCTACATACCAAGTTTGGTGGCTCTAGCTCTTATAGTCTCTGAGATCTAGGTGTTCATACAGACGGACAGACAGACGGACAGACGGAAATTGCTATATCGACTCGGCTATTGATGCTGATCAAGAATATATATACTTTATGGGGTCTGCCACGCCTCCTTCTGCCTGTTACGCACATTTTCGTTAAAACAAACCCAATAGACCCCTGTACTTTTTTGAAGTACGGGGTCTAAAAACAAATACATAGACAGAAACGTTTTTTTTACTGCAAGTTTCTACACTGAAAAAAATTGGGGTGAATAAAAAAATAAACAAAACGAAAAAATAAAAATACATTTTTATAATCTTATTTTCTTAATAACTACATAATAAATTGTCAATATTTATATTAATTTTTGTCATAGATAATTTTAATAGGGCCTCCAAATGATTGTTTGTTAGCCCTGATCTATGCTGGGTTTTTATTTGTTTTAATATTGAAAACGCACTTTCGCAAACAAAGGTACTTCCAAACATGGAATAAGTTCTTAATATTTCTTTGTAAAGTAATGGGTATTTATTTATATTTACAGTTTTCCAAAAGTCAATACCTTTTAAAGTAGAGGTTTTCAAACCAATGTCGCATTGCAAATCACAAAGCTCCATTTCTAATTCAGGTGCTTGTTCAAATATATTGCATGTCATAGGTGTTATAAAAAGGGCCATCATTCGCGAAATACATTAAAAATCTTTAAATCTTTTTCGAAACTTTGTTTTAAGTGATTGAAATGTGTGATGCATGGCGTAAAATCAAAAACTGAAACTTGAAATTCATCGAATTATTCTTTTAAACACAGAAAATGAAACATCCTTTTTAAATTTAAGTCTAATATGAATATTAATCGATTAAACAAACTAATTCAAAAACAGATTTATTTTGACCTTGCAGAGAATTGTTAAGGCAAGTTAGGTGTGCTGTAAGGTCCGTCAAAAAAGCTAAATCAATGTTGAATTCTTTTATCTTAATTTCATGTAACATGTCATGATTTTTTAGTTCGAATTCCACGAAGTCGACAGCTTCCTTCCGTAATTCAAAAAATCGCTTTTGACATTTTCCTCTACTTAGCCACCTTACTTCAGTATACATCAGGAGGTCCCCATACTCAGCCTCGCATTCCTCAAGGAATTTTTTGAATTTCCGGTGTGTTAATAAGTTGTGTCCACCTCTAATTCTATTAACAATTTTGACGACCACATTCATTGTGTGTACTGTACTTGTTTACTCTTGGTGAATTTCACAGTGAAACGTGGGAACCTGTATTCCGTTTTTTATAAGTTGTCCGATAAAGCCATCTTTTCTTCCAAGCATGGCAGGTGCCCCATCTGTGCAAACGGACGCTAATTTTTTTGACGCGGCTTTGAGGTCAATCCTTGCGTTTATCCCGTTGTATACATCGATGCCTCTTGTTGCTTCGAGAAGTGGTATCAGTGCAAAAATATCTTCATGTATATTAAAGTCATAGTCAACCATTCGTATTGCTAGTAATAGCTGACTTATATCTGTAATATCACAATACTCATCTAACGCAAGTGAAAAGAATGAGCAACACTTAAGTTTTTCACTTAAAAGTGTATCCAAGTAATTGTTCAGATCCTCTATTCTTCTTGTCACAGTGTTTCGCGATAAAGGAATTGTTCCAATGGAGTTGGCCAAACTCTCCCCACTCTCTCCACTCTAGCCATGTGTGTCTGTCCGTCTGTCCGTCCGTGTGAGCGCCTAGATCTCAGAGACCATAAGAGATAGAGATACCAAACTTTCACTAAAAGACTTCTATATACCCCACGCAGATCAAGTTTGTTTCAAATTTAAGCCACGCCCCCCTCCGCCCCCGCAAATAGCGAAAAACCGTCTAAACAAAGAAATCTCAGAGACTGAAAGAGATAAAGTAACCAAATTTGGCACACAGATTTCTATATACCTCACGCAGATCAAGTTTGTTTCAAATTTAATCCACGCCCACCTCCTCCCCCGAAAATCGCGAAAAACCACCACACCCACAGTTTTTAAGATAATACGGTTTTTGTGATTATAAGCGTTATCCATAAGCGTTATCTATCATCCCACTGAATCGCATTAAGATCGGACATGTCGAACGACAGTTATGGCGAATTAAAGTTTTCAGATCAAAACAAGTATTTTCTTTAAAGTACTTTTGAATATATTAAAGTAAGTAACGGGTATCATATGGTCGGGATCTCGACTATAGCCTTTTCCGCTTGTTTTAAATTCAATTTTATTTTTTTGAAATTTTATTTCTTCCGAATTATCTTATATGTAGTTTAAGCTTTTAAGCGCATCATAAACAAAAAATTATGAGATCCGTTTTTTAAATTCCTCTTCGATAACATCAAGTGATTCAAGTGCTAAAGTACTATGTGTAAGTGTAAAATGTCATTCTGTATAATATTGTGTTTTTGCTTTCAATTTACTATAGCATATAATGCAGGGGTACCCAAATGCTGCTTATGGCAGAGCAACTCACCAATACGCACAAATAAAACTAGGGGGCTCCGCCCCCTGCTCGCTTCGCTCGCCAACCCCTCGCTCGCTTCGCTCGCGGTGCTACAGTCGAGCATACTCGACTGTCGGAGACCCCGTACTTACTATGGAAATAGAAAAGACTACAAAAATTAAAATAATAATTTGGCCGCTTGTTGCTGTTGCAGAGCGTTGTAATACATTTTCGACTACTTTTTTCAATGACAGCTATATGATATAGTTGTCCGATTTGATCCAACATCGGTCATGATAAATAAAACCAAGCATACTGTAATAGTTTAGTTGAGATATCTCATAAAACAGAAAAGTTTTTCATACTAAGACTAGATTTTCGCCCAATCGGTCCAATGGCAGCTATATGATATAGTGGTCCGATTTAAGCCAACTTCGGACAGGCAATATAAAACCAAGTTATTTGCATACTGCATTAGATTGGTTGAAATATCTCAGAAAACATGATATAGTGCTCCGATTTGAACCAACTTTAGACAGGATATAAAACTAAATCTTATGTATATTGTATGAGTTTGGTTGAAATATCTCATAAAACAAAAAAGTTTTTCATACTAAAACTTGATTTTCGACCGATTGTTCCTATGGGCGCTATATGATATAGTGGTCCGATCCAAAAAAGAAATGGACTTAGTATGCCTGCAATGTAGAGGAACCTACATACTAAGTTTGGTGTCACTAGCTTTTAAATTGTTCTTATAATTTGGATATGAAATTTTTGTTTTCGATTTGTTGGCGATAAAGGGGGCGTGGCCAAATTTTGAAATAAACTTGATCTGCTTGCAATATAGGCGAACCTACATACCAAGTTTGGTGGCTCTAGCTCTTATAGTCTCTGAGATCTAGGTGTTCATACAGACGGACAGACAGACGGACAGACGGAAATTGCTATATCGACTCGGCTATTGATGCTGATCAAGAATATATATACTTTATGGGGTCTGCCACGCCTCCTTCTGCCTGTTACGCACATTTTCGTTAAAACAAACCCAATAGACCCCTGTACTTTTTTGAAGTACGGGGTCTAAAAACAAATACATAGACAGAAACGTTTTTTTTACTGCAAGTTTCTACACTGAAAAAAATTGGGGTGAATAAAAAAATAAACAAAACGAAAAAATAAAAATACATTTTTATAATCTTATTTTCTTAATAACTACATAATAAATTGTCAATATTTATATTAATTTTTGTCATAGATAATTTTAATAGGGCCTCCAAATGATTGTTTGTTAGCCCTGATCTATGCTGGGTTTTTATTTGTTTTAATATTGAAAACGCACTTTCGCAAACAAAGGTACTTCCAAACATGGAATAAGTTCTTAATATTTCTTTGTAAAGTAATGGGTATTTATTTATATTTACAGTTTTCCAAAAGTCAATACCTTTTAAAGTAGAGGTTTTCAAACCAATGTCGCATTGCAAATCACAAAGCTCCATTTCTAATTCAGGTGCTTGTTCAAATATATTGCATGTCATAGGTGTTATAAAAAGGGCCATCATTCGCGAAATACATTAAAAATCTTTAAATCTTTTTCGAAACTTTGTTTTAAGTGATTGAAATGTGTGATGCATGGCGTAAAATCAAAAACTGAAACTTGAAATTCATCGAATTATTCTTTTAAACACAGAAAATGAAACATCCTTTTTAAATTTAAGTCTAATATGAATATTAATCGATTAAACAAACTAATTCAAAAACAGATTTATTTTGACCTTGCAGAGAATTGTTAAGGCAAGTTAGGTGTGCTGTAAGGTCCGTCAAAAAAGCTAAATCAATGTTGAATTCTTTTATCTTAATTTCATGTAACATGTCATGATTTTTTAGTTCGAATTCCACGAAGTCGACAGCTTCCTTCCGTAATTCAAAAAATCGCTTTAGACATTTTCCTCTACTTAGCCACCTTACTTCAGTATACATCAGGAGGTCCCCATACTCAGCCTCGCATTCCTCAAGGAATTTTTTGAATTTCCGGTGTGTTAATAAGTTGTGTCCACCTCTAATTCTATTAACAATTTTGACGACCACATTCATTGTGTGTACTGTACTTGTTTACTCTTGGTGAATTTCACAGTGAAACGTGGGAACCTGTATTCCGTTTTTTATAAGTTGTCCGATAAAGCCATCTTTTCTTCCAAGCATGGCAGGTGCCCCATCTGTGCAAACGGACGCTAATTTTTTTGACGCGGCTTTGAGGTCAATCCTTGCGTTTATCCCGTTGTATACATCGATGCCTCTTGTTGCTTCGAGAAGTGGTATCAGTGCAAAAATATCTTCATGTATATTAAAGTCATAGTCAACCATTCGTATTGCTAGTAATAGCTGACTTATATCTGTAATATCACAATACTCATCTAACGCAAGTGAAAAGAATGAGCAACACTTAAGTTTTTCACTTAAAAGTGTATCCAAGTAATTGTTCAGATCCTCTATTCTTCTTGTCACAGTGTTTCGCGATAAAGGAATTGTTCCAATGGAGTTGGCCAAACTCTCCCCACTCTCTCCAAAACAGGTCAACATTTCCTGACACACTTTTTTTTTATAAAATTTCCATCAGAAAATGGTTTTAAATGTTGCGCAATGTGTATGAAGCTTTGATAGATGTAGAGTTTTTCTTGTTAAATTGTATTTGAGAAAATTGCTTATTTATTTCATCACAATTTTTTTCAAAATGTTTTATTATTTTTAGGGCGTTAGTAACAAAAAACGCTCAAAGTAATTCATGGTATTTAATTGCTATCTGTTCAGCTGATAAAGAAGCAATGATACCATGATAAGTAGTGAAATGCCTTTGAAAATTAAACTTTTTATTTGCTACTAATATAGTAAGGCAAACAATACATTGAGGCTCACAAAAACAATTTTCACAAAAAAAAGAAATTAGTCTCTGCGATTTCAACCATTTTGTCTACAACGAAAATTACTACTGATTTCTTGCAATGTCATTGTGCAAAGATCCAACAACATTTTACATTCGGATTAACGAGTGAACGGTAAAGCCTATGAAAGTGTTATTGCTCAGTTCAACGAAGGCGCGGAGAATGAAGTGAATACGCAAAATTGTTCTTGTAGTCTGCTTTGTCAATGGAGTGAGCCGCACATGCATATGGCAATTGCTTTCCTTATAGCAAGAGCAATTATAAAAACAAAATGAGCCTGAAGAGCAATGGCTTGGGCATGGCTGATATAATGCATTGCTCCTCACAACAATAATTTTGAGCGAAAAAAATCTAGTTTTTGCGATGCTAAACATTTTGCAGGTTAAATCAACACCGATTTTTTCAAGTGCAAACTCAAAGCGAAGACAACAACAAAATTACATTGAATTTGGGCGCGAGCAACGACCAATAGAAAAAAGGCAACAAAACCGGTTTCGCTTCTACGAAGTGCATACACACCTAGTTGTTTGCATGTATTGGTTTTTTGTGTGCTTTGTGCTGTTCATGTATACGATCGTCGTTTTCCTATCTTTTGGGCAAATGCAAAAACAAAACGTATGCCGTGGGCATAGGCCTGGGCATACCTGTTCTAAATTGTGCAGTCAACGAATAAGACGGTTGCGTCTGTACGTGAGATGGATAAATATCTAAGCGAAGAGTACTTAGATCGAAATGAGGATCCCCTAGTGTAGTGGAGTCAGCGCAAACTCATTTACCCTAGGCTGTACACCTTTGTTTTAAAGCGCCTATGCATTGCGGCAACTTCTGTGCCATGTGAGACGACATTTTCAATCGCTGGGCAAATTGTAACAGATAGGCGCACCTTTTTGTTGCCAGATAAAGTTGACAAACCTACATTTTTGCACCACAACATGTAAAATATTTTTTTAGTTTTAAGACAATCATGAAGTTTCTCATATGTACCATTTTTTTTTTTACTTTTAATTCCTGAAATACCTTTTAATTGATCTCATCAATTCCTCAGTAATATTTTTTTTATATTATTATTTTATTACAATTATCAGTGAAGTGCCCTATATCAATACCAAGTTTTTGTTATTATTTTGAATCAGAATGTGTATTTTGTCGAAATACACATGCATAAAACAACGTGGCAGCATTGTGTATGGACTTTTTATGAATGAGAATTACCAAATTTGTACATTTTTGTCATTATTAATTATATTTATGTTAAGCAGGCATTTTATAAGTAAGTAGCATAATGTATTTTGGCGCATTGCAGCCGTATGTTAATGTGGGTTGCCAACCTTATTGATGACTTTCGCAAATATATGTCGATACAAAACTATGTGTCAGCCTTGCACATAACGGAACTTTACAAATACATTTCGAAGAAGTGTGTGTTAGTTGGAATTTGAATTGCGAAGCGACAACACGTGATAAAAAACGAATCGAAACAAGAATATTGCCGCCTTACGGGAGGTACAAAACAATATTAATTGTGATATTCAGGCATTGCAGGCAAATCAGCCACAGGCCTACCATGGCATCAAAAATAAAATGAGCCAAATAAAGGCCGAGCAGAAAAAATTAAAAAAAAAATGATACAGCAGCAGCAACAACAGTTGGACAGTATAGTCCATTATCTACATGCTCAGCAAGTACAAGCTCAGCAGCAGCCAGTGCTGCCGCATCAGGTGCATCGGCACGCTCAGCAGCTACATCAGCAGCAGCCGGTGGTGTTCCAGCCAATCCAGCTGCAACCACACAACAATATCTGTGGCGGCAGCCCCAAAAACAGTAATAAAAAATTTTATTCAACACCACCGCCGCCGCCACCACAGCAGCAACAACAGCAAATCATTATACAGCAACAGAAAATTATACCAGCCAATTTGCAGCAACAACAACAGCAACGGTCCTCAAGACAGTCGGGTCTCCGCCCCTGGATCGACGCAGACGTCAGTCTGTCCAAGAACTGTCAACCCCCAGAACCAGGATCATCACAAGTATGTATACCCTCTTTCTGCCTTTTCTGACTATCGCTACAGTTGCACCAATTGGGTGCATCTTCGCTGCTCGGGGCTTAATACCATCGCCCAACACAGCAACACCTACAAATGCTCCACATGTGCCAATGGGCAACCAACATCACCATCTACGCCCAATGAGATTTCCACCTCTCCAAATAATTTGTCCAACACTCCACTCAATGGACAACCCACTACCCCCACCACCTGTCGCATGTGCAACCGCACTTTTACTAGGGCAGCGCGTCCGGTGAAATGCTCTGCATGCGGACTGAGCAACCAATTGAGATGCTCTGGCCTCCGTAACGCCAACCTCTACCACCCAGGTTTTATCGGCCCTTGCTGCCGACGCACAGCACAAGCCCTAGCACTCATCACAACGCCACGCGCAGTCCATCTACTCCGCATCTCACACAGGCCAGCCCCACCGTTGTGCCATCTACTGCGCACCCGCGGCAGACAGTCACCAATGGCTCACAAGACCCACTAGGTTTGAAGATCCTGCAATAGAACTGCAATGGACTCACCTGAAAAATTGCAGAAATCACGGACTACATGGATCGTAAACGCATCCCCATCGCGGCCCTCCAGGAGACTAAGATGACCAACCGCACCACCTTGGTACAGTCATCTAGCTACCCCATCCTGCGCCAAGACCGCGAGAGGAACACCGGAGGCGGGATAGCATTTATCAGCCACAACTCCATCACATAAAGGCCACTGACCATCATCAACAACGACACACACATGGAGGTGCAAAGCATTGCAGTGTGTATTGCTGATGGTGAGGTGGAGATCATCAACATATATGTTCCACCCACGGCCGCCTGCAGATCGGGCTACAAGCCCAACATCACGGGTCCCCAATGCCCATCACGAGAACTGGTTCTCTGAACTGGGCATTGACGCGAGGGGCGATCTCATTAATAAGCAGATAGAAGACTCTGAGTTGTGCTGCATTAATGAAGATCATCGCACGCGAATGACCCCAACATGTCGCAGCTCACCGGGCATCACCATCGTCAGCAGTGAGATGATAGCCATCACCACCTGGCACGCCGACGTGGCTCTCAGCTCGGACCATCTGCCAATAACGGTTAAATTCGAAGGAGCAGCCGAAACTGTCACCTCGGAGAAGCGCACCTACACCAACTTTGCTAAGGCTGACTGGGGCAAGTTTACGACACTCTCCTAAGCTGCTTTCTCCACCCTACGCCTCCCAACAACTGCATGCGAAGGGGAGAAGAGCTTTAGGGAAATTCTTATCAACGCGAGGAAGAAATGTATTCCCTCGGCGCATCCCGACCCTACGTCCCAATTTCCCACAGGAGGCAGCGACTCTTGCCAACCAGAGAGATGAGATCAGGAGAGTAGACCCAGCACACCCGCGTATACAACAGCTCGACGGGATGATCGCAAAGGCAGTTAACGATTACTCCAGAAACAAATGGCTGCAGCACCTGCAGACGTCGGATTGCGGTTCTAAGAGTCTATGGAAGACCATTAGAAACCTTACCAATCCCCGCAAAAGCGAGAAACCGGTCATCTCCTTTGGAGATACCACGCCGCTTGACCCTGCTAAATGTGCTGCAGCATTTAATCGTCAATTCGTTGAGCACCCCGAAAAGCTGGACAAATCCCGCAGACGCCTGATGCGGAAAATTAGGTCTCTACCCAGTACAAACTGCTCACCTGAGTTCAGTGCCGAATGTGTCCTTGAAGTGCTTAAAAACGCCAAGAATTCCACTGCTGTTGGCCCAGATGGCCTAGCAGCAGTGATGATTAGCACACCGGCAGGAAAGGAGCTGAGTACCTAGCGCATACTTTCAACTTATGCCTAAGCACTCTGCAAATACCAGAGATCTGGAAGCTGGGGAAAATTATTCCGGTCCCAAAACCAGGGAAGCCAAACCACCTTGGTAGCTCCTACAGGCCAATCATCGTCCTATCCCCTGTGGTGAAGATCCTGGAAGCGCTCTTACTCCCGAGACTTACGGAGCATATTCACCTCGCCGACCACCAACACGGTTTCTGGTCTGGGAGAAGCACCACCACGGCCCTCTGCGAGATTACAGCGGAAATAGCAAATGGCCTAAACAGCAAGCGCCCGCACCACAGAACAATAGCAGTAGCACTGGACCTGTCGAAAGCCTTCGACACAGTACAACACACCAACCTACTACACGACCTGCTCAACACAACATTGCCGACGTCCATCATCCACTGGCTTTCAATCTACCTGGCAGGACGACAAGCATATGTTGAATTCCGTGGAGCAAAGTCCAGTAGACGCCGCTGTAAACAGGGGGTCCCCCAAGGGGGGGTACTATCACCGCTCCTGTTCAATATGTATGTGGCAGGCATCCCACAGCCACCCCCGGAAGTCAAGCTAGTCACTTACGCTGACGACTGCTCAATTACCACCACGGGCAGGGACATCAGCATGCTGGAGTCTAGACTCAACACATATTTGCCTAGACTTCAAAGCTACCTCCAACAACGCAGTCTAGCGCTATCCGCTCCTAAGTCCAAAGCCACGCTTTTCACCACTTGGACCAAAGAGGTGACACGGACGCTCGAAATCCACATAAATGGCCAGAGCATACCCACAACAAGAAACCCTAAAATCCTTGGTGTCACTCTTGAACCCCTCATCCTCCATACGGAGTCAGTTGCCGAGACAATCAGAGCAATAGAGCCAAACGTTCTACTGGGTGGAAGACCTCCCCCCATCCACCCATCTGAGTAGACACTCCCACGGCAGACCAGGGTCACCCTAGCGCAGTTGCGCTCCGGATATTCTAGGACGCTAAATACGTATCTAGCCAGAATAAACCCGGAAGTCGATCCAATCTGTCCAGCTTGCAACTTAGCGCCACACACGACCAAACACCTCTTCGAGTGTCCGTCGAGACCCACCGACCTCACTCCCATAACGCTATGGACCAATCCAGTCGAAGCAGCCAGCTTCCTGGAATTGGACTACTAATCCCTCAATTAATAATCTTTTATATTTTCTCTTCTATCCCTATTTTTCTCCTAGTCTCTTCATACTGTGATGATCCAGAACTGGCTACAACAACAACAACAGCAGCAACACCAGATTAAAAACATTTTGCAGCAACATCGACAAATGAAAAATACGCAGCAGCAACAACAGCAACTGATGCAGCAACAGGATCAACAACAGCAGCAGCAACAATTACTTTTGCAGCAACAACATCAACAGCAGCAGCTGCAACAACTGCGTCTGCCAACCACGCAAACAATGCCGCAGCCTGCAATGCCAAGTGGCAGACATGCGTATGCCACGTATGCCACAACCAGCAACAAATCCACAACCTATACAATCACCACAGCAACAAATGCTACAGCAGCTGATCATGCAACAGCAACGACTGCTTTGCAGTTGCAGCAACAACGGCCACCTCAACAGCAGCAACAAATTTTGATAAACTAACAAGTCATCAGCGATCCTCAGCGTCTTCAATATTTGCAGCAACAGCAATTGTTGCAGCAAAAGCAGCAACAACAGCAGCAGCAACGACAGTCGGGTCTTCGCCCCGGGATCGACGCAGACGAAACCAATCTGCCCAAGAACTGTCAACCCCCAGAACCGGGATCATCACACGTATGTATACCCTCTTTCTGCTTCCCCTTACTATCGCTATCTCCTAACTGGGCAGGTAACTCCGGCCTACCTGCCCAGGCTACTAACTCTACGCGCCGGTGATATTGAGAGCAACCCGGGTCCGATCTATGAGTGCTCAGTGTGCGCAAGACGGATAACAAGAGGAATGTGTTCGGTCCTCTGTTTTAGCTGCAATGATTGGGTGCATTTCCGCTGTTCGGGCCTCAACACTACTGCCCAACACAATAACAGCTATGAATGCCCAACATGCGCCAGTAGCCAAACAACAACGGCACCTACAAATCCTGACCCTTCCACTAACCCTCGCAGCTGATGGTCAAGCACGCCAACATCCTGTGCATAATCCACTACTCCCAACACCTGTCGGATGTGCAATCGCACCTTCACCAGGGCAGCATGCCCGGTGAAATGCTCCTCATGCGTACTGAGTTGCCATGTGCTATGTTCTGGTCTCCGCAATGCCAGTCAATATCATCCACGCTTCCTCGGTCCTTGTTGCCGACCCATACCACAGACACAAATCGCCCACAACAATAATCGAAGTCCATCCACTCCACAACTCACACAGGCAAGTCCCACCGTTGTACCCTCCATTGCACACATCCAGCCGACCAACACCAGTGGCCCTTCAAACCCTCGAGGCATGAAGATTCTGCAGTGGAACTGCAATGGACTCACCCGCAAGATCTCAGAGGTAACGGACTACATGGACCGAAAACCCATCCACATCGCGGCCCTCCAGGAGACCAAGATGACTAGCCGCAACACCCTGGCGCAATCATCCAATTACTCCATCCTTCGCCAAGACCGCGAGAGGAACACCGGAGGAGGGATCGCGTTTATAATCCACAACTCCATCACATATAGACCGCTCACCATCACCAACAATGACACACACATGGAAGTGCAGGGCATTGCTGTGTGAATTGCAGATGGTGAGGTGGAAATATTAAACATCTACATTCCACCCACGGCCGCCTGTAGATCTGGGTACAAACCAAACATCACGGGACTCCTTGATGGCAAACGAAGACTGATCCTTGGTGACCTCAATGCCCACCACGAGAACTGGTTCTCAGAACTGGGCAACGATTCTCGGGGAGATCTCATAAACGAGCAGATTGAGGATTCCGATTTCTGCTGCATAAATGAGGACAACCCCACAAGGATCACTCCAACATGCCGTAGCTCACCTGACACCTCCGTCGTCAGCAGTGAACTTATAGCCATTTCCACCAGGCACGTCGACATTGCCCTCTGCTCCGACCACCTGCCAATAACGGTGAAGATCGAAGGTGCATCCGATACCATCACAGCGGATAAGCGCACCTTCGGCAACTTCGCTAAGGCAGACTTGGACAAGTTCCTGCAGCTCACCGAAGTAGCTTTCTCCACCCTACGTCCTCCAACATCCGCGTGCGAAGGGGAAAAGCTTTTCCGGAAAATCCTCGACGACGCGGGGAAGAAATGCATCCCCTCAGGGCGAATCCCAACCTTTCGTCCGAACTTTCCATCCGAGGCAGCTGCACTTGCAAAGCAGAGAGACGATATCCGAAGAGTGGACCCCACGGACATCCGCATCAGGGAACTTGATGGGATGATATCCAAACTTGTCAACGAACACGGCAGGACCAAATGGCTGCAGCACCTGCAGATGTCGGATAATGGTTCTGCTCGTCTCTGGAAGACGATCAAAAACCTCACAAATCCCCGTAGATGCGAGAAACCAACTACCTCCTTTGGAGATAGGACGCCGCTTGACACTGCCAAATGTGCTGCAGCATTTAACCGCCAGTTCGTTGAAAATCCCATCAAACCCGACAAAACACGCAGGAAGCTTATGCGAAAAATAAGAGTGCTGCCCATCGGACACCACGTACTTCGGTTCAGTGGTGAACGCGTCCAAGATGTGTTAAGAACGCCAAAAATTCCACTGCTATTGGTCCAGACGGGCTAGCAGCAGTGATGATTAAGCACATTGGGAGCAAAGGAGCAGCGTATGTAGCGAGCACCTTCCATCTATACCTTAGCTCGCTCCAAATCCCTGACAACTGGAAGCTAGGGAAGATCATCCCAGTTCCAAATCCTGGGAAGCCTAACCATCTTGGAAGCTCGTATCGCCCAATCACTCTCCTGTCACCTGTGGTGAAGATACTCGAAGCTCTCCTCCTTTCACACCTAGCAGAGCACATCCCACTAGCCGACCAACAACATGGCTTCCGTGCTGGGTGAAGCACCACAACAGCACTCTGCGAGATAACCTCCGAGTTCGCAAACGGCCTAAACTGCAAGCGCCCCCACCACAGGACAATTGCAGTTGCCCTGGACCTGTCAAAAGCTTTTGACATGGTCCAACACTCCATCCAGCTGCAAGACCTGCTGAACACTACGCTTCCCGCATCCATCATCCGCATCAGGTGTGCTGTCGCCACTACTTTTTAATTTATATGTTGCTAGCATCCCGCAGCCACCACCAGACGTTAAATTGATTACGTATGCAGATGACTGTTCCATCAAGAGAGAGACATCCACACACTTGAGTCCAGGCTTAACACCTACTTGCCTACAATCAAGAGCTACTTCCACCAACGCAATCTAACGCTTTCTGCTCCCAAATCCACAGCCACCCTGTTTACGACATGGACCAAAGAGGTGACCCGGACGCTTGATATTCACATCAATGGCCAGAGCATCCCAACGACAAGGAATCCCAAAATCCTTGGAGTCACCTTCGACGGCCTATTCATGTTCGCTAAACATGCCGAAGGCGTGGATAACAAGGTCCGTGGAAGAAACAGAGTGCTGAAGGCCCTCACAGGCAGGTCATGACGACGTATAAAGCCATCAGTAGGCCAATACTCGACTATGCCGCTCCAGTCTGGACCCCAAACATCAGCGAGTCTCAATGGAAAAGGCTCCAGACAGTCCAGAACGCTGCCCTCCGAGCAGTCACTGGATGCCACTTGATGACACCCAGCGACCACCTCCACCAGGAGACCGAGCTGATGCCGGTGCGCGACCACTGCAACCTGCTTTGCAAACAACACCTTGTGAAGTGTGCAGTTCCAGGTCACGCTGACCACGTCAGCTCGCATGGACCGACAACACCCGCAGCCAAGACCATACGTTTTGATTTTCGAAAGAGTCAGGAAGAAACAATGCATGTCACCTCGAATGTCTCGGCAGACAACCTGTCTGCTAAGCTCCTAATCATCTGATCCGGACCATGGAGCCCAACGTCTTACTGGGCGGAAGACCACCCCCCATCCATCCATCTGAACTATCCATGCCAAGGCAGACCAGGACAACCCTTTCGCAATTGCGATCCGGGTACTCCAAGTTCCTAAACACCTATCTTGCCAGGATAAACCCAGAGGTGGACCCAGCCTGCCCTATATGTAACACAGCCCCACACACGACCGAACACCTCTTCACGTGCACGTCCAGACCCACTGACCCAACACTCACGGCACTGTGGACCAGCCCAGTCGAAGCAGCCCGCTTCCTGGAGCTTGAAACGGAGCTCTAAGTCAATTTCTCTAATCTTTTATTTTTCTTCTATCCCTTTCTTTTCTTCTTCCCTATACATACGCAACCTGATGATCCCAGAACTGGCTACAACAACAACAGCAGCAACAACATTGTACTGAATTTTTCAATGTTTATGCTTATGTTTTTGATATAAGTTTAATTTGAACATTTTTTTTTTATTTTTAGACCCCGTACTTAAAAAAAGTACAGGGGTCTATTGGGTTTGTTTTAACGAATATGTGCGTAACAGGCAAAAGGAGGCGTGGCAGACCCCATAAAGTATATATATTCTTGATCAGCATCAATAGCCGAGTCGATATAGCAATGTCCGTCTGTCCTGACGTCCTGACGTCTGTATGAACACCTAGATCTCGGAGACTATAAGAGCTAGGAACACCAAACTTGGTATGTAGGTTCCTCTATATTGCAAGCTGATCAAGTTTGTTTCAGAATTTGGCCACGCCCTCTTTACCGCCCAAAAATCGACATCGAAAATTTCATATTCATATTATAAGAGCACTTTAAATGCTAGAGACACCAAAATTGGTATGTAGGTTCCTCTATATGGCAAGCAGATCAAGTTTGTTTCAGAATTCGGCCCCGTCCCCTTACCGCCCAAAAATCGACATAGAAAATTTTATATCCAAATTATAAGAGCAATTTGAGATCTGGAGATTCCAGATTTTGGATAGACAAAGCTGCAAGTGTCCTAGATGTTTGCTGAAAATTTCATTTTGATCGAACAATAAATAGTCAAGATATTATTCATTCGATTAAGGAGCGTTGGCAAGTAATTAAATCTTGAATAACTTGATAACATGATAATTGAGTTACATATTATATAACAAATTGCCGCATGCACGATCGTGGGAAGTCATACAGTGTACGTAGGTTCGAGTCCTGCCGTGGTCTTTTAATTTATTTATTTTGATTTTATATTAAAAATCAGTATTTCTTTAAAAATGTTTAAATAACATTTGTTTTATTTTAATTTTGTAATCGAGTACTAAAAAAAGTAATATGACATTTTGGGAGACCAAACTACAAAGTGCAAGGATGGCTCAGTATGTTGAGCCTCTGTCGTATAACTTTTTTGGAAATCGAACGCGGGTTCGATTCCCGGCTGGGACAACTTTTTTTTCAGCTAAATTTTGGCAGTTTTTTTTATTATTATTAAATTTTTAATTATAAATGTTGTGTTGACATATTATATTGAATACATATTGTTAAGAAATTGTTTTAAATCATTTTATTTATAATCATTTTATTAAAATTATTTTAATATGGCATTTATATAAATGTTATGTAAAACTTCTTTATAAATTGACCATGTAAATTTATGTTTTTAATAAATTTATCTTTTTACTTCTTTTGATTCAATTATATTATTTAAATAATTTTTGAGTTTCAATTATGTTACTATGAGAATTAAGTGTTGGATAATTTATTTATTTTAACATTTTGCATATTGGACATGTAGTTTTAGTTTAGAATTGCACATATGGCTATCTCGCTCTTCCTAATGCTTATCGCATATCTATATCAATTTGACTTTACATTTACTCTTCTTCAACTCTTTTTGTGCGCGTTGTGTTCGAGTGATTTAAAAAATTTGTTTTGCGATTTGACAAGTGTTATTTAATTAAATAAACGGTGTGACTAGTGTTCTTAAATAGTGTTCAGCAGAAGGCATATAAACTATAAGTTTATAAGTCTTAAAGTGAGAAAGTGTTTTTGTTTAATTTGGTGCACTGCATTGCACACTGCGTTTATGGGAGTGTGTGCGTGTGCTTTATGAAAACTAACAATAATAATAACAAATATTTGTATAAATTATTAAAAATATCTACATACGTACATAACTTAATAAAACATATAAACGTAGCATTTGCGTGTACATTTGAATGCATTGCTTTGTGCACCTGTGTGTTTTTATGTCTGTATGTACATATGTAATAACAAATATTTCATATAAACTATTGAATATTTATACATGTGTATGTACATCACTTCATAACACATATGTACATATCATTGGCGTATACAATTGACAGCCTTACTTTGTGCACCTGTGTGTGTGTGTTTGTATGTATTTATGCATGTGTAAGTAACAAATAAATAATAAAATATTTTAGTTTTCTTATAATTAATAAAATTGAATTTTTAAATTATATTTTTCGTGTGCACGGCTGTTGACATTCGGTTACGGTTTTCGCGCATCCAATTGCACGAGTAATCGAACGATCAATACACCCACACATACATATATATTATTCTTATTAGTATAAACTTTTGAATATTTTTGCATATGTTGGTACAAAACATCATAACACATATGTTGCATTGGCTTATACATTTGACTGGCTTTCTTTGTGCACCTGTGTGTGTTTGTATGTATGAACGCATGTATAAGTAATACATAAATTTTCTTTTATTAATAAAATTAAAATTTAATTATTAATTTATCTTTTTCTTGTGCGTGGCTGTTGACGTTCGCTTACGGTTTTCGCGAATCTAATTGCACGAGTAAT
The DNA here is from genome assembly GCA_951394115.2 of Drosophila phalerata. NCBI lineage: Eukaryota > Metazoa > Arthropoda > Insecta > Diptera > Drosophilidae > Drosophila > Drosophila phalerata. The sequence continues at coordinate 12,936,637 of OX596004.2, forward strand.
TGAACGATCAATACACCCACGCATATAAATTATTCCTATTATTGAATATAGTTCATATATTATTATTATTATTGAATATTATATATATTTTATATTATTCCTTTATTCCTTTAAATTAAATATTTTAATTATATATATATATATTGCATTATATTATATAAATAGTGTTGTCCGAAATGCCGCGCCTATCTCGGCAGTCTGCCTCTCAGTGAGCTAACAATCAGCGTCTAAGAAATATATCAAATAGGGGCAATACTGTATACTCAGCATTAGAAAATGAGAATAATGTAAGTTCTCAGAGGGAGCATAGAGAAGATTCTGAGATTAGGACAGAAGAACGAATCATTGATAGGACACGACGCTCAATTAGAAGACGAAATCCTCAGATTGGACATCAGGAACATGAGCAGAATAATCTCCGTAGATTGAACCGCAGGCGGGATCCGAACTTACGGGCAACTGAAAAATACTGAAAATAGGAGACAGAGACGTAGAAATGTAGAAATTCGACAAAGGGAAGGAGTGGCCAACAATCTCCGTAGATCGAACCGTAGGCGGGATCCGAACTTACGGGCAACTGATCAACAGCAAAATACTGAAAATAGGAGATAGAGACGTAGAAATGTAGAAATTCAACAAAGGGAAGGGGTGGCCAACAATCTCCGTAGATCGAACCGAAGGCGGGATCCGAACTTACGGGCAACTGATCAGCAAGTTAATACACAGAGTAGAAGACTGAGACGTACAAACGTTGAGATTAGGCAGAGGGAAAGGTTGTCCGATAATTTGAGAAGATCAACACGACGACAAAACAATATACTCAGGAATATCGAGCAGAGACGCAACACACAACATCGAGCTATTAGTCGTTCGGATCCTGAGACTCGCAAATTAGGAAGAGAGAAATAGAATTGCTAGATCTCAAGCTAGAGATAATCCTGCGAGGAGGATTGTCGAACAAGCTGTTAATAGTGCACGACGACAAAGTGCTTGATTGGTACAGAGACAAGCAATCGCTGACGCGATTAGACGTATTAGTCAAAGAGTTAGCCAAAATAGGAGCATTAGTCCAAACAGAGAAGCAGAAAACCGACGGAATGCTGACCGTATGAGAGAGAATCGTGCGAATAATTCTCAGAAGAAAGCGCAGCGCCTCACGCGCCATTACAGCTTCTAACGCTTTTAATGAAGAACATATGGACCATCTTATTCACCACGATGAAGGCTATAGGGTCCTTAAAGGTATTCGCACGTCTCCTGTTCATTGGGAAGCAGAAAAAAAGAAAGTTATGGCCATGATTCGTCAGTTTGGCCTACCAACTTTCTTTATAACATTGTCGGCTGCTGAAAGTATGTGGTTAGAGCTGATTGTCCTATTGAAAGATAATGTGTGCAGCTATTTAAGCTTATGAGGATGAGAGGGGGTGCTTTCGGAGAACATTATGTTGTTATGCACTACTGGCGAGTTGAGTTCAAACAGAGAGGTTCACCTCACATCCACGGAATGTTTTGGCTGAAAGATGCCCCTCAAGTGGATTTCGAAAATGATGCATCTATTTCTCCAGTAATAGACTTTATTGATCGATTTGTTACCACGGATGTAACAAATAATGACCTCTCTGAGTATATAAAATACCAAAAGCACAAGCACGGGCACTCATGCAGACGTGAAGTGAGGGGAAACTCTATTTGTCGCTTTGGTATTCCTTATTTTCCAATGCCCCAAACTGAAATTTTAAGGCCACTGCCTGAAGAAACTCCTCAAATTTCTCTTCATCGTGAAAATTTGAAAAAGATTCAGAATTTTTTAAATTTGTCCTTCGATACGGACACCATTAATCACTTGAGCATATTCGAAAATATTTTATCTCACGATCAAGTGAACCTCACTTACGAGGACTACATAAATGCCATTAGGTCTGCTTTGAAAAAGCCACAAATTTTCCTGAAGAGAAGTTTTGCAACAATAAATGTTAATGCATATAATAAACACATTTAAGAAATGCAACGGGCCAATATTGATATACAATTCATATTGGATCCGTACGCATGCTGTAGCTATATTATTAATTATATAAACAAATCCCAACGGTGCATTTCCAAACTGATTCGTGATGCCATCGAAGAGATTAAGAATGGCAATCTATCCATCAGGCAAAAGCTGCAGTTTATTGGTCACAAGTTCATTACCGGCACTGAGATTTCAGCTCAGGAAGCCACCTATTGTTGTTTAGGTATGCGATTGTCTGAGACTAGCAACGCAGAAGTGTATATTAACACTTTACTACCGGAGCATAGAGTTAGAATGCTCAAATCTAGAGAACAACTCCAAAATTTGTCTCCAGATTCAAATGACATATTTGTAGTGGGCTCAATCACTACGAACAGCGACCACATAGTCTCGACGGCCTGTGTTTAGCCGATTTTGCTGCTGAGTACAATTATACAAAATCTGCAAGCGGAACACGTCAGAGTAGCGAAAAAGACGACGATAATGTTGACGAAAATGAGAACTTAGGGGGTTTACCGCTTCCTCTTCTCGATGGAAGTGGATTTGTTAGGAAGAGAACGAAGTCAAAAATAATTAGATTTAGGAGTTTTAATTTAAATACCGATAGGCCCAATTATTTTAGGGAACTAGTAATGCTCTATTTTCCATGGAGAAATGAAGCGCTAGAACTAGTTCAGAAAAATTGTGAGGAAGCTTATTCAGAAAATGAGGAGACAATTAGGTTTAACTTTAGGAAGTATAATATATTAGATGATTTGGAAGACGTGCTTAGAAGGGTCATAGAAAGTGAGGGCAACACCGAGGAAGAGCAACTAGATGGTCAGGTAGATGATGAATTCAGGGTTTTAGAGTTTCCTGAGATAAGCTCTCAATTAAATGTTTTAAATATAAATGGCAATAACGATCAAAATGATCATAATGACCAGGGTGTAACCCAAATACTGCCAAAATTCTTCTGTGTGCTCCCACAGGAAAAGCAGCTTTCGGAATCGGAGGTTCTACCCTTCATTCTATGTTTTCACTTCCATTGAATCAATCTGGGTCCTCCTTCAAAATTCTTGGAGATGACTTATTAAACACCCTTCGTTTCAGATTCATGGATCTAAAAGTTTTAATAATTGACGAAATTTCAATGGTCGGTGCCAAAATGTTTTCCCATTTGGATTCGCGCCTAAAACAAATTTTAAATAATAGAGACCTACCATTCGGAGGGATATCTGTTATTGTTTTCGGCGATCTTAGACAGCTAAGTCCTGTTGGAGATCGCTGGATATTTAAACCCAATACAGCGTTGCATGACCCATACAGTTTTTTGAACTCACAGAGATAATGCGACAGCGAGATGACCAAGCTTTTGCAATAGCATTAAATAACATGGCATCCGGTCATATGTCGTCTGATGACATTTCTTTGTTTAGATCCCGAACTTGCGAAGAAGGTCAGTTACCAAATGATGCAATTCATTTGTTTTATAGGAATCAGGATACTTCTGTTTTTAACGCGGCAAAATTAAATTCTATTCCAACTGCTCAACACATTTCCACTGCTCTTGATTTTATAAAGGCTTCACATCTTACCACAGAAGTGAAGAATAGGCACCTGGAGGCAGTCAAAAACTTTCAGACGTCCAAAACTCAAGGGTTATGTACGTCTCTTATATTTAAAAACCACTGCCAAGTATATGATTACGGTCAACCTAGATACGACAGATGGTTTAGTAAATGGAGCCTCCGGAATTCTTATGGATATAAGTTTTAATTCATCCAATACTCCTCAAGTTCTTTGGGTACAATTCATAGATGAAAGTGTAGGAATTAACGCTCGGGCCAAGTGCCCCCATCCTCTAGAGTCTTCTTGGACCCCAATTCAGAAAACCACTAAAAGTTTTCAATTTCATTCAAATCAACAAATAAACATCGACCGTAAACAATTTCCAGTTATTCCCGCAGAAGGTATAACTATTCATAAAAGCCAAGAAGCAACATACAGTAAAGTGGTAGTTCATACAACTTCGAGGATGATCCGTGAGGCCCTTTGTGTAGCTTGCAGTAGAGCCACTAGTGCTGCAGGCCTTTTCATTGTTGGAGGATTCATTCCCCCAAAATCGAGCCCCCACTCACCAGTAGAGCAAGAGCTTAAAAGTCTGCGGAGCACCAAATTATTGAGTACCCACTATAACTGTCTTTTCGACAGCAATACATTTAATGCATTGTTTCATAATACCCAGAGCTTGCATTGCCACATTAATGATATTTGCTCAGATCAATTAATGCTTCATTCTTCCCTTTTATGTTTTGTCGAGACTTCTACTTTTCAAACGAGACATTTGAAATACCTGGGTATAACAGCGTAGTCCGTCTAGATTGTGAGTCATTATCTAACGGTACTCGGCCAAACAGAGGCATTCTTATTTTCATAAAAAATGAACTTTTCGAGAATGTTAGTCTTTGTTCCAGTGGTCGACATTATGCAGATAGTAATAATGTTTCTTCTGCAGTGTTTGAGTTTGCCGTGTTTAAATACAAGTCTTTAGGATTTTAAATCAGAATTTGAGGACTTATTCCAGAGATTTTCATTTTTAAACAGCAATTCCATAGTTGTAGGGGATTTTAATCTGTGTTTACGCTCTCTCAGAGGTTCTAGTGATAGAGTTTATGAATTTTTATGTAGATTAGGATATGAGTCCCTCTTAGATTTAAATACGTCAACAACCAACGTCGATACACATATTGATTGGGCGATGACAAATATTTCTGATAGCAGGACAAACGCACGCACCTTTGAGACTATATGTAGTCACCATAGTGGACTTTTAGTTAGTGTCCAAAATAGCGAAGTTTAGATGATAGATTATAGCCGTTCATTATTTGTATAAGTTTTATATTATTTAAGTAATTTATGAATATACTAGGGGGCTCCGCCCCCTGCTCGCTTCGCTCACCAACCCCCGGCTCGCTTCGCTCGCGGAATAGAAGCGTAAAAGAGCGAAGCACTTCTTATATTTGTCTTGAATTAATTTTTTATCTATAAAAATAATCTGTTGCCCAGGCACCATACAAATCTGTTGAGTCTGAAATCCGATCACATTAACGTGTTTGCGTGTAGAAAAAAGAATAAAAGTAGCAAAAATATGTGCAAGAGAAGGCATTAAAACTAAAGTTTCTGTCATTTTATAGGAAAGGGTCGTCTCTCTAACATTGGGTTTATTTAATCAGATTTTTTAATCAGTAATCTCTCTTTAATTCTGATGGATCAGTTATCAGTACTTGCTAAATGACATGATACCTTCTTATACATATTAGACTACCACGTTTTTTCACCGTTCGTACAAAGCAATTATTATCAGTAATCAGGTTTTAGAGAAGAATTAAAAATTTGTTGTTGTTGGAAATTCCCTTCTGAATGTTATAAGTAGCAATAAAATTATATAATATAACAATTTAAGTAAAAGAATCGAACAATTGTATGCACGCTGCTAGATTTGACAGAAAAGTTAGAAATTTGGCGTGCAAAAGCAAATCTGTGAGTTTTGTTAAGAAATTGCAAAAATTAAAAATATTTTTCATATTAAAGGTTATTTTGAAACCGACGTTCATATGTCATCTATATTATAACTCATCCGATTTAGACCAAATTTGAACAGGGTTTAACATTTAGTAAATAAAGTGTTTGGTTGAGATAGCTCAAAACGAAAATAATTTTCATAGTAAAAGTTAATTTCCATCCAATTGTTCCAATGGCAGCTATATGATATAGTTACTCGATAATGACCAAATTTGGTCAGGGTGTAGCCATATTGTACTGTAACCCGATTTTCACCAAATTGTAAAATATTATTGAATTTAAAAAAGAACTTAAGAAAAAGTAAATTCTTGCCTTTGCTGGGGTGTGATCGTGCGCCGGCGAACGCCTCGGTCTAACACACCATCCTCTGCACTACCAACTCACTTATGTTAGTCCTCCGCCTCACCAAACGCTGCTATATATAACTCAAAGTAACATGTAAAAAAAAAAAAGAAACGAATAATTATATTCACGCTGCCCGCTGCCACTGAGATAGCTGAAGAAACAAAAAAGTTTTTCATACTGAAGATTAATGTGAGCCCGATGTAGCTATACTATATAGTAACCCGACTTTTATCAATTTGTAAAATATCGTTAAATTAAAAAAAGGATAAAAAAAAATTTAAAAAAAGTTCTTGCCCTTGCTGGGATTTGAACCAGTGCCTGCACGCACCTGGGTCTAACACACTATCCTCTGCACTACCTAACCATTTCGCCTGCCGGCTGACCAAACGCTGTTATATATAAATCAAAGTAAATTTTTTTTTTTATGAGAAACATAATTATATTCACGCTGCCCGCTGCCACTGAGATAGCTGAAGAAACAAAAAAGTTTTTCATACTGAAGATTAATGTGAGCGCGATGTAGCTACACTATATAGTAACCCGACTTTTATCAAATTGTAAAATATCGTAAAACTAAAAAAAGTATTAAAAAAATTAAATTCAAAAAGAAAAATTAAAAAAAAATTCTTGCCCTTGCTGGGGTTTGAACCAGTGCCTGCACGCTCCTGGGTCTAACACACCATCCTCTGCACTACCTAACCATTTTGCCTGCCGGCTGACCAAACGCTGCTATATATAAATCAAAATACACGCGAACTTTGACCTCGATTTTGACGCACTTCCACTTACAATATTACAAAATGGCGTCTTAAACGCCGATGAAATTATCTTAAGTTTATTTTGGCCAAGTTTCAGACTTGTATCTTTAGCCATTTGGCCTGTGCAATGCTAAGTCAGTGAATGAATGAGGTCAAGCAATTTTATATATATAGATGTATTTATAATATTTAATATTTAAGGTATATATGAATATATTTATTTATAATATTTAATATTTAAGGTATATGTATATAAATATTTTTTTTTTTGTATTATTTCCAGTTTTTTTATTATTTTATTATTATTATTATTTTATTATTATTATTATTTTATTACTATTTTATTTTTATTTCTATAGTAGTAGTTATTCTTTTATTTTTTGGCAAGGCTTTATATTAGCCGTCAGCCTACATAGAACATATAAACATATTAAAATTATCAATAACATTTCATTTTAAACATGTAGCTTAATTAAGTGGTTACTTTGCAGCCTTAACTTTCTCGATTACAATATCTACACAGCACTAAAACATAATATACAGCCATACACATAATTTTTATTTTATTTCTAATTTGATTTAATTTAAAAAGATCCTGATATTATATTATTTCTGTATTTCATCGCCTGCGATACATACTGGGCAAGTAAAATCCAGTCAGCACCGTTGAGAATGTCTCGCAGCTCACTTTCTGTTAGTTCCGACTTTCCGAATGCTCTGACCCTGAACTCCGCCAGTATAGGACAAACTGCGCAAAAATGCAATATATTCTCTCGCACCCTTAAGTTGCACAGAGTACACGCTTCATCTGATATGTGAGGTCTGTAACCAAGGTGAAGTGTCTCAGTTCTGACTCTAAAAATGTTGGATATGAAGTTGAGACTGATATGATCGTTAAAATAATTGTTTTCATTTAGGCTAAGGTTGAGTGTTTTATAAATTTCCCGTGTTCTGCTTTGGTGTGTCTGTTCTATGTATCCTTCTCGCGATTTGCTGTTTATAGCCATTAGCAGCCTAGTCTGAGAGTTTTTCCACGATCTTTGGTCGCTTAAATCCATGTCAACCTCGTAAGAGTCTGCAAGCAGCTCCCAGTGCTCGAAACATTGTGATCTTGACCGAAGAAGCTCTCTTGCCACAGAATAGGGAGCCCTATGCTCCGATAAGTTGAGACATCTATCCATAAATTTAAAATTTAACTGGAGTGTATACTCAAACATAGATGGTAATCCGGTTTCTAAGTAGATGGCATAGTCTGGAGTATTCATTGGCAAACGGAATATTTTCTTAACAAAGTAGCGCTGGAGCAATTCGACCTCATTATACCGCATATATCCCCATACTTGAGCTGCATAACACATTATGGCTCTTGCTGTTGCATTAAACATTTTATATTTCGTGCTAGCCTTCACGTATTTTTTGCTCAATAAGTTACTCCATGTACTATTCAAGGCTATTTTTGAGTCACGAAGTTTCTGGCGAAGATGATTCGTAAGCGACATGTTCGATGAGAGCAGTATTCCCAGATACTTGTACTCTTTGACAATTTCTAATACTTCTCCACCTATATTCCATTTTTCCAGCCGGGATGGACGACCCCTGCCGTCTCGAACACATAAAACTTTAGATTTTTCCGCATTTATCCTGAGATTCCAGATGCTGCAGTAGTTATTTGTTGCATTTATCATATTTTGAAGCATGCTTGGTGTGCTTGCGAGTATGACCATATCATCTGCGTACATAAGTATTTTATAAGAGCGATCTCCAAACTCTACTCCTCCTGGGAGTTCTTCGGCAATATCGTCTATAAATAAGGCAAACAGAAGTGGGCTCAGTAAACAACCTTGTTTGACTCCAAGATTAGTATCAAACCACTCTGATAAGGTATTCCCATCCCATACTGCCGTTTTATTATCCATGTATAACGCGTGCAAAATATTTATCATTTTTGTGAATACACCTGCGTTGCTTAGCTTTAGCATAAGACTCCTCCTGTCAATTGTATCAAATGCCGCTTTAAAATCAATGAAGAATAGATATAGCTTCTTCTTTTGTTGCAGGTACTCTCTAGCATTGGAGGTTAGTGTAAAAATGCTGTCGACTGTAGAGTAGCCCTTCCGGAAACCACACTGATTTTCGCTTAGCAAGTTATTGCTATCCACAAACGATGTAAGCCTTTGCAGTAAAAGTGCCGTAAAAACCTTCTGGAATGAGTTTAAAAAGGATATCCATCTGTAGTTGCCTGCATCTCTTGGATTCCCTTTCTTCAACTGTGGAAAAATTATATTTTTACGAAAACTCAATGGAACAAGACCTTCTCTAAAAATATGGTTAAAAGTTTCCAATACCTTCAATTTAAATAGGGGCGTTGCGTGCTTAATAAACTCTACAGGTACTCTATCCTCTCCGGGCGCTTTTCCTGATTTGCTTTGACTTATTACGCTTTGCAGCTCTCCCAGAGTGAAGTGTCTATCCAGCTCCACAACAGATGTAAATGGCAGGGCAAAACTAAGCGTGGCTTTGGGGACTGCATCAAACAGCATGTTTTCAAAAAAGGAGACCAGCTCACCCACTGGTACTTGAATACGTTTTCTGCTGCTGGTTCCATTCAATCGCCTTACTAGACACCAAAATGTCTTAGAGTCAGTAATCGCTGAGATTGACGTCTCCAGGTTTTCAAAGTAGTTTTTCCGTTTGTTACTGCAGAGCGCTTTATACGCAGAACGCTGTCTCTGATACGCTGCCTTACTATCCTGATTATCTTGACGCCTGAGATGTTTTAACAATTGCATTGCCCTTATCCACGCCGCATCACATTCCGCATCATACCAAGGTTGCTTAAAATTCGTCCCTGATGACCTTTGCATAAAGGCAGCTGCTTCGATAATTGCGGTTGTGAGGTGGTCTATGTCCAGCAGATTATTATCAGTTTCATGCCGAGTAAGTTGCCAATCAAGATTGGTAGCAAATCTATCCTTTTTTCTACTTATCCAACGTAGCTTCGGAAGCAATTGGGGTCTTGTCGTCTGCCTTGATGTTTCCATACAAACACTCACTGTAATCGGCAAGTGATCCGAGAATATTTCCGGAGTGATCTCCATGTCAACTACGCCATCATGCCACTTCCCTTTAATCAGACAATAATCAATTGTCGAGCTTGCTTGTCCACGTAGAAACGTTAAATAACCAGCACTATCACTAACTGTCCTTCCATTAAGTACCGTGAGCTTGAAAGATTCACACATCTCGATGAGTTTTCGACCATTTCCATCAAGTACAAGATCCTGAGCTGACCTACGGAGTGTTGCGAATCGGCTATTGGTGTCTTCATCTTCTACGAACACCTGCTGCGAGCCTATTCGAGCGTTAAAATCCCCAATTATCATTATATTGTCCGGTTGATTCTGCAGTAGAAAATCATAGAGCACGCAGAAGTTGTTTGCCCAGTTATTGCAATTTATATATATTGGGATGATTGAAAATGTGTTTTCGCTGGTGTGTATTTTAATAATATCGGTGCCCATTATAGTTGATACGGTATAAGATACTAAACCACACACCGCCTGCTTAAGCCCGTATAGTAGTCCTCTACTGGCTCTACCTCTATTCGCTGCCCTAGTTGCTAGCCTGCAATGCAGATTGTGATGTGGAAAATAGTGATCATATTGCTCCGTATTATGCTCGATAAACGTCTCAAATAGAAACAAGCGGGAAAGGCTATAGTCGAGATCCCGACTATATGATACCCGTTACTTACTTAAATATATTGAAAAGTACTTTAAAGAAAATACTTGTTTTGCTCTGAAAACTTTAATTCGCCATAACTGTCGTTCTACATGTCCGATCTTGATGCGATTTAGTGGGATAGTAGATAATGCTAATAGATAACGGTAATAATCACAAAAAACGTATTATCTTTAAGACTGTGGGTGTGGTGGTTTTTCGCGATTTGCGGGGGCGGAGGGGGGCGTGGATTAAATTTGAAACAAACTTGATCTGCGTGAGGTATAATAAATCTGTGTGCCAAATTTGGTTACTTTATCTCTTTTAGTTCCTGAGATTTCTTTGTTCAGACTGTTTTTCACTATTTGCGGGGGCGGAGGGGGGCGTGGCTAAATTTGAAACAAACTTGATCTGCGTGGGGTATAAGAAGAAGTATATATAGAAGTCTTTTAGTGAAAGTTTGGTATCTCTATCTCTTATGGTCTCTGAGATCCTTTTGTTCATACAGACAGACAGACGGACAGACGGACATGGCTATATCGACTCGGCTATTGATGCTGATCAAGAATATATATACTTTATAGGGTCGGAGATGCCTCCTTCTCCCTGTTACATACATTCCAACGAACACAATATACCCTTATACTTATTTTTTATAGGTAACGGGTATAAAAATATATCATATTTACTTAAAAGGCTAAAAAAATGTTTGTGTAATATTTTGCTTTTCAGTCCAGCTATATTGTATGCAATTATCTTAATATTTATCGATTTGATGTGGTTGAGACAGATAGTGTGGTCTTTTGTTTTCTCCTTGCACTGGTTTTCTTTGATCTTATCTAGTTTTTTGGCGGGATATTTGCAATAATTTCGGTACAATTCAGGTTGATATGAAGATCCGGGCCATACGTTTTTAATAAGGACTCAGATGCGCATTGACCATCACACATAAGAAGGTTTGCGTTGTTAAAATAATACCATTTGCCTTCAACGTGCATTCTATCATTCCTGACTGTGACTTTTCTTGTGGCGTTGCTGCGTATTAACTCTTTTTTTAGCTGTAATAGAGCTTTTTTACGATCTGCCCTTTCCTTGCTCAGGTCTTGTTCAATATAAATAGAAGTGCCGGCCAGATTTTTCGTATGTCTAAAAATTTGTTGAGCTCCATGAACGCTACCAAAAAGAACTCGAATTTTTCGCCATTTTTCCATTGCTCTCATAAATTTTTTGGATCCTTTCAGCAACTACATTTTCTTGTATTTTTAACAAGTCTTTGCAAACATGATTGAACTCATCATGCGGCGATTTTCTTGCATCAAGGCCTCGCACAATGATATTTTTTTGTTTCAAATCATCTTCTACACGTGTTAGACGTCTGCTTTGCTCAACTCTTCCTTTCTTTATTTCCTCCAGTTCTTCTTTGAGTGCATTATTCTCATTTGATAATTTCGTGATTTTTCGATCCATCTCAGCCATAGATCCAGTTAGCACTTCAAAATCACGCTTAGTAGGCAAGTTCTGCAAACGCTCATCCATAACCGATCCCATTAGATGCATAAGATCCTTAACAGATAATTGTCCGACCTGCGCGTCTCCCTGAACAATGTTACCATCCTCTTCTGACATTTTCCTCTTTGCTGATTGAACACTGCTTCCAGATGTAGAAGCCGGGGGCGTTCTGTACATTTTTTAATTAGAATTAGAATTTTGCGCCAAAGTCCAGCCTAAAAGTATGCCGTGACATTTTGTTCTTGGGACTTGCGTTGACTAGCACTGGTTCCGCACAGGCAACTCTGCGATCATCAGCTGATATTTATGCTGTGTCAGGCCTCCCACGCATTGAGTGGGAAAAAAAATAAATTGGCTGCCTTTGAGCTTTCTCTCTACTTTCTGCTTTCACTCACCGAATGAGTGATTTTTGTCCAATTCCTGGCGAAGAAAAGTGGATGACTATCTCTGCTCAACGCTGCTGTCACCACCTGTATCCAAGTCCAAAAGTGAGTAGGCTATCCAATGCGTTTAACCAGCGTAAAACTTGAACTGTGCTGTTGCAGGAACCTCAGAATATATCGCCTTCAACGGAGCTGCTCAAAAACACGTCCACCTCGATTGTTGTTCCCCAATATATTATTTCTATATGTACATATATATATAGATACATATATGTATATACTTTTATCTGCGTAGATAGCAGATATAAACCATTTTTGGGGAACTTTGGGGTTGCTTTACGCAATTCAAGTCGACTCGGAGGTCCCCAAAAGTTTCTTTTGGATAAACGGACCCCATTACAAAAGTAATGGCCTCCTCGTGGTGTTCCCTGGGTACCGATAAAATTTTTTCTATTCGAAGGTAATTCGAGCGGCGACAAATTTATGTAGGTTTATATATAAGAATTTAAGTTTATTTTAAATATTATTTAATTTTTAAAAGTGGCTGTTTTTGGATAGTAAGCACGGGGTCTCCGACAGTCGAGTAGGCTCGACTGTTACACCGCGAGCGAAGCGAGCCGGGGGTTGGCGAGCGAAGCGAGCAGGGGGCGGAGCCCCCTAGTTTGATATTTCATGTGTTCAATAAAAATTCCTTTTAGCAAATAATTAGGTTGTTTTATAAGAATAGGCAAGTTTTGCATGAAATTGGCTCACTTTAAGTGAACTTCTCTATTTTTTAGTGAAATTGGCACAGCAATATCCCATTAGCTACAGCGTAGGTACAATGACCAGCTTTCTCAAGGCTCCAAAACATGAAAATAATTGAACGATGAATTTTAGCTTTTGTTTTTATGTTTATTTACAATTTAATATTATGTGTATTACATATCTACTGGCATAACGCACTTAGAGATTTACTTTTCATTAATTGTTTTTTCCTTACTTTCGGTTGGGGCACTTGTTTCTTTTTCTTCTTATTTAGTGGATTCTCGTTGTTCTCATTCGGTTGGCCGTTGAAAAAACGCATGGGTATGCTGTGTTCTCGTAGTTCCCACTTCAATTCCTCAGCAGCAGCTTGAAATCTTCTTGCAAACTCGGCGGCTGGTCGCCACATAATTGCCAACTCCTTGCCGCCATGGGGATTTTAAAAGAAACGCCACATGCTGCGAGTAGGCAGCCTTTACATTAAACAAAAGAAAGTAATTAAGATGAGCAATAATGGTTATAAATTTAAAATTAAAAAGGGGAATTAAATTAACTTTGTAATTAAACTCTTTTCCGCACCAACATTGAGGTTGAGTTAACAGCTCGTTTTTTTAGTGTGGTATTTCCAGTAGGCCTAATCCACAACACAAACTTTTGTGTATTTACTTATATACATTAAATATTATATTATAAATATTATATTATATATATATATATATTATTATATATAAATAAAGGATGGTGAAGCGCGCGATGAACTTTCTTAGCAGAGCACGCATTTTGATAGTAAAATTTAATAATTTGCAAGCGTTGTTCGTTTGTAAGACGATTCCTGGTTAAATTATAGACTTAACTGAAGATGTTTGACAGTGAAACAAAGCACGAAACGTGCGTGAGCTGTTTTAACCAGTGTTGCCAAAAAGATAATAGCTAAATAATCCCCCTTTATAAGTTAAAAATATATTTCAAAATGTATAATTATATATATCTATATATATAAAGTTCTTTGTCCAACTGATATAGCATTGTACAGGCCAAACGGCTTATCGTACGACCTTCAAACTTGGCCACAATATTCTTAAGATAATTTCATAGGGAGATAAAGCGGGATTTTTCTAAAATCGACCTGAAAGGGTGTTAAATTAAAGGTCAAAGTTCCCATGTATTTGCTGTTTACATGTGTTTGTAGTGTAGAAGAGTTTGGTCAGGCGAGCCATCCAGTGGCAGATGGTGCAGAGGATGGTCTGTTAGACTCACGCGCAAGGCATCAAGGGTTCAAGACCTGCCGGTTCAGCCCAGGCAAATAATACTTTTTTTTTAATAATCTATATCAGCGGTGGGCACAGAATTTGCGATCGTGAGCACTACAACAACATCTACAACAAACACAACTTCTGAAGTCATAAATTAAAGCAAAATGAACACATTTATGACTCTGTGCGCCGCGACGAAAGATCTGTGTGGTTGTTGTTGGTTTTGATGAGTGAAAACAATTATACACTAAAAGAAGTTCTAATTAATTTTATTTTGTAAGTCGAACGCTTATTATGCGGTAAGGATCAAAACGCATCAAAACTTTTCACACAGTACTTTTCACAAATCGGTACTGAAGTCATAAATCTTATCAAAATGAACACTTTTATGACGGTACGCGTCGCAGCCGAAACTCGAGCATTTGCTGTGTGTTTGTTGTTTTGTTTTATTGGGGGTCATAAAAAATTTTCGCGTAGCGTCAAAAGTGGTTGTTGTATTGTCAAAAATCGCAGGCAAGCCAATTTACCGTTTTGAGCAGCGTGAGCAAGGGCTTGCCCACCGCTGATCTATATATATATTTTCTATTTACATGTGAATTTGAAACAAACTTGATCTGCGTGGGGTATATAGAAGTCTTTTAGTGAAAGTTTGGTATCTCTAACTCTTATGGTCTCTGAGATCTAGGCGCTCACACGGACGGACAGACGGACAGACACACATGGCTATATCGACTCGGCTATTGATGATGATCAAGAATATATATACTTTATGTGGTCGGAGAAGCCTTCTTCTGCCTGTTACGCACATTCCAACGAACACAATATACCCTTATACTTATTTTTTATAAGTAACGGGTATAAAAACAAAGATATTCATTGTGCAGAGGATGGGGTGTGTTAGACCCAAATGCTGGGAAGCGCGGGTTCATCTCCCACACCGGGCAAATTTTTTTTTATTTTATTTATTAAATTTTATTAATATTTTTTCATTTAAAGATTTTTTCAATTTGGTCAGAACCAAGTTACTATATAATATAGCTGCCAAAGGAACAAACATTAATCTTTAGTATGAAATTTCTTAATGTTTTTTAAGGTATCTCAACCAAAGACACAGATTCGCTCTTGCACTCCAAATCTCAAGTTTTTCTGCCAAATCTAGAATTTTCCCGCCAGATTTCCCAGAGTTCAATTGCAGGGGCAGCTGGCAGCATGAATATAATTATTCGTTTCTCTTTTTTTTGCTACTTATGACATTCAGCAGGGAGTTTCCAACAACCAAAAATTTTAAATTCTTCTCAAATAACTAATAACTGATAAAAATTGAATAGAAATTTATTCAAGAAATATATAAGTGCTCCTCATTTTCACGTTTAAATTTCGCGAGTGAAGCGAGCCGGGGGTTGGTGAGCGAAGCGAACAGGGGGCAGAGCCCCCTATTATAAATATATATTTGTAAATTTGTTTTATAACATTTTTTGGCACAAGGCTCACATATAAAACGATCACAATTAGAGCATCTGGACTCTGAGAATGATGTAGTCTTAAACGCGCAGTGAAGACATAAATCATTTAAAGAATCTCCAAATTTGAGAATTTGTTCAAACATTTCGCTTCTGTATAAGTCATTAGACTTAAAGTTTGTAAGCGAAACATTCGACACATAAGATTCCGCAAATTGTAAAATTAAAATTCAATTCAATCATCCAATTATCATCCAATTGCTTGTGATGTTGCATTGAAGCCACTGCATAATTTTCTTTTGGCTTCAAAAGTTTTAACAATCTGAGATAGTAATTTTCAACCCAATATGATTTCCCAAATGGGTCTAAAATGACTATCTCTTTTTTTTTTGATTAATAAATGAGGTTTTATTAAATTGGTATTATTATTTAAACCACTTTTAATAACCTTCTCAATATTGAAGCAATTTTTATTAAGTTGACAAGGCAAGTTTATAAAAGACTCATCCCCATTTTCGTATAATATGGCTGTTAGGCAAACATCGACAATAAAATTTGTTAGCCAATGGCAGCCGTTTAACGAAAATAAATCTCTATAGTTATGTGAAACATAAAGGCAGGTGAATTGTTGCCAGCATGTACACATAAAAACAATGTTTCACAACTTAAAATGTAAAGTTCTGAAATATTGTTTAAATTGCTATGTTTTTTTAAAGTGGACAAGTATTCCTTATATTTGAATTCCATTTTAAAAGCATTCTTGCCCTCTATTGAATGATGCCTCATGATTTACTTGGATTTTTAATAAACCAGAAAAATTACTTTTAAATATACCTACTTTCTTTATGCTTTTAAAGCTTCCGCTTGCACGACTTTTTGTAAATTTCGATATAAAATGTTTTTCTCGAGGTCTCACAACCATTTCATTAAATTGTTGCAGAACTTCAGGCTTAGCAAGTTTAACTTGTCTACAAATTGACTTTGAAAAGTCATTTAACTGGCGAATAAATCGACCTAGCCTTATGCCATTTTTGTTATTCGTTTTAATAACACTATGTTTAAGGGTTCTGAAAAACGATTCTACTGGAGCATAATTGGGCCTTTTATTAGATTTATCAACAAAATGTCCAATAATATTGGTCCAAATTGGCGCGTACCCAATATATATTTATTTAAAATGAAGTCCAAAATTTTTGGACACAAATAAGTATTTAATGTGCAGAAGATGCTCCTATTTTGTGATACGAGTTTCTATACTTCTGTACGTATTTTTTGAAATTTAACTCTAAATGGACTCTTTTCTCTTTTAACAACATTGGTAGTCTCTGCCAATATTATGTTATAAGTTCAGTGTGGATGACTGCTCAGAATAATTTGAAAAATAATGAATAGCATCTTCCACATTTTAATAAATATTTGGGGAAAGAAGTAAGATTGCAATATATTTGAACCATTCTTCTAAATCTCGAGCATTGTTTATTGAGTAAGCA
Organism: Drosophila phalerata; assembly: GCA_951394115.2. Lineage (NCBI taxonomy): Eukaryota > Metazoa > Arthropoda > Insecta > Diptera > Drosophilidae > Drosophila > Drosophila phalerata. The sequence continues at coordinate 12,953,874 of OX596004.2, forward strand.
CAACCCAAAGCGTTTATTAAAAACTTTCTGAGTTCAATATTGTTCAAGCCAACAAATTCGTCTATATTACGACACATAATTTTGCACTAATGGCTTGTACAAAATTGAACACAGACTTTGGGCAAAGTGCCACTAATATTATAAACGAAATTATAACAAATTTTGGTATATGTCGCAAGATCTATGTTATTATACTCTTTTAAAATGGCCCCAATTATTGCAAAACCAACATTGGTTATTATTCTTTTGCAATAAGGCCATTTTAGCTTATTTTTTTTGCAAAACTCCCGCAGATAATATAAAAATCTGTCTATATCATATGATGTATGATTAGAGAGAATAGCATGTGCGACAGGGAAAACAATTTTACTGTCTGGAATATGAGTAACCAATGAATATAAAACAAGCGGGAAAGGCTATAGTCGAGATCCCGACCATATGATACCCGTTACTTACTATAATATATTGAAAAGTACTTTAAAGAAAATACTTGTTTTGATCTGAAAACTTTAATTCGCCATAACTGTCGTTCTACATGTCCGATCTTAATGCGATTCAATGGGATGATAGATAACGCTAATAGATAACGCTAATAATCACAAAAAACGTATTATCTCAAAAACTGTGGGTGTGGTGGTTTTTCGCGATTTGCGGGGGCGGATGGGGGCGTGGATTAAATTTGAAACAAACTTGCTCTGCGTGAGGTATATATAAATCCGTGTGCCAAATTTGGTTACTCTATCTCTTTTAGTTTCTGAGATTTCTTTGTTCAGAGTGTTTTTCGCTGTTTGCGGGGGCGGAGGGGGGCGTGGCTTAAATTTGAAACAAACTTGATCTGCGTGGGGTATATAGAAGTCTTTTAGTGAAAGTTTGGTATCTCTATCTCTTATGGTCTCTGAGATCTAGGCGCTCACACGGACGGACAGACGGACAGACACACATGGCTATATCGACTCGGCTATTGATGCTGATCAAGAATATATATACTTTATAGGGTCGGAGATGCCTCCTTCTCCCTGTTACATACATTCCAACGAACACAATATACCCTTATACTTATTTTTTATAAGTAACGGGTATAAATATACGTTTTTTACCGAAGCCCATCGTTTTCACTATATTTCCAGTGGCATCAATGTGTAGAGTGTGTGGTTTTATATGCGTTGAAAGCATATTTATAAGTTCTTTGTCCCATAAGAAAACTTCAAGTTTCGTGGAAAGAAGCTGAATAGAATGAGAAAACCCATTGGAAATCATATCGTAGACATCCTTCAACGGATCCTTGTCGAAATTAAATTTTCGATTTTCCTCCGATATTAAATTTCTGTAAAAGGGTAATTTCTCATTGGTAATCTGGTCATTACCAACTCTAGCTCGAGACATATTGAGATTGTTTAATTTTTGGGATCTATATTTGTTGCCGCCGATACCATTATTCGTTAAGTGAACCAATTAATAGTTTTAATTTAAATTTGAATTTTATATTATTGTTTATGTATCGATAATTTGTAACCTTTCGATGCTTGAACCTTTTTCTATTAATTACCCAATTTCCTAAGTATCGATAATTCGAATTGTATCGGACCAGAACGATAATCTTAGCGTGACTTGACATGCAGAAAGACGAAGAGAAAGACACGAAATATTTTTAAGCTCTCGTGAAACTCGCGCATATTGCAATTAACATTATAATTTTATAATTGCGTATTAAGTACACCGAATAAAGTAATAAACGAATACTTTGAACATTGTGTTTGCGTTATGATTGCGGAATTAGCTGTGCTCTAAAAAATCGTTATAGTGAGACCTCATATTGAAACATTGTCGGTCACAATACTTAAAAATATTTCTTCCATCAAAAAAAAAAAAAAAAAAAAAATCAAGACCAGTGTATGAAAAGACAAAGCAATTTATAATTGTACATGAAATTTTACTAGATTGTGTGTGTGTTTGCATTATTGTCACCATACAAATGTAAGAAAGACAATAATCGAATAAATGCATTGTAGGACTCCAGAAATTATTTCACCACAAGTCTACGAATTTCACAATTCATCGAAATGACATGTATGAAACTATTTCGCAAGAGAAGCCCAATCACGTGCGAACAAGTCGGTTTGCTCGAATGTTTATAAAATCAACATTGAGCTGGAAGTTGAAAATTTAAATAAATATAGTTGCGCCGAAATAAATAAACATAAACAATAATAATCATGGCTTTATGCGGTGTGTGCCAAACACAAAATGACGCGGAGAATTGGGTTCAGTGTGACCAATGCGACGAATGGTTCCACTTCGGATGTGTGCGAGTAGACGAAAGCATAACTTCCCGAAAATGGAAATGCAACAATTGCAAAAAGCTAAGTAGCTAATCTAGCATAGTCATGCATTCACCACCCAAAAGCTACTCAAAAGAAGCCAATGGTTCGGTTCTTCCCAAGCCAAATCCACTGTTGAAATACAACAGGAGACAACAACAATCAGCAGCAATGCAAATTTAAATGCGCACGGCGCTCTCAACCAACAGCAATTGATGTTGGCTATGCTGGAGGAGAAGAGAGCTTCAGAGGAGCGATATATTGAACAAAAGTATAAACTTCTTGCTTAAATGAACGGCCAAGAATTCACTCTTCCCAGCTATACACAAGCTCCTGTTGCAGGAACCGGAGGCCCATCCAGTTCCCAGTTAGCAGCAAGACATGCAATCCCAAAAGAACTGCCAAAGTTCAGTGGCGATCCTGAAGACTGGCCATGCTTTATCAGCACATTCCAACACAGTACTTCGGTCGCATTCCAGACTTTCCAGAGTTGAAAATATGTTGCGTCTCCAAAAATGCCTAGGCGGAAAAGCTAGAGAGCTTGTCAAAGATAAGCTCCTCCTTCCTTCAATGGTCCAGGACGTCATCGCGACTTTAAAACTGTTCTTCGGAAGGCCAGAGCATATACTGGAAATAATGATTGAGAGAGTCAGGAAGCTTCCGCCACCAAAGGACCATTTGGAGTCGTTTATCGATTTTGCATTGGAGGCAAGTAACTTAACAGCACATCTTAATAATCCAATGTTAGTGAAAGAGCTAGTGGACAAACTACCCAATAAGCACAAACTCGATTGGGCGATGTACCCAAAATCCGGTCAACCACCAGTTAAGGAGTTCAGCGATTGGATTTTCAGGATCGCCGAGGCGGCATCAACTGTGATCTGTCCGTCCACATACAAAGCTGATCCAGTGAATTCACACTATGAGTATGCAAACCAGGCCAGTTCCGCGAATCAGAATACAGCTGAATCCGCAAACTCGTCTTCCCCGAAGCAAGTGACATCCAAGTGCATGGCTTGCGGATCACAGGAGCACTCCGCTCCACATTGCAACGATTTTAGTAAGATGTCTGTGGACGAAAGATGGGCAAAAGCGAAGTCAACAAGGGCTTGTTTTCGTTGCCTCAAGAATCACCTCAAGGGCTGTTTCATAAAGAAGACTTCATAAAGATGACCCCGGCAAAAGCAGCATTCCACAGGATAGCCAGACGAATCAAGTCGCCATCAGCTGTGCACACAGCAACGGAAACAAAAACCATTACTTCCGTATCGTCCCAGTTAACATTCACGTAGGGAACAAAACGACACTAATGTACGCGTTCCTGGATGAAGGCTCTTCCGTGACCCTATTGGATGAGGAGACCTTCAATACGCTGGGAATGCAAGGAGTACCAAGTCCTATCTGCCTACAGTGGACAAGCGAAGCTACACGCAATGAGAGATGTACGTGCATCAATACGCGTGTCCGGAATAAGCAGCGATAGGTGTTATCAACTTAATAATGTACACACTATCCGCAATCTGGCTCTGCCATGGCAGGCGCTAAACGCAGAGGAATTGAGCATCAAGTATCCATATCTTAAAGCGGTGCCACTGCAATCATATCCCGAAATACGACCTTATTGCCCATCGGAGCTGACAATTGGAAGATTGCGGTGCCACGAAAGCTGCTCGAAGGAAAATATGACGAACCAATAGCATCCAAATGTCTGCTTGGTTGGAGCACTCAAGGCACATCGAAAATCATCACAAATTAAATGATGCATCATTGCGACTGTCAGTGGCAGGAACTACACGACATGGTGAAGGAGAGTTTCAATTTGGAGGCAGTCAAACCTCGTAGTATTCTGTCAGAGGATGATAAATTAGCCGTTGAGACTCTGGACAAAACTTGTGCTAAGGTCAACGGACGGTATGAGATTGGACTATTGTTGCGCAACGTAAATAACGTGCTGCCAGAAAGCTATCAAAATGCACTCAATCGTCTTAACTGTTTGAAAAGGAAGATTCAACGAGAACCTGACCTGTACAAGAAGATCGACGATCAAGTAAACAACCTGGTTCAAAAGGGATAAGCAATTGAGCTCACGGAGACAGAAATTTCCCATCTAACTAGGTTGACTTTGTATATGCCGATTTTTATTACGCTGAATCAAAATAAGCCTAATAAGGTTCGACTTGTTGCATCCCAACAGCCGCTAAATTTCATGGAATAGCCTTAAATGATTTCATTCTTACTGGACCGGACCTGCTGACTCCACTTCTAGAGGTTCTTCTGGCGTGCCGAGTTGGACAAGTTGCCGTCTGCGGCGACATCGCCGAAATGTTCCACAGGATCAACATTCGGCAATAAGACAGGCAGGCACAACGTTTCCTGTGGTATGATCAAGGCAGCGGCAAAGTAAAGGCATACGTCATGCACGCGATGACATTTGGCATCAGTTGTGCACCCTGCATCGCGCACTATATACGCAACAAAAGCGTCAAGCCCTATCGTCAACTACACCCACGATTGTACGAAGCTATCCAGAAGGCGCATTATGTAGACGATTACATTGACAGCATGGACACCGAGCAAGAGGCATTGGAAATATCGAAACTAGTCCGTAAAGTTCACCTCGAAATCCGCAACTGGTCGTGCAACTCTGTCATGGGCTAAAGCGGTCTCCTGGATGATGGCAAATGAGCTGGACAATTACCAGTCCAATTCGGAGACACCAAAAAAATCCTTGGCATGTATTGGGAGCCAAAAACTGATAGCTTTCGATTTGTTCTCAGACTTGCACGCTTAAAACGTACTGGTGGATGGCATCGTTCCCACCAAAAGAGAGCTGCTTTAGGCCCTTATGTCAGTTTTTGATCCTCTGGGACTAGTATCCTGCTTCACTGTTGGACCGAAGATACTTCTGCAGCATGTGTGGCGCTTTAATGTCGGTTGGGACGAAGAGCTGCCTCAAGAGCTTAACAGCGACTGGGAAAATTGGAAGCGCTTACTTCCACAAATCCAGATGCTGGAAACTCCCAGGTGCTATTCCCAAAACCTTGCAAAGGCGTCGCTAGCAGATTTACACATCTTCGCCGATGCCAGCGAATACGCCTACGCAGCAGTTTGCTATGTTCGAGTGCAGCTGGATGATGTTGTGTATGTCGCTTTGGTTGCAGCCAAAAGTAAAGTATCACCCCTCAGTCCGATGTTCATTCCTCGGATGGAGCTGCAAGCTGCAGTAGCAGGACTACGTTTAGGGCAGTACTACAATAGTTTAGGATGGATCCCAGAAAATTCCAGCAATTTGTCATGCATCGGATTGGCGAAATACTGGAGTTCTCCGATGTCAAGCAATGGCGTTGGATTTCAACCAAACTGAACGTGGCGGACAAGGCAACCAAAGTGACTTCCACGATGCAGAGCATTGTCATAAATGTCGAACGCTTCTCCCAATGGCGCCTCTTGTACAGAGCAGTAGCAACGTTCCTGCTATATGTCGACCGTTAAGAGGCTCAGCAATAGATGCAAACTAAACCGGATAAGGTTACCCTGGAGCTGATCAACAGGGCGGAGAACCTACTCTTTTAACAGGCTCAAGCCCACGGGATGTAAGGAAGTTTCCAACCAGGGTACAGATCTCAGTCTACCAGGGTTTGGAACTTACAAGAAATTTGTAAGTTTCGCTAGACGCGGGGATCAGGGGAAGGAAATGTTCGCTGCGACAGAACTATATTTGTATAATATGACATAACCTTACTACAACCTCACACACGTGTCCGGGTGTGGGACAATCCACACTGGTATTCCAGTGATCCTTATGGTTAATAGGTTAACTACGTCGTTGGGATTGCTCACACGACCAACGGGATCTAGCCTCGTGGTAGAACTACAGTTGGTTAATAGGTTAACTACTTTGTCGGGATTACTCACACGACCAACGGGATCTAGCCTCGTTGTAGAACTACAGTTAGCTAGTATACTAGAGTTACGGGTAATTTCGTTAGTAAGAAGAGATTAGTTCGATTGCTTAATTCACAGTTTATTACTTATAATTCGCTTAGCGGTTATTTATATTTCGCGTACCCTGCCGCACTGTTCTAATGAGCCCTAGCGCTCCTATCTTCACACTTACGTTATTTCCTCTAGTTCTTCACGAATACACCAGCTTGTGAGTTCGTTCGCTCGCGCTCTCTAACACCAAGTAAGTCCCTGCTCGTCGCTAGGCAACGTGCCAGCGTCAGTCCCACAACTCACCACGACTCTCTCGCTCTTCACCTCGGAGCTTTCGCTCTCTCCCCACGAGGTGAAGCGGCACTTCGCTCGGCAGTGTTGTGTAATTGATCAATAGCAAATGCAAGCCTGCAATAACAGCCGTTAATTTAATCTCAACAAATTACAAGCCGTTGTTATTGTTTCTTACCTTAATCTATATTAATTCATTTTATGTATGGACGCTTCGTGCGCAGGCTTCGTGCCCACTTAATACTAAGTCGGTTACATTTTAAACTTAATTATAATAGTTTGCAATAACTAATCATATGTTGGGTCCATCTCGCTATTCTACGGTGCCTTCTTGGCAATGGGAGGCGGTATTTTTAATGCAGCCTCACACCCCACCCCCTTTCTTCAGTACATTAACTGTCACCCCTCCCGCGACGGTTATCGTGACACTGTGTAGGATGTAGGATCGGCTCTGGCGGCTCCTCCTCCCATTCGTCTTCGCCTGCGTCTGGGGGAAAACCCGGTGGTTCAACCTCGTCGGGGTCGTCCTCTACGTATACATCTGGAGATCCATCGGTCTCGGCTGTACGAGGCTCGTAGTAAGCCCTTCCTCGACGGGGATCGCGCCAATTTCCACCGCCGCTCGGTCCAGATCGCGGCTCCGTCGCGTCGCTGTCGACCTCGCTATCATCCCACTCTGCTTCCTCCTCGTCACTAATTACGACAATGTCGTCGGGATTCATCTGTGAACTTAACTAAATTAATACTAATCGCCTTATTCAGTAGTAACTTCCTTATCCGTGCGGCTAACCAACTACGAAATTAGACTACATTACTGGCCCTAGACCACATTTTTTAGCCAGAACACAAAATTGAATTAGTAACTAACGCGGGTGGGATTTTTCCCATTTTCCCAGACTGTGCTTACTCACTGTGGCCCTATTTCGTCCGACTCCTCGGACAGACGCCCATTCTCGCCGCTGACTTCACTCTGAAAAAAAGGTTTAAGTTGCATGATATTGGCCACCCTTCTCTTGCGTTCGCCCTTTTTTGCGAGGCGCACGATGTTGGGGGATATAAACTTAGCAACTTTGTACGGACCGTCAAACTTGGGTGCTAAACCCTCCGCTTCATTGGAGAGTTGGTGTTGCCGTAATAACACCATCGATCCCAATGATAGTCGCCATTCCCGTCTTCTCAAGTTGTAGTGTCGACTCTGGTCCTTCGATGCTCGTTGCAGATTACCGCGAACGATGTTGAAGATTTCCTTGAGCCTAATTCCTCTCTCCTTTGGGTCGAGATCGCTAGTTGCCGACCCCGGCGTAACCTCGTTGTACAAAGCGGCGGAAAGACGTGGTTCTCTCCCCTGAATTAAAAATGCTGGACTAAATCCGGTTGAGTCGGCCACGCTGGAGTTGACCGCTAACGATATTTCGGGTAACAGTTCGTCCCAAGAACTTTGATGGCCTTCGATACATTGTGCAATCATTGTCTTTACTGTGCTGTTTGTCCTTTCAGTGGGATTTTCTTGAGGGCAGTAAGGGGCCGTATGTTGAATCTCCACCCCCAGGGAGCCCATGAAAGCTTGAAAATCCCGACTCGTAAACTGTACCCCGTTATCACAGACGAACTTTTTCGGCACCCCGAACCGACACAATATTCGAAATCAGCACACAATACTGTCATGGGTTCAGACACCTGTCTCGTCAGCATTTGTCCAGCAGGCTTGCGCTGATCACACTTGTACTTTTGGCAAACTTCACACTTCACTGTGCGACAGGCGAAAAACCGTCTTCCTCACGCCTTGGTGTCCGGCCGTGGGAGTATCATGACATTCTTGCAGAACCCTCTTCCTTTGGGAGTATCATGACATTCTTGCAGAACCCTCTTCCTTTGGGCACTGGGAACGCAAAGTTTCCAAGGAATGAAATCTTCGTCGTCCGTCCGGTGACCCAAATTCCGGTAAAGTTGACCATTTTCCTCCGTGTAGTCTGGAAATTTTTCGGGTTCTTCCGCGATCCTTTCTCGCATCCTCTCGATCCATGGGCACGGGGGATGCGTTTTCACAGCTTGTTGGCAGACTTCCAAGGGGTGTCTTGAGAGTGCATCGGCGACTACGTTGAATTTGCCCCGGCGATAATGGACATCGTCTTGGAACTGTTGTAATTCTAGAGCCCATTTTGCCACCCGTCCGGTGGGACTCTCTATTGAATTTAACCACTTGAGTGCCAAGTGATCGGTAATCACGTCGAATCGATATCCCTCGAGGTAACACTGCACTTTGCGAATGGCCCACACGATGGCTAGACACTCCTGCTCGGTTGCGGAGTAGTTGATTTCTGCCTTAATAAGCTTGCGGCTGGCGTAGGCTATTACCCGCTCTTGCTCATTTACCGTTTGCGTCAGTACCGCCCCGAGGCCGAAATTACTCGCGTGGGTTTGCAGGACAAATTTGGCCGAGAAATCGGGGCATGCGAGAATCGGCGCGGTAGTCAACCGGTCCTTCAGCTGATACAGGGCGCCCTCTTGCTCCACTCCCCATGACCATCTCTTCCCCTTCTTTAGAAGCTCCGTCATAGGCTGCACTTGAGTTGCAAAATTGGGCACGAACCGCCGATACCACGATGCCATTCCTAAGCATTGCCGTAGCTCTTAGCGATTTGTAGGGGCCTTGAGGTTTTGAATTGCCTCGACCTTTGCCGGGTCGGTGCAAATCCCTTCCCCGCTGATCACATGGCCCAAGTATACCAGTTTTTTTCTAAAGAAGCTGCACTCTTTGCGGTTTAATTTAAGGTTCGCATCTCTCAGCCGTCGGAATACCTCCTTCAAGTTTTCCACATGTTTCTCCTTGGTGGCTCCTATCACCACGATGTCGTCCAAGTAGGCGAAAGCATGGGGTTCCTTCTCCGGACCGATCACCGTGTCCAGCGCGCGCTGGAACGTCGCGCACGCGGAATGCAGGCCGAACGGCATTACCCGCCACTGGAACAACCCTCTACCTGGCACCGTGAACGCTGTACATTCCCTGCTATCCATCGCCATAGGAATTTGCCAATGCCCCTGCTTTAGGTCCAGAGTGGATTTAAAACGAGCGTGGCGTAACCTCTCGAGGATATGGTTGATCCGAGGGACGGGGTAAGCATCCGGAATGGAATTGGCGTTGAGCTGTCGGTAGTCTATACACATGCGCCAGTCTCCGGTCTTCTTTTTGACTAAGACTAATGGGGCGCTGTGTGGACTATGCGACGGTTCGATAGCCCCCGCCTGGATCAACTCGTCTATTTGCTCGTCAATCACCTTCTGCATAGCCGGAATTTTCGGGAAGTACCGTTGTTTCATGGGCCTATCGTCTTTTAAGCGAATCCGATACTGATCTGGGAAGTGTCGCGCTCGGTACCGATGCGGTGTCTAAAACTAATCTTGCATTTCCGCATCGTAGGGTTGTACCCATCGCGCCCAAGAAGTCCATACCGAGGATGAGATGGTCGAGCATAGAGGGCATGATGAGCATTGACATGCTTACCACCTTCCCGGCCAGACTCACGTTCACGGTTAAGGATCTCCCCACCTCCAACGTGGACCAGTCTGCCAGCCGAATCCGTGTCCTTACGTTGTGTTCCTCACCTGGGATTGCCCATTTGCGCACACAAGCCTCACTTATGAAGCTGAGAGTTGCCCCAGTGTCGATCGTTGCCGGCATGCCCTGCCCTCCGATCTCCACCCTGGCGACGATTCGGCCGCCTTCCACTAGTAACGCAGGTTCTATTGACGGGCCGCAGGAGCGTTGGCGTCGCCCTGACCCTGACCTGGGAGACGCCACGGCCCATTTCCCGCCTCTGCCCGACCGCATCAATTTTGACTATCCTACCTTTCTGCCCGCACAACCGGCAAAACACTATCCGTGCATTCTGGCAATCCCTGGCAAAATGCCCCTCCTGTGCACTCCTATGACACGTGTTTCGCGGGTCGAATCCTGGTCCGCCATCTTGGGTTATCATACGATTAGTAACCTCGTTTGGTGCGTGGAGGGCGGGAACTCCACTAACGAGTTCGACCGTCCGTGACGTTTCAGGCGGGAAGCGGAATGGGTTGCGAGGCCTGCTGATCGAGACCGTACCGTTCGAAGGCCTAGCTACAGCGGCCCTCTGGCTCCTAACGTTTTCATACTCCGCAGCCATTTGAGTCAGCTGACCAAGAGTTGAAAAATCTTGGCGGCGTATGTACAGTTTGTACTCCGGAGCAGCGTTCTCGTAAACCCGACGCATTTCTTGTACCATGCCGTAGCCCGCGTGGTGCATCAAAGCTCTGATCTCTATTAGATAGTCCTTGAAATCTTCTCCATCGCGCTGTCGGCGGGCCCTGATCTGATCCTCCAGAAGCTTAAAATATTGTGGAGGCAAAAAAAACTCTAAGAACTCGCTTCGAAAGTTCGCCCAAGGCACATCTCTCAGCTTGCTGGTTAAGAACCATCGAGCCGCCCTATCTACAAACACTTCACTCACGGCCCTGGGCATTCGATCAAGATCAATGCCGTAAGTGATAGGTCGTTCTTCTAGAATCTCTAGAAACTCGAGCGGGTCAGTCTGCCCGTCGTACTTCATCCCCCGTTTTCGGACCTGCTCTGCGACCGATCGCGGCGGTCTGGCCTCCGATGGCGCCCCCAAACCCGGATTAACGTTGGTGTGCTCGAGAACTAACTCCCCGCCTGTTTTTTCGGGACTTACTTTAATAATGGGCAGCTCCTTAGAGGCGGGCGCGCCCGCAACGCCGGCCTGTGCTTGCAATGTCTCGCGCACCTGAGCACTCCTTAAGTCTTGCTCGGATTTCTGTGGTCCGCGCTCCCCCAGATGAGGCTCGCCGCACGCCGCTAATGGCTCTAGCAGTTTCTTGTACTGCGCCTCGAGGCGAGACAGCCGATTCCACGTCTCAAGAGAATGTCCTCCGTTCTGAATGAACGCGGAAAAACGCTTACGGAGGTCCTCCACGCGACCCTCGTGGTCTACTCCAAACTCTTGGGTGATAGCCACCAACTCTTCTTTGCGTCGCTGGTGCACCCAGCGAACCCCTACCCCCGGATTCTTAGACTCACCTGCGTCCGCCATGATAGCTTACGAATTCTTTTGTCGCGTGTTTCACTTCATCATGTACCGATACTGTTATTTTATTACTATTCTCTTATTATTTTATTTTGTTTTATTCCTATTCTTCTTTTTTGCTTTTTTTTTTTTTTAAATTGAACACGACACAATTTGGTAAACTTTGTCCCACTGTCCTCACAATTACTCATGTAGTGCCATTTATTGCGCGCTTCGGCCGTCGGCGCCGACGTCGACTCTATCGCACTTTAACCGGCGGAGCGACGACGCAACCGCGCTCTCTCTCGCAAGAGCAACAAAAAAAAAACGAAATTCTCTTCCTCTTTTTCTATCCTCCTACTGCATTCCCAAGTTACGTGTTCTCTACAAATCTGTACGTCAAAGATGTCAAAAATGCAAAAACAACAACGCAAATGGCACCCGTTCCAACAACCAGAATGGCCAGCTTTACAAGACCGTTCACCTTCACGGGGATTGATTACTTTGGACCTATTCTCGTGAACGTTGGCCGGCATAAGGAAAAGCGATGGGCAGTGATCTTCCCGTGCATGACGCTTAGAGCAGTCCACTTCGAAATTGCATATAGTTTGGACACCAGCTCCTGCATAATTTGCTTGCGCAACTTCATGGCGAGACGTGGCACACCCGCAGAAATATTCTCGGACAACGGAACTAATTTGAAATCCACTGAAAAAGCAGTTAAGGAAGAATTGGCCAATATTAGCTTCGACGACATCGTGGTGAAGTACGACCGGATTAAATGGCGCTTCAACCCACCAGGCGCACCACACATGGGTGGAGCCTGGGAACGGCTCATCCGGTCCACGAAGGGAGTACTCAAAGCTATAAGTCCAAATTACTCATTTAATGATGAGACTTTTCGATGCGCTCTAATGGAGACGGAACTCATAATCAATTCACGTCCTCTTACATTCGTCAGTCTCGAGACAGCTGATGACGTCGTTTTAACACCAAATCACTTGTTGCTGGGCACAGTGGATGGTTACAAACCAATCTGTAATGACGAATTGGATCTGCGTCAACGATGGCATCAAGCTCAAACATTTGGTGACCACTTCTGGAAGCGTTGGGTTAAGGAATATACGTCAGTGCTAACAAAACGTTCCAAATGGTTTGAGAAGTCGTCTCCAATCCAAATCGGAAGCATCGCCATCGTCGTTGATGAAAATTTACCCAGAAACATGTGGCCAAAGGGACGTATAATCAACACTGTCACAGCCAAGGATGGACAGGTCAGACGCGTGACTATTCAAACCAATACAGGGATAATGGAAAGACCAGCCACTATGATGAGTAAACAATCCCAAGAACTGGATCATTTACGGAGGTGGCCTTCGTTGCCTTCGATACCTTTATTCGTTATCTGAACCAATAAATATTTATACCCGTTACTTATAAAAAATAAGTATAAGGGTATATTGTGTTCGTTGGAATGTGCGTAACAGGTAGAAGGAGGCATCTCCGACCACATAAAGTATATATATTCTTGATCAGCATCAACAGCCGAGTCGATATAGCCATGTGTGTCTGTCCGTCTGTCCGTCTGTCCGTATGAACAAAAGGATCTCAGAGACTATAAGAGATAGAGTAACCAAATTTGGCACACAGATTTCTATATACCCAGCGCAGATCAAGTTTGTTTCAAATTTTGGCCACGCCCCCCTCCGCCCCCGCAAATCGCGAAAAACCACCACACCCACAGTTTTTGAGATAATACGTTTTTTGTGATTATTAGCGTTATCTATTAGCGTTATCTATCATCCCATTGAATCGCATTAAGATCGGACATGTAGAACGACAGTTATGGCGAATTAAAGTTTTCAGATCAAAACAAGTATTTTCTTTAAAGTACTTTTCAATATATTATAGTAAGTAACGGGTATCATATGGTCGGGATCTCGACTATAGCCTTTCCCGCTTGTTATACCCGTTACTTATAAAAAATAAGTATAAGGGTATATTGTGTTCGTTGGAATGTGCGTAACAGGTAGAAGGAGGCATCTCCGACCACATAAAGTATATATATTCTTGATCAGCATCAACAGCCGAGTCGATATAGCCATGTGTGTCTGTCCGTCTGTCCGTCTGTCTGTCTGTCTGTCCGTGTGAGCGCCTAGATCTCAGAGACCATAAGAGATAGAGTAACCAAACTTTCACACGTAGATCAGAAATGCGTTGGAGCAGGTCAAGTTTGTTTTAAATTTTGGACCCGCCTACTTCCACGCCCGTAATTCGCGAAAAACTGGTCAGACTGGTCACAGATTTCCATATACCTCACGCAGATCGGACAAGTAGAACAGCAGTTATTGCGTGTCTAAGTTGTTGAATCAACAGGTGCCCCCTAGAGTATGCAATAGTTTTTGTATTGTTAAACCTTATTAGAATGCTTAAGATTTTCAACTAGTTCTGGGAACGTAAATATGACATTAGGATTGAATCGATAATGTATAGATAGAAGTAACGGGTATCCTATGGTCGGGATCTCGACTATAGCCTTTCCCACTTGTTTTAATTTAAATTTGAATTTTATGTTATTGTTTATGTATCGATAATTTGTAACCTTTCGATGCTTGAACCTTTTTCTATCATAACCTAATTTCCTGAGTATCGATAATTCGAATTGTATCGGACCAGAACGATAATCTTAGCGTGACTTAACATTCAGAAAGAGGAAGAGAAAGACACGAAATATTTTTAAGCTCTCGTGAAACTCGCGCATATTGAAATTAACATTATAATTTTATAATTACGTATTACACCGAATAATGTAATAAACGAATACTTTAAACATTGTGTATGCGTTATGATTGCGGAATTAACTGTGCTCTAAAAAATCGTTATAGTGAGACCTCATATTGAAACATTGTCGGTCACAATATTCAAACGCAGTTCCGTTTCTAATAGTAGCGTTTTTCAATAAATCTGTTAATAGATCTGCACCGCGTTGATTTTTTAAATCCAATTGTGTGGGAAATTTGTGGACTGCTTGTGCTTACATTTATAAGCCCATCATAAGATCCACGAAACAAAATGTGGTTGCATGATGGATGCTTGCAGTATCCATATGCAACAAACGACATTTTGCTTAATCTTACATTTTTAAAATATAAAACTCATGCATTATTATAAGAAGTGTAAGTTTCTCGAAGAATGTGTTCTATACTTGTTAATTTAATTAGAGAAATATTCATTTCATTGTCAAAATAAATGCAATCCGAAAATGTTGCTTGGCGACTTTTCAAATTAGCGATTAAATAAACTGATCTGTTTAAGCTTTCGTCAAATTTGTACCATTTTTTTTTTAAAGCATTTTAGTGCATCTTCAACATAGCATAGTCAATAATATTATTGGACGAGCTATTATCAGCGCAACTTAATATAGAAACATTATTAGTGTCTATATTTGACATATCACTAATACTATTTATATTTAAGTTCAAAGAGTTAAACTTACTCTTTTTTCCTGATTATCCTTTAAGCGTTTCTCCTTTAAGGTTTCTGAAAAAAAGTTTATTTTCAATTTAAAAAAATACGCAAAACGAAAATAAAAAAAATAATGATTATTATACCCTGAGCCCATTAAAAATGGGCAAAAAAGGGTATAATGCATTTGGCAGAATGTATGTAACAGGCAGAAGGGGGCGTGGCAGACCCCCAAAAGTATATATATTCTTGATCAGGATCAACAGTCGAGTCGATTGAGCCATGTCCGTCTGTCTGTCCGTCTGTCTGTCTGTCCGTCTGTCCGTCTGTTTGAACGCGTCGATCTCAGAAACCATAAGAGCTAGAGACTTCAAACTTGGTATGTAGGTTCCTGGATACCGTACGCAGATCAAGTTTGTTTTTATTTTTGGATCGGACAACTATATCATATAGCTGCCATAGGAACGATACATCGAAAATGAAATTTTTGTATGAAAAGCTTCTTTAATTTTTGAGATATCTCAACCAATCTCACACGATATATATTTGGGGTGGTATTATACATCCTGACCAAATTTGGTCCAAATCGGCCCACTATATCATATAGCTGTCATACAGTCGCTCTGCCGAAAATCAAGTTTTAGTATGTAAAAGTTTTTTGTTTTTTGAGATATCGTAACCAAACTGATAGAATATGTATCTGGGCTGGTATTATACATCCTGACCAAGTTTGGTCCAAATCGGCCCACTATATCATATAGCTGTCATACAGACGATCTGCCGAAAATCAAGTTTTAGTATGAAAAAGTTTTTTGTTTTTTGAGATATCGTAACCAAACTGATAGAATATGTATCTGGGCTGGTATTATACATCCTGACCAAGTTTGGTCCAAATAGGCCCACTATATCATATAGCTGTCATACAGACGCTCTGCCGAAAATCAAGTTTTAGTATGAAAAAGTTTTTTGTTTTTTGAGATATCTTAACCAAACTGATAGAATATGCATTTATGTTTGTTTTGTACATTCTGACCAGATTTGGTTCAGATCGGTTCCATATATCATATAGCTGCCATTGGAATAATTGGTCGAAAATCAACATTTATAAAAGAGTACCTGGGCTCAGGGTATCCTACTGTCGAGCGTGCTCGACTGTAGCCGCACCTCACCGCGAGCGAAGCGAGCCGGGGGTAGGCGAGCGAAGCGAGTAGGGGGCGGAGCCCCCTTGTTTTAATCTTCATCGTACATATGTGTGTGTTATTTTGAAAATAAATTCTAAAATAGTTTTCACATTTTCAAAATTAAGATATAATTTCATCTTTAACATGTGTATATTAGATAAACATTTTTAAACAAACTTGTATTGAGCTGAATGCCAAATCTCAACATCTTTAAGACTCCGAAAACAACGCGCTCATACAGATAAACAGACGAACATTTGCACAAAACTAATATCCCGTTTTACTGCGGACGGCAGCTCGCGCTAGGGACAAAAGCAGCACGAAGGGTGCGAAAGGCGACTAGCAATATTTACAGCTAATATGGAAAATTTGCTATAACTGTCCGATCATATCGAGTTATATACCGATCGAAAGGGTAAGGTCTAACTTACATAATGCCATACTACAACTTTTTTAACTCTTTTTTTTTCTAAAGTACTCAGGTAACAATTTACAGATGAAAGAAGGTTTTGTAGCTTACGTTTTGGCGAATTATGACAAACGGCTATAACAATTTTTATTTATTCATATGTTGTAATGAATGCGTAAAGTTTCGCGTTTTTTTTGGAATATGATACATAAATTTTGGCTGAGTGGTTTGGAAGATATTACCTATTAACTGAATATAGGCATTTATCTGTGGAAAATCACGTTTTAGTACGAAAAACTTATGTTTTATGAGATATAGGGTCGGCGAAAACCCTTGACTGAACCCTCCACGAGGGTGCCGACTGGAAATAACACTCCAATTGTTCCTTTAGGAACTAGTGTTAGCTAAGACATTTGTCGAAGACATGTGTAATGGCTCCTCAATAGACTTAACGCATGCCTGAAGCTCCTGTCATGGTCTTGAGGTAACGAGGGCTGGACTAAGGTGTCATGCGACCCGTGCCGATAGTCAGCCTGGCTGGGGGCCCTTACCAATAATAGCCCAGTCGTAAACGGAGCGGCCGGATACCTGGCGCCCTCCGGTCGTGATAGCCTTACCTGCATAGTGCGGATCTCTGTGCAGGCGGACCACCCTTTCTCCGCAACTCGTGGGACTCAAAACATGAATACAATCAACAATAAAAACACAAACATAAATAACAACAAAAACATAAAAAACCACAAAAAAACAGCGGCAGGGGATTCAAAGCCTGGCCAAAGCCTACCACAGACGCCGGAGATGGTCACCATGCCAGCCGGTGGACCTTGCAAAGCTGAACCAAGTAAACCCGTATTCCACCCGGGCATTGGGGTAGATGGAGTGATTCCACCATCTCCTGTCACCAAAGAGGCACAGCAGAGCACTAGTGCGGCAGTGCCACTTTCGGGTGCAGGTACGATGAGGAAACCTCCAACAGCCAGCGTCGCAAGGAAGTTCTCATATGCTGAGAAAATATCTGCTGGCAACATCCGTCAGCGTCAAAACGCGGGATCAGAGGCCAGTTCTTCAGCGGAGTGGCTGGAAAAGGTGGCATGGGCCAAGATTGTGCTACCCGCTTATAGCGAGCAGGCACCTAGGGCGCAATCTATGGCTCAGGCCAAGAGACAGCGATCTCAACAGACTCCTGGCCCATCTGCCAAGAAGTCGAGGGTTCGGGTGGGCAAATTCTTCGCCCAAATCGCCAAAGAACGGATCCTCATAGGGGTCGTTGACCGAGGTGATTCGGGCGGGAGAATTCCCAGGAACCAGTGGAAGTGGGTGGAGACGGCACTGGCCATCCGCTGCTTCGAGATGCTGGAGCAGGAACCTGGGCCACCACCGGTCTGCAAAGATGTCGGGTGGTACCAGGGCACCGTAAAGATAATAGCTTGCGACGATGAGAGGTCTGCAGAGCTCTACAGAGCGGCAGTCTCTAATATCGGCGAGGTATATTCAGGAGCCAAGTTGGAGGCTGTAAAGTGAAGTGACATTCCAGTCCGACCCAGGACCAGAATGTGGATTCCATCCTCCATCAATCGTGAAGATGCTCCAGCGTTGCAACCCGAGTCTCCCCACTCACGACTGGAAAGTTGTGAAGGCAGAGGAGATGAAGGGACCAACGAATCAGGTCGTGCTGATTCTCAACAATGAATCGCTCGCCCCAATTGAGGCCGCTGGCAACGAGCTAAACTTCGGGTTCAGCTCTGTCTCCATCCGGGTTTACAAGTCGGATACCGCGGCCGGGATAGATTCTCCCGACATGCCAGTCGTGGAGGATATAACGGCAGAGCCAGAGGATCCGGAGCATAGCGACGCTGAACGCGGCTACACTTCCGATGCGTCCACCATAACGCGGGATCTAAAGGCAATGTGCCAACTGGGTGAAGGAGAGGCCACCTCTGATGTAGCGTCGGACGATGAGGACGCGAACGTGACAGTGGTGGAGGGACCATGTTCAGATGTCTGTAAAGATTCTGCAGATAAACCTCCACCACTGTAAAGCAGCCTCCGCTGCACTGCTACTCCGTCTGGCTGGAGACGGTGCCGACATAGTCCTAGTCCAGGAACCCTGGTTGATTGGTGGTAAGGTTTCTGGACTAGGGACACCAGACTACAAGCTAGTAGTTGCTGAAACACAAGGTAAAACCCGTACCTGCTTTCTGGCCAGAAAACATTTGAGTATTTTCTTGCTTCATAATTTCAGCAATGAGGACAACACGGCAGCAAGCCTGGAACTCCAGTCAGCTCCGATAAGGTTGCTGTCCTGTTATATGGCCTATGACCAACCGGGCCCTCCTCCAGAAGAAGTCACGAAAAGTCTAATAAAAGACTGCGAGACGCGATGCCAATGCACACAATACCCAGTGGGGCAGCACAGGTATAAATACAAGGGGTGAGTCACTCCTAAACTACCTTCTCAACACTAACCTAGTTTTAGGCAACAAAGGTTGCGAACCTACTTTTATAATTAAGGGCAGGAAGGAGGTCATTGACCTTACCCTGGTATCTTATCCTCTATATGATCTCATCAGAGACTGGAAAGTGGCAGACGATCACTCCTTCTCTGATCATAGATACATTGAATTCTCCCTCAAATCGAGGCACTCTAAACCAGCCCCGTTTACCAACCCAAGAAAGACCAAATGGCCAATATTTATTGATATCCTTAAAAAGGCTATCCCAGAGATAGCACCAGAAGGAATTCACTCTACAGAGCGACTAAGCCACCTAGTAAAAACCTTTACTGAGGCTTGCAACTCGGCTTTTAGGGCAGCATGTCCCATCAGCAGAGCCAAAAGGGGTAAGCAACCACCATGGTGGAACCCCAACCTAAACGAACTCCGCAAGAGCTCGAGGAACCTTTTCAATCAAGCCAAGGCTGTCAGCACAGAAGAAACTTGGATGAACTATAAACACGCCCTTTTAATATACAAAATGGCGACTCGACAAGCCAAAAGAGATTCATGGAGAGATTTTTGGTCTGACATAGAATCAACACCGGATGCGGCCAGACTGAGGAAGATTTTATCGAAATCTGCCCCCACACTAGGATACCTCAAAAAAGAGGATGACACCTGGACTACATCAAGCGAAGAATCGCTGGACGTACTCTTTAAAAAGCAATTTCCGGGCTGCAAAGCAACCAATCAAGGTAGACACCAAACCCCTACTGAGGTGCTAATCAGCCCCTCTCTTCTAAGCAGACGTAACATAACCTGGGCTTAACAGCTTTAAACCGTACAAGTCACCTGGACCAGACGGCATTTTTCCTGCCCAATTACAACAAGCAGGGCACACTGTGAGAAACATATTTGTTTCTCACAAAATATACAAGTTATTTCAGCAGCAACGGTTTGAACCCCCCTCAGCGACGCCCATGGAACATGTTATAGCGACGCTCGCGACGGATGTGCCGTTAGTTTTCGGCTCACAAACAATTGACTGGCGAGTGCATGTGCCGTTAGTTTTCGGCTCGCAAATGATTGACTGGTGAGTGCATGTGCCGTTAGTTTTCGGCTCACAAACTATAAAAGGGCATGCAGTCACAGATGCGAGTCAGTCTTTGAGAAGTAGCGAAGTTCGAAGGTAAAGATCTAATTGTCCTCGCGCTGTCAGGACCTAGTTTAGAATATCCTCGCGTTACCAGGATCGCCAGTCAATTGTCCTCGCGCTGTCAGGACTCAGTTTAGAATATCCTCGCGTTGCCAGGATCCCCAGTCAATTGTCCTCGCGCTGTCAGGACCCAGTTTAGATATCCTCGCGTTGCCAGGATCCCCAGTCAATTGTCCTCGCGCTGTCAGGACTCAGTTTAGAATATCCTCGCGTTGCCAGGATCCCCAGTCAATTGTCCTCGCGCTGTCAGGACTCAGTTTAGAATATCCTCGCGTTGCCAGGATCCCCAGTCAATTGTCCTCGCGCTGTCAGGACCCAGTTTAGATATCCTCGCGTTGCCCGGATCCCCAGTCAATTGTCCTCGCGCTGTCAGGACCCAGTTTAGATATCCTCGCGTTGCCACGATCCCTAGCCAATTGTCCTCGCGCTGTCAGGACCCACGTCCAGATATCCTCGCGTTGCCAGGATCCACAGCCAATTGTCCTCGCGCTGTCAGGAACCAGTTCAGAATATCCTCGCGTTGCCAGGATCCCCAGCCAATTGTTCTCGCGCTGTCTGGACCCAGTTCAGAATATCCTCGCGTTGCCAGGATCACCAGCCAATTGTCCTCGCGCTGTCAGGACCCAGTTTAGAATATCCTCGCGTTTCCAGGATCCCCAGCCAATTGTCCTCGCGCTGTCAGGACCCAGTTCAGAATATCCTCGCGTTGCCAGGATCCCCAGCCAATTGTCCTCGCGCTGTCAGGACCCAGTTTAGAATATCCTCGCGTTGCCAGGATCCCTAGCCAATTGTCCTCACGCTGTCAGGACCCACGTCCAGATATCCTCGCGTTGCCAGGATCCCCGTTAGTTGTCCTCGCGTTGCCAGGACCCCGTCAAGACATTCCCGAGTAATATTACCAGGATTTCCCCCCCCAGGGCTGGCGGAACACGCCGCACTATAGCCGACGACCAAGGATCGACTCGGCAGGACGAGGACCGGACCAAACAGGATATACCAGCATAATCAATTTACATAACCATTTCCTTTGTACAATTAAGAGTCGAAGTAGCAAATAAACCACATCATTGAAATATTGAAAACATATCTGAGTTCTTATTTATTCGCAAGTGCTGCAAAATATAAATTTGTTGCACGAAACCCATAACGCCGACCGAGTTAGCCCGGTGAAGCTATAAGGATCGTTACAACACTGCCATAAACTGGCTGCAATCTATCTTCACAGAAGTTTTAAAAACTGGTCATATCTCTGATACGTGGCGAGTCTCAAAAATAGTCTTCATACCAAAAGCTGGTAAATCATTCCATACGGCAGCAAAGGATTTTAGACCAATCAGCCTGTCGTCATTTATGCTCAAAACCTTCGAGCGACTCCTGGCTCTTCACCTAAGAGCAACCATTCCCCCCCCCCATCTCATATCCAATTCTCAACTCGTATATCGGAAAGGCAAATCGACGGAAACAGCTTTGCACTGTATAGCTGATGAACTAGCCAGGAAAGGTCCAACTGTACACCTCCTTCCTGACAAGGAGGATACGCGTATGCCAATGGCGACCTGCAAGCTACTACTTCTAGCTCAATCCATAACAGTTAGTGAAAACCGATGGCGAAACACGCACCATTGTCGTGTCGCGAGGCAAACCTGGCCTCACCTGAATAAGGCTCGTTCTAGTATTCTATGTAAACTAAGTAGAACAGATTGTTCTGCAGTAGTAAGAGCACTGACAGGACATTGGCTGGTAGGTATCCACGCCACAAGGCTGAATGCCCCATACAATGACTTCTGCAGGAGCTGTAGAGACGAAGAAGAAATTGAATCACCTGAACATTTCTTCTGCTCCTGTCCCGAATTGAGTAATAGAAGACTCCACACCCTGGGAAAACCTTTTCTCTCCTTTTTAGGTGAACTTGCCTCAATTACACAGCGCAAAATCGCTAAATTTATTCAGCTATCAAACTGGACGCCATACTGATTGACATGTCACCACAAAGGTAGAAAGGAAATCTAGATCCGCGGTACCACAATGGGCCCAACTGTGGCCTAAGTGAGTCGTTGAATCGACAGCCGCCCTAACCTAACCTAACCTAGTTTTATATATCCTGACCAAATTTGGTTGAAATCGGACCACTATATCATATAGCTGTCATAGGACCCATCGGGCGAAATATAGGTCTTAGGTCTTAGTATGAAATTTTTTTTGTTTTATGAGATATTTTAGCCAAAATTTTAAATTTTAAATAAAAATATAAATTATTAAAAAAAATTACGAAAATTGCATTCGGCACTGCGCAAAAAGTAATTAAATGTACAAAAAAGATCACAATTTTTGCGTACAGTGCAGAGTGGCCTTAGAACAGTGGTCGCGCATAGGCCATTTCTCTGCCGCAGCGCTGACTACACACGTACAGCGTAAGCGGTCGTGTGGCGTCGCTGCTACGGCATTTTGCTGTTAAGTCGCTGTCGTGTCGCTGTTATAGGGCTATTACGTTGGAATGCGGCTGTAGAGACGAGGCAAAATGAATCGGCAGCAAACGTCAGATGCTTGATGTCTGGTAACGTTCTGTTAATTCGCACACTAGCGTCATCAAGCATATGAATGTGTTGGTGCCGACCACTGCCCAATAAAACCCGGAGCAACGTGATTACCCAAACAATCCCTGCTGTTAAGGTTGCCAACTCATGCGAAATGAGTAATACTTTACTTGACAGGGTGCTAAAAGAGCTCAAAACAGCCTTACAATAGGAGTAAGTTACATTTTCTGAATTTGCAAGGCTAAATACCAGGGCTTTTAAAACGTTCGCTGCTCTGCTATGTATTTTGGTTACGCCCTCTCCTTCGCAAATTGAAACAATAACTCTGTTAACTACCACTAAAGAGCGGGCAAAGCATAACGCGCGATTTTTACCGTTTTTTCTTTTTGTCTCTGCTTTTCTTGTTGTATATATACATTTTCAAATGCATTTTCAAATGCAGCTTGCAATTAATACACCAAAAGAAGCAGAGCAGTGAAGACCAAAAGTGAAAGAAATTAAGTGAAGTTTTTATATTTTTATCATGTAAGTATTGTATTTCTGTGCCGGGATATAATATTAATAGTAATATCAAATTATCGTTTTGTATTTTCATGCATTTCGGGGAACGGATTTTGACCAAAGTTAACATATTGAAAACTGTGAGTATTTACATACATACATATATATATACTTACTTGGCACTTGTTTTCGCTAAGTACCGAAATTAATATTAGAACAAAAAACACAAACACATTTTAGTGCAGATAAGTTTTTATTCAGCGTGTTCTTTGTGAGCTTAAGAATAAATTAAGACTAACT
Source organism: Drosophila phalerata (assembly GCA_951394115.2). Taxonomy (NCBI): domain Eukaryota; kingdom Metazoa; phylum Arthropoda; class Insecta; order Diptera; family Drosophilidae; genus Drosophila; species Drosophila phalerata. Next base: position 12,977,514 of record OX596004.2, read on the forward strand.
CGATCTTCGATCGTAATGAATAAAGAAACCTCAAAAGTTATGTTTACAATTGATTTTCAGCTGCGGCCTACGTGACCATTGTCGCGAGGCGCATATGTTGGAGAAATTATGCTATCGATGCAAATTATTTATTTATAAGTTGAATTGGCGGCTGCGGGTCTTATCAAGATATTTTATGTTTACATCTGGCTTATATGATCTGCCAGTGAACCGTTCTGTTTCTTAATTGTTATGTTTTGAATTTGAGCTTCCTGAGAAGTGTTTATGTTATGAATTGTATCTGGCTGTGGCTCTGTCGGTTGAGTTATGTTTGTATTGGTACGTGCGTCTAGCTCTATAACTACATTACTATATAATATATATAGTGGCTTACAGCTTCAAACTTACGTCAACTAATTAATAAAATGATATTAACGCAAGTTGTTAACCTAGTGTAATTTATAAATGGTTGGTCAAACCACTGTGAGCCACTGTACTAGCGAATGTTTGTTTATGTTTTTGTAAAGAGAAATGCGGGTCTCAAAAACGAGCGCATTTTTGTTCCCTTAAAGCAAATACAATGTATATTATACATATATACCATGTTTATACATTAGCTAAACCTGATTTTAACTTACGAGGGCGGGCTGATAAGTAATCGGCCTTACCAAAAAATAACATCTTAAACAACCCATAAATATTTTATTCGATTAGTGTTTTCTATCGGCTGATTGCTGAAAAAGTTTTAGGCGTTTTTCTGAACACTGGTAATTTTGGCGGGAGTTTTAGCATGGTCACTTTTGCATTGTCCCCAAAATGAGTAAAATACAGAGCTCCCAAAAAAGGGTCGACCGAAATAATTTAAGCAGTCTGCTCCCAAAAATTACAGAGAAAACTGAGTAATTTCGGTCTCCCTCTGAGCAAGACCCATTTTTTCGTTTCAGTCATGCTCTCGGTATGAGCTTTTTTCTGAGCAAAAACACAAATCGGTCCTGCTTTGACAACATATTCATGAACAAATTTTCGAACTCTCATGAAATTGGGGTCTTCAAATGAGCACTCTGTAAAAAGGGGTAACAAAAAGGGTCATTTTTAATTTTTTTTTTTAATATAAAATTAATTTAAAAAAAAAATTTGAAACTAAAAGAAAAACACCCATATCTCAATGCTAAATGTATTTTATTAGTTTCTTATGAGTTAAGTTTCACAATTAATAAGGAGTTAATATTTTCAGGGCTTAGGGAACTTCTCTTCTCCGATAGTATAAAATTAAGTGCCGAAAAGCATCTTTCCACAGACACCTGAGTTGCAGGTGTGGCCAAAATAATCTGAGCAAGATCGCATAAGTGGGGTGACTTAAATTTCATTGTGTGGTAAAGCTGGGTAATGTCATAATTTAATGGTAAGCGACCATTTGCCACATTGAAATTTTCAATTTCAATACAAATATTTTTTAGTTTTTCCGATGCTGGCTCATTTTGGTTTTGGGGAAAGGGCTGCATATTATCTAAATATGTTGAAAATAGCGAAGGTTCTTCGGTAGCTCTGTAACAATATTTTTTTAGAATATTGTAGAAAAGAATATTTAAATTGCATATAATTTTGTTCTTACCTAAAAATTTGTTCCAGTCCAAAATCGTACTCTTTTATTATATCTAAAATTTTCTCTTTTATGTAAGCACCTGTATGTGACGGGAACAATTAAACCATTCCAAGGGTTTTAATAAGGATTTCCGATTTCAAGTTGGTCGAGTGGATTATTTGCATATTTACACCTAGAATTGCTTTTTCCAATCTTGTTGCCACATCAATTTTTAATGAAATAAGCTTTCCTCTTGTGAGAGACGTAATCTCATTTTTAATTGTTTCTTCGCGATTTTTTACGTAAATCATTATATTTCTTGAAGTTATGGGAGGCATTCCCAGTGCTTTGAAAATAGGGCCTATTATTTCGCGAAATCCCTCGCTATCCAAATGTTTACATGGTCTTCCATCAGTGGTAACTATTTTAACTAATGAAGAGACTATTGTATCTTCATTTGTTTCATAGGTAATTTTTTTCAATTTTGCTGGTTTTATATCATTGTTTGGCCAGCAAATGCCTTCTTAGATTGGTCAAGTGCTTTCCAATTAACTTGACGCCGCACACGTTACATAGTGATATGTTAGTGATTTTATCAAATTGAAAAAATGCGTGGACTTTTTTATTTTCTTCGCGATTCATTATTTTTATTTAAATTTGAATTTTTAAAATTTTTTTAATGATTTTGAAATTTTTTCTTTATTTTTATCAAGATGTGATGTTGCTTAAGCACAAATTCATACACAAATGACCCTATTTTCGTTTGAGCTCAGAAAATCGGTCTCTGAAAAACTCAACCGAAATAAAATCGAACCGAGTGGTCATTGCTCGAGCATTCCCTTATTGACATAAAAATCAATTGAGTGTGTTTTCTCTCAACCGTTTTGGGATCTGTCCGAACGAAACAGGTCTTTTCTAGACAGTATGAAAGGGTCGACCTTTTTTTGCAAGCTCTGGTAAAATAGAATATCGAGCTGTCATTAGATTTCTGTTTTTAAAAAAGAAATCCAACGATGAAATAAAAAATGAGTTAATCGAAGTTTATGGGGAATCAGCTCCATCGATTTCGACCATTAAATATTGGACTGCTGAGTATAGGCGCGGGCGGACAAGCATTTTTGACGAGGACCGTCCGGGACGTCCCAGAGAGGTGACAACCCCAGAAATGGTAGATAAAGTCCACGGAATGATATTGGATGATCGCCGAATAAAGCTGAGAGAGATTGCTAAGGCCCTAAACATTTCTCGTGAACGTGTTGGAAACGTCTTACACGAATATTTAAATATGAGTAAGCTTTCGTCAAGGTGGGTGCGGAACACAAACGCAACCGCTTGGTCATTGCGAAGGAGAGTTTGGCATTGTTAAACGCAAATAAGAATGAATTTTTGCGTCGTTTTGTGACTGTCGACGAAACTTGGATACATCACCATACACCAGAAAGCAAGGAACAGTCAAAGCAGTGGATTTCAACCGGAGAAACGGCGCCGAAAAAGGCAAAGATTGGTTTGTCGGCCAACAAGGTAATGGCAACGGTTTTCTAGGATTCCCGAGGCGTAATTCATGTGGATTATCTAGAAAAAGGCAGAACAATTAATGGAGAATACTATTCTAACCTTTTGGGACAGTTCGATTCAGAACTAAAGAAAAAAAGGCCGCACATGGCGAAGAAAAAAGTTCTGTTTCACCAGGACAACGCTCCGGCTCACAAGAGCGTGGTTGCCATGATGAAATTGTGTGAACTACACTATGAAATTCTTCCACATCCCCCCTATTCTCCAGATTTAGCACCATGTGACTATTATCTATTTCCAAACTTAAAGAAATGGCTTGGTGGAAAGAAATTTCAGTCGAATGATCAGGTGATCTGTGAAACAAACGCCTATTTTGAGGACCTGGACCAGTCATATTTTATGGAAGGTATAAAAAAACTGGAGGACCGTTGGACTAAGTGCATACGTCTAAAAGGAGATTATGTTGAAAAATAAAAAAAGGAAAATGAAAAAAAAACCGTGTTTTCTTTGGTAGGCCGACTATTTATCAGCCCACCCTCGTAAATCGTTTGATCTTACAACAAATTTTTTAACTATTTATACGTGCGATTTTTTTTATGTTATTATTGTGTATAAATTAAAGATTTAAAAAGTGTTTATAAAAGCGGTATTATGTAAATCGCTTTCAATTTAAGAAACTTAAGGCACTGTATAAACGTGGTAATAGTTATTTATGAATGTGTTTTAATATGCTTTATATATATATTTATACAGGGACTGTAATCTTTTTAAGTTATATTATAAAATTCAAGAAATAATCATAATTAAAAAATTGAATCCCAAAAATCTTTCAAGAACAGTGAAATATGTCAAACTTTTATTTGAAATTTTAATTTTATAAATAATATTTAATAATTTAAATTAATTGAAAGTATAAAAATCAAAAACTGTTATTATATTTAAATTTGTTTTATTTTTTTTTTCAATTTTAAAGCATAATAGTGAATATTTTTATAATAAAAATTTAAAAAAAATTTGTATTGATTTGTATAAAAAAATTTAAATTATTATAGATTTTTATAAAAAAATATTAAAAATAAAAAAATTATTTTTGATTTGTATTATTTAAATTAATTTTAATATTGAAAAATTATTTTTATCTCAAGAAACTAGTTAAATAAAGAAAAAAATAAAAATTTTAAATATATTAACAGTTTTGGATTTTTATAATTTCAATTAACTTAAATTATTAAATATTATTTTTAAAATTAAAATTTAAAATAAAAGTTTGACATGTTTCACTGTTCTTGAAAGATTTTTGGGCTTCAATTATGATTATTTCTTGAATTTTATTTTTTTTTGGGTCAAATGTAATAATAATTTACCGTCCCTAAAAAAAATATTTAATGTTTTTGCTATTTTATTTTTATTTTTAATTTTGTTGTTTCATGTTCGTTTTGCTGTTGACCTCAAACAATCATAGCTGTGCTTGTTTTTAAAATAAAATAAGTAACGGGTATAAAAAATGAGATAAATTCTCAAATAAATAAATATTAACATAATTAAAAAAAAAATAAATTAAAAAAGTCTGATGCATAAAATATTAAGAATGAGTGGGCTTTCACAAACAACTCTATGGCGCTTGACTAAAAAAGAGAAGGAAAATATAAAATGTTCAGAAAATGTAGAAGATTTTAGTATGTTGTCCGAGTTGGAAGACTGTGAAGTGTGGTGAAGTGTGGTGAAGTGGGAGGGGAACCAAATTGTCCTGACCCGTTTGTTCAAAGGCAGCCACGCTTGTATACTAAACTAATAGACTGGTTTTACACGACAAATGCTACGGTATCCCAACTTGATAGCTTGTTAAAAATACTGAGCTCTGAGGGTATCAATGTTCCGCTGTCTGCTAAGGGATTACTTAAAAATAATAAAGGCAATCACGTAATATGCAGTTTAAGTCCTGGCCACTACAACCATTTGGGTATACTTCCTTATTTGGAGCATATAGCAGAGGGTCTTGAAGATAACACAGAGGTTGTTTTGCATGTGAACGTTGATGGCTTGCCACTCTTCAAAAGTTCTCTGACTGCTTTATGGCCAATATTGGGTTACTTTAATAATGTTTAAAATGGGATCCTTTATTTGCGACGCACCCGTCAGAGCTTTCATGTGTGGGACTCGAGGAACAAGTTCCTTTAGTGGTTGCATGAAATGCACTCAAGTTGGGAAGCGCATTAAGAATGTTACCGTCTATAGTCCAAACGTTGGTGCCCTTATAACAAATGAAGAATTTAGAAATCGGACTCACTTGTCGCATCACTTAGCTTATTTCCGAAATAGTCCGCTCTTAAGGCCTCTCTCCAGCAGGCCAGGAACTAAAAATTCCTGTCAAACTTCATATAAAAAAAACTTTGGCAAGAATTTTTAGTTTTCGTTTTCGTTTCGTGTGTATCCAGCAACTTGAACGAAATCCACAAATTCATATCGATATTTGCCATATCGATAGCATGTGTGGATTGAGAGAACAGCTGATGAGTCTATCAAGAAAATATATATATCAATTTTTCCAGGTGGACTCATACAAATGTCAAACATGGAGACTCAATGTGCTGTGCGCAAAACAAAAAAAGAGATTTTAATTTTCAACGCGAGGAAAGATAACTTTAATTAAAGCAGAATAAGAATCATTTTGATAAAATATATGTGAAAAGTGCATGAAAAAGTGTTGCTGGAAAAATAATTAAATAATAATTGGCGCAACCAACACAATCACTTCATCATCCAAATTTATTTGCTTTATTTTGTAATTTTAGTTGACCTTTCAAATTTGGCGCTGCTTACAAGCCAAACTGATTTGTCAGAGTGACCATGTACGTTTTTGGTGAATGGTCAAAAATATGCCAGTTTTAGGTAAATATTTTATGCATATTATGTGCTTGGTCTCACTGTTTTAGTTATGTTCCACAAACACAAAAAATAATTGTCAAATTCCTGACAAGGAATTTTAAGTTGCTGGAGTCAGGCCTTTAATAGAAAAACTGAATATCAACATCATTGCAGCATTCCCTCTCGATCCGATGCATCTCATAGACTTGGGTGTTGGTACACTGAAAAAAAAGACCAGATTCTAAAATCAAGAACATACATCTTAAATATTTTGTTCTTAAAATAAGATTATTTTAAGACCAAATTACTAAAACTAAGATTTTTAATCTAAAAAATCATAAAATCTTATTATAAGAATAAAAATCATAATATAAGAATAAAAATCTTAAATTGTTAGAAAGGTATAAATATGTACAATTGCATATGAAATAAATGTTGGCACCGTGGCGCTCTGGTTAGAGACACTGCTTTAGTTGTGAAGCAGTAGGCGGCGGTTCGAACCCCGGTAATAACGAACAAAAATTACATTTATAAAATTATCAAGATCAAGACAAAATAAAATAAGTACAAATAAAAAATATATAAAAAATAAAAAAAAATTAAAAAATAAAAATAAAATAAAAAAATATTATAAATATAAAAACTAATTTTTATTTATTTTTATTTTTTGATTTTAGTTTTAAGATTATTTATTCTTAAAATAAGAACTTGGTCTTGTTTTTAATGTTCTTAAAACCAAGATGTGTTCTCTTAATTTAAGAGTTTTATGTTCTCGACGCATTTTTTAGACCAAAAATCTTAGTTCTAGGACCAAAATCTTAATTTTAGAACATTTTTTTTATCAGTGTAGAAGAATTCTTAATCTTTTAGTGTCTAGGAAAACTTCATTTAAAATAAAGGAAGAGGATTTAGATGCTATATCTGAAAAACTTCTAAAAGTAAAGTCATTTATGCCTCAAGAATTCGTAAGAAAGCCCCGGCATTTATTAGAGTTGCCAAGGTGGAAGGCAGTAGAGCATCGGCAATTTTTACAGTATTTGGGCAATATAGTTTTAAAGAATATAGTCTCAGATGATTGCTATTATCACTATCTTTTGTTAATGTGTGGGTATAGGCTTCTACTATCAAATAGGTTTTTTTCGAATCTCAATGTTGCTTCTGATCTCATTTCTCACTTCGTGACTGAATTCACAAATGTTTATCTAGATGAGACATTGACATATAATGTCCACAATTTGTTGCATTTGGTACAGTGTGTTAGGGAGGTAGGTCATGTGGGTTCCATTAGAGCATATAAATTTGAAAACTTCCTCCAAAGAGTAAAGATGGAAACAAAGAAACCTATCCAGATATTAGAGCAAGTCCACAAAAGATTTTCCAGGTACACTACAAAAAGGGAATTACGGTTACTAGGAGCGAAGCAAATAGTAAAGGCATTATTTTGCAATACGTTTTTGAAAACTTTATTATAAAAATTACTAGCTTTTGTAAACTAAATGGTGAGTGCTATTTAAAAGGAAACAGATACTTTAACTTAAGGAATTTTTTTGAAACACATGTAGCTAGTTCATCATTAGAAATTGTGTGTGCAGATAAGAAAGTCAGCACCCTACTAGAGACATTTCCTTTGTCGGATGTAGATTTTAAATATATATGTCTACTAGCAGATTCAGACCAAGTAGTATTAAATTCATTCTGCAGTAAATTAATTTTTTTAACATAAGCCATAAATTATATTTTTATTATCTATTATATGTTTATTATCTGTTTATAAAACAGTAAAATATTAAAAGAACTTAAAACAAATAAATTATTAAAGAAACCTTATTATATATTATTTAGATAATAAGACAAATCCATTATAAGCGATAATTTTTAAAATATTGAACACAAGGTAAGTAAGAATAAAATTAAATTGTATGACTGAGGATAAGTTTTCCGTCCTTAATAACAAGCTAGATCGATTGAACGCCCGAATTGACAACATGGAAGGACACATGGCCAGCATACTTGCAATTGTGAGGAGATTGGCAGAGAATTCAAAAGGGGCTGTCAAAGTCGAGTTCCCGCTAAAAAATCTCGCCGAAGTTCACGAGCTCAATACAGAAATTGAGGAGAATCAAGAAAAATATGTAAGTCTACTTTAAAATAGATTCCCAATTCGCTTATTTACAAAAAAAATTATTGCGCAGGCTGAAATTTTGAAATGCATTTCAATGCCCAAAGGCATTATCGGAAGCTTTGGTCGAGTTTTTAGTTCCGCGCTGACCATGGACATGAATTATGGTGGATCTTTTTCAAAAGCAGGGTTCACCTCTTTTCAGGCGTTCGACACCGCTCTGTATGGTAAGTATTTACTATTTACAAATAATAATTTCGTCCAAGAGATTTTTTTAAAATACTGATATTTATTCCAGAAGCTACAAAGAAAACTGGCTATGCGTTCGAAGATTACAAAAAGGACATTCGAAATCTAAAAACAAAGTCTACAAAGCGAAGTCAATTGCGAAGCATCAGAAGGGAAAGAAAAAGAACTCGAGCAACGGCAACAATAACAACAATAACAATAACCAACAACAATTATGACAGCAAAAACGGCGAAAACAACAATAACATCGAAAATAACAACAACATCGAAAACAACAACAATTATGGCAGCGACAACAACAATAACGGCGAGGACGACAACAATAACGGCAACCACGACGTAATCTTCTAAATTGTCTTTTATTTTTTCCTAATGTTTTTTTTTATAATAACTTAAATAAAGATTAATATATATTTTTAATACAAAATCCATTTTAAATATTTTGAAGACAAATTATTGCTATTAAATGCATTCTAGCTACCTTGCATTGTAATGCATTCAAAATACCTTTCCGAGCAATGCCTTCTGGATGCATTATTTTCGTAGCGAACGCCGCAGGCCTGCCTTTCTACTGCCTACTACCTTGCATTGTAATGCATTCAAAATACCTTTCCGAGCAATGCCTTCTGGATGCATTATTTTCGTAGCGAACGCCGCAGGCCTGCCTTTCTACTGCCTACTACCTTGCATTGTAATGCATTCAAAATACCTTTCAGAGCAATGCCTTCTGGATGCTTTATTTTCGTAGTGAACGCCGCAGGCCTGCCTTTTTACTGCCTACTACCTTGCATTGTAATGTATTCAAAATACCTTCCAGAGCAATACCTTCTGGATGCATTATATCCGAAGCGAACGCCACAGGCCTGCTTTACTGCCTTCCACGAGAAGGCCTGTGTAGTGATATAATTATCACTATTAGAGTAATCAAACACTATAATTACCAACTATGTTTATCATATACATAAGCCTAAAAGTATACTACAATTATCCTTTAAGCTTTTCATACACAAAAGCCAAACTATCAACATATGATCTAAACGGTTATCACAGACCCAAACCAAAAGCTCAGTACGCATAAAACAACATATGCATGCATCTGAAGAGATGCAGCATACATGCATTTACAGTTAATTAAGCTTAGCATAGAATAACATTAAGATCTCCTCTAACCAATGTAATTAAACCTAGCCATAAGAACCAATGTAAACCCAAGATATAAATACGGGCCCTGCGGTCCCAATAAATCATTGAACATAAAACAATCAACCCTTCGCCTTCTATATGGCGATCCTGCCAAAATAACCGGCACATAAATATAAAACAAAAAAAAAAAAAACAAAAACTTTGCCAAAATAACCGGCAATTATAATATAATATATATAAAATATCCTGCCAAAATTACCGGCATATTATGAACAGTGTACACCACATTGCTGTGCAAAGAGCCATTGCCGAAAATCCTCGGGCTGGACCCAAGCCTCTGACCATAGAGACATACAGAGCAAGGCAACCGGCATTCCAAGTGGCTCAAGACAGGAGGGTCAGAGAAGAGGACCAACTGACCAGAATCCCTGAAGTCAGGACCCTCAAACGAAGAGGAGGAGCAACAGCCAAGCTGCGCAGAGAACGAGCAGATCTTCTGGAAAGGGTCAACGCTGACCCACCTATACCATGGGAAGAGTCGTCATCGCTATGGCTACAAATTGACGCTTTGGAACGACTGCAAAAGCAAAAGCAGCGAGCAGGCGCACAAAGACAACAGCAGAAGCAGCAGAGAAGCCAAGCGATAGCAGCAGCAGCAGCAGCAGAGCAGCAGCAGCAAAGCAGAAGAAGCAGCAGAAGCACGCCAGCCCAACACCTCGGAGTAACAATAACAAAAAAAAAAAATATATATAAGTATTGTAACAAAAACAAAAAAAAAAAAAAATATAATACTTAAATAAAAACAAGTGTGCCTTTTTGAGCACCTTGGCGTTATGGCGATGCTCGCCGGCGCAAAATAAATTAAAAATGCATTTATAATATACAAAAATATATTTATATGCCCATATACATATAGCAACATATATACAAAATATCATTGAAACATTAACATAAGCTTTATGCTACTGCAAATGCAGCGAATAGACAGACCAAAAAAAAAAAAAAAAAAAAACAAAGCTTTTGAGATGCACAGTGGGTTAAGATTCATTATAAAGCAAACAAAAATTACAATGGTAGAAAATTAGTTAAAATTAAATAAAAATTATTAACGAATAATACTGGAAAATTTTATTATATAGTTCTAAAATAAATATATGGATTGGACAGATTTAGTCAATAAAATAGCACCTCATAAGGAAACTTTTTATAAGTCTTACAAATGCCTAAATAAATCTATACCAATCAAACAAACAACCATTGCAAAACATTTGGAAATACTATTCGAAAATTATAATATTATTAGAAAAAGATTGCATAAAAATCAAACAAATTTCAGCCTTCTACAGGAACATCAAGCACATGATATTTTTTTATCTTTAAGGAATAATTTAGAATACATAACTTCAAAACATAAAGTAATTATATTTTTACCAAGACAAGTAGATATAGCAGCTAGTTACGAATTCATGCTCATGGGCACGGAATTAGAAACAGAATCAAAAAAACCAAATTTTAATACTGACCAACCAGAACAAAAACCAGACAAAATGCCACAAACAATTATAGAATTTTTAAATTCAGCTTCGAGAATTGTTCAAGACTTTGATGGTGGGGCCGAAAATCTACAGAGCTTCATAGATGCCCTAGAACTTTTGAATGACATAAAAGATACACACGAAGCAACTGCAATAATATTTATAAAAACAAAATTAAAAGGAGACTCTAGAATAATTATTAGAAATGAAAGCACAATTACTGACATAATAAACAAACTAAAAGAAACAATTAAGGGTGAATCTGTTGCTGTAATAGAAGCTAAAATTTTGAATAAGACACAAACAGGACTATCAGCAACAACATATTCAACTGAAATAGAAAAACTGACAAAAGCTTTAACACGCGCATATATTTTAGATGACCTAAGACCTAATATAGCAAACAAATACGCGACTCAGACTGCAGTAAAGGCCATAATTAAAAACTGCAACATTGAAAAAGTAAAAACAATAATGGAAGCAGGACAATTCAATAATATGAATGAAGTTATTTCTAAATTCGTGAGTAGTTGCACTGAAGCAACAGGTCACAGTAACACGATCCTATTCACACGACAAAATAATCGAAACAATTACAACAATAGACAAAGAAATCCCAATTACACCTACGGTAACAATACTTACTATAATAATAACAACAGGAATAACAACAACCGAAATTACAACAACAGGTATAATAACAACGGAAATAACACCAACAGTAGATACAACAACACTAATAATTCAAATAATAATAACAGAAACAATGAAAATCGAAACGTTAGAATTACAAATGAAACAAGTCACGAAAATTCACAGCAGGAAAACTGCGAAAGTCCCCTGGTAACAAATTAAAGTCACATAAAATATATAATTTAAGTTTAAGCCTCAACAGTTTCGTCAATCTAAATACAGACAAAACAAAAATATTCAAGTTTTTGGTAGACACAGGTGCAGATGTTTGCCTCATAAAGCAAGGAAAGCTCATAAATTCAGTTAACATAGATCGAACAAAACAGACAAGTTTAAATGGAATAGGTCAAGAAACAATCAAGTCGATAGGTGAAATAAAGTTAAACTTGCAAGCGAGCAATTTCTTAATATATCATGCGTTTCAAGTCGTTGATGATAATTTCCCAATACCTTACGATGGAATCATAGGACTTGACTTCATTAAAAGATTTAACTGCGAATTAGATAATAATCAACATAAGAACCTCTTTATTCTGAGGCCAAACAATTATCATCCAATCATCATCCCTATGAGCGTAGCTATGCCAGCAAATATCTTTACAATACCATCCCGATCAGAAGTTATAAAGCCAATTAAAATTACAAGTAATGAAAATGAACTCCTAATTCCAAATCAGGAAATTCAGCCAGGTGTTTTTATAGCAAACACTATAATTTCAAAAAATAGCCCATTCGTAAGAATAATTAATACAAACACAGAAAATGCAGAAATTACTCATATATCAATTAAAAATGAAAAATTATCAGATTATAAAATTTATAAAATTTCATCGAATACTAACCAGCATAACAGAGAAATAATATCGATTTTTTCAAAAAGATTTCCCACCTTTGTTAAGGACAAGCTACACAGTCTGTGTTCAGAATTCAACGATATATTTGCAACAGAAAAAGAGCATATTTCAGTAAACAACTTCTACCAACAAAAACTTAAATTAAATGATACAAATCCAGTATATATAAAGAATTATAGAATACCACATAGCCAAAAAGCCGAAATAGATAGACAGGTGGATAAATTGATCGATGATGACATAATCGAGCCATCGACGTCTGAGTTCAATAGTCCAATCCTACTAATCCCAAAAAAATCTCTGCCTGGGAATAGCGAAAAAAGGTGGCGCCTTGTAGTTGACTATAGAAAAATTAATAAACAGTTAGTAGCCGACAAATTTCCACTACCCAGAATGGACGATATTCTCGACCAGTTAGGACGCGCTAAATATTTTTCTTGCCTAGATCTAATGTCAGGCTTCCACCAGGTAAAACTTGATAAAAATTCTAGAGATATTACTTCATTTTCAACCGACAAGGGATCTTTTAGATTCAAAAGATTGCCATATGGTCTCAAAGTCGCTCCAAACTCTTTTCAAAGAATGATGACCTTAGCATTCTCAGGATTAAAGCCATCGCAGGCATTCCTATATATGGATGACCTAATAGTCATTGGATGCTCAGAAAATCATATGCAACGCAACTTACGAGATGTCTTTGAAACATGCAGAAAATACAATCTTAAGCTTCATCCAGAAAAATGTACATTTTTTAATAATGAGGTTACATTTTTAGGACATAAATGTACGAATAAAGGAATTTTACCCGATGATACTAAATTCGACGTAATTAAAAACTATCCAACTCCTAAAAATGGTGAAGAAGCTAAAAGATTCATAGCATTTTGTAATTATTATCGTAGATTCATACCAAACTTCGCAGAGTCAGCTCGACATATAACACGTCTATCACGAAAAAATGTAATATTCGATTGGAATGTGGAATGCGAATTGGCATTTAGTTATTTAAAAAAACAATTATTAAGTCCATCTATATTGCAGTACCCAAATTTTGACAGGGAATTCTGCATAACAACTGACGCAAGCAAAAAAGCTTGCGGTGCTGTCCTCAGCCAAGAATACAATGGTAAACAACTACCAGTAACTTATGCATCCAAAGCATTTACTAACGGTGAAAGCAATAAATCCACAATAGAACAAGAATTAACAGCAATCCATTGGGCTATTCAGTACTTTAAACCATACATATACGGAAATAAGTTTTTAATAAAAACTGATCACCAACCATTAACATACCTTTTTTGAAGAATGAGGCTAGACTTAGAAGAATACGACTTTACAATAGAATTTATCAGGGGACGTGAAAACTATACCGCAGATGCGTTATCTAGAATAGAATTTGAAAATGTTAAAAAAATATCCAGTATTAATATTTTAAAAGTAACAACCAGATCAACCACGAAATATAAAATAACAGATCCTAGTAATACAACTCCGGAATGTCCACTGGTAACAAATTAAAGTCACATAAAATATATAATTTAAGTTTAAGCCTCAACAGTTTCGTCAATCTAAATACAGACAAAACTAAAATATTCAAGTTTTTGGTAGACACAGGTGCAGATAAAGCAAGGAAAGCTCATAAATTCAGTTAACATAGATCGAACAAAACAGACAAGTTTAAATGGAATAGGTCAAGAAACAATCAAGTCGATAGGTGAAATAAATTTAAACTTGCAAGCGAGCAATTTCTTAATATATCATGCGTTTCAAGTCGTTGATGATAATTTCCCAATACCTTGCGATGGAATCATAGGACTTGACTTCATTAAAAGATTTAACTGCGAATTAGATTATAATCAACATAAGAACCTCTTTATTCTGAGGCCAAACAATTATCATCCAATCATCATCCCTATGAGCGTAGCTATGCCAGCAAATATCTTTACAATACCATCCCGATCAGAAGTTATAAAGCCAATTAAAGTTACAAGTAATGAAAATGAACTCCTAATTCCAAATCAGGAAATTCAGCCAGGTGTTTTTATAGCAAACACTATAATTTCAAAAAATAGCCCATTCATAAGAATAATTAATACAAACACAGAAGATGCAGAAATTACTCATATATCAATTAAAAATGAAAAATTATCAGATTATAAAATTTATAAAATTTCATCGAATACTAACCAGCATAACAGAGAAATAATATCTGTTTGCGCAGTTCAGCGCGTTGTTTTAGTTATTTGCATAAATCATGAAGTCTAGTGTAATTTAGGTTTAATGTAATAAAGCTTTCGTTGATCGCTCTGAGAGCGAATTCGCCTCGCTTCGCCACCATAAGTTAGAGCTAGGCTTAAGAACATTGAAGAAGTCAGTTGTCGAATTATATTGAACGAACACGAATCGCTGCTCTTTTTTATCTTTTTCGCAATCGCTTTAAAGCCACCAAACTTTCGTTTCTCGAAAAATAAATAAATTAAATAAAAGCATTTAATTTTTCATGGCGCCCCCGGGTGGACACTTTTAAAGTCGATTTTTTTTATTTTCAAAGCGCGCATTTTGTGAATTTTTATACCCTGAGCCCATTAAAAATGGGCAAAAAAGGGTATAATGCATTTGGCAGAATGTATGTAACAGGCAGAAGGGGGCGTGGCAGACCCCCAAAAGTATATATATTCTTGATCAGGATCAACAGTCGAGTCGATTGAGCCATGTCCGTCTGTCTGTCCGTCTGTCTGTCTGTCTGTCCGTCTGTCCGTCTGTTTGAACGCGTCGATCTCAGAAACCATAAGAGCTAGAGACTTCAAACTTGGTATGTAGGTTCCTGGATACCGTACGCAGATCAAGTTTGTTTTTATTTTTGGATCGGACAACTATATCATATAGCTGCCATAGGAACGATACATCGAAAATGAAGTTTTTGTATGAAAAGCTTCTTTAATTTTTGAGATATCTCAACCAATCTCACACGATATATATTTGGGGTGGTATTATACATCCTGACCAAATTTGGTCCAAATCGGCCCACTATATTATATAGCTGTCATACAGTCGCTCTGCCGAAAATCAAGTTTTAGTATGAAAAAGTTTTTTGTTTTTTGAGATATCGTAACCAAACTGATAGAATATGTATCTGGGCCGGTATTATACATCCTGACCAAGTTTGGTCGAAATCGGCCCACTATATCATATAGCTGTCATACAGACGATCTGCCGAAAATCAAGTTTTAGTATGAAAAAGTTTTTTGTTTTTTGAGATATCTTAACCAAACTGATAGAATATGCATTTATGTTGGTTTTGTACATTCTGACCAGATTTGGTTCAGATCGGTTCCATATATCATATAGCTGCCATTGGAATAATTGGTCGAAAATCAACATTTATAAAAGAGTACCTGGGCTCAGGGTATCCTACTGTCGAGCGTGCTCGACTGTAGCCGCACCTCACCGCGAGCGAAGCGAGCCGGGGGTAGGCGAGCGAAGCGAGTAGGGGGCGGAGCCCCCTTGTTTAAAGTGCAAAGTGCAAAAACAATAATCTAGTGCAACAATTATTAGTGCGGCTTGTGACGCGAAGAAGTTTAAATTAATATAATTAAATCAATTCGCGCCGGTCGTGCAAATCATTGTTGCTGCACTTGCCTGTTGCCTTTCTCGCTCTTGGATTCTCGCCGTTGGAGTTCTTTTGGACACCGTTGGAAATTCCAAGGAAAGTAGCGTCGGAAGTACAACGTCCGCGCCAGCAGGTACTGTGCTAAAAATTGAAAGCTTAACAACCACAAATTGCATTGGTTGTGCTATTAAGGTCAACGCTTTCAATTCTTGGCACATATGTAAAGTAGTTGAGCATATATGTACATACATATATATATATACATATTCATATATAATTGTTCATTTACATATAAATTTGCATGCACTAACTAACCACCGCTTTGGAGATAAAGTTATTAAATAACAAATTAATGTGCGATTTAGTGTTTGAGCAATTGTTAAATTGATAAGCATAAATTAATTGCTATTTCAATTTCTCTTTGCTCAGTCGTTTGTTCCCCCCTCTCTTGCCTACAATTGCAATTACAGTTGTTTTACCAAGCGCTTGCATACAAGTGCATTAAGCACACACATACACACATACATACGCCAAGCTAGCTGCAGCCCGCTTCTTTTCGTTTTCGTTTTCGTTCTATGCTTAGCGGCTGCTGTGCTGTTGGTGAAGTGTGCAATTTCGTTGGCGCGCTTTGGTCAAGAGACGCTCGCTCCCCTACATTGGTCAGGCATATTGGTTTTTCAAAGTCGTTTGTCGTTTGATAGCATTCGCTCAGTTTTTTCGCTTCTCTTCTCAAATTTAAATTTCAAGCGAGTGCTATCAATCCTAAATTCGATTTTAATTGAATGAATTATTATTATTTTTTTTTTTTAATAATTATTAATAATAATAATTAATAAAAATAATAATTATTTAGTCGAATAATAAATTCGATTTTTTGTTCAAGTTAATACATCGAATAATAAATTCGATTGTCTTTCAATTTAAAAATAATTTATCGAATAATAAATTTAAATAAATTTAATTTCGATACTAATTAAAGTTAATAATTATTTAATCGAATAATAAATTCGAGTTATTTTTATTTTGCAAAGATAATCGAATTTAATTATCGAAATGGCAAACACTAAGGAGACTTACGATGATGCAAAAAAGAAACGACATGTGTGCGTTAAAAGCATACTTCGTTTACATGACCAAATTGATCAGGGAAATTTAACCCTTGACGCTACAGAATTAGAATGTAGATTAGAAATGTTGGCCTCACATATAGATAACGCTTTAAGATATCAAACTCGAGTAGAAGTTTTTGATCCGGACGATGAATATAGGATGGAGCTGGAAGAGCTCTGCATAACGACTAAAGCTCGTTTACGGTCCGTCATACAGGGGCTCAGTCCTAAACCGAAGGCAGTCATCGCTGCTTCAACTCCACACACACGTCTTCCGCACCTTACACTTCCGAAGTTTAGTGGGAAATACTCTGAGTTCAAGAATTTTATAGGCCTATTTACAAAACTGGTTGATAAAGATCAGACGATCGAACCGATTGAGAAGTACAATTATTTAATATCGTGTCTCTCTGGTGCAGCTTTGGGCACTATTAAAGCGTTTCAAGTCACCGAGGGCAATTATATAAAGGCACTAGAAAGCTTGAAGAAGGTTTATGACAATGAATGTCAAATATTCAATGAGAATATTTCAGCTCTCTTTGACTTGCCAAAGATTGAGCGGCCTTCTGCTGCAGCTTTACGTTCAATGATCGACACGGTGTCTGCCATATATGGCTCACTTCTCTCGATAGGTGATGACAAAAAGATTTGCAATGCAATTCTCATTCATCTAGTTATGAAAAATGTTGACCCAATGACCAAACAAAAATGGAAGGATCAACTCGATTATGCCAGCATTCCAATGTGGAGTGATTGCGAAGCAGTCCTTAATCTTAGATTCCAGAATCTGTCCGATGAAGCTTCAGCGAGATTATCGTCCGAATCCTCTAAGACAGAGTCTAAGGCTGTTTCTAAAAACCATAATCGAAGTTCGTTTTCCTGTTCTGTGGCCAGTGTTAGAAACAATCAGGTGTCCCCTCAATGTGTTTTCTGTAATTCCGAAGAGCATTCAATATTGAATTGTTCCACATATGCCGCGCAGCCAGTGCTGCAGCGATTTGAATTCGCCAAGGCGACGTCATTATGTATCAATTGCCTTCGGAAGGGACACTCAGTTGCCAAATGCAAGGCAAAGAAGTGCAGAGTATGCAATCGTTCGCACCATACGCTTTTGCATAGATACTCTGCTGTTTCTAACACTCGAGCGTTACCATCACCCTCTGACTCCGCCCAGGATCATCCATCGACTTCACATGCGTCCATGCATGCGAATGTGTCAGATAATGTGATCCTAGCAACAGCAATCGTTAGTGTTAAAACGAAAAGTGGCGACTTCGTTTTAGCCAGGGCTCTGCTTGATTCTGGATCGCAAATTAATTGCGTAACAGACGAGCTAGCTCAACGATTGCAACTGCGTCGAGACGAGGCTAGTATCAATTTACTTGGAATTGCTCAATGCAATACACAAGTAAAGAGCAAGATACACACAGTGGTGAAGTCGCGAGTCAATTGCAGTGAGTTTTCATTAGACCTGTGGGTCTTGAAAACCATTTCTGGTTATCAGCCTGACCACACGGTCAATGTCAATGGTTGAAAAATCCCTGAAAACCTGCAATTGGCGGATCCATATTTCCACAAGCCACAGAAGATCGACATGCTCATCGGAGCTGAGACGTTCTTTGAACTTCTCTCTGTCGGTCAAATTAAACAAGGTCCAAATTGTCCAATTCTGCAAAAAACTCTGGTTGGTTGGATTGTCTCAGGGCGTTATACGCCGACAGGTCCCAAAACGGCTCAGGTAGTAAACCTAACTTGTCAGGAAGAAACATATACCTCGATAGACACAACATTGCAGAAGTTTTGGTCATTGGAAGAATTGCCGTCACTTAAAAAAGTTCAAACAGTTGAACACCAGTTATGTGAGAGCCACTTTCTAGATAATTTAAAAATATTGCCGTCAGGTCGATTTGAAGTACGACTACCATTTAAGTCGGATCCAAATCAGCTTGGCAACTCTTTCGAGGTTGCTAAGCGTCGTTTTATGTCGCTCGAAAGACGCTTGTCTCGTGATCCTGAGCTAAAGCGTATGTACTTGGAATTTATGGAAGAATATGTTTCCCTTGGCCATATGTCTGAAATAGACACTCAAATTCCAAGTACTCCTCACTATTTCATTCTGCACCAGTGTGTCCTAAGACCACAGAGCACGTCGACGAAGTTACGCGTCGTTTTTGACGCATCTTGTCGAACTTCGTCTCAAGTTGCATTGAATGATCTTTTGATGGTTGGACCGACTATTCAAGAGGAGCTGTATTCGACTCTGCTTAGATTTCGCCTACACAAGTATGCTCTGACAGCTGACATCAAAAAGATGTACAGGCAAGTCATGATGCATGAAGCAGATCGAAACTTTCAGCTCATAGTGTGGCGAAAGAACCCATCAGATTCTTTGAGGTCCTTCAGGTTAAACACTGTAACGTATGGCACTGCGCCAGCCCCATTTTTGGCAATACGGTGTTTAACAAAGCTAAGTGACATGATTGAGTTGTCATACCCAAAAGCTGCTGACGTTATCAGGCACGATTTTTACGTTGATGATTTATTAACTGGTGCTGCATGCGTAGAGAACCTTCAGATAATTAAATCTGAAGTAGCGCAAATCCTTCTAGGCGCAGGTTTCGAGTTAACCAAATGGTTTTCGAATGCTCCTGAGTTCTCCGCAACCAATGCAGCTAAGCCGATAACGATCTCAGAGTCTGACACAACCAAAACACTAGGCGTGCTGTGGTTGCCAAATGAAGATGTCTTTCAATTTAAGATAGACGATTCATTCATGGGTCTTAGAGCGACAAAACGGAATATTCTCTCGGTGTCATCGCGGTTATTTGATCCGCTCGGCCTGTTAAGCCCTCTGATTATCAAGGCAAAGATGTTGCTCCAAGAGCTCTGGCTGCAAAGGCTGGAATGGGATGAATCAATTCCTATGAGCTTGGATAACTCGTGGCAGCAATTGAAATCAACTTTGATTCAGTTGCAAAGAATCAAAATACCACGATATGTCTTTACAGAGCCAACTTCACCGATTGAGATACATGGCTTTGCCGACGCATCAATGCGAGCGTTTGGCGCATGTGTATATATACGCATTAATACTACAGAAGGTTATCGTGTCTCCTTGTTGACATCTAAATCCAAAGTAGCCCCCCTCAAGACTAAAACTCTTCCTAGACTTGAGTTGTGCGCGGCTCACCTTCTCGCAGATCTCTGTCACCGAATCAGAAATCTTATACGATTACCAATTGAACGGACTGTTCTTTGGTCTGATTCTGAAGTTACACTTCATTGGATCAAGTCACATCCTTCGTCCTTGGCAACATTTGTGTCGAATCGTGTGGCTGAAATCCAAGAGTGGACAGAAAACGCTGAATGGCGCCATGTACCGACAAAGCAGAACCCAGCAGATATCGTTTCGAGAGGCTGCGATGTTGACGAAATGCTATCGTCTATTTGGTTCGATGGGCCTTCATTTTTGAAGGAGTCAAGAGAATCCTGGCCGGTTAACCAGCATCTGATTACAGACGATATGCGTACTTTGGAAGTACGTAAAACAGCTGTCGGACTGACAGCTATTGTAGACCGACCGGATCTCTTGGAAACTATCGATAGATATTCATCGCATGGTAGACTGCTTAGAGTGTTCGCTTATGTCTTCCGTTTTATAAAAATATGTAAAAATAAACGAAAGATATTTGAAAATATTCCTACGGCATTAGAAAGAAAAGAAGCCTTTGAGAAAATAGTTGAAGTCATCCAACAATTTGAGTTTAAAGATGACATAGAAAGGGTTCGAAAGGGCACGCGAGTGGGCCATAGCCTGCAGCGTCTCAATCCATTTATACATGAGTATAATGGATCTTGGTGCTCCTTTACGTTGATGCGAGTGGGGGGACGACTTGCAAATGCTCCTCTTTCATATGATGCCAAGTTTCCGATGCTACTCCCTAAAAGCTCGAAATTTGCTAGAAGCTATATTAGATACCTGCATTTAACGAATTGTCATGCTGGCCCGAAAGCGCTCGTGAGTATTCTTCGTGAGCGAATTTGGCTAGTTAATGCTCAAGAGGTCTGTCGCCAGACAGTGAGATCTTGTATCCCTTGCTTTAAATGCAAGCCTCGTCTGCTAACCCAAATAATGGGTAATTTACCAGCAGATCGACTCCGAGCACTCCGCCCATTTTCTATATGTGGTGTTGATTTTTGTGGCCCAATTAGCACGACCTTTCGAATGCGTGGAAAGCCTACGTATAAGTCGTATATCGCACTTTTTGTTTGCACTTAGAACTAGTTTCCGACTTATCCACTAACACGTTTTTAATGGCTTTTCAAAGGATCGTCGGCCGTCGAGGAGTCCCGCAGACCGTCCATTGCGACAACGCGACGAACTTCGTCGGAGCAAGTCGCCAGTTTCGGGAGTTGCGGACTCAAATCGAGGAGGAGGCGGACGCAATTCGCGAATTCGCATCAAGAAGCGGATGCGAATTTGCGTTCATACCGCCAAGAGCTCCGCACTTCGGGGGTCTGTGGGAGGCAGGTGTGAAGTCTGCAAAGCACCTACTCCTACGGACGGTAGGCAGCCTCTTGCTGACAGCAGAGGAGCTGCAGACAACGCTGGTGGCAGTGGAAGCGGTGCTCAACTCACGGCCAATAGGAGCACTCAGCGACGACCCCAGCGACGGCGAGGCACTAACTCCGGGCCACCTGCTAGTGGGAGGACCACTAGCAGCAATGCCAGCAGAGCGGGCCCCGGACCAGCAGGGCCTGACTTGCTTAAATCGATGGCGAGCTGTCTCGTCGCTCAAGCGACAGTTCTGGCGGCGATGGTCCAAGGAGTATGTCCTGGGACTCCAAGCACGGACCAAGTGGCATCACCGCCTGCCAGACGTCGCCCTTGGAGAGCTGGTGGTCGTCGCCGAGGACAACCTGCCGCCCCAGAATTGGCTGGTCGGCAGAATAACGGCGGTCCACAGAGGAGAGGACGGCGTCGTGCGGGTCGTCGACATTAGGACGTCCAATGGAGGGACGTTTAAAAGGCCAATCCATAAGCTGGCGCGGCTGCCTATTTGATGAAGCCACAGCGCTTCATGGGGGCCGATGTTTGCGCAGTTCAGCGCGTTGTTTTAGTTATTTGCATAAATCATGAAGTCTAGTGTAATTTAGGTTTAGGGCGAAGCGAGAGCATAATAAAGCTTTCGTTGATCGCTCTGAGAGCGAATTCGCCTCGCTTCGCCACCATAAGTTAGAGCTAGGCTTAAGAACATTGAAGAAGTCAGTTGTCGAATTATATTGAACGAACACGAATCGCTGCTCTTTTTTATCTTTTTCGCAATCGCTTTAAAGCCACCAAACTTTCGTTTCTCGAAAAATAAATAAATTAAATAAAAGCATTTAATTTTTCAATATCGATTCTTTCAAAAAGATTTCCCACCTTTGTTAAGGACAAGCTACACAGCCTGTGTTCAGAATTCAACGATATATTTGCAACAGAAAAAGAGCATATTTCAGTAAACAACTTCTACCAACAAAAACTTAAATTAAATGATACAAATCCAGTATATATAAAGAATTATAGAATACCACATAGCCAAAAAGCCGAAATAGATAGACAGGTGGATAAATTGATCGATGATGACATAATCGAGCCATCGACGTCTGAGTTCAATAGTCCAATCCTACTAATCCCAAAAAAATCTCTGCCTGGGAATAGCGAAAAAAGGTGGCGCCTTGTAGTTGACTATAGAAAAATTAATAAACAGTTAGTAGCCGACAAATTTCCACTACCCAGAATGGACGATATTCTCGACCAGTTAGGACGCGCTAAATATTTTTCTTGCCTAGATCTGGCTTCCACCAGGTAAAACTTGATAAAAATTCTAGAGATATTACTTCATTTTCAACCGACAAGGGATCTTTTAGATTCAAAAGATTGCCATATGGTCTCAAAGTCGCTCCAAACTCTTTTCAAAGAATGATGACCTTAGCATTCTCAGGATTAAAGCCATCGCAGGCATTCCTATATATGGATGACCTAATAGTCATTGGATGCTCAGAAAATCATATGCTACGCAACTTACGAGATGTCTTTGAAACATGCAGAAAATACAATCTTAAGCTTCATCCAGAAAAATGTACATTTTTAGACCCCGTACTTAAAAAAAGTACAGGGGTCTATTGGGTTTGTTTTAACGAAAATGTGCGTAACAGGCAGAAGGAGGCGTGGCAGACCCCATAAAGTATATATATTCTTGATCAGCATCAATAGCCGAGTCGATATAGCAATGTCCGTCTGTCCGTCTGTCTGTCTGTCTGTCTGTCTGTCTGTCTGTATGAACACCTAGATCTCAGAGACTATAAGAGCTAGAGACACCAAACTTGGTATGTAGGTTCCTCTTTATTGCAAGCAGATCAAGTTTGTTTCAAAATTTGGCCACGCCCCCTTTACCGCCTAAAAATTGATATAGAAAATTTCATACCCAAATTATAAGAGCAATTTAAAAGCTAGAGATTCAAGAATTTGCATACACGAAGAGAAAAGTGTACTAGATTTTTGCTGAAAATTTCATTCCGATCGGACAGTAAATAGCCAAGATATTCAAGTTATAAATTTTGCTGTTTCGATGATAGAGTGTTGGCAGTTATTAAAATTTGAGTAACTTGATAACATGAAAATTGAGTTAACATATTATATAACAAATTGGCGTCTGATCAGTCATGGGCTTTTGTGACGTAGTGTGATGAGTTGCAGCGCTAAGGATATGGTTGGTCAGCCGGTCGTGGGTTCGAACCCTGCAAGGGACGTGTTTTTTTAAATTCAATAATTTTGCTTTGACATTCAATTTGTATTTATTAATGTTATGATAACATATAATATTAACATTTAGTGTTATTAAACATTTTTAAAATTATGAAATAGAGTACTGTAAAACCAATATGGCAATTTGGCATCCCGTACACAACACCGTGTATGGCTCAATTGGTTGAGCCACCGAAGTTTCAAGCATTCTTTAAAATTAGGTCGTGGGTTCGATTCCCAGCTCCATCAACAATTTTTTTTTTATTTTATAGTTTTTGTTAAAATTTTTTGTTTTTTTGATAATATTGTTTTGTCATGTACATTAACATTTTAAACACACATATATGTGTTTTATACATATGCATGTGTGTTTTTTTAACAAAAACTCGGAAATGAACAATTCGTTTGGAAAAAATCAAGTCTATAAGATATGTATCTTAACCAAACTAACAGCATTTGCATGTGGGTTATTCTTTTAATTCATGACCGATGTTGGTGCAAATCGGACAACTATATCATAGAGCTTCCATAGGAGGAATCGGACGAAAATCAAGTTTAAGTATGAAAAACTTTCTTGTTGTAGAAGATATCGTTACCAAACTTTTACCATATGCTTTTAAATTAGTCGTGTATACCCTTAGCGAAGTTGGTTTAAATCGGACCACTATATCATATAGCTGTAATAGGACCGATCGGTCGAAAATCAGATTTTAGTATGAAAAACTTTTTTGTTCAATGATATATCGTAACCAAACTGATATAATATGCATTTGAGTTTGTGTTATACATCCTTACCGAAGTTGGACCAAATCGTTACACTATATAATATAGCGGTCATAGGACAGATCGTTCGAAAATCAAGTCATAGTATTGTAAGTGAAACATTTATAACCACAGTAAGTACGGGGTCTCCGACAGTCGAGTATGCTCGACTGTAGCACCGCGAGCGAAGCGAGCAGGGGGCGGAGCCCCCTAGTTTAATAAATGTACGAATAAAAGAATTTTACCCGATGATACTAAATTCGACGTAATTAAAAACTATCCAACTCCTAAAAATGGTGAAGAAGCTAAAAGAATCATAGCATTTTGTAATTATTATCGTAGATTCATACCAAACTTCGCAGAGTCAGCTCGACATATAACACGTCTATCACGAAAAAATGTAATATTCGATTGGAATGTGGAATGCGAATTGGCATTTAGTTATTTAAAAAAACAATTATTAAGTCCATCTATATTGCAGTACCCAAATTTTGACAGGGAATTCTGCATAACAACTGACGCAAGCAAAAAAGCTTGCGGTGCTGTCCTCAGCCAAGAATACAATGGTAAACAACTACCAGTAGCTTATGCATCCAAAGCATTTACTAAAGGTGAAAGCAATAAATCCACAATAGAACAAGAATTAACAGCAATCCATTGGGCTATTCAGTACTTTAAACCATACATATACGGAAATAAGTTTTTAATAAAAACTGATCACCAACCATTAACATACCTTTTTTCATTAAAAAATCCATCTTCAAAACTTATAAGAATGAGGCTAGACTTAGAAGAATACGACTTTACAATAGAATTTATCAGGGGTCGTGAAAACTATACCGCAGATGCGTTATCTAGAATAGAATTTGAAAATGTTAAAAAAATATCCAGTATTAATATTTTAAAAGTAACAACCAGATCAACCACGAAATATAAAATAACAGATATACCAGAAAAAAATAAAAGAGAAACGACTAATCAAGATAATCCAATGATTTTTGAAGCACTAAATTTTGTAACGATCCTTAAAGCTTCACCGGGCTAACTCGGTCGGCGTTGTGGGTTTCGTGCAACAAATTTATATTTTGCAGCACTTGCGAATAAATAAGAACTCAGATATATTTTCAATATTTCAATGATGTGGTTTATTTGCGACTTCAATGCCGACTCTTAATTGTACAAGAAATGGTTATGTGAATTGATTATGCTGGTGTATCCTGCTTGGTCCGGTCGTCGTCCTGCCGATTCGATCCTTGGTCGTCGGTTATAGTGCGGTTGTTCCGCCGGCTCTGGGGGGGGGGGGGGGGGGGGAAATCCTAGTAATTTGGCTGGCTGGCGATTGGCTGGGGATCCTGGCAACGCGAGGATATTCTGAACTAGGTCCTGACAGCGCGAGGACAGTTGACTGGGGATCCTGGCAACGCGAGGATATCTAAACTGTGTCCTGACAGCGCGAGGACAATTGGCTGGTGATCCTGGCAACGCGAGGATATTCTAAGCTAGGTCCTGACAGACGCGAGGACAATTGACTGGGGATCCTGGCAACGCGAGGATATTCTGAACTAGGTCCTGACAGACGCGAGGACAATTGGCTGGTGATCCTGGCAACGCGAGGATATTCTAAGCTAGGTCCTGACAGACGCGAGGACAATTGGCTGGTGATCCTGGCAACGCGAGGATATTCTGAACTAGGTCCTGACAGACGCGAGGACAATTGGCTGGTGATCCTGGCAACGCGAGGATATTCTAGGCTAGGTCCTGACAGAAGCGAGGACAATTGGCTGGTGATCCTGGCAACGCGAGGATATTCTGAACTAGGTCCTGACAGACGCGAGGACAATTGGCTGGTGATCCTGGCAACGCGAGGATATTCTAAGCTAGGTCCTGACAGACGCGAGGACAATTGGCTGGTGATCCTGGCAACGCGAGGATATTCTAAGCTAGGTCCTGACAGACGCGAGGACAATTGGCTGGTGATCCTGGCAACGCGAGGATATTCTGAACTAGGTCCTGACAGACGCAAGGACAATTGGCTGGTGATCCTGGCAACGCGAGGATATTCTAAGCTAGGTCCTGACAGACGCGAGGACAATTAGATCTCTACCTTCGAACTTCGCTACTTCTCAAAAGACTGACTCGGATCTGTGACTGCATGCCCTTTTATACTTTGTGAGCCGAGAACTAACGGCATCTGCACTCACCAGTCAATCATTTGCGAGCCGAAAACTAACGGCACATGCACTCACCAGTCAATTGTTTGTGAGCCGAAAACTAACGGCACCTGCACTCACTAGTCAGTTGTTTGTGAGCTGAAAACTAACGGCACATCTGTCGCGAGCGTCGCTATAACGGTGACGTGTTCCAGAGGCGTCGCTGAGGGGGTTAAACCGTCGCCATAACGGTGACGTGTTCCAGGGGCGTCGCTGAAGGGGGTTTCAAATCGTTGCTGCTGAAATAACTTGTATATTTTTGTGAGAAACAAATATGTTTCTCACAATTTTAAAGATGTCAATAAGTTCATTAAAATAAAAATAAATAAGCAAAAATGTTCATTAATAACAGGAAAATTAAGACTAACATCATTTGCAGTTGATGATTTGTTTACTAATGGAATAGTCGATCTAGATCGATTCTTTCCAAGGCTTGAAAAAGAAGCCAGTGTCCAAAAGATTCATACATTACAAATAGCTCCCTCAGATGACATATTCAGTTCAATTTCAATTAACGAATTTAAAAGAAAAGGTAATCAAAAATTAAAAAAGATACAGATAGCAATATTACCGATAGTAAAAAACTAAAAGAAAACGATTTCGAAATAAACAATATTTTAAACAGATACCATGATAACCCAATAGAAGGTGGACATTGTGGAATATCAAGAATGTTGAAAAAAATAAAACGAAATTTTTATTGGTAAAATATGACACGACGAGTAACAAAGTACGTAAAAGACTGCGAAAAATGTAAACTTGCCAAAATAACTAGACATAATAAAACACCGATGACATTGACACCAACTCCTGTGACAGCTTTTGACATTGTTTTAATTGACACGATTGGACCATTGCCAAAAACTGAAAATGGTAATGAATATGCGGTTACAATGATATGCGACTTAACAAAATATCTGATATCAGTACCAATACCGAACAAAGGCGCAAAGACTGTTGCAAAAGCAATATTTGAGAAATGTATCCTTATATTCGGACCCATGAAATCTTTTATTACAGACATGGGAACAGAGTACATGAACTCTATACTAACGGAATTATGTGAAAACTTTAAAATTAATAAATTAAACTCAACGGCTCACCACCATCAAACTCTTGGAACTATAGAACGAAGCCATAGAACTTTTAATGAGTATATCAGATCATATATATCCATTAATAAGTATGATTGGGATGAATATCTTCAATATTTCACATACTGTTTCAATACAACACCATCCACAACACATGAATATTGCCCGTTTGAACTAGTATTTGGTAAAAAACCAAAGGAATTGCCATTCCAAACATCATCAATTGATCCAGTTTACAATATAGACGACTACAATAAAGAAATAAAATTTAAACTACAGGTAGCTCAAAATAAAGCGAGACAAATGCTAGAGAATAAAAAATGTAAGCAAAAGAAAACTTAAGATATTAAAACAAATGAAGTAAATTTTAAAATAGGGCAATCAGTGCTACTAAGGAATGAAACAGGACACAAACTAGATAACAGATATTTAGGAAAATACACTGTAATAAAAATAGGCGAAAATAATAATATTACCATAAGTGATAAAAATAATAAAAACAACAAATTGTAAATAAGGATAGAATAAAAGTAATAGACTAAGTAAAATTCAGTTTGTAAATCATAACTATATTTTAACTGAAAGTTAAAAAAAAAAAAAAAAAATAAAAATAAATAAATAAAATAAAATAAGATAAAATAAAAAAAAAATAATAATAATAAAATAAATTATTATTATTATTATTATTATTTTTTTTCTCCCAAAAGGGGAGGTGTAGTGATATAATTATCACTATTAGTGTAATCAAACACTATAATTACCAACTATGTTTATCATATACATAAGCCTAGAAGTATACTACAATTATCCTTTAAGCTTTTCATACACAAAAGCCAAACTATCAACATATGATCTAAACGGTTATCACAGACCCAAACCAAAAGCTCAGTACGCATAAAACAACATATGCATGCATCTGAAGAGATGCAGCATACATGCATTTACAGTTAATTAAGCTTAGCATAGAATAACATTCAGATCTCCTCTAACCAATGTAATTAAACCTAGCCATAAGAACCAATGTAAACCCAAGATATAAATACGGGCCCTGCGGTCCCAATAAATCATTGAACATAAAACAATCAACCCTTCGCCTTCTATACCTGCAGCAACGTTGTTTTTGGAAATGGGCGTTGGAAGGGGAAATGGGCGTTAACAGAGCCATAACAGAAGCCCTGACAAACTACCTTGCAAAAACACCCTTCTTTCAGCGTTTCACCCCTGTATAATGCGAATGGAAGACTTCAGCTTTATCAACTGCTGACACATTACTTGCGGTGTTGTTTAAAGTACCTTTTGGTAGGTGAAAAGTCTTACTTACAAGCATACAAGCACAGCCTGTAACACATAATTGCAACACTTACCTTTTTGCAAAAATTCCAAACATTTTGAGCTGTTTTTTTTTTAAGTACGAATTTTTGTTAATAATTGTATTTATCAAAACGTAACTGTCACACAGACACTTCTTCGAAATATAACTGTAAAGTTCCGTTATGTGCAAGGCTGCCACCTAGTTTTATATCGACATATATTTGCGAAAGTCATCAATCAGGTTGGCAACTCACATTAACATACGGCTGCAATGCGCCAAAATACATTATGCTACTTACTTAGAAAATGCCTGCTTAACATAAATATAATTAATAATGACAAAAATGTACAAATTTGGCAATTCTCATTCATAAAAAGTGAAAAGACCACGACAATGTCCATACACAATGCTGCCACGTTGTTTTATGCATGTGTATTTCGACAAAATACACATTCTTATTCAAAATAATAACAACTACACAAGTTTCAGTGATTTTGTTCTTGCCTTGCCCAAATTCAATGTAATTTTGTTGTTGTCTTCGCATTGAGTTTGCACTTGAAAAAATCGGTGTTGATTTAACCTGCAAAATGTTTAGCATGCAAAAACTAGATTTTTTTCGCTCAAAATTATTGTTGTGAGGAGCAATGCATTATATGCTATTATAAATTGAAGGCAAAAACACAATATTATACAGAAAGGCATTTTACACTTACACATAGTACTTTAGCACTTGAATCACTTGATGTTATCGACAAGATAATTCGGAAGAAATAAAATTTCAAAAAAATAAAATTGAATTTAAAAATACTCATTCAAAACATGCATCATTAAAAGCATCTTATGCAGCAAGCTTAAACATCGCCAAAAAATTAAGACCATTTTCAGATGGAATATTTATTATAAACGTTTGTCAAGAAATGATAAGTTGTTGGAGAGAGTGGAGAGGCCCTAGCCAACTCAATTGAATTAGAATGCTTATCCCGACAAACTGTGACCCGCAGAGTTCAGGAGCTAGGCAAATACTTAGACTCGCTTATAAACAAAAACAAGTGGGAAAGGCTATAGTCGAGACCCCGACCATAGGATACCCGTTACTTATTTCAATACATTAGCGATTCAATCCTAATGTCATATTTGCGTTGCCAGAACTAGTTGAGAATTTGAAGCATTCTAATAAGGTTTAAAAATACAAAAACTATCGCATACTCTAGGGGGCACCTGTTGATTCAACAACTTAGGCACGCAATAACTGCTGTTCTACTTGTCCGATCTTGTTGCGATTCAGTGGGATAATAGATAATAATAACAGATATCGGTTATTACCAAAAAATACGTATTATATAAAAAATTGTGGGTGAGGTGGTTTTTCGCGATTTGCGGGGGCGGAGGGGGGCGTGGCTTAAATTTGAAACAAACTTGGTCTGCGTGAGGTATATGGAAATCTGTGTGACAAATTTGGTTATTCTATCTCTTATAGTCTCTGAGATCCTTGTGTTTATACAGACGGATGACCGGTTTTTCGCGAATTACGGGCGTGGAAGGAGACGGGTCCAAAATTTGAAACAAACTTGACCTGCTCCAACGCATTTGTGATCTACGTGTGAAAGTTTGGTTACTCTATCTCTTATGGTCTCTGAGATCTAGGCGCTCACACAGACGGACGGACGGACAGACACACATGGCTATATCGACTCCGCTATTGATGCTGATCAAGAATATATATACTTTATGTGGTCGGAGATGCCTCCTTCTGCCTGTTACGCACATTCCAACGAACACAATATACCCTTATACTTATTTTTTATAAGTAACGGGTATAAAAAGGAGGTGTACAAAAGGTTATGTGGGACTTAAAGGTAATTATTCAAATTTTGGTTTTGTGAAGCTTAAGCGATATTCGTGTATATTTGTTTAATTTCTCTAGTTTTTCGTTTTTTTTATGTTTTTCAGTGTTTTTTTTTATTTCTGTGTTTTTTGTTTTTTTGTGTTTTTTGTGTGTCTTTTTTGTTTTTGGTATGTCTTATTTTAAGGTGAATAAATGAATTGTGAAACGTTTTCAATTGATTTTGTTAACTTCTTAAATGGGACTTGTGGACAAGTTTCCCCGATTTTGTTTTAATGGTGACCCTACCATCCTCTCCTACCTCTTCTGCTAAATGCAACCTAGCCCCGTCCTTCACGCCATACTCTATGTATGGAATGCTAGAGAGGCATCGGTCATAAAATTTGTTTCATCCGTGTTACCGAACTCACCCTCAGTACGAGGCTGATCGTCTGCTTGTAGCGAACCGTTCGGTAGGATTGCCGCGTTCGGTAACACGGATCCTATAGGGATTCCCATCTTAATGTTTTAGACGGGTCCCTGCTCGGGCGCCAGTTAAGTCTGGGCACCCCATGGGCGCCCGACTTTTGCCTAATCATGTCGGTTTCCTGGGATAATTAGGCTCCTGTGACCAGTTGATTCCCTCTATAGAGTGTATTAGACTTGGGTTAATTTATTTAATTGTATTTCTTATTCTAATCGTCAAGTACAATGTTGTTCAGTTCGCCGCTCCAGAAGTTCTGCCGTCGCTGGCTGGCTCTGCTTCCCACGAAGTCTTCGTCGCGTTGGCCGCGGCGTCAGCGTCAGCGCCAACGTTGGTGTGCAAGCGCTGTAACTTGACCGCTCAGCAGTTCCCGCGGTTTTCGCTGAGTCGGCGTTGCACACGCTGCACACGATCGGTAGCCGACCGCTGGTTGCCAAAGTGTTGACCGGCAACCGGGTACGGCCAATGACCCGCTGCAGTTGTTGTTGCAGCAGCGCAACTGGGCTGGCATAGGGGAGGGGGGGAAGAGTGCCAGCCGGTGTTAACTTGGATACGGCCAATGACCCGCTGTAGTTGTTGTTGCAGCAGCGCAACTGGGCTGGCATAGGGGAGGGGGAGAAGAGTGCCAGCCCGTGTTAACTCTTCCCCATCGCAAGATCTGTGTCCCACAGATCATCAGGCCTTGGTTGCAGAGGTTTGCGGTTCCAGGTCCAGGGTGGAACTGCGCAGCTTTGGGATGCCCTTTGTTGACGTTATTTTTCTCCAGACAATGTAAAACACCGCCATGAAGATTGAAGCCATGAGTAACTCTGTGAAATAAGAAATCAGAATTTCCGTAGACATGTTAGATAATTTTTGTAGATTCCTTAGGTTGAAATCGTGAACATAATTCAACGATAGCTGGTATCCCGTTGCCGTTATTTGTGTCAACACAGCCGGCATTGCCATCAGGTGGGTAGACGAGTAGCTACTATAGTTCCTGTTGCCGATCATGATCGTTTCATTGTCGTATTGAACAATGAACGATCCCTCCAAATGGTAGTTTTTCGCAGTGGTGGCTACCGTCCCGTTGAAGTGCGTCAGAAAGATTGTTCCATCGTCGACAAGTTCGACCACCTCCTCGTCGTTCCTGACATAGTTGCAGGCGGCGTGGCCACCTTTCACCAACCGAGGGATGCAGCTATCCTCTGCCAATTTGTGAAGATCCTTTTCCTGGCAAACTGTCGTGTTGCCGATAGACAGACAGTCCCCTAGGACGGCGTAGGTTTCGAAGGCGTCCACGGCCAGTTTGTTGTATTCCAGTGAGATTTGCTTTCCATCTGATATCGTTGGGTAGAGGTACAACAACCGATATCTCCTGTCCGTTACCTTGGGCATAGCCAAGATGTACAACAAGGAAGTTCCGTTTGTCAAAATTGTGGGTCGGGAAAATTCGACAGCCTCGACCACATTTTGGTATGGGAGACTATCTACTTCCGACAAGATCGTCTCGACTTCGTCGTGATCCAGCAAGTTGGAGTTGACCACTCCGGTCTTAGCCAACTGACACGCCCTTGTCATTTCGTTAATCTCTTCCGCAAGGATTATGGACTTGTGCAACACGGCTGTCGTTGCATGGAAGTCCCCATCTATCGAGTTGACTTTCGCTATCACCTCATTGAGTCGATGGAGCGACTCGTGTGTTGAGTCGAAAAGTCTCGTGTTTATTCGGATTTGCTGGTCGTTGTTCTTCTCGACGTTGCCCTGCGCCTTCAGGATAGCGTTTCAATCCGATGCATCTGGTGATCCAGCGACCCATTTCCATGCTGATCCCAGCCAGTCTACGGATCGTGGCCTGCGTAATAACGTGCTAGTCATTCGTGTGATCCCCTCCATTGCTTGTTGAAGGTAGTAGTCGGTCAAAGCCTTGACTCTCTGATCGTTGATTCCAGCGGCCTCGTTCATTAGTTCATTGACGACGCACTGCATGCGTTCTAGGTTTATGACGTGAGCCAGCTTAAATACTCCATTGATCCGCCAAACTACGCCTTGTTGCAGAGGAATAACCGGTGCGTCATATTTAAAGACATGAACGGCGGCTACTGTTTGAATTATGATTAAACTTATAATATAACAAGTGGGAAAGGCTATAGTCGAGACCCCGACCATAGGATACCCGTTACTTATTTCAATACATTTGCGATTCAATCCTAATGTCATATTTGCGTTGCCAGAACTAGTTGAGAATTTGAAGCATTCTAATAAGGTTTAAAAATACAAAAACTATCGCATACTCTAGGGGGCACCTGTTGATTCAACAACTTAGGCACGCAATAACTGCTGTTCTACTTGTCCGATCTTGTTGCGATTCAGTGGGATAATAGATAATAATAACAGATATCGGTTATTACCAAAAAATACGTATTATATAAAAAATTGTGGGTGAGGTGGTTTTTCGCGATTTGCGGGGGCGGAGGGGGGCGTGGCTTAAATTTGAAACAAACTTGATCTGAGTGAGGTATATATAAATCTGTGTGACAAATTTGGTTATTCTATCTCTTATAGTCTCTGAGATCCTTGTGTTTATACAGACGGATGACCGGTTTTTCGCGAATTATGGGCGCGGAAGGAGGCGGGTCCAAAATTTGAAACAAACTTGACCTGCTCCAACGCCTTTGTGATCTACGTGTGAAAGTTTGGTTACTCTATCTCTTATGGTCCCTGAGATCTAGGCGCTCACACAGACGGACAGACGGACGGACGGACAGACACACATGGCTATATCGACTCCGCTATTGATGCTGATCAAGAATATATATACTTTATGTGGTCGGAGATGCCTCCTTCTCCCTGTTACATACATTCCAACGAACACAATATACCCTAATACTTATTTTTTATAAGTAACGGGTATAAAAATTTAAAATTGCTCTTATATTTCACTTGCGCTTGACGAGTCATGTGATGTATCGGAAATTAGTCAGCCAATATTGGCAATTAGAACGTTAGACAACAATTTCAATACATCTGAAGAGGTTCTTTCTGTCATACCACTACTAATGCGGTAAATGGAAAAATAGAACTGAAACAAGAATCAAATAGATTTTCTGCCGTATGCACCGATGGTGCCCCTGTTATGATTAAGAGAAAAGATGGCTTTGTTGGACCGCTACTAAAAATTGGAATACTGGTTCCATTTCATTGTATTATTCACCAAGAGGCTTTGTGCGCTAAATGGACGAGTGCTGTTCACACAATGAATGTTGTCGTAAAAATTGTTAATCGAATAAGAGGGGGGCATATTTCATTAACTCATCGAAAGTTTAAAAAGTTTCTTCAGGAATGCGTTTGCCAGTATGGGGATCTTCTCATGTATACAGAAGTTAGATTGCTAAGCAGAGGAACATTTCTTGAGCGTTTTTTTGAATTGAGAAAAGAAGTTGTCGAATTTATGCAATTAGATGTAAGGTACCATGAATTGTTGAATTAAGTGAAGTCTCAAAAGTTGAACATTAATTTAGCATTCTTAACTGACTTGACAACACATCTGTGTTTGAATTAATCAGTTTTATCGAATGATTTTTAAAAAAAATTCAACCTTTTTACATAGGACTTACATTTAACGAAATTGTTTCATTTTCCATGTCTTAAAAGGTCGTTAGATGAGTTTCAAATTGTAGTTTTTAATTATTCTGAATTTATAGAGTTTTTTTATGAATTAAAAAACAATTTTGAAAAAAGATTCAGGGATTTTCATTGCATTATGCAAATGATGTTCATTTTTTATAGTCCTATGACATGCAGCATATGCGATCAAAATCCAGATCTACAATTGGAGCTTTGTGATCTACAATGCGACGCTGAGCTTAAAATATATAAATTAGAGGGTATGGATTTTTGGAAAGCATTAAATCCAAACAAATATTCTTTGCTTCACAAAGAAATCTTACGAATTTATTCAATTTTTGGAAGCACATATATTTGTGAGAGTGCTTTCTCAACTTTAAAATTAATTAAAAACTAGAGGACTCCGCCCCCTTGTAATACATTTTCGATTTGAACCAATTTCGGTCAGGATATATAAAACCAAGTTAAATGGATACTGTAATAGTTTTGTTGAGATATCTCATAAAACAAATAAGTTTATCATACTAAGACTTGATTTTCGGCTGATCGGTCCTATGGAAGCTATATGATATAGTGGTCCAATTTAAACCAACTTCGGACAGGATATATAAAACCAAGTTATATGCATACTGTAATAGTTTTGTTGAGATATCTCATAAAACAAATAAGTTTATCATACTAAGACTTGATTTTCGGCCGATCGGTCCGATTTAAGCCAACTTCGGACAGGCAATATAAGACCAAGTTATTTGCATACTGTATTAGATTGGTTGAGATACCTCATAAAATTAAAAAGTTTTTCAAACTAACACTTGATTTTCGGCCGATCGGTCCAAAAAAGAAAAAAACTTGATATGTCTGCTATACAGAGGAAACTACATAATTAGTTTGGTGTCACTAGCTTTGAAATTGTTCTTATAATTTGGATTTGAAATTTTGTTTTTTTTTTTGTGGGCGACAAAGGGGGCGTGGCCAAAATTGGAAATAAACTTGATCTGCTTGAATTATAGACGAGCCTACATACCAAGTTTGGCGTCTCTAGCTCTTATAGTCTCTGAGATCTAGGTGTTCATTCAGACAGACAGGCAGACGGACAAACGGTTATTGCTATATCGACTCGGCTATTGATGCTGATCAAGAATATATATACTTTATAGGGTCTGCCACGCCTTCTGCCTGTTACCCACATTTTCGTTAAAACAAACCCATTAGACCACTGTACATTTTTTAAGTACGGGGTCTAATAAACATAGAAATAAACTAGGGGGCTCCGCCCCCTGCTCGCTTCGCTCGCGGTGCTACAGTCGAGCATACTCGACTGTCGGAGACCCCGTACTTACTATGGAAATAGAAAAAACTACAAAAATTAAAAAATAATTTGGCCGCTTGTTGCTGTTGCAGAGCGTTGTAATACATTTTCGACTACTTTTTTTAATGACAGCTATATGATATAGTTGTCCGATTTGATCCAACATCGGTCATGATATATAAAACCAAACATACTGTAATAGTTTAGTTGAGATATCTCATAAAACAAAAAAGTTTTTCATACTAAGACTTGATTTTCGCCCGATCGGTCCAATGGCAGCTATATGAAATAGTGGTCCGATTTAAGCCAACTTCGGACAGGCAATATAAAACCAAGTTATTTGCATACTGTATTCGATTAGTTGAGATATCTCATAAAACAAAAAAGTTTTTCATACTAAGACTTGATATTCGGCTGATCGGTCCTATGGAAGCTATATGATATAGTGGTCCGATTTGAACCAACTTTGGACAGGATATATAAAACTAAATCGTATGCATATTGTATCAGTTTGGTTGAGATATCTCATAAAACAAAAAAGTTTTTCGTACTAAAACTTGATTTTCGACCAATTGTTCCTATGGGCGCTATATGATATAGTGGTTCGATTTGAACCAACTTTGGACAGGATATATAAAACTAAATATTATGCATATTGTATCAGTTTGGTTGAGATATCTCATAAAACAAAAAAGTTTTTCATACTAAGACTTGATATTCGGCTGATCGGTCCTATGGAAGCTATATGATATAGTGGTCCGATTTGAACCAACTTTGGACAGGATATATAAAACTAAATCGTATGCATATTGTATCAGTTTGGTTGAGATATCTCATAAAACAAAAAAGTTTTTCATACTAAAATTTGATTTTCGACCGATTGTTCCTATGGGCGCTATATGATATAGTGGTTCGATTTGAACCAACTTTGGACAGGATATATAAAACTAAATCTTATGCATATTGTATCAGTTTGGTTGAGATATCTCATAAAACAAAAAAGTTTTTCATACTAAAACTTGATTTTTGACCGATTGTTCCTATGGGCGCTATATGATATAGTGGTCCGATCCAAAAAAGAAATGGACTTAGTATGCCTGCAATGTAGAGGAACCTACATACTAAGTTTGGTGTCACTAGCTTTTAAATTGTTCTTATAATTTGGTGGTGGATTTTCGCGATTTGTGGTGGCGGAGGGGGGCGTGGATTAAATTTGAAACAAACTTGATCTGCGTGAGGTATATATAAATCTGTTTTTCGCTATTTGCGGGGGCGGATGGGGGCGTGGCTTGAATTTGAAACAAACTTGATCTGCGTGGGGTATATAAAATTCTTTTAGTGAAAGTTTGGTATCTCTATCTCTTATGGTCTCTGAGATCCTTTTGTTCATACAGACAGACAGACGGACAGACGGACATGGCTATATCGACTCGGCTATTGATGCTGATTAAGAATATATATACTTTATGGGGTCGGAGATGCCTCCTTCACCCTGTTACATACATTCCAACGAACACAATATACCCTTATACTTATTTTTTATAAGTAACGGGTATAAAAATGTATGTATACTGTTTGTTTCAGTGCACAAATTCAAAGAAATAAATTACTCGCTTATTGGTATTGGTGTTTTTTATTTGTGAGTATTGGTGCGTGACCAGTTTGGGCATGCCTGATTTAGAACATTCTAAAGCTGCATTAGGCAGTTTCAACTTTAGACTCAACGACAGGAAAATAAAGTAGTTTCTTCCTCAGTTTCTCCACCGCATCTTTAAAAAGAGCTTCATTTTTAAATCCTCGGATCTTGAATCGAGGGTCAAGGATTGTGCTTTCCGCATACAGCATTTCCTTTTTTTATTATTACTGCTCAGCCTGGTTGCCATTTCGTGTTGCAGAGAACTTACCACTGTCTGCACTTCCGTAGACTTAGCACAATAAGTTGCTAAAAACGCGGAAAGCATCTTGCAAAAGATTGTACCCTAAAAAATAGTTGAGTCTATAAGCAATAATATTTTAAATACAAATGTATTTATTTCTTCTTACCTTAGATAGAGTTAAATTTTTTTTCGAAGATAAACAAGTAATCTCATAAAAAGGCTACAGTAAAGAAATTAATGCCTTTATAACGCTCCAATCCTTCTCTACCAAAATGAGCTCTGGACGTACCAGAGGCAGAGCGATGACCAATGCATCCTTTAAAACGTAAAGCCTGCTCAACATATCATACGTTAAGTTCCATCGAGTTTGGACGTCCATTTTAAGTTTTAATGGGGGCAGACTCAATTGCTGCTGCACTGCTTGGAGCTTCTTTAATTCACTTGAGCTGCGATGGTAGAACTCCACAATCTTTTTGCTTCGCGCAATTACGTCTGACGTGCGTAAAAGAGACGTCTGGACAACCAAATTGAGAGTATGGTCGAAGCATCTTATCGAGCGCCAATCGCCTTGCCTTACAGCTCCAACTATATTGGTAGCATTGTCCGTAACAATAGCAGTTACTTTATTGGCGATATCCAAATCGTCTATCGTTTTTTTTTTTTAAACTGCACAAATTAGAATAGTGTGCGCCTCGCTATTTTCTTGGCATTTCAATAGAGCAGATTTTAAAATTGTCTCCTCCGGCTCAATGTAATGAGCAGTCACTGCAATATCGAATCGGTAGTCAAACAAATGGCATACGTTTTGTATAAAGTGTCACGTACTTTGGCCTTGCACTCCTCGTACACTCAGAACAAAGTAGCTCGATTCGTTCTACAAAAAAGATTTCTTAAATCAATCCCGTTTCGGTCTAGAATTTTTATAGATCGATTCGTTCTGATATATTCTTGCTTTAAGAGCAAATCGTTCTTAGAAGCTTAAACGGCCGTTAAACATTGAAAAATAAGAACAAAATTCTTAAATCAAGAAATATATATATTAAATTAAGACTGTTTTATTCTTAAATATATACAAGCTTAATCGTGATCAAATAATATTCAATAAGTTCAATTGCTTCTTAGATTAAGTACAATTGGTTCTCAACTTAGAACGAAAAATTTATGTTCGGAAGGCTCGTCAGTTTTTTAGCTTCGTCGTGAAGCATTTACAGTTTTAATATTTTCGTACGCTGCATTCGTATGTACATACATTAGTGTGGAGTGAATTCCACTTTTTTTCGATTTTCGAAAACGCTGTATCATTTATGGATAATACGGTATAAATGCAATATCTGTAAAAAAAAATCAATTTTTTTGGAGGTCATCCTGAGGTGGCGCATCGGCGATGTATTTTGAGAAATCGGTCAAAAAATCCAATATAACTGAAATTTAACCCCAAAAGATAATGATTTAAAAAATAAATTCTATTTTTCTTAGTTAGCCCTAACTGTTAGCTTTCTAAACCCATATCAACTTTTAAGATCGGTGGAAAAATATCGAAATTACAGATTTTTTAAGAATAGCAAAATTGTCAAAAAGCCGTTACATTTGGGGCGGACACGTTCTTTTGGAATGTGTAGAATGTATGAAGCAGGCACGTAATTTTTGGCAAATTTTTGAATGAATTTTTTGGGTTGCTAAATTTAATAATATGGGCGTGTGAAAACCACAAAAGAGTGTTAAATACCCTAAAACTATACTAGGTACAAGATTATGTTGTACAATACGATAGCTTAAATGAGCTAGCTACTTTCATCATGAAAGTATACGCTTGGTTTGATATTAAAACAAGGTCTTCTTGTAAATATGGTCCGATTCACGTTTTTAACATGGTTAAAATAAGTTTATATTTAAGAGACGATTTGTTCTGAAAACCATACCGAGAATTTATTCTTTGCACATCTAGAAAATATGTTGTTGGTCATGTTATTAGATGATGTGTCTCATATTAGACAACTGGCTTTGCACTACATATTGAATGCGCGAAAGATGACAAAAAAATCAAAACTTCGTGAATTTCGTCTGCCAAAATTGCAAGCTCATGCGTCAAACTATTATGATTTAATAGATTGGAGGACAGAAATTATTACAGAACCTCCATTGACAATGAAGTTTACAAATGCCGATATTACAAACTTGATATTTTCGGGAATTAGTATCGTAGAATTCGAGATGTTTCCTTGCCATTCTCAAGCTGTAGAAAGATGTGTAAAGCTTGTGACAGAGGCTTCCTTATCTGTTTGTGGACCAAAAGCTAGGGATGGGTTTATTCGAACCCAGATAAAAGCCAGGCAGATGATTCCACGTTTCGAAATAAAAGCTCATTTTTTCCAACCTTGATTTATGAAATTCTATAATTTAGTATATTTTCGTTACATAATAAAACTGATGTATGCAAAAAATAGCAAACAAAGATTTTACTCTCTGTGTATTCTATTGGACGTAAGACCTAAAAACCTAATTTTGGTAAACAGATGCCTGATTTTGTATTTTGTAAAGTTCAATCATAAACTTTCTGCAGCTGCGATCATAAATCAATGGTTTTCACCTTGAACTCTTTACTGAAAGAAATAATTGTAAAATAACCGCACTTTTTTTAGGACAGGTACTTGTACCACACCATTTTTTGACAGGTACTTGTACCTAGTATAGTTTTAGGGTATTTAACACTCTTTTGTGGTTTTCACACGCCCATATTATTAAATTTAGCAACCCAAAAAATTCATTCAAAAATTTGCCAAAAATTACGTGCCTGCTTCATACATTCTACACATTCCAAAAGAACGTGTCCGCCCCAAATGTAACGGCTTTTTAAAAATTTTGCTATTCTTGAAAAATCTGTAAGTTCGATATTTTTCCACCGATCTTAAAAGTTGATATGGGTTTAGAAAGCTAACAGTTAGGGCTAACTAAGAAAAATAGAATTTATTTTTTAAATCATTATCTTTTGGGGTTAAATTTGAGTTATATTGGATTTTTTGACCGATTTCTCAAAATACATCGTCGATGCGCCACCTCAGGATGACCTCCAAAAAAATTGATTTTTTTTACAGATATTGCATTTATACCGTATCATCCATAAATGATACAGCGTTTTCGAAAATCGAAAAAAGTGGAATTCACTCCACCCTAACATACATACGTGCTCGTTTGTGTACAGCTAGGCAACGCATTTCAACAGACAAATTTTGGTGCTGGCATTTGTCTTTCAAGATCACTTGTGTTTGGTCAATAGAAGAGGAAAGTGGAAAAAACTTGTGTGCATAATGTGTGACGAAGCAAATATGGAAAATAGTGAAAATGAAGACAATAATTTGGAAAAAATTTTGAGCGAAAACAACTTGATGGAAGTGCTGCCTTATTTAAGAGGTAAGTGTTGCTCTAATTGTGAAATTCTGAGTAATGTGCATATGTATGTATGTATGTTCACATTGTGCGTGCAAGACGTTCGTATCGTGTTTTTCTATCCGTCTGAAGGTGTACATTTGTGTCATTAAAGTTTAAAGTAAAATATGTTATTTATACATATGTATGTACAGATTTGAAAATAAAATCAATGTGAGAAGTGTTTTAATATGTTTTCGTATGTATATAGAATTTCTGTGAAAATCTTGGTTTTTTTTATGCATGTAAGTTAAAACGGGCTGGCACTCTTCTCCCCCTCCCCTATGCCAGCCCAGTTGCGCTGCTGCAACAACAACTACAGCGGGTCATTGGCCGTATCCAAGTTAACACCGGCTGGCACTCTTCCCCCCCTCCCCTATGCCAGCCCAGTTGCGCTGCTGCAACAACAACTGCAGCGGGTCATTGGCCGTACCCGGTTGCCGGTCAACACTTTGGCAACCAGCGGTCGGCTACCGATCGTGTGCAGCGTGTGCAACGCCGACTCAGCGAAAACCGCGGGAACTGCTGAGCGGTCAAGTTACAGCGCTTGCACACCAACGTTGGCGCTGACGCTGACGCCGCGGCCAACGCGACGAAGACTTCGTGGGAAGCAGAGCCAGCCAGCGACGGCAGAACTTCTGGAGCGGCGAACTGAACAACATTGTACTTGACGATTAGAATAAGAAATACAATTAAATAAATTAACCCAAGTCTAATACACTCTATAGAGGGAATCAACTGGTCACAGGAGCCTAATTATCCCAGGAAACCGACATGATTAGGCAAAAGTCGGGCGCCCATGGGGTGCCCAGACTTAACTGGCGCCCGAGCAGGGACCCGTCTAAAACATTAAGATGGGAATCCCTATAGGATCCGTGTTACCGAACGCGGCAATCCTACCGAACGGTCCGCTACAAGCAGACGATCAGCCTCGTACTGAGGGTGAGTTCGGTAACACGGATGAAACAAATTTTATGACCGATGCCTCTCTAGCGTTCCATACATAGAGTATGGCGTGAAGGACGGGGCTAGGTTGCATTTAGCAGAAGAGGTAGGAGAGGATGGTAGGGTCACCATTAAAACAAAATCGGGGAAACTTGTCCACAAGTCCCATTTAAGAAGTTAACAAAATCAATTGAAAACGTTTCACAATTCATTTATTCACCTTAAAATAAGACATACCAAAAACAAAAAAGACACACAAAAAACACAAAAAAACAAAAAACACAGAAATAAAAAAAAACACTGAAAAACATAAAAAAAACGAAAAACTAGAGAAATTAAACAAATATACACGAATATCGCTTAAGCTTCACAAAACCAAAATTTGAATAATTACCTTTAAGTCCCACATAACCTTTTGTACACCTCCTTTTTATACCCGTTACTTATAAAAAATAAGTATAAGGGTATATTGTGTTCGTTGGAATGTGCGTAACAGGCAGAAGGAGGCATCTCCGACCACATAAAGTATATATATTCTTGATCAGCATCAATAGCGGAGTCGATATAGCCATGTGTGTCTGTCCGTCCGTCCGTCTGTGTGAGCGCCTAGATCTCAGAGACCATAAGAGATAGAGTAACCAAACTTTCACACGTAGATCACAAATGCGTTGGAGCAGGTCAAGTTTGTTTCAAATTTTGGACCCGTCTCCTTCCACGCCCGTAATTCGCGAAAAACCGGTCATCCGTCTGTATAAACACAAGGATCTCAGAGACTATAAGAGATAGAATAACCAAATTTGTCACACAGATTTCCATATACCTCACGCAGACCAAGTTTGTTTCAAATTTAAGCCACGCCCCCCTCCGCCCCCGCAAATCGCGAAAAACCACCTCACCCACAATTTTTTATATAATACGTATTTTTTGGTAATAACCGATATCTGTTATTATTATCTATTATCCCACTGAATCGCAACAAGATCGGACAAGTAGAACAGCAGTTATTGCGTGCCTAAGTTGTTGAATCAACAGGTGCCCCCTAGAGTATGCGATAGTTTTTGTATTTTTAAACCTTATTAGAATGCTTCAAATTCTCAACTAGTTCTGGCAACGCAAATATGACATTAGGATTGAATCGCAAATGTATTGAAATAAGTAACGGGTATCCTATGGTCGGGGTCTCGACTATAGCCTTTCCCACTTGTTATATTATAAGTTTAATCATAATTCAAACAGTAGCCGCCGTTCATGTCTTTAAATATGACGCACCGGTTATTCCTCTGCAACAAGGCGTAGTTTGGCGGATCAATGGAGTATTTAAGCTGGCTCACGTCATAAACCTAGAACGCATGCAGTGCGTCGTCAATGAACTAACGAACGAGGCCGCTGGAATCAACGATCAGAGAGTCAAGGCTTTGACCGACTACTACCTTCAACAAGCAATGGAGGGGATCACACGAATGACTAGCACGTCATTACGCAGGCCACGATCCGTAGACTGGCTGGGATCAGCATGGAAATGGGTCGCTGGATCACCAGATGCATCGGATTGAAACGCTATCCTGAAGGCGCAGGGCAACGTCGAGAAGAACAACGACCAGCAAATCCGAATAAACACGAGACTTTTCGACTCAACACACGAGTCGCTCCATCGACTCAATGAGGTGATAGCGAAAGTCAACTCGATAGATG
This sequence comes from Drosophila phalerata, assembly GCA_951394115.2. Lineage (NCBI taxonomy): Eukaryota > Metazoa > Arthropoda > Insecta > Diptera > Drosophilidae > Drosophila > Drosophila phalerata. The sequence goes on from OX596004.2 coordinate 13,022,093, forward strand.
GGGACTTCCATGCAACGACAGCCGTGTTGCACAAGTCCATAATCCTTGCGGAAGAGATTAACGAAATGACAAGGGCGTGTCAGTTGGCTAAGACCGGAGTGGTCAACTCCAACTTGCTGGATCACGACGAAGTCGAGACGATCTTGTCGGAAGTAGATAGTCTCCCATACCAAAATGTGGTCGAGGCTGTCGAATTTTCCCGACCCACAATTTTGACAAACGGAACTTCCTTGTTGTACATCTTGGCTATGCCCAAGGTAACGGACAGGAGATATCGGTTGTTGTACCTCTACCCAACGATATCAGATGGAAAGCAAATCTCACTGGAATACAACAAACTGGCCGTGGACGCCTTCGAAACCTACGCCGTCCTAGGGGACTGTCTGTCTATCGGCAACACGACAGTTTGCCAGGAAAAGGATCTTCACAAATTGGCAGAGGATAGCTGCATCCCTCGGTTGGTGAAAGGTGGCCACGCCGCCTGCAACTATGTCAGGAACGACGAGGAGGTGGTCGAACTTGTCGACGATGGAACAATCTTTCTGACGCACTTCAACGGGACGGTAGCCACCACTGCGAAAAACTACCATTTGGAGGGATCGTTCATTGTTCAATACGACAATGAAACGATCATGATCGGCAACAGGAACTATAGTAGCTACTCGTCTACCCACCTGATGGCAATGCCGGCTGTGTTGACACAAATAACGGCAACGGGATACCAGCTATCGTTGAATTATGTTCACGATTTCAACCTAAGGAATCTACAAAAATGATCTAACATGTCTACGGAAATTCTGATTTCTTATTTCACAGAGTTACTCATGGCTTCAATCTTCATGGCGGTGTTTTACATTGTCTGGAGAAAAATAACGTCAACAAAGGGCATCCCAAAGCTGCGCAGTTCCACCCTGGACCTGGAACCGCAAACCTCTGCAACCAAGGCCTGATGATCTGTGGGACACAGATCTTGCGATGGGGAAGAGTTAACACGGGCTGGCACTCTTCTCCGCCTCCCCTATGCCAGCCCAGTTGCGCTGCTGCAACAACAACTACAGCGGGTCATTGGCCGTATCCAAGTTAACACCGGCTGGCACTCTTCCCCCCCTCCCCTATGCCAGCCCAGTTGCGCTGCTGCAACAACAACTGCAGCGGGTCATTGGCCGTACCCGGTTGCCGGTCAACACTTTGGCAACCAGCGGTCGGCTTCCGATCGTGTGCAGCGTGTGCAACGCCGACTCAGCGAAAACCGCGGGAACTGCTGAGCGGTCAAGTTACAGCGCTTGCACACCAACGTTGGCGCTGACGCTGACGCCGCGGCCAACGCGACGAAGACTTCGTGGGAAGCAGAGCCAGCCAGCGACGGCAGAACTTCTGGAGCGGCGAACTGAACAACATTGTACTTGACGATTAGAATAAGAAATACAATTAAATAAAGAAGCAATTATAACGATTAACCCAAGTCTAATACACTCTATAGAGGGAATCAACTGGTCACAGGAGCCTAATTATCCCAGGAAACCGACATGATTAGGTAAAAGTCGGGCGCCCATGGGGTGCCCAGACTTAACTTGTATGTACATACATATGTACATGTGTGTTAAGCATAAAATTTTGCACGGCGACTCGTTACATTTATTCATGTATGTATATATAAAAAAAATATCGTTTTACGAGTATATGTAAGGAACCGTTCATAAAACAACACACGCGTATGTACATACATTAACTTAGCTTCGAATTTTACATTTTTCTATATACATAAATACGAATATATGTAGGTATGTGTGTATGCATATGTCGATCTAGTTGTGTTTTGTTGTACGTTTTCCCGCGTACACTTATTAAATTACTGTGTTTCAAAAGTGTTTGAATTAGAGATGGGCATGGGCCGTGCCGTGCGTATTTAAAATATTCCGTGTTGGGCCTCTTACAAAAGATTGCCGTGTTTTACCGTGCCAAAGTCGGTAGGCACGGTAGACCCGGAAATCACGGTACAGACTTTAAATTTAAATATGGTAGTGTTAAACTTTGTTATGTTCATGTTTTATCGTTTGTGCCAGTTCGATGTTTTGTTGTAGGATTTCGTTTATTATCAGCTCTGCCGATATATTTTGTTATTTATTTAAAGATTTAGGAATCGATAGGTTTTTGGCGGCTAAATTGAGAATGAATGGGGGTGGCGACCCTATAATTAAAATGCAACAATGCTTTTTTTTCTGCAGCAACGGTTTTTTTCGGATAAAATAAAGAGAAAAGGAAAGAAGAGGAATTTTTCCAAAAAACCACGTTGCTGCAGGAGAGAAGGGAGTTCGACATTGACAGCGGTCTGGAGCGTTTGCCTTTGGGCAGACCCAAATATTTTTGGACAAGTTTTTTCGTGCCTTGTGCCGCACCAGAACGCGCGTGCCTCTCAGGTGCTGAGACGAGCCTCTGCGTCTCGCTAAAGGCATTGTCTTGTCTGGAATTGGGAAGACATAGCACCGAACCAACTTCGACCAGCTGCAACCATTTGCCAGCTGCACGTCGTCTCGGGCACGGTGGTGATTATTGACCCAAAAACCCCCATTGGCGTCGAACGTCAACCTGCGAGAATAAACCTCTACACTGTGGGACATCAGAGCCTCAAGCAGTCGGCACCGTATAGTGACATAGTGGACGACATACCCAAGATCAATCCTTCGGGCGCAGAAGGAACATACATCCGCAAGGCATCCATCCGCAGAAGCAGCACGAAGTTTCCAAGCGTGAGTCCGTTCCAAGAGCCCCTTTTCTTTTCTATGAGGCGCTGCACCTTTTCGTTGCTTTTCTATTCCTGGTGACCATAAATAATTATACAGTGTTTTCTGTGTTAAACAGTCGTCGTCTCTGCTTTATTGGCAAACAAAGAATAAAAACTTAAAGGAAAACTCTTAAATATATCGGATAGACAAAATTTGTTAAATATATTAAATCTAAATGAAAACCAAAATTTGATGAAAAAAATCTAAAGAAATCAAAGAAAAGAATTGTATATAATAAGTTAAAAGTTAATTAAAAATATAAATTAAAGTAAAAAAAACGAAACAGACAGGATAGGAATAAAATAATATTACAAACGCAAACACAGAAACGCAAACACATAACCAAGATATGTATATATATATATATACATATATATATATTTATATATATATCTACACATACGTATATATCTCGACCACAAAATATCTATCGCCCTTTAAACCACCCAGAGAGCTCTTTAGGCAGGTTAAGGTAATTTTTTAAGCGATTTACATAAATAACACAATCATCATAGCACGATACTTACATACATACAGATATACATATACATATATTGATATTTTTCCCGCGGCGTCTCCGCAACAGCTTTGTGTTGCACAATTTCGTTGCAAATTGTATATGCCATTATTTATGTTGGTGGCAATGTTTTGTTCCTCGTCTGTCGGTTCATTTTTAAATCGAATAAATGTACCTAACTGAAAATATAAAGAATGCTAGAAATTAAGAATGTTAGATATATAAGGATGAGAATTATACTTACCTGAAGCACGAAGATGTCCGGTTGAATTATTGATCAAGGGGGGAGAGAGAATTAGGATGGCCAACACAGGATGAAGTAGGTCCATTCGGTGGCCAACATGAGGGAGATGACGGTGTGGTGTCATCTCAGGCAGGGCGGGTACGCCTGGGTCCGGAACCGGGATCCTGTTTGGAAGAGAGGTGGATCAGTGTTGGGTTTTGTGAATGTTTATTGTTTACTTACCGTATTGTCGTTTATTGCAGGCTTTGTTGTTTATGTTGTGGTTTTTGTAGTCTTTTGTTGTTGAGTGTTGTGTAGTTCCGTTCGCCACAGCTGTTGTGTATCGGTGATGTTATCGATTGTTTGGACTGCGGGCCAGGGATGGAACTCTACCCTGAGAACCGAAGAGCCAGCCGGCGCGGCCCAAGGAGAAAAAGCAGTTAATAACAACTTTGTTAGATAATATCCATTATTTATTAATCTTTCTCTTACAAATTAAATTACGTTTCGATTCTTGATGTGCTCTTTGTGAGTCGCTTGGGAACAGTGAACAGAACTAGTTCACCTGCCCGATTAATGATTAACCTAATGTTATCGATATGATAGATCTGTTTATCGAGTCGATGAGACTGCCACATCCACTCCCCTTCCGATGCTGCAGCTAAGGTGCAAAATGTACATGTTTTTTTGGTGGGTGCACTTCGCGTCCGCTTCGCGTTCTGATAACAGTCTGCTGTTTGCTGGAGTTAGCTGCAGGGAAAGATGTTGCTTCAGGCAAGGGTATTACTTTATCGTCTGCCTCTATGTAGGCTGCCTTCACTCGATCGATGGTGACAGTGTTGTGCTTCCCATGGATGTCGATGACAAAGTTTTTTTCGTTGCGGCTGACGACTGGAAAAGGTCCATCATACGGTGCTTTTAGCGGCGCTTTGACTGTGTCGTCGCGCAGGAAGATGTGTGTGCATGTCTTGAGATCCTTCTGAATAAATACTTTGGCGGTATCATGGTGTGATGTATTAACAGGCTTTAACTGGGCCATGGTCGAACGTAATTGCTTGATGAACTCGCTCTCTATGTAGTTGTCGGCAGGTTCGTCGAAAAATTCACCTGGAAGCTTCAATGTGGTACCATATACCATTTCCGCTGGAGAGGCGTTAAGATCTTCCTTAAATGTTGCAAACCAAGCAGTACGATAGGAAGGCTGTCAATCCAGTTGGAATCTGTGTGACATTTAATAGCGCTCTTCAGCGTTCTGTGCATCCTTTCGACTATGCCATTGGCTTGAGGATGATATGCCGTTGTTCGCAGATGCTTAGAGCCTGTTAAATGCGTGAGTTCCTTAAACAATTTAGACTCGAATTGTCTGCCTTGATCAGTAGTTATGGCATGCGGCATGCCGTACTGCGCAATCCAACCATGCCACAGTGCTCTGGCTACTGTCTCAGCGGTAATGTCTACTATTGGAATTGCCGCTGGCCATCGAGAGTATCGGTCAATGCACGTAAGACAGTACCTGTAGTTGCTAGACAGTGGCAAATGTCCGATGAGATCAATGTTTATATGCTCGAATCGTTTGTCGGGAACATCAAACTTTTGAAGCGCTGCTTTATTGTGCCTGCTGATTTTGGCCTGTTGACAGCTGATGCAGTTGCTTACCATCTGAGCGATATCCCTTTTCATGTCCTTCCAGACGAAGCGTTCAGTTATTAGCTACACTGTAGCGCGCTTTCCTGGATGTGATAAGCCGTGGATGGAATTGAAAACATGTCTGCGATAACTGGGTGTGACGTATGGACGTATGCGCGTTGAGGATATGTCGCAGTGTAACAACGTCTCTGAATCGCAGAGCTGAATTTGTTTCAGTTGCAGTGAAGAATTTTCAATCAGTCTTTTCAATTCTACATCCGATTGCTGGCTGAGAGCAAGTTTTTCAAAATCTATTTGATCGTCGTTAAAAATTGCCTCAAGTCTCGATAGTGTATCTGAAACTATGTTGTCTTTGCCTGAGATGTGCTGAATGTCTGTAGTATATTCGCTGATGAAGCCGAGTTGTCGAGATTGCTTTGGAGTAGTTTTGTCTGACTTCTTTTGAAAAGCGAAAATGAGCGGTTTGTGGTCGGTCAGAATTGTGCAGCTGCGTCCCTCGATCATGTGCGCAAAGTACTTGACAGACAGAAAGATTGCCAGTAACTCACGGTCATAGGTGCTTTGTTTCATCTGTGATTCCGATTTGCGCTTGGAGAAGAAACCGAGTGGTTTGAGTGATCCATTTCGCAATTCGTTTAAGGCCGCGCCAACACAAAAGTTGCTTGCGTCAAATGCAGTATAAGTTTAGCGTTTGCGGACGGTTGTGTTAGTGTGGTCACGCGTGCTAAGTCGGCTTTGCATTGGTCAAACATTTGCTCTGCTTTAGCATCCCATACTAATGGGGTCTTGTCCTTCCTTTTGTTGCCTACGATTAGCTTTTGCAGTTAGCCTTGCTTAAAAGCTGCATTGGGTAGGCATCGTTTGTAGACATTTAGCATTGCTAAGAAACTTTTGAGCTCGTGCGCCAGTGCGGGCTTCTTAAAATCAATGATTGCCTGAATCCGATCGTTTGTTGGTGTGATGCCGCCTTGCGTGATGTGATAGCCGAGGAAGTCTACCCGCGTTCGTCCAAAGATGCATTTTGAAGCGTTTATGCGCAGTCCGTGCTGTCTTAGTCTGCTTAAAACCTCTTTGACGTGTTGATAGTGTTCGTCTGCGTTTTCCGAAGCGATGCAGATGTCGTCTATGTAGACTATGACGTTGTCCATATCTCTGAAGATTTGATCCATGAATCTCTGAAATGTTTGGCTTGCATTGCATAGTCCAAATGTCATCACATTGAATTCGTACAAGCCGAATGGGGTGATAATTGCGGTTTTGCTGCGATGCTCTGGAGCAATTGGTATCTGATGATAAGCCCGTTCCAAATCGATTGTTGTGAAGATTGACTTGCCATTGAGTTTGTAGGAAAAGTCGTGAATGTGCGGCAATGGGTATCGATCTGGCTTTGTGATATGGTTTAATCGTCTGTAATCACCGCAAGGACGCCATTCGTTTTCATTCTTCTTGGGTGCCATGTGTAGTGGACTTGCCCACTGGCTACTGCTTGGACTGCAAATGCCTTGCTGAAGCATGTAGTCAAATTCCCGTTTAGCAATTGCCAACTTTTCTGGGTTTAATCGACGTGCTTTTGAAAACACAGGCTGATCCTTTGTAAAGATGTAATGCTGTACTGAAGTTTTTACCTCGTGTGTTGCATATTTGCAGGGCATGGTCAAGTCTGTGTATTCACGTAGAAGTGATTCGAAACGGTCGCTGCTTACTGGAGAAACGGTGTGTAGCTTCCCGAATTCAACGCTGCAGGTTGAACCTCTTATATGTAGCTTTGTAGAGCTGTCTCTAAGAAGTTTTTTGCGTACGTCGACTAATAGCCCGTAGTGGTGAAGAAAATCAGCTCCAATTATTGGTTTTGTGACATCAGCTATGACAAATTGCCAGTCCATTTTTCTGCGCAGGCCGAAGTTGACTGTAGCAATTTTGGTGCCAAACGTTTTTATTGGAGTGCCGTTTGCTGCATAAAGATAATTTGAGGGATGAGCATTGCGATCTGCTGAAGGTAATACTGAAAAGTCTGCGCCTGTGTCGATCAAATATCGGATTTTTGTTGTTTGATCTGTGATGAATAATCGACGACTGGTTGCGCCCACTTTGCAGGCCGTCTCTGACAAAGTAGGTTTTAGTTTTCCGGATTGAGCTTCTTAAAATCGCACGGATCTGTGCATCGCCTGGCTTTGGCTCAAAATCTACCGTGATAGTAGCAGCATGCTGAGCGATCAGGTGATTTCGAGTGGCTGCGTGGTTGACTCTTTGAAGATGATTCAGACTTAAGTTTTCGCAATTGTTTGCGTAATTCGTCGATTTCTGAACGGAGTTTGGCGTCGCCAGCGTTCTCTTGCAGTGAGCACATTGTTGAGTGGCGTTGGGTTTCCAATACCTTATCTGCTTGCAGAGAAACTTTAGACGAATCGCCGTCAACAATTGACACGATTGCGCGAACGTTCTCTGGAAGGCGTTCCAACCACAGTGCTTTAATGGCCTCATCAGAAATTTGGGTGCCGGCAAGATTCTTCATTCGCTTTAACAACTGCGACGGTTTGAGATCGCCTAATTGCACCTCATGTATGAGTTTATTTAGTTTTCTCTGATCGGAATCCGTGTACTCCTTGGTGAGAGCCGTTTTGATTGCGTAGTATTTGTTGACCTCCGGTGGACTTAGAATAATGTCTGCAATGTGCACTAGATATTGCGGCTCCAGAGATGCGATCACTTGGTGATATTTTGTGCTATCGCTCGATATGCCTGATACTGCGAACTGTGACTCCATTTGTATGAAGTATAAGTCCGGCTGTTCTTTGCAAAATGATGGCGGCTTGACGCCTACTCTGAAGATTTCGTGACTGGCCTGATGCTGGGATGTGCTTTGTGCGCTCTGCACTTGCATGTTGGCGCTGGTTCCGGCTGCAGTGCTTCCCTGGCCGTCTTTCTGCTCCGTTTTTTCTCCGGTCATATTGAATCAGTGGCCGTTTGCAGTTTTGTGTTCAATTTCACAATTCTTGGCAATGTGAGCGTGTGCAATAGGCGTGCACGATTGCGTCAGCCAATTTTAGTAATTGTTAAGTTGAAAATTGAACGTTTTACTAAAACTTGTGCGTTTATTCAAAAGTCGGGGTCACCAATGTAAGACTTTGTTAGATAATATCCATTATTTATTAATCTTTCTCTTACAAATTAAATTACGTTTCGATTCTTGGTGTGCTCTTTGTGAGTCGCTTGGGAACAGTGAACAGAACTAGTTCACCTGCCCGATTAATGATTAACCTAATGTTATCGATATGATAGATCTGTTTATCGAGTCGATGAGACTGCCACAGTAGTATCGATTAGTTGGCGTAGTTTTATCGCTTGTTTGTCAGCTTGAGCTGTAGGATTTATCTATGTATCGCACTTTGCGAACACTTACATTATCGATAGCACGATTGACGCCATCATAATAAAAAAGTGACGCCAAAAGTGACCAAAATGAATAAAGACAATTTACAAAAAGCATTAAAAGCAAAAGACCACATAATTAACTTGATAAAGAACAACGATGGAAAAAGCAGTGTTTGGACTAAATTTCAATTAATTGAGTACGACAAGGAAAGACAAGACTTTATGTGTTGCAATGAATGCAAGACCATTTTGGCATACACCCATAAAACTGGCACGGGAACACTAAGCCGACACAAATGTGTTAAGCAATCAAAAGAACCGGCAAGCAACCAGCCCTCGATCTTGCAGTTTTCCAAAAAAAAACAGTGCCGGACAAAGTTTTGGATACTCTAGCGCGTAAGCAACTTGGCTTAGTTGCAAAAGATTTGCATGCGTTAGGTGTGGCAGACGGTGAGTTATTATATAGTTTATTTTAAATGCATATCCAATATACATCTTACATATTGTGTAATTTAGGTGAGGGCTTTCGGGAGTATGCCCAGTCATTAATTGATATTGGCGCAAACTATGGCCATCAAATCTTTGCAAGCCTGGTTGTATTCCGGAAGAAGTTGACAACAAGAGTTATGACGGATGCATACTTTAAAATTAAAGATCAACTAAAGGAAAATTTAAGAGATGGGCATCTTGCGTTTACTACAGATATGTGGACCGACGAATACACCCAGAGAAGTTTTATATCATTAAGTGCGCATTACATTAACAAAGATTTTGAACTAAAACTTGCGTTGCTAGGAGTTAGAGAGTTCTTAGAAGATAAAAAAACCGGACAGAATATTATCGATAATATTAAAAGCATTTTAGATGAGTTTAATTCAATAGATAAGTAAGGCTCTTCTGTTTTTGTGACCGATAATGGAAGAAATATTGTTTCTGCATTGAAGTCTTATAAGCGACTTGCGTGTGCGTGCCACAACTTGAATTTAGTAATGGACGATATTATTGAAAAAAATCCAATTTTTGAAATTCAAACTTTGGTAGAATGCGCAAGAAGACTTGTTCAATATTTTAAACAGTCGGGGCTTAACAGCAAGTTGCAGAAAACATTGAAGCAGGATATTAGAACTCGTTGGAATTCCACGTATATTATGTTAAACAGCATTTTTGAAGTCCAAGAAGAAGTTAAAACCTTATTATTGGCTAAAAACGAACTCAGCCGGATTGCAAATTTAGATTTTAGCTTACTTAAAGATCTGACTACTTTTCTTAAAGATTCCACTCACTTTGAAAATTATATGCAACGTCCCACTCTTTCAACAGAGGCTTAAAGCACACCTACAGGGAAATAACCAGCAAATAAATACAAGTTAACATACATTAATATTAATAAAATTCAAACTACATTTATAAATAAATCAAAGACATAAATAGAATAAACAAACCAAATATTGTAATTAATCTTAGAACTAGCGTTAATATGGTATATTTTAATTCAATGCTAATTCGTTTTTGACAATTGTAATTTAATTATCTTATTTAAATTTTCTATTTTTAGTCGTATTATATCTAAAAGTCGATGTTATATTATAGAGACTAGTGCCTTAAATAATAAGCGTTAGCTTGTAGCACTAGGAATCGAAGTTAATAAATAAATAAATAATTTTTTTTTTTAAAGAGTGCCAACTATGCATATTTACCCCTTATTTTTCAGAAGTTGGTTGAAAATTGCTCAAGCAATTGTTTTGACTCTACAATTCTTCAGGAGTTAAAAAAAACAAACATTAAAAGGCCTAGAAACAAGATTTACTCCATCTGCCGTTCACTTAGTTGGCTTATTTTTGAATCCCCCATATAAAGAAATTTTTTTTTTTTGTCGGAAGCAAAAAGGGAGCAAGTAAGGGCAACAGTAAAAGCCATGATAGTAGATATTCAAAGCAAAAAGAGCGTACAGCAGCCTCCTAAAAACCAAGTTATCGCAACAAATTCTAATGCGTTTTTCAATTTCATGGACTTAAATTGTTCAAGAAAAATAAAAATTTAAAAAAGTTCTGAAGAAATTGAAATTGATAAATATTTAGCAATGACTGAGTCTTCTCGCATAATTTTAAATGAAAAACGAACACGCCTAAGCAGTAGCAACTTAGATAAAATATTATTTTTACATAAAAATATGTACTAAGTTTAAATAATAATGTTTGAATTTATTAAATAACATTAATAAAATACTTTAAAATAAAACAAAATATTGGATTACCATTTTTTTTTTATTAAAAGCGCCCGTGTTTGTCCGTGCCTACTTAAAAAAATTCCGTGTTGGGCCTCAGTTTTTACCAGCCGTGCTTGGGCCGTGCTTGGGCCGTGCCGTGCCTCAAAAAGGAGGCCCATGCCCAATTCTAGTTTGAATATATATTTGCATATAAAAATATGTACAATATGTATGTATGTAATAAGGTATACATATATTAATAATCGATGGCACTTTAAATAGTACATATTATGTATGTACATATATAGATTAAAGTGGCGTCGCCGAAAAATATATTTAGTATATATGTATACCTAACTGTATACACATGTACATACATATTTATATATATGAAAATAAACGAAATTTATATTTATGTGTATGTATGCCTAAATTCATACATTGAACGTACTTTTTTATATGTATGTATTTGTAAATTGCAAAACAGACAGATCGACATACATATGCATAAAAAGTGCTTTGCTATTTGATAAAGTCGTTCTTTACTTTATTCTGTCAGTGCATACAAAAATATTATTCTTTTTTTAATTATTGCTTTAATTTATTGTACAAATTGCTTATTAATTGAAAACAGCTGGCGAGGTTTCATTTAGTCGACTGCAATATATAACTGCCGATGACATAAAGGAAGCCATTCCACTTTTGGGACCTCGAGCTGAGTTTCGGGAATAATTATTCGAGTGGAGGAAAAAAAAGGTATACTATTTTGAAAGCAATTTTTTAAATGTTTTGAAAAATAAAGATAAAATAAACCATAAACATAACCAATTATATTTCTTTAAAAATTTGGCCCTTTATTATCGTGGAAGGTATATCTGATTCTCAGATAAAACGATTCTTTGTTTAAGGCCTGACTCCAGCAACTTAAAATTCCTTGTCAGGAATTTGACAATTATTTTTTGTGTTTGTGGAACATAACTAAAACAGTGAGACCAAGCACCTAATATGCATAAAATATTTACCTAAAACTGGCATATTTTTGACCATTCACCAAAAACGTACATGGTCACTCTGACAAATCAGTTTGGCTTGTAAGCAGCGCCAAATTTTAAAGGTCAACTAAAATTAAACAAGCGGGAAAGGCTATAGTCGAGATCCCGACTATATGATACCCGTTACTTACTTAAATATATTGAAAAGTACTTTAAAGAAAATACTTGTTTTGCTCTGAAAACTTTAATTCGCCATAACTGTCGTTCTACATGTCCGATCTTGATGCGATTTAGTGGGATAATAGATAATGCTAATAGATAACGGTAATAATCACAAAAAACGTATTATCTTGAAAACTGTGGTTGTGGTGGTTTTTCGCGATTTGCGGGGGCGGATGGGGGCGTGGATTAAATTTGAAACAAACTTGATCTGCGTGAGGTATATATAAATCTGTGTGCCAAATTTGGTTACTCTATCTCTTTTAGTTTCTGAGATTTCTTTGTTCAGACTGTTTTTCGCTATTTGCGGGGGCGGAGGGGGGCGTGGCTTAAATTTGAAACAAACTTGATCTGCGTGGGGTATATAAAAGTCTTTTAGTGAAAGTTTGGTATCTCTATCTCTTATGGTCTCTGAGATCCTTTTGTTCATACAGACAGACAGACGGACAGACGGACAGACGGACATGGTTATATCGACTCGGCTATTGATGCTGATCAAGAATATATATACTTTATAGGGTCGGAGATGCCTCCTTCTCCCTGTTACATACATTCCAACGAACACAATATACCCTTATACTTATTTTTTATAAGTAACGGGTATAAAAATAATGCAAATAAATTTGGATGATGAAGTGATTGTGTTGGTTGCGCCAATTATTATTCAATTATTTTTCCAGCAACACTTTTTCATGCACTTTTCACACATATTTTATCAAAATGATTCTTATTTGCGATTCGTCAAAGACATGGTCGCGCCTCCACTGCTTTAATTAAAGTTATCTTTCCTCGCGTTGAAAATTCAAATCTCTTTTTTTTGTTTTGCGCACAGCACATTGAGTCTCCATGGTTGACATTTGTATGAGTCCACCAGGAAAAATTGATATATATATTTTCTTGATAGACTCATCAGCTGTTCTCTCAATCCACACATGCTATCGATATGGCAAATATCGATATGAATTTGTGGATTTCGTTTAAGTTGCTGGATACACACGAAACGAAAAAGAAAACTAAAAATTCTAGCCAAAGTTTTTTTTATATGAAGTTTGACAGGAATTATTAGTTCCTGGCCTGCTGGAGAGAGGCCTTTACTTTAATAATAATTTACTCAGTTTCCAAAATTTTATCGAATGCGTCGATGCATGCTTTAAAATTTTCCAAGTTTTGTCATTACATTATCCACAAGCTTGCCAACCGTCTTGGTTGTTTATTCAAAAATTTTTCTTCGAAATCAACACACTTTATGATTTTAAATCAGGAAGTATTACATCTTTTATTAACTTTCTAAACTCCAATCAAAACATTTGAAAATGTTTGTGTGCGTTCAGTGTTGTAAAACTTTTTCTATGCCAGATATTCTTATATCACATTTAAAATACCTGTGGGCAATGCGGTACGAGTCAAAGCTTAGAGAGGCAAAACTGTACACACACAATATTGGTTATGATGCAATATTTTCAGTAAAGTCGTATTCCCCTTTAAATCTTGAAAATGAAAAATATTTTATTCAAATTATAAACAAGAGCGAAATAGATATTAATTTTTCTCACTGCATTGTTTGTCTAGAATTAACATATAAAGGAACGCTTTATAAGCCTAATTATTATTTAAGTGTATATAAAAATACTTTTGAATTATTTAAGATCAAGAATTTATTACTGTACGAAAAAAATATATACGTTGTAAGTCAAGAGATCTCCGGAAATGTTTATGACAATCATTTCCGTGCATTTGAAATAGGCTGCCAAATGGAAAAATTAATTATTAAGCACATTGATGACTTTAATAGCCCGTCGCTTCATATATACCCTTTAAATAATGGAAAATCATATGTAATGGAATAAAAAAAACCGTGTTAATTGAAGTACAAATTGTTCTTAATTTGAGAGGTGGAACTTCTTATTTCAAACGCAAATCGATATGGATTCGAGAATGAAATAAGATTGTCTTGAGAATTAATCGGGATTGATTTAAGAGTGAAATAGTGTAGCTGAAGTACGAATCGCGTTTGATTTAAGAACGCATCAATATTACATTTTGACAAAAAAAGGATTGATTTAAGAATTTTGATGCATAAATTAAGTGTGTTTGAATCTTACTTTAAGCATAAAAGGTCTTACTAAAAGAACTTTTCGATCTTAAAATAAGGCTTCTAAGCTGTAAATTTAGCATGATACGGAAATATATTAAGAGCAAAATATTCTTAAAAAATCCTAAAACGAGCTTAAATTATCCGAACGGTCTTGAAATCAAGAATTTAAGAAAATTCTTAAATATAGAATTTCGTACTTGAATCAAGAATTTTCGGGCTTGGCTGACTTTTGACACCGGAAATTCTTGATTCAAGTACGAACGTGCTTGATTTTTCTCTCAGTGTATACATGACTTTTCTCTGCGGAAGTTTATAGCCGGGGCACTGGGTAGCCATTTCAATTAATATTTTAAAATCAGGCTCCTCCACTATACGGAATGCATTATTTCCCTTTGCAATCATTTTTAGAACCTGCCGGTCAATTTTCTCGGTTTTTCTGCCGCCTTATAAAATTGGTGATCATTTGCTGGCCATTAACTGTAACTAAAGAGCTTGGCTCAGATTCCACCGTTGGTGCCTGATCAGCGTTAAAAGGTCCCTGTTCCTGACGATCTAATGCCAAAGTGACGGTGGGGTGCTTCAGCTTAAGATGGAGCGCCAAATTGCTCTGGGAGCCTCCTGCAATGCTTAGCTCTTGTTTGCAATAATTGCATTTGCCGGACTTTCCACCCTCACTTCCAACAAAGTGGTTCCAAATATCGCTTCGCTTTCTCTTTGACATTTTATTTGCAAACAAGAATGTTAAAAAGTTTACTATAATACAAAATGCAAAGCTTTGAATAGATTTAACCGATTCAAGGGCTGAATGAGTTTAAAAAAGATTCAATCTTCAAAAACGGATTAACTACACAAAATGAACGATTTAGTTCATGAAGTACTGAATAAGTTCATTAGTTCATTTTGATGACCCGTTCAATTGAACTTATTCAGAACGAAACGACCCAACTCTATCGATGATGCAGAGCCTTCCACATCAACTGCATGCTTCAAGCCATCGAAACGATGTGGTTTTTCGTGGTGACTCATCACTACCAGAGGAAGTAAAGAAGCTCGAGACCCCATTGGAATTCCTTAAATACTTTTTCACAGAAGTCATTTTGAAGCTTATTAGTGAAGAGATAAACCATTGTGCCTTGCAGGAAAATATAAATAACAAGCGGGAAAGGCTATAGTCGAGATCCCGACCATATGATACCCGTTACTTGCTTTAATATATTGAAAGTACTTTAAAGAAAATACTTGTTTTGATCTGAAAACTTTAATTCGCCATAACTGTCGTTCTACATGTCCGATCTTAATGCGATTCAGTAGGATAATAGATAATGCTATTAGATAACGCTAGTAATCACAAAAAACGTACTATCTTAAAAAGTGTGGGTGTGGTGGTTTTTCGCGATTTTTGGGGGCGAAAAGGGGCGTGGCTTAAATTTGAAACAAACTTGATCTGCGTGAGGTATATATAAATCTGTGTACCAAATTTGGATACTTTATCTCTTATAGTCTCTGAGTTTCCTTTGTTTATACAGACCAACGAACGGTTTTTCGCCAATTACATTGGAATACTGATGTATATGTCAGTATATAATTTTACAAATTTGGAGAGCTACTGGGGCAAGATTGCGTCCGCTCCAATTCAAAGCTGTATGACACTGAAGCGATTATAGATGATAAAAAATATTTATCATTCCAAGATGAGTCGGAGCGAAAAAAGAAAGGGGAGCAAGGATATGATCCCTTATTTCGTATTCGGACTTTGGCTAACAAGCTTAATGAAAGCTTTGACTCAATTAATAAGTCGGCGAGACTGTGTGTAGATCAACAAATGTGCAGCTCTAAGACAAAGCATTATCTTCGACAATATATGCCAAATAAGCCGCATAAGCGGGGAGTCAAACTTTTAGTGCTTTGCGATTCGAATGGATTCGATAACCGATTTGAAGTGTATAATGGCGCCGGAGATAATATTATATTGCCTGAAGTCCCGGATCTTGGAGCCACATCAAACATTGTTGTTCGCTTATCCCAAACCATTCCCGACTTTGTTCATCATATTGTCTACTTTCACAACTTTTATACGTCGCTGGCACTATTAGTATATTTACGAGCAAGAGGAATTTATAGTTTGGGTACAGTAAGAGGTATGCACATATTTTACTGTTTTTATGAAATGAATTTTAATTTTGCTTTTCTTGAAAAGCCAATCGCATTTTGGCTTGCAAGCTGCCTACCGACGTTGAACTGAGCAAGGAAATTCGAGGAATTTCCACCGAATTCATGACTACGATTCAAGTAGTTGATGTAACTTCGGTGCTTTGGAAAGATAATAAGTGCATTAGGCTGGCATCTAAGTATGTTGGAAACGAACCATTTCTCAGGGCTAACAGCAATGAGGAGAGAACCAAACCATCTCGTTATGATTGAAACCAGAAATTATAAAAGAATACAATGCACATATGGGAGGAGTCAATTTGATGGACTGCCTTATGGGCCGTCAAGATTAAGAGCCAAATTATCATGATAAGGCTTAGCGACCCAAGGAAAACGAGCTATTCATCAAGTTCCAGACATCTGATACTCAAGTGATTTGCTCGAAATGCAAGCTGAATCTAAGTGAGACAGCCACCCAAAATTGCTTTTGGGATTATCAAATAATATACCTTTTAATAAAGATATTGCATATTTTGCATACAACCATACCTGCAGATTTTATTACGCTTAAACCGACAAGAAGACGGTCTTCAGTATTTTTCACCTGGTAAGCGCTCCGACTAACCGAAAATTATGAAACTAAAAACTTAACCTTATTTTAGCTATATCTACTTATAAAATAAATATCAACTTGATTGAATGGCTATTTCGAGATTGCCTGTTAGAGGGTTAAGATTATTGTGGCCAAGTTTCAGGGCCGTACGTCAAACCGTTTGGCCTGTACAATGCTATATTAGTCAGTTGGACTAACAACTTTATATATGTGGATTCTGACTTTCAAGTTTTTTTTTGGTTTTCTGGAGTCAAGTTTAACATAGTCGGATGTTCAAAAAAAGACCTACTTTAAAACTGAACTGGCATAATGTAAATATAAATTTTTGCGGGAAGAAAAGATACTCACCCCCTTTGAACTTTTGGCACAATTGTATTCGAACGACTTTGGTTAATCATACAAATGCATCTCTTTTAAAACTTTAATTAACCGATATTCAAATACGATTTCATCAAAAGGGTTATTGCAAAAAGATCTAATAGCTTTTAAATCTTCTTTAATTTCTGAATTACTGGAATTTTTTATTACTTCATTAAGAATAATAGAAATAGGGGAAAGCAACTCTGATATCATAATTTGAATTGTTAAGCTTCACTTCGAGGCATAAAAGATTTATCGCGAAGCTGGAGCGCAAAAAGCATTGATTCTTTTTTTTTTAATTTCAATATATTCTATGCTTGTAGCCCTATTATATTTTGGCATAAGACTTTCAATCTGTGACTATCTTTTCTCTTATACAAATGTCGGAGCTTAGAGGTTCAAAAGTGTTTTCAAATAGATTTTGTTGTTGGATTATTCAAATGTTTCTTATATATGTAATAGGTAGAAAATAATTTATAACAAATATTTATCTTACATACTAACGGAGCGCTTACAGTAGGACTATTTATTAAATATTCATGTTTTAATTGAAAAATCAATAAATTTACTTTCGAATATTTTGGTTAACATTTAAAACATGAATAAACTTTTTGAAATTTTTTAGAAAATTCAAAACTGTTGTTAAATTAGAAGATTTTAAATTAAAATTTTAAGTTCGAATTAAACAAAAAAAAAACAAGTGGGAAAGGCTATAGTCGAGACCCCGACCATAGGATACCCGTTACTTATTTCAATACATTAGCGATTCAATCTTAATGTCATATTTGCGTTGCCAGAACTAGTTGAGAATTTGAAGCATTCTAATAAGGTTTAAAAATACAAAAACTATCGCATACTCTAGGGGGCACCTGTTGATTCAACAACTTAGACACCCAATAACTGCTGTTCTACTTGTCCGATCTTGTTGCGATTCAGTGGGATAATAGATAATAATAACAGATATCGGTTATTACCAAAAAAATACGTATTATATGAAAAATTGTGGGTGAGGTGGTTTTTCGCGATTTGCGGGGGCGGAGGGGGGCGTGGCTTAAATTTGAAACAAACTTGATCTGCGAGAGGTATATGGAAATCTGTGTGACAAATTTGGCTATTCTATCTCTTATAGTCTCTGAGATTCTTGTGTTTATACAGACGGATGACCAGTTTTTCGCGAATTACGGGCGTGGAAGTAGGCGGGTCCAAAATTTAAAACAAACTTGACCTGCTCCAACGCATTTGTGATCTACGTGTGAAAGTTTGGTTACTCTATCTCTTATGGTCTCTGAGATCTAGGCGCTCACACGGACAGACAGACGGACAGACGCACGGACGGACAGATACACATGGCTATATCGACTCCGATATTGATGCTGATCAAGAATATATATACTTTATGTGGTCGGAGATGCCTCCTTCTCCCTGTTACATACATTCCAACGAACACAATATACCCTTATACTTATTTTTTATAAGTAACGGGTATACAAATTGAATAAGCAACCAAGTCAAGTTTGCCGCTTTGGTATCCTCTAGATTTAAGTTATTAAATAACTTAAAATACATATCGATGCATTTTATTAATGAGTTAAGTTTATACAATGCTTTATCGAAATATATATAAAATGCATTTACGTCTTCCACAATAACAAAAGTTTAAAGCTTACTATGATTACCGTAATTTTTAGACCCCGTACTTAACTATTGAGTTTGTTTTAACGAAAATGTGCGTATCAGGCAGAAGGAGGCGTGGCAGACCCTATAAAGTATATATATTCTTGATCAGCATCAATAGCCGAGTCGATATAGCAATGTCCGTCTGTCTGTCTGTCTGTATGAACACCTAGATCTCAGAGACTATAAGAGCTAGAGACACCAAACTTGGTATGTAGGTTCGTCTATATTGCAAGCAGATAAAGATTGTTTCAAAATTTGGCCACGCCCCCTTTGTCGCCCACAAATCAAAAAACAAAATTTCATATCCAAATTATAAGAACAATTTAAAAGCTAATGACACTTAACTTAGTATGTAGATTCCTCTGTATAGCAGGTATATCAAGTTTGTTTCTTTTTTGGATCGGACCACTTTATCATATAGCTGCCATAGGACCGATCGGGTGAAAATCAAGTCTTAGTCTGAAAAACTTTTTTGCTTTATTGGATTTCTTAAATAAACTAATACAATATGCATATAAATTGGTTTTAGTTTCTAATAAGATTGTTGATCTTTTCTTCGTACTCTCCAAGTGTATCCAAGCGCAGCAAGAAACTTCCGAAAACCTTCGTTCTAGAACCCTTAGAGCTGGTGGAAAACCAAGCATTTGAAGTCAGAACTGCCGGCATCAAAATCGTTGCTATGTAGTCTGACGCATCTATTATTATAAATACATAACAAAATTTATTACTCAATAGAAAAGTAAAATATTCACGTCTATTTACTAATTGTTAGATAGCAACTTCTTACAGCTTGGATGTTAAATATTTCTTTGTAACGATGCTTTTCCAGCCGAGGTCGACGTCTCAGTCCGGCCAGGGAAAAAATTGTAAATTCTGTGACAACTGGAGGTTAGAGCTACGGGAGCGCAAGAGGGTGCGCGTGCGCTCTCGTAAGGATCGGCTAAATTCCCTATCTCTTTGTATTTAATATAATTGGTCGACCCAGGCGGGCATGGCACCCTACCGTCGGGCGCAAGGGAGGGTCCCCCGAACCGAGTCCGTGGAGACACCCCATTGAGCCTACCGGCATGGTATGCAGTCTGCATCCGGCCAGGTCCCAGTCCGACAGGTACCAAAAGTGACCGGGGGCGGCGCCCTTTATTGTCCCGACCACGACACACTTGGCGCCGCATCAGACTGAGGTCTGGACCGGACTACTCCGAAGGCTGGCCAAGATCTTGCAAGATGTCAGTTCTATCCCAGGAGATGATGATCCAACCCCCTTGCCCGATCCAGGCCAGACCACGCCTAGTTGTCCTTCCACCTGAAACCCTTAAACGCAAGAAAAGTTGAATATATGCACGCATTGTTATAAATTTATTGCATCGAGGGAGACATCTCTGAGAGGGGACTGCAGCGCATGGAAGTTTTCTTTATTTGTTGCTCCAGTTGCGAAAGGCCATGTTCTCGAACAATGTATATTTGCTTACCAAAGCTCAAAAGCTAACACTAGGGACGGGGTTGTACAAAACTTCTCCTCCGTGGCAGCACCAGCCACTGTGCCTCTCCTGGTACCACTCCCTACAGACGCGGGCGCCGTGAGTAGCGTCGCGCGTTGCCCCGCTGTGGGTGGTGGCGTCACACACCATCCCTCAACGAAGTCGTTGCTGTTGTTGTTATTGTTGCATGTGGAGCACGAAGGGAGCAGCTTACACACCTAACACACACACACACTTACGTGTAAAGACAGCGATGCTGGGTTTAGGCGCGCAGCGGCGTCTCAACAACCAAAGCACACACAAACGTTCACTGACCCTCGCCGGCACTGAACTGGGACTCGGGTTTTGTTTTGTTTCTTCTGTTGTCGTTACCTTATTGTCACTTGTGGTTTTATGTCCATGCACTTCACTGTTTTCACAATTATTTCTCACTTTGTCCGCCAACACGTCTTCACTCTTTTAGCTCGCCAGAAAAGTGACGAAGCATAATGGCCGCCTATCGCCGATATCGAAGCCCCCGATTATCGTAAATCTGCGAATTCCGTCGTTGGGGTCCCGCAGCTGCGGGAAGAACAGTCGCCCTTGATCCATTGTCGCTTTGCCTGTGAAAATAAGAAAAAAAAAAAAAAAAGGAACGAAGGTTTAACGTTGAGCCTACGCACCGTTCGTGGATACTTGAGTCGTAGTATCTGGAGACAGAATGGTTTCAGACGGAGACGGTGTTAATTGTCAATGGACCAAGGGAATGTGCGTTAGTTTCGGGCGTTGTCTGTGGGTTCCAACGCCCTGGGGTTTTGTAGTAGAGCTCGTAACCTTTAAACTGACCGCTTAAAAGTATGCCTCACTTTAATCAATCTCGGCGTCAACACCGCCACATATGGTTCGAAAGACCAGCTAATTGTCAAATTTACGTTGATTAACTTCAAAGCATTCTTGGCAACTGAACTTAAAATTTTGGTTCGCGAACCATATCGTAAGCTTCCCTGCCAAAGAACTCGATTGAGTTTCCTGCCCCTTGTGAGGATCCGGTCTGGTTCTTCTCCCTGTAACCATTGAGCCGAGCAGACGTGGTTCACACGTAAGAAGCCGAAAAAGCATAAAAGCGTGGATAACCTGAAGAATTACATTTTCTTGAAAAACTGGTCAAAGCCACAAGAAGAAAAAAAAAATCTAAATTTACTTTATATGGTGGAAGCAAGGACAAATTAAATCCATCAATCTTGGCAATTTTGGTTCTTCTCATAAGTCGGCGTGGGTGGCTGCCCACTAACGAAACAATTGTGTCCAGACTCAAATAAAAGGGGTAAATATTAAAATAAATTATAAGCATTTTTGCACATGGTAATTATTGCTATATGATATAGCTGTCCGATTTGAACCAACTTCGGTCAGGATTTATAAAACCAAGTTATATGCATACTGTGATAGTTTTGTTGAGATATCTCGTAAAACAAATAAGTTTATTATACTAAGACTTGATTTTCGGCAGATCGGTACTATGGAAGCTATATGATATAGTGGTCCGATTTGAGCCAACTTTGGACAGGATATATAAAACCAAGTTAATTGCATACCGTATTAGTTTGGTTGAGATATCTCATGAAAAGCTTTTCATAATAAGAATTGATTTTCGCCCGATCGGACCAATGGCAGCTATATGATATAGTGGTCCGATTTGAACCAACTTTGGACAGGATATATAAAACCAATTTATATGCATTTTGTTTTAGTTTAGTTAAGATATCTCATAAAACAAAAAAGTTTTTCAGACTAAAACTTGATAATATAACACACTAACTCTCTCTGTGTTCAGTCGTGTTTTTACTGTGCTCTGTGAATTGAATAGTTTTTGTGCATTTTAACCACGTAATTATTATTTATATTTGTGTAGTTAATATATATATGCTTTTGGTGTTTTATATGTACATTTTTTGTACATAAATAGTGTTCTATAATGTTCTATTTTAAATAGAACTAAATTAAAACCTAAATTTTCATGTGTATATCAATTTGTGCTTATATATTTGTTATTGTTTTCTTTTTCCCTCTTTCTCTCTTTTAAATCAGCTGCTAAGTGCACTGCTTTTGTTTGGGTACTTAACATTCTGTTAACGTGCTCTCTCGCTCTCAGTGTGCTAAGTTGTGCTCTCACTTAACAATCGTCTTAAACATTGCAAGCGAAAGCGCATTGTTTTTGTTTGTGCGTTAAGCCTATTTCTCCGTTAGCTAGCTCTCTCACTCTATCTTTGTGTTGCTTTGTGTTTACGTTCTGCATTAAAGCGGCGCTTTTAAACCAAGCATTGTTTTTGTCTGTTTTTTCTGTGTTCTTGCCTTGCGTTGGCATTTCGATTTGCAATTCCTTACGAACTTTTGAATCGACTAGAGAATACCCTATATCACTATGCCATCAGATTTGGTCTGTTATTTTAACAAGTGTCATGTTACTGATTCCAGGCAAGAGTTTACTTCTTGCTATTTTTGTGACCGGACTTTTCATTTAAAGTGTGTTGCCTTAAACATTAAAGTCAAAGATTGTCTTGATATAAACGTTGGCTTGAGATGGCGTTGTGAAACTTGCCGGGACATTGAGGTGCAAGTTCGCAAGTATATGGAGCGAACCAGTGAAAGTTTTAAGGACTTATCGAAGCTTTTTCATAAAGCTAATGTCGTTTTTTCGGATATGGAAAACTTGTTCAGTAATTCGTCATTATTGAATGAGCAACCTAAACGAAAAAAGAGTAGTTCTTCTTCGCGCCATGCGCAGACTTCCTTTTCTATCCCGCAATCAGACCTGGATCTGCAGCATTCAAATACAAATGGTACACTCAATCAACCAATTTATCAACCAATTTATTGCCTAAACATGTTAAGACCCACCGTAACCCACATGTTATTGAAACTTCGGCCCCACAATCAACATCTTTATCCAGTAGTGTGAATTTTAATGTCGCGCAGGTCTTGTTTCTATCAAGGAAAAGCGATTGGTAGGTCGTCAAAAACTGTCATGTGATGACTTCCAATGCTTAGCGACCCAAGGAAAACGAGCTATTCATCAAGTTCCAGATGAATGGCTATTTCGAGATTGCCTGTTAGAGGGTTAAGATTATTGTGGCCAAGTTTCAGGGCCGTACGTCAAACCGTTTGGCCTGTACAATGCTATATCAGTCAGTTGGACTAACAACTTTATATATGTGGATTCTGACTTTCAAGTTTTTTTTTGGTTTTCTGGAGTCAAGTTTAACATAGTCGGATGTTCAAAAAAAGACCTACTTTGAAACTGAACTGGCATAATGTAAATATAAATTTTTGCGGGAAGAAAAGATACTCACCCCCTTTGAACTTTTGGCACAATTGTATTCGAACGACTTTGGTTAATCATACAAATGCATCTCTTTTAAAACTTTAATTAACCGATATTTAAATACGATTTCATCAAAAGGGTTATTGCAAAAAGATCTAATAGCTTTTAAATCTTCTTTAATTTCTGAATTACTGGAATTTTTTATTACTTCATTAAGAATAATAGAAATAGGGGAAAGCAACTCTGATATCATAATTTGAATTGTTAAGCTTCACTTCGAGGCATAAAAGATTTATCGCGAAGCTGGAGCGCAAAAAGCATTGATTCTTTTTTTTTTAATTTCAATATATTCTATGCTTGTAGCCCTATTATATTTTGGCATAAGACTTTCAATCTGTGACTATCTTTTCTCTTATACAAATGTCGGAGCTTAGAGGTTCAAAAGTGTTTTCAAATAGATTTTGTTGTTGGATTATTCAAATGTTTCTTATATATGTAATAGGTAGAAAATAATTTATAACAAATATTTATCTTACATACTAACGGAGCGCTTACAGTAGGACTATTTATTAAATATTCATGTTTTAATTGAAAAATCAATAAATTTACTTTCGAATATTTTGGTTAACATTTAAAACATGAATAAATTTTTTGAAATTTTTTAGAAAATTCAAAACTGTTGTTAAATTAGAAGATTTTAAATTAAAATTTTAAGTTCGAATTAAACAAAAAAAAAACAAGTGGGAAAGGCTATAGTCGAGACCCCGACCATAGGATACCCGTTACTTATTTCAATACATTAGCGATTCAATCTTAATGTCATATTTGCGTTGCCAGAACTAGTTGAGAATTTGAAGCATTCTAATAAGGTTTAAAAATACAAAAACTATCGCATACTCTAGGGGGCACCTGTTGATTCAACAACTTAGACACCCAATAACTGCTGTTCTACTTGTCCGATCTTGTTGCGATTCAGTGGGATAATAGATAATAATAACAGATATCGGTTATTACCAAAAAAATACGTATTATATGAAAAATTGTGGGTGAGGTGGTTTTTCGCGATTTGCGGGGGCGGAGGGGGGCGTGGCTTAAATTTGAAACAAACTTGATCTGCGAGAGGTATATGGAAATCTGTGTGACAAATTTGGCTATTCTATCTCTTATAGTCTCTGAGATTCTTGTGTTTATACAGACGGATGACCAGTTTTTCGCGAATTACGGGCGTGGAAGGAGGCGGGTCCAAAATTTGAAACAAACTTGACCTGCTCCAACGCATTTGTGATCTACGTGTGAAAGTTTGGTTACTCTATCTCTTATGGTCTCTGAGATCTAGGCGCTCACACAGACGGACAGACGGACGGACGGACAGACACACATGGCTATATCGACTCCGCTATTGATGCTGATCAAGAATATATATACTTTATGTGGTCGGAGATGCCTCCTTCTCCCTGTTACATACATTCCAACGAACACAATATACCCTTATACTTATTTTTTATAAGTAACGGGTATAAAAATTGAATAAGCAACCAAGTCAAGTTTGCCGCTTTGGTATACTCTAGATTTAAGTTATTAAATAACTTAAAATACATATCGATGCATTTTATTAATGAGTTAAGTTTATACAATGCTTTATCGAAATATATATAAAATGCATTTACGTCTTCCACAATAACAAAAGTTTAAAGCTTACTATGATTACCGTAATTTTTAGACCCCGTACTTAACTATTGAGTTTGTTTTAACGAAAATGTGCGTATCAGGCAGAAGGAGGCGTGGCAGACCCTATAAAGTATATATATTCTTGATCAGCATCAATAGCCGAGTCGATATAGCAATGTCCGTCTGTCTGTCTGTCTGTATGAACACCTAGATCTCAGAGACTATAAGAGCTAGAGACACCAAACTTGGTATGTAGGTTCGTCTATATTGCAAGCAGATAAAGATTGTTTCAAAATTTGGCCACGCCCCCTTTGTCGCCCACAAATCAAAAAACAAAATTTCATATCCAAATTATAAGAACAATTTAAAAGCTAATGACACTTAACTTAGTATGTAGATTCCTCTGTATAGCAGGTATATCAAGTTTTTTTTTTTTTGGATCGGACCACTTTATCATATAGCTGCCATAGGACCGATCGGGTGAAAATCAAGTCTTAGTCTGAAAAACTTTTTTGCTTTATTGGATTTCTTAAATAAACTAATACAATATGCATATAAATTGGTTTTAGTTTCTAATAAGATTGTTGATCTTTTCTTCGTACTCTCCAAGTGTATCCAAGCGCAGCAAGAAACTTTCGAAAACCTTCGTTCTAGAACCCTTAGAGCTGGTGGAAAACCAAGCATTTGAAGTCAGAACTGCCGGCATCAAAATCGTTGCTATGTAGTCTGACGCATCTATTATTATAAATACATAACAAAATTTATTACTCAATAGAAAAGTAAAATATTCACGTCTATTTACTAATTGTTAGATAGCAACTTCTTACAGCTTGGATGTTAAATATTTCTTTGTAACGATGCTTTTCCAGCCGAGGTCGACGTCTCAGTCCGGCCAGGGAAAAAATTGTAAATTCTGTGACAACTGGAGGTTAGAGCTACGGGAGCGCAAGAGGGTGCGCGTGCGCTCTCGTAAGGATCGGCTAAATTCCCTATCTCTTTGTATTTAATAGAATTGGTCGACCCAGGCGGGCATGGCACCCTACCGTCGGGCGCAAGGGAGGGTCCCCCGAACCGAGTCCGTGGAGACACCCCATTGAGCCTACC
The DNA here is from genome assembly GCA_951394115.2 of Drosophila phalerata. Classification (NCBI taxonomy): domain Eukaryota; kingdom Metazoa; phylum Arthropoda; class Insecta; order Diptera; family Drosophilidae; genus Drosophila; species Drosophila phalerata. The sequence goes on from OX596004.2 coordinate 13,048,496, forward strand.
GGCATGGTATGCAGTCTGCATCCGGCCAGGTCCCAGTCCGACAGGTACCAAAAGTGACCGGGGGGCGGCGCCCTTTATTGTCCCGACCACGACACACTTGGCGCCGCATCAGACTGAGGTCTGGACCGGACTACTCCGAAGGCTGGCCAAGATCTTGCAAGATGTCAGTTCTATCCCAGGAGAAGTAGGGAATAGCGCCCTTTATAGTTTCACCATGATGATCCAACCCCCTTGCCCGATCCAGGCCAGACCACGCCTAGTTGTCCTTCCACCTGAAACCCTTAAACGCAAGAAAAGTTGAATATATGCACGCATTGTTATAAATTTATTGCATCGAGGGAGACATCTCTGAGAGGGGACTGCAGCGCATGGAAGTTTTCTTTATTTGTTGCTCCAGTTGCGAAAGGCCATGTTCTCGAACAATGTATATTTGCTTACCAAAGCTCAAAAGCTAACACTAGGGACGGGGTTGTACAAAACTTCTCCTCCGTGGCAGCACCAGCCACTGTGCCTCTCCTGGTACCACTCCCTACAGACGCGGGCGCCGTGAGTAGCATCGCGCGTTGCCCCGCTGTGGGTGGTGGCGTCACACACCATCCCTCAACGAAGTCGTTGCTGTTGTTGTTATTGTTGCAGGTGGAGCACGAAGGGAGCAGCTTACACACCTAACACACACACACACTTACGTGTAAAGACAGCGATGCTGGGTTTAGGCGCGCAGCGGCGTCTCAACAACCAAAGCACACACAAACGTTCACTGACCCTCGCCGGCACTGAACTGGGACTCGGGTTTTGTTTTGTTTCTTCTGTTGTCGTTACCTTATTGTCACTTGTGGTTTTATGTCCATGCACTTCACTGTTTTCACAATTATTTCTCACTTTGTCCGCCAACACGTCTTCACTCTTTTAGCTCGCCAGAAAAGTGACGAAGCATAATGGCCGCCTATCGCCGATATCGAAGCCCCCGATTATCGTAAATCTGCGAATTCCGTCGTTGGGGTCCCGCAGCTGCGGGAAGAACAGTCGCCCTTGATCCATTGTCGCTTTGCCTGTGAAAATAAGAAAAAAAAAAAAAAAAGGAACGAAGGTTTAACGTTGAGCCTACGCACCGTTCGTGGATACTTGAGTCGTAGTATCTGGAGACAGAATGGAATGACCAAGGGAATGTGCGTTAGTTTCGGGCGTTGTCTGTGGGTTCCAACGCCCTGGGGTTTCGTAGTAGAGCTCGTAACCTTTAAACTGACCGCTTAAAAGTATGCCTCACTTTAATCAATCTCGGCGTCAACACCGCCACATATGGTTCGAAAGACCAGCTAATTGTCAAATTTACGTTGATTAACTTCAAAGCATTCTTGGCAACTGAACTTAAAATTTTGGTTCGCGAACCATATCGTTAGCTTCCCTGCCAAAGAACTCGATTGAGTTTCCTGCCCCTTGTGAGGATCCGGTCTGGTTCTTCTCCCTGTAACCATTGAGCCGAGCAGACGTGGTTCACACGTAAGAAGCCGAAAAAGCATAAAAGCGTGGATAACCTGAAGAATTACATTTTCTTGAAAAGCTGGTCAAAGCCACAAGAAGAAAAAAAAATCTAAATTTACTTTATATGGTGGAAGCAAGGACAAATTAAATCCATCAATCTTGGCAATTTTGGTTCTTCTCAAAAGTCGGCGTGGGTGGCTGCCCACTAACGAAACAATTGTGTCCAGACTCAAATAAAAGGGGTAAATATTAAAATAAATTATAAGCATTTTTGCACATGGTAATTATTGCTATATGATATAGCTGTCCGATTTGAACCAACTTCGGTCAGGATTTATAAAACCAAGTTATATGCATACTGTGATAGTTTTGTTGAGATATCTCGTAAAACAAATAAGTTTATCATACTAAGACTTGATTTTCGGCAGATCGGTACTATGGAAGCTATATGATATAGTGGTCCGATTTGAGCCAACTTTGGACAGGATATATAAAACCAAGTTAATTGCATACTGTATTAGTTTGGTTGAGATATCTCATTAAAAGCTTTTCATACTAAGGCTTGATTTTCGACCGATCGGACCAATGGCAGCTATATGATATAGTGGTCCGATTTGAACCAACTTTGGACAGGATATATAAAACCAATTTATATGCATTTTGTTTTAGTTTAGTTAAGATATCTCATAAAACAAAAAAGTTTTTCAGACTAAAACTTGATAATATAACACACTAACTCTCTCTGTGTTCAGTCGTGTTTTTACTGTGCTCTGTGAATTGAATAGTTTTTGTGCATTTTAACCACGTAATTATTATTTATATTTGTGTAGTTAATATATATATGCTTTTGGTGTTTTATATGTACATTTTTTGTACATAAATAGTGTTCTATAATGTTCTATTTTAAATAGAACTAAATTAAAACCTAAATTTTCATGTGTATATCAATTTGTGCTTATATATTTGTTATTGTTTTCTTTTTCCCTCTTTCTCTCTTTTAAATCAGCTGCTAAGTGCACTGCTTTGGTTTGGGTACTTAACATTCTGTTAACGTGCTCTCTCGCTCTCAGTGTGCTTAGTTGTGCTCTCACTTAACAATCGCATTGTTTTTGTTTGTGCGTTAAGCCTATTTCTCCGTTAGCTAGCTCTCTCACTCTATCTTTGTGTTGCTTTGTGTTTACGTTCTGCATTAAAGCGGCGCTTTTAAACCAAGCATTGTTTTTGTCTGTTTTTTCTGTGTTCTTGCCTTGTGTTGGCATTTCGATTTGCAATTCCTTACGAACTTTTGAATCGACTAGAGAATACCCTATATCACTATGCCATCAGATTTGGTCTGTTATTTTAACAAGTGTCATGTTACTGATTCCAGGCAAGAGTTTCCTTCTTGCTATTTTTGTGACCGGACTTTTCATTTAAAGTGTGTTGCCTTAAACATTAAAGTCAAAGATTGTCTTGATATAAACGTTGGCTTGAGATGGCGTTGTGAAACTTGCCGGGACATTGAGGTGCAAGTTCGCAAGTATATGGAGCGAACCAGTGAAAGTTTTAAGGACTTATCGAAGCTTTTTCATAAAGCTAATGTCGTTTTTTCGGATATGGAAAACTTGTTCAGTAATTCGTCATTATTGAATGAGCAACCTAAACGAAAAAAGAGTAGTTCTTCTTCGCGCCATGCGCAGACTTCCTTTTCTATCCCGCAATCAGACCTGGATCTGCAGCATTCAAATACAAATGGTACACTCAATCAACCAATTTATCAACCAATTTATTGCCTAAACATGTTAAGACCCACCGTAACCCACATGTTATTGAAACTTCGGCCCCACAATCAACATCTTTATCCAGTAGTGTGAATTTTAATGTCGCGCCAGTTGATACGGTAGCCAATATACTGACTGCCGTACCGCCTCGCCCGTCAAGGCCCCTCCAAGGCATTCCTCCTCCGAATCCTAAGAGACATGTTTTCATCTCTAGGCTTTCTAAAAATCAGTCTTCGTATGATGTTAAGGCCTATGTTCAAAACAAAATACAAGATGCTGATATTTCGGTGGATAAATTTAATTTTATTTACCCTAGGGAAATATCGTCATTTAAAATATCGTGCTCACAAAGTGTTTTTGATAATATTTGTCAACAACACTTTTGGCCTGAACATATTTTTGTGGCTGAGTACCAAGGAAATGCAAACCGAAAGAAAGATCGGAACCCGATATCAGGTGATGGCTCCTCTTTACCTATTATACCTTCAAACGTAGTATCAAAAAACTAATTTCCTCTATCTCTTTAGCTTACCAAAATGTACGAGGCCTTAATAGTAAGCTATCTAGCCTATTTCTTAACAGTCAATCCTTCGACTTTGACATCATCTGTTTTACTGAGACCTGGCTCAAACCCGCCACATCAGATTTTTCTATTCTTTCTTCGCAATATACTTTATATAGATGTGATCGTATTACTCGAATTGGAGGCGGAGTATTATTGGCTGTTGACTCCAATCTCGCCTCGGAACCGATTCCAACCACTTTTAATTCGGACATTGAGTTCATTTGTGTAAAAGTTTCTTTCAATAAATTTTCTATTTATTTAACTTGTTCTTACATTCCACCCCCTGCTGATGATACAGTATACGATACTCATCTTAACACCATTAAATATATATCATCCTTAGCTTTTGACACTGACTTGCTCTTTGTCTTGGGTGATTTTAGTCTGCCCAATGTTGGATGGATCGCCTCCAATGACTCGAATTTACTTATTCCTGATAACTCCAATAGTTTTATTGATGGTCTCTCAGAGCTTTCTTTGGTACAAATCAATCCTGTTTGCAATTCTATCAACAGCTATTTGTATTGGACCCCACCAATACCATTGTATCAAGGATTGACCCATTGGTTATGCCAGAAGACCCATACCATCCAGCTCTTAATACACGCATTAATTTACCTTTGCGCTCAGATGTATTATCATCTAATACCGCTGTGCGCATTCGGTGTTTTAGCAAAACAGATTTCAATAGACTAAACAATCTGATTTCGTGTATGGATTGGTCTCAACTATACGCATGTTCTGATTTGGATAATGCCATTAAGCTTTTTTATATTACTCTAAATTCTTTATTTGATATCTGCGTTCCGCTTGTATCTCCTATCAGTTCTACTAGACCCCCCTGGTTCTCTAGAGAGTTATCACATTTAAAAAATGTGAAATCCAAGCAATTCAAAAAATATAAAAAGTCTGGAAATCCTTACGATTTCTCCAGATATGTAATTACCAACTCCAATTTTCAGGTACTTAACTCTCAGTGCTACAACAATTACTTACAACGTTGTAAGGTTGAATTCTCTAGAGATCCTAAGCAGTTCTATAAATTTGTAAACTCTAAACGCAAAACTATATCATTTCCGTCATCTCTTACCTTTAATAACGTTCAAGCTAATTCTGACCAATCAATAGCCGATTTGTTTGCTGACTTTTTCCAAACTACATACTCTACGAGTAGACCCCATGATGGTCACTCTTACCCTTACATGCTGAGCAGTATAAACTGTATGTATAGCCCCGCAATCACAGAAAGCTCTCTTCTTTGTGAGCTTAAATTAATTAAGCCAGCACATACACCAGGTCCCGATGGTGTGCCTGGTTCCGTATTAAAGTACTGTGCGGAATCTTTGTGTAGACCGCTGCATAAGTTATTCACTTTATCAATTGACTCTTCGTCTTTTCCAAATCTATGGAAAGACTATTATATTATCCCTCTTCACAAAAAGGGTATTAAATGCGACGTTCAGAATTATAGGGGTATTTCTAAGCTTTCTGCAATTCCGAAGATGCTTGAAAAAATAATAACTTCTCATCTTTAACATTTATGTGGTTCTATTATCTCTCCTACTCAGCATGGGTTTATGAGGTGTAGATCGACAACCACTAACCTTCTTGAGTTTACTTCTCTTGTGATTAGAGGGTTCAAGAAAAAGATGCAAACTGACGTTATTTATACGGATTTTAGTAAAGCTTTCGATACTGTAAATCACTCACTATTAATTCATAAGCTCGATCTTCTCGGCTTTCCAAATAATCTTCTTATTTGGATTTCCAACTATTTAAGTAACAGAACGCAAAGAGTTAGTTTCAAAACTTCATTTTCAAAATCCATCAAAGCTACGTCTGAAATACCGCAAGGTAGTCATCTTGGCCCACTTCTTTTTACGTTATTTATAAACGATCTGTTTTATCCCACTCACGTGCACTCATGTATGCGGATGACGTCAAGCTTTGTTTAACCTATAGTGAACCTTTCTCTGATAGGTTTTTGCAAGCGGACTTAAATGCACTGTTTTTTTGGTGTCAAGCCAACTTGCTTGATTTAAATAGCTCAAAATGTAAAGTAATGACTTTCTACAGATCCTTTCGGCATATTTGTCAGTATTCACTAAATGGCATTATCTTGGAATGCTTAAATGATAACGAAGGCTCAGTAAATGATTTGGGTATAATTCTAGATCATAAACTGAAGTTCGATAAACATATTGCTGTTGCAGTCAATAAGGCAATGGGAGTTCTTGGGTTTATTAAGCGATGGTCAAAGGAATTTGATGATCCTTATATTACTAGGCTTTTATATACATCTCTTGTTCGTCCGATTCTTGAGTATGGGTCATGCATCTGGTCTCCTCAATACGAATCACATCGTGCCAGAATAGAATCGGTTTAAAAACAATTTTTAATATTTGCTCTTCGAGGCTTGAACTGGAACTCAGAAATACAGTTGCCTTCGTACTCTAGTAGACTTTGTTTAATCCATCTTCCCTCTCTTACTAATCGTAGAATTATGCTTGGAGTAATGTTCGTCCATAAATTACTACAGGGTCAAGTAGACTCAGTTAGTTTGATTGACGAAATAACTTTCAACCTACCTTTTAGATTAACTCGTAACTTTAATTCTCTTTATCTTCAGCATTGCACCACTAACTGGGCTTTGCATGAACCTTTCGTATTCTGTGTGCATACTATAACAATCTGTACCGTACGATTAGTTTCGAGCGTTCTTCGCCTACTATTTAAGCCTCTATATTATTGTTTCTAACTAATCTAACTAACTAACTAATCTCTAATTTTATCTTGGTCTGATTGGGTTTTTCTGGGTTTTCCCCAATCCTAGCAACAAATGTTGGACCAATCGTTTTCTTTTTCATTTTAGATACCCCCAGAATATATATTTATAATTACATTTACATTTACATTACACTGTAATAATTAAATTTATATTTTAATTTAAATGTATAGTTAAATGTCGGTTGCTTATAGCTTGACAATAAATAAATAAATAATAATAAATTTTCGCCCGATCGGTCCTATGGCAGCTATATGATAAAGTGGTCCGATCCAAAAAAGAAACAAACTTGATATGCCTGCAATACAGAGGAATCTACATACTAAGTTTGGTGTCACTAGCTTTGAAATTGTTCTTATAATTTGGATTTGAAATTTTGTTTTTCGATTTGTGGGCGACAAAGGGGGCGTGGCCAAATTTTGAAGAAATCTTTATCTGCTTGCAATATAGACGAACCTACATACCAAGTTTGGTGTCTCTAGCGCTTATAGTCTCTGAGATCTAGGTGTTCATACAGACAGATAGTCAGACGGACAAACGGTTATTGCTATATCGATTCGGCTATTGATGCTGATCAAGAATATATATACTTTATAGGGTCTGCCACGCCTCCTTCTGCCTGTTACGCACATTTTTGTTAAAACAAACCCAATAGACCCCTGTACCTGTTTTAAGTACGGGGTCTAAAAATCAAATAGAAAAGTGAATCAAAATAAAATAAAATAATATTTTCGCATACATATTTATAAGTAAAAGAAAAGTAAAAATAAGGCAGGTCATTCTAGTTACATTTTTTTTGAGGAAGATAAGTTGGTTATTGATGTGAAGTGAAAAAAAAATATATACACAAGTGTAAATACTGCTAACCCAGAAAGGATAAAACAATTATCTAATTTAATCCAACAAATTACACAAACAAAAACAAGCCCATCACCTATACCACAGCCTTTTGTCACCACCGGAGAAAGATCTTTCGCCGATGGACAACAACAGCGTGAGTATTGTCAAACTATTCTAAAATTGTTTGATTTGCTATATAACTTGGATTTTGGTCAAAAATTGTGTTATTTTTGTTTTGCTTATTTTTTTTGCCCTTCCACGTTTTGCCGTTAGTTCGCAATGAGTATTTGACCACTAAGAATGAAAATAAAACCTACACAACAATAACCAAACCGTCAAAACAAAAATAAAAGAATTAGCAAAATGGATTACTGTTGAGCTTATACTCGTTTGCAGTCGGCTGTTGCTGGCATATGCCTGACCTAGGCTAACTTATTGTTAGACCACAGAAGTGACAAGAATAAAGTCCCTACTTTGGCAATGATGTATTCATCTCTATATGAAATTTTCAACATTTGGAAGGAAATATTGGAATTCTCCGGCATATATTAGAAATTAACTAGTGATGATAAAAGTTATTTTTTTTTTATTAATAAAATAAATATTAAGTTAGCAAAATTAAGTACAAAAAGAAAACAAAGAAACAAACAACATGAAGCAATGGAGCTGATAATAATGAAGTATGTTCTTATTTTATCCTAACATAGAATAAAAAAAAAAAAAAAAAATCATTGTATTGCATTTAATTTTTTTTATTAATATTCGGAGTCATGCGAGGCGGAAGTAAGATGGCTACTAGTTAGCGCCAAAGTGGATATAAGGAAAATATAAACAAGCTATTTACTGGCATTCAGGCGATCATGGAAGGGCGGGAAAATCGGCCACTGGACTTCATCTCTGTGTGCCAACCAATCCACCTTAGATTTTATTTTGTGAATCCTCCCTATTCTTAGTTTCTTTTCTACCCCCCTTTCCTTTCTGGGACCACAAATTTGGTTGATCGGCTCCTTTCAAAAAAAAAAAAAAAAAGCACGCGATAATAATAGAAATTAATAAAGGCTAAGAGCAAGTAATTTTTTTTTTGTTAAATTTGGAACCCCCCAGACGACGAAAAACCGAAATCCAGCGCGTGCTCCAGAAAACTACAGCAACATCAGCAATTGTACCACGTTCGAAGAGATAAATTTCCAAACAAGGTAGTGGCCTTCATAATTCGTCGCGAGTTTCGCGGCGAAACGTTCAGCAGCATTGGACAAAACATGGTTTTTGACGAGGACAAGGCTTTGTAACTCCGGGCGCCACTCGCGTCGTCGGAGGTTGTAATGTCGAGCTTGGTCGATCGTGGCACGTAGGGTATTCTCCTTGACGATCTTGAAGATGTCCAGAAGCTGTCATCGCCTTGTCATCGGGTGCTGTGAGTTCTCTTCCGATGAAGGGTTGACTTCGTCGTATAGTGCTCCTGGTAACCGAGGTTCCCGACTTTGGACGAGGAATGCTGGGCTTAAACCCGTCGTGTCCGAAATGCTGGTGTTTATGGCGAGCATCATCTCAGGCAGCATCTCATCCAAGTGTTGTGGTTTCCTTGGATTCTCTGCGCCAATATCGTACTGATCGTCCGGTTCGCTCGCTCCGTCGGGTTTTGTTGTTGACTGTAAGGTGCGGTGTGCTGGAGTTCCATACCTGCGGTCTGGCAGAAGGTGCGGAAAGAGCGGCTGGTAAACTGCGTTCCGTTGTCGCTGACAAAACGCTGTGGTACTCCGAACCGACACAAGATGGTCTCGCGAAAGGATCGCTCGAGGTGTGCGGATGTGGCTTTCCGTAACGGGACGAGCTCGACCCACTTGGTGAAAGCATCGATGAACACGAGTAGCATCGTGTTTCCATGCTTGGAACGGGGAAGCGAACCGATAAAATCCGAGCAAAGTATACCGAACGGCTCGTCTACTTGTCGCGTCAGCATCTTCCCAGCAGGTTTCAGTTGGCTCACCTTAAACTTTTGACTCGCCTCACATCGCTTGACTTATTGTGCTACGTCGCAGAATAAGCCAGGCCAATAGTAAAGTTGAGTTATCCGCGATATAGTTATCCGGATACCCAAGTGTCCTGCTGTCGGGTGGTCGTGAAATTCGGCTAGGACTCTTGGTTGTTAGTCCAGTCCGACGCACAGTTTCCACGGCACGTACTCCTCTTCCTCTGGTCGATGACCCAAATGCCGGTACACTTGACTCCCTTCGATAGTGAAGTCGGCAAACTCGATAATCGGTTTGCTACGGCGAGCGATCCATTTGCATTGGTGTGTCTGGTAGCCTTAAAAGTAACAACAAAGCTTACGAATAGCCCAGACTGTTGCCAGGCACTCCTTCTCATTAGCGGTTGGCCTAGTCCAGCCGGCGGCTGGCGTTGGCGATGACTCCTTCGGCTCCTTTGTGTTCCTGGGTGAGAGCTGCCCCTAGTACACAGTCACTGGCGTCGGTCAGTTACGCGAACTTCGAGTTAAAATCTGGGCATGCCAGAACATGGGCCCCGGTCAATCGTTTCTTAAGTTCTTCAAATGCGGTCTGTTGTTCTGACTTCCATTCCCACCTCTGGCCCTTCTTGAGCAAAATCGACGTGGGTTGGACATTTTCTGCGCAGTTCGGGTCGAAGCGGCAATACCATGATGCGGTCCCTTGGCAGCGACGGAGCTCCCGGCACGACGTGGGTGGCTGTAACTCTCGTACAGCTGCGATTTTATCCGGGTCTGTGTGGATCCCGTCTCCACTGACGACATGACCGAGATACACCAATCGGCGCCGAAAGAGTTTGCACTTCTCTATGATGAGCCGTCGTAACACCTCGCCCAAGTTGTGCACGTGCTCCTCCAGAGTGGAGCCGATAACGACAATATTATCCAAGTACGCGAAGGCAAATGGTTCCATCTCGGGTCCGATCACGCCCAAATGGAACCCAAAGGGAATGACCTTCCTATGCAACAGTCCCTTCCCGGCTACTGTGAACGCAGTGAAATCTTGGCTGCTGGCGGCCATGGTGATCTGACAGTACCCGCTCTTTAGGTCCAACGTCGATATGTATCGAGTATTACGCTCCAGTATGTGCTGGACCCGAGGCAACGGATACGCGACGGAAATTGGCCAGTTCTAGGTCTAAGAACTCCTGTACCCAGGGTTCAAGATCGGGTTCCACCTCCTGGATGCCTCTTTCTTCCGTCGTCCTTGGCTTCATTGACGTGAAGGGTCGGCTCCGGGGCCGTTGCTATGCCATTGACCTCGGTCGTGGTTCCCCCGAAGGGTCGAGGAGGTTGAGATGTCACGCCATCTTCAAGTCCCTCGTGAACAACGCTGGGTATGCTTCTTCGTCTCCTGTGTACTGCCCTTGGTCGCGGTAGGGAGAATGCCAATGTTGTGGGTCATGGTAGTTCCCCCGAAGGGTCGAGGACGTTGAGATGGCACGCCATCTTCAAGTGGCCCCCGTGAACATCGCTGGGAATCTCCCTGGGTTTCCTGATCCTGCTTCTCCGTATTACTGCCCGTGGTCGCGGTGGGAAGGACGCCGGCCTCTCCGGCACCACCCGTGGACGCAGTCTGGGTCATTGTCGTGTTGTTGGCGCATGCCTCTTCGGCAACGCCTGGGGTAATCGCTGGTGGGACGCATGCCTCGTCGGCACCGTCCGTGGATCTCTGCTTGGTCATCGAATGCTCAGCGCATGCCTCGTCGGCCTCGCCCGTGGTCGCGGCTGGAGTGAGCGTGCCTCGTCGGCACCGCCCATGGATTTCTGCGTAATCTTCGAATGCTCAGCGCATGCCTCTTCGGCATCGCCTGGGGTCGTCGCTGGTGGGACGCATGCCTCGTCGGCACCGTCCGTGGATCTCTGCTTGGTATTCGTATGCTCAGCGTATACCGCCTGTTCCCACCTGGTCCTGGGGCAAGTGGGGCCGCTGCCCGATTCCTGATGGCAAGCCGCAACACTCGATTGTCCTCACGACTTTCTTACCACAGCGCCAACAGAAGTAAACCTGCCTATTCCGGCACTCTAGCATCAGGTGGCCGATCTCTACGCATTGACTGCAAGCTTGCTGAACGTCAATAGCAGGCCCGGTTTCTTGCATCATCCTGTTGACGGCGGGTGTTTCACCAGAGCTAGGACTGATCGGTTGGTCCCGGAAGGGATTACGAGGCCTGGACGTCGACTGCGCGTTGACTGCCATAACGTCCGGCGAGACTGCAATGAAACGATGCGGGTTTGGGCTGAAGGCTCTGGCGGTCGCGAACTCGAAGCTCGTGGCGAGCTGCATCAACTGGTTTAACGAAATCGCCTCGTGTCGGCGAATGTACAGCTGATATTCTGGAAGCAAATTTTCGTAGGCTCGGTCCAGTTGTTGTGCTCTTGTGTATTCTGCCCGCTTCATGAGCAAGCGTAGCTCCACGATGTATTTGGTCTTTTAGCCGTTGGAAATAAAGTGGGGGTAAAAAGAAATCGAGGAATTCCCTTTTGAATTTGGCCCAAGTCGCCCCTTGCAGTCGACTGACCCGGAACCAGTCACTAGCACTCCCCGTGAGCAATTATGGAATAGCTTTTGAAAGGTGAGCCAAGTCGATCACATGAGCAGCTGCTCTATCCTCTTCGCGCTCAATAAAACTTAAGGGGTCGGACTCGCCGTCTAAAAGGATTCCCCAACGATGCACTTTCTCTGCGATGGTACAGTAGGTTGTTTCTGAGCGGCTTCGAAGCTGTACTACAGTTCCTGCTGTGTCAAGGCCAAACTCGTCAAGTATGGGGAACAGCTCCTCCTTCCTCCTGTAGTAGATCCAGCTGTTACTTACCATGTTGTATTTAAGAATCTAGGAATGTTATAATGCTGTACAGTTCTCGCCAAAACTGTCCGTGTGACACACTCTTTTTCAGCCGTAGCAATCGAGAGCGTTTGAAAACAATAACCCAATTTGGACAAGGAGCCTCCGGCCGAGGTCGCGGAGTTGGTAACCCACTTGTTTGATTTCGTGGCGATGATGAGATTAAAATAGTCACTGAAAAGGCTCACTGGGTTCCGCAATGTGTAACGTTAAGACTAATTTGTCCAGATGCGTGCGTATAACCGAACTTGTTCGACGAATATTTTGCGGTACTAGTTGGAAGCAGAAATGTTTTGAGAAAGGCGCGCAAAAATTGTCCGACGACTGAAGCGTGGCGTTACAATAGGTTCCCTTTTCAAAATTTGCCCGCGAAAATTATTCGGGCCGTTGCAACCGATTTTCTTTTCATTTTCAAATTTGTGCGCGAGAATTGTTCGTCGTTATGTAGCAAATAAATCTTGGAAGCCGTACTCGAAAATTTGGTTCACTGATTGAAGCGTTGCGTAGCAGAGGTTGTCGAAGAATGCGCGCGAAAAATTTCTCGAATGCTGTCAGCGTAAAACTGATTCACTGTATGAGTTTCCAATTTTATTATTCTTTTCGCTTTTTGAAAATCCGAACTTAAGAGTTGACTTTGTTAATACATTATTGATGATCACTTTGAAGCACCGAGCTTGAGTGTTAACTTTTCTAGCAGTGTACTACTGATCACTTTGAAGGTTCGAACTTGAATGTAAACTTTACTAGCTGTGTATGACTGATGGCTTTGAAGGTCCGTACTTGAATGTTTTTTTCTAGCTGTGTATGACTGATCGCGTTAAGGGTCCGTACGTGATTGAATGTTCGTTGTCCTCGCATGACGCTCCAAGCCTATGCTTGCAAGCGTCGTCGTCGGCAGAGGTTGTTCGGCTGCGCTGCCCGACTTGTAGCGGAATAACTCTCTGTGCTGAATTCTGCTCGCGGGGTTTGTGGCGCCAAAACTCGCGTATTTAGTTCTGCCCACCTTTGTAGTGACAGAGCTCGCTTGGAGGCATCTGCTTGCTCTAGTAACGCCAGAGCTCGCGTTTGTAGCTCTGCCCGTCCTTGTAACGACAGAGCTCGCTCGGAGGGAACCGCTTGCGTTTGTAGCCCGCGATGTCGCTTTGTAGTCGACGTTGTATTTGCATCTCTCTCGCGCCGTTGTAGTTGTCGCTCTGCTCCTTTGTATTGCTGGAAAACAAAAAAATAATATTCCTCCAAGATGCGATCCCAAAACTACAAATTCCGAGCGCGTTGCAATTGGTCAACCAAAAAAAAAAATTCCTATTGGGGTCAAAACAAACTCTGATGCGTGCTCGGATGAAATCTCTACGCGGTTAGGTGTTTCCCCGGAGCTAATGATGGAAATTCTATTAGCTAGCGTACTTTTCGGGGTGCTCTGACTTTCCTGGCGGCTTCCTATGACCATGTTCTCCATTTTGTTAGTAAAAAAAAAAGCAATTGGGGAAATATATAAATATAGATATTTTGCTATATAAGAAAATAATATAAGAAACTTCGTATATATAATTATATGAAGCCATAGAAATCTGGCGTCGTCGCCGCAAATGCGGTTGTTGTTGTTGCCGTTGGCGGCGGAAGGTCCTCCGGCGCTGTACGGTGGCTGTTGTTGCTGTTGCAGGTGGAGCGGCAGCGGCGGCTCACACCAAGCACACACACACTTACGTGTGAAGACGGCGTCGCTGTTTTGGCGGGCAGCGGCGTCTTGGCGAACACACACACACCGTATCTCGCCGAAGTCTTTGCTGTTGTTGTTGCAGCGACGCAGGGTTTTGGCGCGCAGCGGCGTCTCAACAACCAACACACACACAAACGTTCACTGACCCTCGCCAGCACTGAACTGGGACTCGGGTTTTGTTTTTTTTCTTCTGTTGTCGTTTCCTTATTGTCACTTGTCGTTTTATATCCATGCACTTCACTGTTTTCACAATTTTTCCTTATTTTGCCCTCCAACACGTGTTCACTCTTTTAGCTCGCCAGAAAGGTGACGCTCCGCCGCATAATGGCCGCCGATCGACGATATCGATACCCCTGGTATCGATATTGCTCTTCAAGGTTGCCACCCTTGATAAGTCTGAAAGGTGGACGATGATTTAATATCGAAACGAAATATCAGCACCAGCTTTGACAATATTTGCCAATATTCTTCATAAAAGCATCCCAATATTGTGAATAGCATTCCTTCTTTTCTCGGGTAAACAATAGTAAAATCAAGCTTAATCTATATATATAAATCTGTAAGTCCAACTGACTGACTCACTGACTGATTTAGTATTGTACAGGCCAATCGGCTTGACGTACGACCCTAAAACTTGACCACAATAATCTTAAGATAATTTCATTGGGAGATAAGGCGTGGGTTGGAAAAATTTGATCCGCAAGTGCGTTAAATTAAAGTTCAAATTTCCCATGTATTTTCTGTTTACAGTAGTGCAGAGGATGATCTGTTAGATTCAGAAACAGAAACTTCGGGTTCAAATCTCGCTTGATCATGACATTTTCAAAATCAATTTGACAAAACAAAGACATACATTTATTTGATTAACATATAGCAGTGTTTAGTCAGCTGGCGAATTCTACTGAGGAGTAGAACAGATGATGGTGTGCTTAGACACAGGTACTGGAAAGCGTGGGTTCATTCCCCACACAGTTTTATAAATTTTCGTTTAATTTAAATGTTTTTTTACAATTTGCTCAAAATTGGGCTACTATATAATCAGGCCTGTTCCTGTTTTGACTTTCGACTAGATTTTACGGAAATGAATTTCCTTTACCTGTTCGGGTTATCACTTTCGGTCAGATTTTACGAATTGAATTCACTTGACATTGAGCTAGTGAATTCAAATTCTGTTGAGATAAATAGCTGATTTTGACATGGTTAGAAAAAAATTAAAGTGAAAACAAAATATTTATAAAATGTTTAAGGAGCAATGTTTCATCATTAGATACATTTTAAATTATTTATTTGCGTTTTAAATTAACTAAACGGCATCACACATCGATTTCAGTAGACTCGAACCTAAAAAGTTTGTCGGATTGGCTCGACCTGTTCCAATTTCCGAAAGTATTTGTGAATATGAATGGGAAATCAAGTAGGGCTGTCCATATATTTGCAGATTTGAATTAAAATTTTCGTACACATTTAAAGCGTCAAATCAATTACACTCTTCTATATTTTTTTTAATTGTTTCGTTGTGCATAACTGTGTTTACTTCAATGCCAAAAAAAGAAGTTGCATGTGAAAAAACACTGTATCACAGCTGACAACCCTGGAAAAAGTTTCTTTCCAACACTGAAATATGATGAACTGTCAAAAGGAAAATTGAAAAATGTAAGTACAAGCACATTTGGTTTTAATTTAATTTTATTTACTAAGTACACATATTAACAGGCTCAAACACAAAAGTTCTAAGCAGGACGAGATACTCCTTAAATTTATGAAGGAAAACACAGACATCGCACGAGGCTTCACCAAGGGGGACCGTGTTGCGGTGGATGCAAAATGGTCTGCACTTACAGTTGAATTAAATGATGCAGGTCCACCAACAAAAGATTTGGCCGGATGGAAAAAGGTACATTAGATTAATCTATTTTTGCATAAACATATGTTTATTGCGAATTAATTTGAAACATTTTTACATTCTTTTAGGTGTGGAACGATTGGAAAGACACCGTAAGAAAAAAGTTGGCGCACAATAAGAAGGAGACCTGTGCAACTGGTGGCGGACCTTACGCACAAATACATCTTTCCGAAGCGGAGGAAACCTTGGCCACGCTCTGCGGCCTGGTCAAAATGGTAAATGGGGACGGAGGAATAGCGTTTGGCACACCAAGTTCTGAAATCGAGATAGTTGAAAGTCTCGATGAGAACAGCGCCAAGCGTCCAGCGGACGACATTGTAGGATGCTTGAATACACCAAAGCAAACTCGTCGAGCTCCGGTGGAGAGTTTGGAGAACATTTGTGGTGTCCAAAACTCACTAATGGAACGCGTCGTTGAAAGCTTGGATGCCATTCGCTTCAACAAGCTGAAACTACCCTAATGGAGCAGCACTTCAAAAACATTGAAGATATTGAGAGGTAAAAACTTGGAGCCCTTCAAAGCATTCTTAAATAAATGCATTTTCAAAAATATTTATTTAATTGTTTTATTATTAAGCTCATCACGTTTTCCAACAGCATCTTGTGAATCTTCTTGCTGGCATCGTTCAGTTGCTTCTTGATGACGAACATTGAAATTCTCAAAATCTTCATCTGGCATTGGTGTATTTCGTCTTCTACATAGGTTGTGCAACAGACAACATACTTCAATGACGCTTGTTGCAAACTTTGGGTCATAGTGAAGAGACCCTAGTAGGCATCTAAATCTACTCTTAAGGAGACCAATCGTCCTCTCCACTATGTTTCTGGCTGAAGCGTGCTTGTTGTTATATATGTGTTGCATGGTACCACACTGAACATTTCGATACGGTGTTAGCACAAACGGCTCTAATGCGTATCCAGAATCCGCCAATACAATTTGACTTAAGTTTCTAGAAAAGTATCCTCTCACAGCGCTGCTGCTCCAAATGAATGAGTCATGACACGCACCAGGATGTGTGCCATCGATAGCTAAAACCTCCATGTTATAGTTGCAGACCTTAAATGTATACAAATAAAATAAACAAGGTGCATACATTTATATGAGCATATTTACCACTATTGCATTCAGGCTAAAGTAACCGCTTCGGCTAAAATATAATGATGGATCTACTGTGGGCTTTACGATTTTTACGTGTGTACCATCAACACAGGCTTCACATTAGGAAATTGAAATTTTCCATAAAAATATTCATTGGACCGATTGAGCTTCACTTTGGTTTGCAGAAATTTTTTCGGTGCACAACTTCTCCAACTCTCTGACAACGATGTGGAGTATTTTGGAAAATGTGCTTCTTCCTATATTTACATCATGATCTTTTGCCACCACCAATTGATAAGATCCAGTTGCCAAAAAGCGTAGAACTGCAGCAACCTGAATAAAATGGGGAATTGTGGGGTGACTTAGCTCGGGTCCAATTCTCTCATCTAGAAATGAAAATATGCTTGTGAACGAATCGAGCAGGGGGCTGAGCCCCCTAGTCTATAATTAAAATAAAGGAAAATTGTAATTATTCATCAATTAATTACCAAATCCACGGCGCGACTATCCTTGAGCTTAGACCATTCTTGCAAAAACTCGTAGGGCTCGAATTTTTTCAGATCACTGCAACATAAGCTGTGTGTTTTTCCCTACTTATCAAGGCACTCGTACCAATTAGAGAAGTATCTTTACAGCTCTGCCTTAAGAGAGAGACTTATCGAATCATCGAATCCGAGCTGGGGCTCAATATTTTCAACATCTGAGGTATCGTTGGAAGTTTTAGATATTTTTGACAGCTTCAACAGCTTTACTCGAGAGTTCGAGTACTTGAAGTACAATTTTCCTCCAGGATTTTTCCTACCAGTTCGTGGAATGTAATAATTTTCCTTTAACAATTGTTATTAAAATTAAGATCGTTCATTAGTTTAGCTCAGTGTATAATATAACACCAAGTACAAACCTTAGAATCAGACTCTGTCGGAAAGATTGCAACAATCTGATCAATAATGGATAACACTAGGCAACAGACCAAATCTGAATTTGTCCAAACCGATTTTTATACCCGTTACTTAAAAAATAAGTAAAAGGGTATATTGTGTTCGTTGGAATGTATGTAACAGGGAGAAGGAGCCATCTCCAACCCTATAAAGTATATATATTCTTGGTCAGCATCAACAGCCGAGTCGTCCGTCCGTCTGTCCGTCTGTATAAACACAAGGATCTCAGAGATTATAAGAGATAGAATAACCAAATATGGTACCCACAATTTTATTTATAATTATTATCTATTTTCCCACTGAATCGCAACAAGATCGAACAACTAAAACAGCAGTAGTTGAGTGCCTAAGTTTTTAAAGCAACACAACACCCTAGAGTATGCAATAGTTTTTGTATTGTTAGATCTTATTAGATAGCTTCAAATTCTCAACTGGTTCTGGCGACGCAAATATGACATTTGGCTTCAATCGCTAGTCGAGACAAAACAAATGGTACTGATGATAGGGAGTGGCATCTCTTGAATCACCTGTGCCATGTCATGATCCATGCTTCTATGTAAGTGGCGTGTGTTATTAGTTGAGTCATGTCACCTGTTCCGAAGAGGAGAGGTGGCTAATCAAAAAGATTGGGAGTTGGTTTAAAATCGACTCTAGGATATTTCAAATAAGCAACACACAATGGCATCCAAACCTTTTCGTCATTCTTGCACCTTAGAAATCTCAACTGGTTTTGGCGACGCGAAAATTACATTAAGTTTAAATCGCTGGTCAACTAGCAGAAACGGTTCTGAAGATGGAGAATGAACATCTCCTGAAACCTTGCTCCGTGCGTTTATGCAAGTGTGTTGTTGCTTGCTGGAGATTTCATATCGATAAAAAACAAGCATAGGACACATTTTTCGATTTTGCCTAATATATCTCATACAATATTTTCTAAACCAGAAAGGCTTGAATTGATTTCAAACTATGCAGAATTTTTTTTCGGCCTGAAGCAGTTGCTACTTGATTTAAACCCGAAGAAGTTGCTTCTTGAATAAAACCTGAAGCAGTTGCTAATATAAAGCAGTTGTAACCAAAAATCGTTGTTAACCTGAAGAAGTTGACACAAAATTTTAATGCATCATTTTTTCAAGACAAAGTATAATTATACCCGTTACTTATAAAAAATAAGTATAAGGGTATATTGTGTTCGTTGGAATGTGCGTAACAGGCAGAAGGAGGCTTCTCCGACCACATAAAGTATATATATTCTTGATCAGCATCAATAGCCGAGTCGATATAGCCATGTCCGTCTGTCCGTCTGTCCGTCTGTCCGTCCGTGTGAGCGCCTAGATCTCAGAGACCATAAGAGATAGAGATACCAAACTTTCACTAAAAGACTTCTATATACCCCACGCAGATCAAGTTTGTTTCAAATTTAAGCCACGCCCACCTCCGCCCCCGCAAATTGCGAAAAACCGTCTAAACAAAGAAATCTCAGAGACTATAAGAGATAGAGTAACCAAATTTGGCACACAGATTTCTATATACCCAGCGCAGATCAAGTTTGTTTCAAATTTTGGCCACGCCCCCCTCCGCCCTCGCAAATCGCGAAAAGCTACCACACCCACAGTTTTTAAGATAATATAGTTTTTCTTATTGTCACTGATATCTATTATTATTATTTATTATCCCACTGAATCGCAACACGATCGGACAAGTAGAACAGCAGTTATTGTCTGAAAATGATTCTTTAAGCAATCATGGCAATACATGCCCCCTAGAGTATGCAATAGATTTTGTATTGTTAGAAAATTTTCTTTTAAGTACTTTTATATGTAGTGAAATAAGTAACGGGTATCCTATAGTCGGGATCTCGACTATAGCCTTTCCCACTTGTTTTTTTTTATAACCTGAATCAGTTGCTACATGAACATTCAAATTTGGACAACGGTGTATTCAAAGTTAAGTAATATTCAGGCAAACTTTTTCATTTTTTTATTACTATTATATGGTTATTTATTAGGAGGTATATGGGGGATAGCATACAAAGCAAAATGACGTATTGCATTCACCTTGGTTAATGCCAGCATGATCCTTGTCCCTGCTATTCTCAAGTCGACGCACTACCTCCAAGGGATTCCTCCTGGATTTTACCCTAGTACACCTAGCACCCGTTGGGTGGCCAACTAAAGCGCGCGGCGAGGAGACAAATTGAGCAACAAGTCATGGCCCAATAATGGAGTCAGACAATATAATAATAAATTTTAGTTTCGTAAAATTCCGTTTTTCTTAAAAATATGTTCTTTAAAGTACTTTTATATAAAAACGATGAAAAACAAAATCTTTTCAATGGCTACATTTTTTTTTTTAGAATTTTTAAAAATTTGTCTATTTTTTTCTTGCCGTTGTTTAGAGGTGCGCCCACTTTTGTTATTATTACTCCAGAATGCCAAAACCTTTTTCAAAAGCTTTGTTTTTCTGAAAGCTAATGAATATATCTGTAATTCATCCATACACAGTCTTAGATTCAAGCCAGTAGTTTAAGAGCTATTAATTTTTTTATAAGGAAATTTTTTTTTCACCGATTTTTACTTTAAGGTTCAAGGAAATATTGGAAAAAGTTCTGAACTGCGGTTTTAATTTTTAGACCCCGTACTTAAAAAAAGTACACGGGTTTATTGGGTTTCTTTTTACAGAAATGTGCGTAACTGGCAGAAGGAGGCGTGACAGACACTATAAAGTATATATATTCTTGATCAGCATCAATAGCCAAGCCGATATAGCAATGTCGGTCTGTTTGTCTGTTTGTCTGTCCGTCTGCCTGTATGAACACCTAGATCTCAGAGACTAAAAGCGCTAGAGACACTAAACTAGGTATGTAGGCTTCTCTATATTTCACGCAGATCATGTTTGTTTCGAAATTCGGCCACGCCCCCTTTGTCGCCCACAAATCGAAAAACAAAATTGGGGTGGAGCCCACTTGTGTTTTTTTAAAGCTGCATTAATTAAGCGTTGTTTAAGATATGATTTATTAAAATCTATGGAGAAACGGCGATATAATAATATTTTATATCAACAATGTTTTTGTCGATTTGAATGACTTTCTTGTAAAGCGGCATTACCTTAAGAATGAACATTTTTTGTGTTTTTTGAGATATCCTAAACAAACTCACAGGAAATCTATTTGTTGTTGTCTCACGCATTTTGACGAAATATGGACCATGGCATCTGTATGTTATAATTGTCTGATTCCAATCAAATATAGGGAGGTTGTACAAGACGATACGAGATTCTTAATTTGTAAGATTGGTACAGACAACTTAAAAAAATAAAAAAGTTTTTCATGCTAAAGGCCTGACTCCAGCAGGCCCGGAACTAAAAGTTCCTGTCAAACTTCATATAAAAAAACTTTGGCAGCAATTTTTTGTTCTCGTCGCAACTTGAACGAAATCCACAGATTCATATCGATAATTACCATATTGATACCATGTGTGGACTGAGAGAACAGCTGATGAGTGTATCAGGAAAATATATTTTGCATTTATTCCTGACAGACTCGTATGTCAAACATGGAGACACAAGTTGCTGTGCGGAAAACAACAAAAAAACGCGATTTACAATTTCAGCACGAGAAATAGATAGCTTTAATAAAAGCAGTCTTGTCATGTCATGTCTTTGGCGAAGCACAAATTAGAATCATTTTGCTAAAATATCTAAATTATTATAATTAATAATAATTGGCGCCACCAACACAATGACATCATCGTCAGAGTTCATTTGCTTTCTTTTTATACCCTGAGCCCATTAAAAATGGGCAAAAAAGGGTATAATGCATTTGGCAGAATGTATGTAACAGGCAGAAGGGGGCGTGGCAGACCCCCAAAAGTATATATATTCTTGATCAGGATCAACAGTCGAGTCGATTGAGCCATGTCCGTCTGTCTGTCCGTCTGTCTGTCCGTCTGTTTGAACGCGTCGATCTCAGAAACCATAAGAGCTAGACACTTCAAACTTGGTATGTAGGTTCCTGGATACCGTACGCAGATCAAGTTTGTTTTTATTTTTGGATCGGACAACTATATCATATAGCTGCCATAGGAACGATACATCGAAAATGAAGATATCTCAACCAATCTCACACGATATATATTTGGGGTGGTATTATACATTCTGACCAAGTTTGGTCCAAATCGGCCCACTATATCATATAGCTGTCATACAGCCGCTCTGCCGAAAATCAAGTTTTAGTATAAAAAAGTTTTTTGTTTTTTAAAATATCTTAACCAAACTGATAGAATATGCATTTATGTTGGTTTTGTACATTCTGACCAGATTTGGTTCAAATCGGTTACATATATCATATAGCTGCCATAGGAATAATTGGTCGAAAATCAACATTTATAAAAGAGTACCTGGGCTCAGGGTATCCTACTGTCGAGCGTGCTCGACCGTAGCCGCACCTCACCGCGAGCGAAGCGAGCCGGGGGCAGGCGAGCGAAGCGAGTAGGGGGCGGAGCCCCCTTGTTTAATTGTAGTTTCAAATTTGGCGCTGTTTACAAGCCAAAATGATTTGTCAGAGTGACCATGTACATTTTAGGTATTTTATGAGATATCGTAACCAAACTAATAGAATATACATTTAAGTTATACTTATAGATGACCAAAGGTGGTTCAAATCGGACCGGTATATGATATAGTTGTCCGATTTGAACCAATTTCAGACAGGATCTATAAAACTAAATTAAATGCATATTTTATGAATTTGGTTAAAATAACTCATAAAAAAAAAAATTTCATTCTAAGACCTAACTTTTGACTGATCGATCCTATGACAGCTATCTGATATAGTGGTCCGATTTAAACTACCTTCGATCAGGATGTATAAAACTAATTTAAATGCATATTCTATATATTTGGTTAAAATACCTCATTAAGCAAAAAGTTTTTCATACTAACACCTAATTTTCGCCCGATCGGTCCTATAACAGCTATATGATATAGTGGTCCGATTTCAACCAAATTTGGTCAGGATATATAAAATTAAGTTAAATGCATATTTGTTTAGATATCTCATAAAACCAAAAAGTTTTTCGTACTAAAACGTGATTTTCGACCGATACAAAAATGCATATATTCAGTCAATAGATAATATCTTCCAACCCTTCAGCCAAAATGTATGTTTCATATACTAAATAGTGAGAAACTTTACGTTTTACAACATATTGAAAATAAATAAAAATCGTTAGAGCTATTTTGTCATAATTCGCCCAAAAGTATGCTAAACTAGGGGGCTCTGCCCCCTGCTCGCTTCGCTCGCGTTGCTAGAGTCAAGCATACTCGACTGTCGGAGACCCCGTACTTACTATGAAAATAGAAAAGACTACAAAAATTAAAAAATATTTTGCTCGCTTTATGCTGTTGCAGAGAGTTGTAATACATTTTCGACCACTTTTTACAAAGACAGCTATTTGATATATCGAACCGATTTGAACCAACTTTAGACATGATATATAAAACTAAGTTAAATGAATATTATATTACTTTTTTTGAAATATCTCATAAAAAATAATAAGACTTGATTTGAACCCGATCGGTCCTATGGAAGCTATATGATATAGTGGTCCGATTTAAACCAACTTCGGACAGGATATATAAAACCAAGTTATATGCATACTGTATTACTTTGGTTGAGATATCCATAAAACAAAAAAGTTTTTAGCTCGATACCCAAAAAATGGGTATAGAGCCTATTAGATTCGTGTCGATTATGGTACAGAATTTTGAACACATATATCTCCGCAACTATAAAAGTAAGAGCAACCAAATTTGGTGACAGTACTCCTAGGATGTTGATCTATACTAAGTTTGTATTTAAATTTGACCCCGCCCACGTCCGCCCACGTAAATGATATAAAATCTAATAACAAGAGCACTATTACAGCTACAGCATTGAGACTTGGCACACAGGATGGGGGGACGAGTCCTGAGGTGTGCTGAAAATTTCATTGAGATCGGTTTATAAACAGGGAAGTAGTTTGAGAAAATATGATATATGGAGAAAATATAATCACCTGGATCTCAGAGACTACAAGAGATAGAGATTCCAAATTTGGTGACAATACTGCTATGTTGCGCACGCAGATCAAGTTTATTTTAGAATTTTGCCACGCCCCCCAATTATCCTGTAATCGACAAAAAACTAAATTATCCAAATACAAGGCCAATTTTATAGGTACAGATGTCAAAATCTGCACACACACTAAACACAATTTTGATAATGCATCCTGAAAACTGCATTGCAATCGGATAACAAATACAGAAGATATTAAATCAAAACTTCACATTTCTCATGCCTACGTGCAGTGGCCAGATTTTGGTACAAAACTTGCAGCAATGCATGCGATTTGTGGGTACATTAGACTCGGGATCAAAACAACTCTTTGTTTTGAACCAAATTATTTATTATTATTATTATTTTTATTTTTTTATTTTTTTTTTCATTGCATTAAATTAATTACATATTAATTAATAATTACATACTTTTTAAATGAATACTTTACATACTTAATCAATAATTTTATGTCATGCACATTTTGCAATCAGTACCATGAATTAGCAGCAAAACGAATTTGGTTCTATAAATAGCTTTATTTGCACATGTATGTATGTGTGTATATAGGGCTTCTCTTCTAACGAGCGAGACATAATTGAAACAAAAGAAACGTGCAAAACGTACAACGAAAAAAAATGATATACATTGATATTGCCACATGCAAATATAATGCTCCGATGGCTCTGATGATAGAGCCGTGTATTTCGAGGCGATGAGTCGAGAGTTCGAATCCCGTTTCAATCTTGCCCATGTGCAACTTTTTTTTTTTTTTTTTTGTCAACTATTTCCTTTTTTTTTGTCAACTATTTTCTTTATTACAATTTGTACTTTTTTAACAACTTGTATTTTCTTTGATTTTGTGAAAAGAGTAACTAAATATATATATATAATATAATCTGTATTTTATTATTCACGTATTGTATTATAGTTAGTATTAATACCAGTTCTGTCACAGACTAGCACCCCTAACTGTAGGCTATAGGATAGCATATAGTCTGTAGCATTTTATGTTGACCATATTTTATTGAAATTGAATTAATCGGTTGTGAACGTTTGGGTATCGAGCAAGTTACTGTCGAGTGCGCTCGACTGTAGACATACCACACCTCATCGCGAGCGAAGCGAGCCGGGGGTAGGCGAGCGAAGCGAGCAGGGGGCGGAGCCTCCTTGTTTATACTAAGACTTGATTTTCGCCCAGTCGGTCCTATGGCAGCTATATGATACAGTGGTCCGATCCAAAAAAGAAACAAACTTGATATGCCTGCAATATAGAGGAATCTACATACTAATTTTAGTGTCATTAGCTTTTAAATTGTTCTTATAATTTGGATATGAAATTTAGATTTTCGATTTGTGGGCTACAAAGGGTGCGTTTCCAAATTTTGAAACAAACTTGATCTGCTTGAATTATAGACGAACCTACATAACAAGTTTGGTGTCTCTAGCTCTTATAGTCTCTGAGATCTAGGTGTTCATACAGAGAGACAGACAGACGGACAGACAGACATTGCTATATATACTTGGCTATTGATGCTGATCAAGTATATATATACTTTATAGGATCTGCCACGCCTCCTTCTGCCTGTTACGCACATTTTCGTTAAAACAAACCCAATAGACCCTGTACTTTTTTTAATTACGGGGTCTAAAAAACATATTTCACCTGTAAAATGTTACCTGAGTACTTTAGAAAAAAAATTTAAAGGTACGCCTGAAAGCCCTAAAGCACACCTTATATATATAGGACACATCTGTAGATTCTATGGTTTGGAAACTGTTTTAATTTTAGCGGGAAATAACGTTTTCCCGCTAAACTACCGGGAATTTCAAAATGTCGTAAACTAACAAATTCCCATCATTACATTTTAGCTATTTTAGCGCTTTGATGCAAACCGACAAACAAACAAACAAATTGACTTTTCATCTCATTTTGAGAAGTCCACTAAATATTTCAAATTTAATTATCTTTTGAACCAGTTATCTGATTTGGGTGATCGAAGTATCAATCAACGAGTATTTTTATAATGACATATAACTGTTTGACAAAAAATATTGAAAAATATACCATATAAAATTGAATAAAATATATTTTTTATGCAAAAACATACTAATACATTTTTAACTTTGTCAAAACACTTTTATAACTAAATGTATATGAATGTATGTACACATGTAAAAAGAGTAAATGGTGATGATCAGATGTGGATAAAATGTCGTTACTTTTAACTTATGTACATATGTATATATTTGACTGAAACTTTATGAACTTTCATTACACAATTAATATATGTAGATACATAATAATTTTTTAAAAGAATTTTAATTATCTTTATTATTTTATGGAACTAAGAGTAAAATAGATATTTCAGTAACTGAACTATCAATATTAATGATTGTGTTAGAGTTGTATCGAATCGTTCGGACTAAGATCTATTGAACTAATCCCTAAAGTGATCGAACGAACTAGATCCCTGATTATAGGTCATTTAGTTCAGTGACTAGATCTCAATATGGTTCGTTCAGTGACTAGAATCGCATTATAGTTAGTTCAGTGACTAGATTCCAAACAGTTCGATCAATGAATAGATCCCAATATTTTTGTATTTTTATACCCGTTATGTTTAAAATTTTAGCCACGCCCCCTTACTTCACTTTTATGGTAAATAACGGTATATATTAATATTATCTATAATCTCACATAACCGCAGCAAGATCGGACAAGTAGAACGGGAGTATAAGCTTATTAAAGTTATTAATAAATTTATTATTTTAATACAATCACTTAAAAGTATGCAGTAATTTTGTTAGGTAGTAATTTCTTTAAAGTAGTTTTATATATATTGAAATAAGTAACGGGTATCCTATGGTCGGGATCTCGGCTATAGCCTTTCCCGCTTGTTATATTTTTAGTTGTATTATTTTGTTCCTATGATTTCGGTTGAATTATGAATTTAATTTTTATTTTCTTTAAATTAATGGTATATTTAAACATAACGATTCTGTAACGACTTATAACGACAATGTGAGTTGAGTCACTCAACGAACTGTTTCAGATTTATGCGTTGAAAGAACTGTTTGGGATTTATTCACTGAACGAACTATATTGAGAGTCTAGTCACTAAACAAACTATATTGAGATTCTAGTCACTGAACGAACTATATTCAGATTCTAGTCACTGAACATACTAATGGGATCTATTTACTGATCGAACGAACTATTACGAGCATCAAGTTAGCAACGGCTCACTAGCAACGAAAAACGGAACTTGGTTCATGGAGTCGGAGCCAGTTATGAATTTCCTCATTTTTTAATGTTTTTCGACAATAAATCAATAAAGTAATGATGCAGAATTGTAGAAAATTGTTTTCTTTATAGTTTTAAGTAATATTTTGACTATTTCAGGTTTTGGATTGGGTGGAACAAGTCAAAATAGAAAGTGATAAATTTTACATTTTCACTCATTTTTAACGCTAACGCACGATTGAAGGCGACAATTTCATCTATCTAATACGACTATTTTAAAAAAAGTTTTCAGAACGTTTTTGAGATATTTTGGAATGCTACCTCAGCAAAATCGACATACAAAATTACCGACAAAGTAGATGCATGGTTCTCAAGCCTTAATATATTTTCTCAGGAAGAACGGCCCAAGAAGTGGCATGTACCAGATTAAAGCTACAAGTTTGGAGAAGTTTTTCAATTAAATTTAAAAAAAGTTTTCAGACAGTTTTTGAGAAAATTAATTAATTGTAAACTAACCTCAAAAGGTTCATTAGCAAGTCCTATCGAACTAGTAGCTCCAACGTGAACTGAACTACTACGCAACAGAAAGCTGGCTGATATGACTCGGCTTACATGTGAATGTCTACAGCAGAAAGCTGACTTCTAAATGATTTCGTTGCTATATTTTAACTTTTTTTTAATTATTTAAGTCATGGCCCCAGTTGCACGGTATTGGGGAATATAGTCCTTAATTTAACTAACATTTTGCTACAACTTTCATCAATGTCTTTTAGACAGTTTTTAAGAAAATCGCATTTTAGTATATTTGCTATTTTGGCTAAATACACATGCATAAAACAACGTGGCAGCATTGTGTATGTACATATGTAAATTAAGGCTGCCAGATCGATGCACATTGTCATGGTCTTTTCACTTTTTTTGAATGAGAATTACCAAATTTGTACATTTTTGTCATTATTAATACAATATATTTATGTTATGCAGGCATTTTCTAAGTAAGTAGCATAATGTATTTTGGCGCATTGCAGCCGTATGTTAATGTGGGTTGCCAACCTGATTGATGACTTTCGCAAATATATGTCGATATAAAACTAGGTGGCAGCCTTGCACATAACGGAACTTTACAGTTATATTTCGAAGAAGTGTGTGTGTGCCAGTTGCGTTTTGCTAAATACAATTATTAACAAAAATTCGTACTTAAAAAAAAAACAGCTCAAAATGTTTGGACTTTTCGCAAAAAGGTAAGTGTTGCAATTATGTGTTACAGGCTGTGCTTGTATGCTTGTGTGTGTTGTTATATGTACATTCTAAACCACCCAGTAAGACTTTTCACCTACCAAAAGGTACTTTAAGCAACACCGCAAGTAATGTGTCAGCAGTTGATAAAGCTGAAGTCTTCCATTCGCATTATACAGGGGTGAAACGCTGAAAGAAGGGTGTTTTTGCAAGGTAGTTTGTCAGGGCTTCTGTTATGGCTCTGTTAACGCCCATTTCCCCTTCCAACGCCCATTTCCAAAAACAACGTTGCTGCAGGCCTTCTCGTGGAAGGCAGTAAAGCAGGCCTGTGGCGTTCGCTTCGGATATAATGCATCCAGAAGGCATTGCTCTGGAAGGTATTTTGAATGCATTACAATGCAAGGTAGTAGGCAGTAAAAAGGCAGGCCTGCGGCGTTCACTACGAAAATAAAGCATCCAGAAGGCATTGCTCTGAAAGGTATTTTGAATGCATTACAATGCAAGGTAGTAGGCAGTAAAAAGGCAGGCCTGCGGCGTTCACTACGAAAATAAAGCATCCAGAAGGCATTGCTCTGAAAGGTATTTTGAATGCATTACAATGCAAGGTAGTAGGCAGTAGAAAGGCAGGCCTGCGGCGTTCGCTACGAAAATAATGCATCCAGAAGGCATTGCTCGGAAAGGTATTTTGAATGCATTACAATGTAAGGTAGCTAGAATGCATTTAATAGCAATAATTTGTCTTCAAAATATTTTAAATGGATTTTGTATTAAAAATATATATTAATCTTTATTTAAGTTATTATAAAAAAAAAAACATTATGAAAAAATAAAAGACAATTTAGAAGATTACGTCGTGGTTGCCGTTATTGATGTTGTCTTCGCCGTTATTGTTGTTGTCGCTGCCATAATTGTGGTTGTTTTCGATGTTGTTGTTATTTTCGATGTTATTGTTGTTTTCGCCGTTTTTGCTGTCATAATTGTTGTTGGTTGTTGTTGTTATTGTTGCCGTTGCTCGAGTTCTTTTTCTTTCCCTTCTGATGCTTCGCAATTGACTTCGCTTTGTAGACTTTGTTTTTAGATTTCGCAAACGCAGATCGAATGTCCTTTTTGTAATCTTCGAACGCATAGCCAGTTTTCTTTGTAGCTTCTGGAATAAATATCAGTATTTTAAAAAAATCTCTTGGACGAAATTATTATTTGTAAATAGTAAATACTTACCATACAGAGCGGTGTCGAACGCCTGAAAAGAGGTGAACCCTGCTTTTGAAAAAGATCCACCATAATTCATGTCCATGGTCAGCGCGGAACTAAAAACTCGACCAAAGCTTCCGATAATGCCTTTGGGCATTGAAATGCATTTCAAAATTTCAGCCTGCGCAATAATTTTTTTTGTAAATAAACGAATTGGGAATCTATTTTAAAGTAGACTTACATATTTTTCTTGATTCTCCTCAATTTCTGTATTGAGCTCGTGAACTTCGGCGAGATTTTTTAGCGGGAACTCGACTTCTCACAATTGCAAGCATGCTGGCCATGTGTCCTTCCATGTTGTCAATTCGGGCGTTCAATCGATCCAGCTTGTTATTAAGGACGGAAAACTTATCCTCCATGTCGTTGTTGTTGACGGTGAGTGTGCGAACCATTTTACGTTTACTGTTTAGTTGAATTAAAAAAAAATATTGTCAATAAGGGCATTATGTAATGTATGAAAAATAAAAATGGACAAACCATGAGACATTTCACGTGACATTCCACTCATTGAAAGTGGTCGATGGACAAATACTAGTTCAATAAATAAACGAGAAAGCAAAATTATACTGACAGTCATACAATTTAATTTTATTCTTACTTACCTTGTGTTCAATATTTTAAAAATTATCGCTTATAATTGATTTGTCTTATTATTTAAATAATATATAATAAGATTTCTTTAATAATTTATTTGTTTTAAGTTCTTTTAATATTTTACTGTTTTATAAACAGATAATAAAAATATAATTTATGGCTTATGTTAAAAAAATTAATTTACTGCAGAATGAATTTAATACTACTTGGTCTGAATCTTCTAGGAGACATATATATTTAAAATCTACATCCGACAAAGGAAATGTCTCGAGTAGGGTGCTGACTTTCTTATCTGCACACACAATTTCTAATGATGATAGTAACCGTAATTCCCTTTTTGTAGTGTACCTGGAAAATCTTTTGTGGACTTGCTCTAATATCTGGATAGGTTTCTTTGTTTCCATCTTTACTCTTTGGAGGAAGTTTTCAAATTTATATGCTCTAATGGAACCCATTTAAGCATCAGCGCGAAATTGCATCTTTCAAAATTTCGTTGCCTGAACGTTTTTAAAATCTGTGCTTGAACCGTCGTTCTGGCCTCAACATACTGTTATGCATGAGTTCCATTTCAAGTCACCTAATCCTCGAGCTAGGCGTCCGCCTAAATCGCCATCTGTTGCGTCAACATCGTCGGCCAACGTTTTAAAAAAATAAATGCTTCTTACATTTAACAATATCAAAATGTATGAAGCCTTCTGGGTAAACTTAGCAGACTTTTCATTGGTAGTGCCGCTTTCGAAGCTGATATAATCCTTTTTACTGAAACATGGCTCACCCCAAAAGTTAGTAGATCTGAATTATTTGTTGATAAATTTGTAACATACCGACTGGATCGTCCTGTTCGAAGTGGGGGCGGTGTACTCATATCTGTGAGTATCAGCTTACCGTCTGAGCAAATTCCATTATCCATCGAC
Organism: Drosophila phalerata; assembly: GCA_951394115.2. Classification (NCBI taxonomy): domain Eukaryota; kingdom Metazoa; phylum Arthropoda; class Insecta; order Diptera; family Drosophilidae; genus Drosophila; species Drosophila phalerata. The sequence goes on from OX596004.2 coordinate 13,079,766, forward strand.
TCTAACATAGAATTTCTGGCCGTCAGAGTAAAATTGCAAACATATTTTTTGTACATTACATGTTCATACATTCATCCCGGATCTAATGACTTTGTCTATCTTAGCCACTCTCGTGCTATTTCTTATGTAAACTCATTTCTTTCTGCTAATGACTCCTTGATTACTATTGCTGATTTTAATTTGCCTCACATTGATTGGAAGGTTTCTGATGATTCCAATTGCCTCACCCCTTTGTCACAGCATTTCTTTATTGACTCACTATTTGACATGTCATTGCTCCAGATTAACCATATTCGAAACTGTAAAAATCGTCTTCTTGATTTGGCTTTCCTCAGTTTCGTTGATAATTGCCTATTAACGAGAATACCACCGCTCTCCGTCCCAGAGGATGTTTATCATCCAACTTTACAAATTAAAATCGAGTTTGATGGTGCCCCAATCAAGGACGTTAATGTAAAACCTTTAAGAACTCGTTGTTTTCGTAACACAAATTACATACGGTTAAATAACATTCTTTTTTCCACTGATTGGTCTGGCTTGAACACATACTCAAACATAAATGATTTGATTTCTTCAACCGAACCTTAGAATCTTAATTTCATTTAAACATTAAACCTTCAAGTTACGTTGCTTCGCTCCTTAGCATAACATTTTATTAACTTCGCGTACTATATTTTCAACAACGGGGGATAAGAACCTAGGAAGGGGAAAGAAGGATCGGTAGGATTCATTGGATACTAAAGAATAAACAAAAGGGACAGAAAAGTGATCTATAATCGACATCGGACTTCTTCTTTTAGTCCTGCACACAATTGTGCATTCGCCCGCCCTATACTGAGAGCCTCCCGACCCCAAATCTCTTACCGTGGTTTACGAGAAAATTAACCAGCTTAAAAAACAGGAAATCTAGGCTTTTCAAAAAGTTTCAAATGACCGGTACGCTCTATAGTTTTTCAAAATATTCTTTGGCTCGAGCAAACTTTGCTCGCCTTAATAATCAATGCTATCAAAACTACCTTGCCCGTTGCAGACAAAACTTTAGGAATAATCCGAAATAATTCTATGCTTTTGTTAATTCAAAGCGTAGAATGTCATCTTTTCCACCGTCTATGTCCTTAAATAATGTTACTCATGATAACGACTCCGAAATAGCTAATCTATTTGCCAGATTTTTTCAAGAATCATATTATGATGCTAAACTAAGTTTGTCATATCCATATAATATTAATAACTCCAGTTCAATTTTTCCTCCGTTATTTACTTGTGCGCATGTCTGTAAATCCATGAAAACCTGAAAATCAGAATTTTCTCCTGGTCCCGACGGTATTCCTAGTTGCATACTCAAGTATTGTGCGGATTAACTGTGCATCCCGTTAAGTATTCTTTTTAATGCTTCTATTATTACATCCTCTTTTCCCGAGGCATGGAAAAGCTCTTTCATTATTCCTCTCCACAAGAAGGGCAGTAAATCTTGTGTTGAAAATTATCGTGGCATCTCAAAATTGTCAGCATTTCCTAAGTTGCTCGAACAAATGTTTGTCTGCCACTTGCAACACCTGTGTTTCTCTATAATCAGCCCCATGCAACATGGATTTATGAAACAACCACAAATCTTATGGAATTCTGTAATTACATTAGTAATGGTTTTCTTAACAAAATGCAGACTGATGTTGTCTTCACGGACTTTAGTAAGGCATTTGACAAAGTTAATCACAATCTTCTAATTAGAAAATTAGACATGCTTGGCTTTCAGCCAAATTTATTAAAGTGGATTGCTGACTACTTGACTAATAGAACTCAAAGAGTTCTATTCCGCCAAACACTTTCAAAGGTGATCGACGTTACATCTGGAGTGAGCACTCCAAATGCACAGTGATGTCCTTCTATCGTTCTAATGTTTGCATTATGCCCTACTCAATTGGATCTGCTCAACTTCAGCGTATTTCATCCGTTAATGATCTTGGACAATAAACTATGCTTTAATGATCATATTGCCCTCGTGGTCAATAAGGCTAATAGTAATCTTGCCTTCATAAAAAGTTGGTCGAAAGAGTTTGATGACCACTATACCACTAAACTACTTTATATGTCACTGGTGCGTCCTGGCCTTGAGTACTGCTCCTGTGTCTGGAGTCCCCAGTATGCTGTTTACCAAGATATGATTGAATCAGTACAAAAAAGATTTTTGCTGTTTGCTCTTCGCGGCCCTCCATGGAATCCTAGCCTTAGACTTCCTCCCTACTCTGCTAGATTGGAACTTATCGATTTACCCTCGCTTGAAAACAGAAGGACTTGCCATGGTGCCATGTTTCTATTTCATCTAATTAACGGAACCGTTGACTCTTCTGAGCTCCTATCCAATTTAAAGTTGGCGCTGTTTTGCGAATTACGCTTTTCACGGACCGTTTTCTTTCTGTTCAACATATAATAACTTATATTCTGTTATTAGTTCTCAATTTTCTGTACCTAATATAAGAAAATCTGTTATGTTATACTTAAGATAATTTGGTTTTGTTAATTCTGTACTGCCGTCCATCATGCTGCTGTGGGTCGGACCATAGCCTTATAAACTTTGTCCCACCGGGTCGGTGGTGCAGAATTTATTTTTAAATTCTTGTTTATAATAGTTATTATCATTACTGCACATTGTAATGTTTTTTATTGAAATAAATAAATAAATAAGAATAAATAAATGAAAAAGTTTGCACAAATATTACTTAATTTTTTAATTTTTTTTTTATTTATGTTGTGATAGTCCTCAAGATTTTCGATTGTGCTCGCTGGATGATATCAATTTTGCTACTGCACGCGTTTCCCCATAGCCGCGAGCCGTAGGTCCACTCTAATTTATGGTGGAATTGTAGAGTAGGACCTTGTAGTCCAAGCTGAGAGGAGATCGGGGGCTTAAAAGCCAATAAAGGTTATTGGCTTTCAGTTTAATCTGCATTTTCTTTGCTTCAAGGTGGCGACGACAGGTGAGCCGCCTATCAAGATGAACGCCAAGGAGTGTTAACGGAGGACATGTTTGCATGTTGAGAGTAAACGTGATGTGTTTACATTTTTGTTTATTTATTTTATTATGCTAGTCGGCTAGCCATTTCTCTACTACCGCCAAATGTTCAGCTAGACGTGCTGTTGCTTGAATGGGGCATCTGAAGCGACTAAGGATTGCGGTATCGTCTGCAAACGTAGATGTTGTTAGCCGCTCATTTATCGGGATGTCCGCTGTGTATATAACGTATAGTGTTGGTCCCAGATTAGAGTTGTGTCGTTTCGTTCTGAAACAGTTCAAATGAACGGGTCATTGAAATGAACGGGTGAACTTATTCAGTTTTTCGTGAACTATATAGTTCATTTTTATCAGCGGGTCCGTTGCAAGTGAACAAATTTTTTTTATCTTTTTCAACACTGCAGTCGTTGAAATTCGAAGAATTTTTTGCATATTATAATAACATATTTCCATTAAAATGTCCAAAGAAAGCGCATTTCTGTTTGGAATTTTTTTTATTGCTGGTGACGATGGAAAGACCGGCAAATGCATATACTGCAAGGCCAGTTTAAGTATTGCAGGAGGTTCCCAGGGCAATTTGGCGAGCCACTTAAAGCTCAAGCACCCTACGGTCAATGTGGCTTTGGATCGTCAGGAAACGCCAGTGTCTGGCACTCAGAACAATCTGCCAGCTTCAGAATCGGAGCCAGGCTCATTAGTCTCGGTTGCTGCACAGCAAATGATAACGAATTTCATAAGAGCTCCACCGTCTACGAGAAAAATTGACCAAATGGACCGGCAGGTGCTCAAAATGATTGCAAAGGGCAATCATTCATTACGTGAGGGAGCCCGAATTTAAAATTTTAATTGAAATGGCTACTCAGTGCTCCGGTTATAAGCATCCTCAGCGAAAACCTTTATCCAACACATTGCTAAGGAAGGTTTACGATGAGTGCAAGCAAAAAGTTCGTGAGAGCTTAAGCAAAGCACATGCCATTTGCTTGAAACTGATGCATGGACATCTCGCTGTAACCAAAGCTATATAGCAGTGACTGCCCACTACATTGAGCCGGATGACATGATTTTGAAATCAGCTTTGTTGGAATGCCAAGAGAATGCCGAAAGACACACCATTTCCAACTTATGCAACTTATCCAACTTTTTAAAAACAACTATAGCAGATTGGGAAATGACAAACAAAGTAACGGCCATTGTAACGGACAATGCTGCCAACATACTTGGAGCAGTAATGGAGGGAAATTGGCGCTCGATTGCTTGTCTTGCTCTTACACTAAATCTAGTTGCCAAATCTGCTGTATTAAACACTGGTAGTGTTATTGCCCGAGGCAAGTCTGTTGTGGAATATTTTTACCGGAGTGACCAAGGGCTGAAGGTGCTTAAAGAAACTCAGCAGCAACTAAGCCTACCTCCGCTGAAGCTAAAAATTGACGTTCAAACGAGATGGAACTTCACATATGATATGCTGCAGAGGCTTTACGTTCTGAAGGACGCATTGGCATTGCGCTGCCTCGACTTCGACCAGATCTCATAATACTGGAGCAGGAGTGGAGAGTTATAAAGGAATTGATTTCTGTCCTTAAGCCATTTTATGAGGTAACGTCGGAAATATTTTCAGAAAAGAATGTAACTATATCCAAGGTAAGAACCAAGAATTACTTTGTGAGGCAGCATTCCGCTGACCCCACAATATTTACCTTAATGGCATGAAGCCACCTACATTTTTTTTTACGGCACGGAGCCAATAGTTCTTAAGAACCGAACTATAATCGAGAATTAGTCATTCGGCATGGAGCCGATAGTTCACTTCGATCTTTAGGTCATCGTCCACCTTTAGGACGATGATCCACATTTCGCTCATTTTTCAAGGGTGGCAACCTTGCGTAGCAGTATCGATATCAGGAGGGTTGATATCGGCGATCGGCGGCCATCATGCGGCGGGAGCGTCACTTTTTCTGGCGGGCTCACAGTGTGCGGACGTGAGCAGAAAAGAGTGGCATCCAACGTACAAGTGTGCGGTAAAAACAAAGTGCACAAGTGCAAAGCGACCAGTGGAGTGCAACGAGAGAAAAGAGCAACACAACGACGACAAGGGACAGTGCGAGTGCAAGTGCAAGTGTGTGTGTGTGTGGCTGTGCGTTTTGGGCGAGACGCCGTTGTCCGCCAAAAACAGCACGCCGTCTCGGCACGTAAGTGTGTGTGTTTGCTCGGTGTCAGCCGCCGCTGCCGCTACACCTAGAGCAACAGGAACAACCACCGCACAACAACCACCGTGTGCGTGTGTTTGTAGAGACGTCACTACCAGCCAAAAACAGCACACCGTCTACGGAGACAACGACCACCACACCTGCAGCGACGACGCCACTACCCACAGCGAGGCAACGCGCGACGCTACCTACGGCGCCTGCGTCTGTTGGGAGTGGTACCAGGAGAGGCACAGTGGCTGGTGCTGCCACGAGGGAGAAAATTTAAGTACAACCACGCTCCTAGGGCAACTTTGATCTGCGGTAAGCGTTTGTCAATTAGTAAATAACATGGCCTTTTCGCATCGGGAGCAACAAAAGAAAAACCCCCATGCGCTGCGATTCCCCTGCCTTATTTTTATAGAAAGAATAAAATTTATAACGATGCGTGCAAATATTTTCTATTCTTGGGTTTAAAGGGTTTTTCAGGTGGCAGGACAACTGGACGTAACCTGACCTGGATCGGGCAAGGTGGTCGGGGCATCATGACGAGATTATAAAGGGCGTTGCCCCTACATCTCCTGTGATAGCTCTGCCATCCTGCAAGATCTTGGCCAGCCTTCGGAGGAGTCCGGTGCGGGGCTCAGTCTGACACGGCGCCAAGGGTGTCGCGGTCGGGACCATAAAGGGCGTTGCCCCTACGTCCCTCTACGATCACCTTTGGTACCGGTCGGGCTGGGACCTGCCCGGATGCAGTGTATGTGCCTTGCCGGGAGGCTCAATGGGGTGTCTCCACAAGTCTGGGATATCCTCCCTTGCGCCCGACGGTAGGGTGCCACGCCCGCCTGGGTAGACCAGTTGTACTAGGGCAAAGAAGAATAGGGAATCATGCCGATCCTTACGAGAGCGCACGCATACCCTCTTGCGCTCCCGTAGCTCCTCCAGTTGTCCCAGAAATTTAAAAATTTTTCTGTAAATGGCCCTGGCCGGACTGAGACGTCGACCTCGGCTGGAAAAGCTTCGTTACAGATGGCGCCCGAGCAGGGACCCTGGAGACAAAGTATTCCACCTTGAGCATAGAGATCGGAATTTTTTATTTTTTTTAGACAAGAATTACCAAAGCCACTCCCCCGCACTCATCGTTATTATATTCTTAGCTCAGATTCATTTTTATGGCTACATATAATTATATATACGAAGTTTTTTTTATTTTCCACCCCAGACATAGAAATTTCTATATATATTTTCCCCCCAAATTTGTCAGTTTTACTAACAAAATGGGGAACATAGTCATAGGGAGCCGCCAGAAAAGTCAAAAACACCCCGATATCGTCCAGAAAAGACCCAGAAAAGTCCTTAAAACCTAGCAAAGCAAAGCAGAACATGACAAGTACACAAAGAAAAACCCAGCAACACGACGCCAACGAAAAGAAACTTCATCATTAGCTACGGGGAAACATTAAATCCCGTAGAGATTTCATCCGAGCACGCAACAGAATTTTGTTGACCCAATAGGAATTTTTTTTTTTGACCAATTGCCACGTGCTCGAAGTTTATCAGTTAGGGATCGCATCTTGGGGAATATTTTTTGTTGTTTTCCAGCGAAACGAAGGAGCAGAGCGACAACTACAACGGCAGCAGAGAAGCAGAGCAAAAAAAAAAAAAAAGAATAACGTCGGCGACAAAGCAACATCGCGGGCTACAAGAGCGAGCAGATGTCTCCGAGCGAGCTCTGTCGCTACAAGGACGGGCAGAGCTACAAATGCGAGCTCTGGCGTCACAAGAGCGAGCAGATGTCTCCGAGCGAGCTCTGTCGCTACAAGGGCGGGCAGAACTACATACGCGAGTTCTGGCGCCACAAAACCCCGCGAGCAGAATTCTACATAGAGAGTTCTGCCGCTACAAGTCGGGCAGCGCTGTCGAACAACCTCTGCCGACGTCGACGCTTGCAAGCATAGGCTTGGAGCGTCACGCGAGTACAACGAACATTCACTTACGTACGGACCTTCAAAGCGAACAGTCATACCCAGCTAACCAAAGTTTAAAAATTTCGTATGGACCTTCAACGCGATCAGACCAAGACAGTTAAGCCTTAGTGAAACATTCAATCTCGGTGCTTCAACGTGAACAATGATACGCAGCTAAGCCTAAGTGAACATTCAATTGAAAACCTTCAACGCGAACGGTCCTACGCAGCTAAGCCACGTTTAAATTTTTTTCAAATCGTCAATTCGTTGCAAATTAAATTCAGACCTTTAAAGTGAACTGACATACACCGCTAGCCAAGTGAACAATCGAGTGCAAAGCTTCGAGGTGATCCTGAATAACCTTTGCTACGAAACGCTGTAATCAGGGAAAAGTTTGAAGTACAGTTTTCAAGATTTATTGGGGACTTAACGAAGAACAATTCTCGCGCACATTTCTGGATTGCAACGCCTCGTTTCTAGCTGCGACAATTTCCGCCAAATAGTCATCGAACAAGTTCGATTTGGGGTATTTTTTTTTCAAAACGCGTTCGATTGCTGCGACTGAAGGACAGCACCGCTCGATAACCGTGTTAGACCAAGGATTCTAAATTACAACATGGTTGGTGTCAGTTGGGTCTACTACAGGAAGAAGGAGGAGTTGTTACCCATACTCGGCGAGTTTGGCCTCGACACAGAAGGCACGGTAGTACAGCTTCGGAGCCGCTTGGCGTCTTTCGTTTCGCACAGCGCGCACGCCGATCATGTCATGAAAAAGTTGGTCGAGATGGAGCAACAATTCGCCGATGGTTCCGGGTCCGAACAAGGCGATCGAGAGACCAAACCACGTTCGCGTAGCGGTTCACCGAAAACCGGTGGTACTCCTCAAGTAGTCGTTACAGCCCCGGGAGAGAAGCCGCCAGACACTTCGGCAGTTACCCGAGACTCACGGGGAAACCGTAGCCCGTCCCCAACCTCTCACGTCACGGTCCGCACAGATACACCCTACCGTACCGTCGCGGAGAAAGTGCATCGTTGGGGAATTCTTTTTGTCGGCGAGTCCGACCCCTTAAGTTTTATTGAGAGTGTGGAGGAAAGAGCAGCTGCGCATGTGATCGACTTGACCCACCTATCAAAAGCTATTCCAGAATTGCTCACAGGGAGTGCTAGTGACTGGTTCCGAGGCAGTCGATTGCAAGGGACGAGCTGGGCCAAATTTAAAGGGAGTTCCTCGATTTCTATTTACCCCCACGATATTTCCAACGGCTAGAAGACCAAATACGAGCAAGACAACAGAAACCCGGCGAGCCATTCAAAGCATACATCGTGGCGCTGCGCTTGCTCATGAAGCGAGCAGAATACACAGGAGCACAAGAACTGGACCGAGCCTACGAAAACTTGCTACCGGAATATCAGCTTTACATTCGCCGACACGAGGCGATTTCTCTAAACCAGTTGATGCAGTTCGCCATTAGCTTCGAGTTCGTACGGGATCGTGATCGTCAAAGCCTTCAACTCAAACCCACATCGCCAGGTTTCATAACAGCCTCGCCGGGGGCTATAGCAGTCAACGCGCAGTCGACGTCTAGGCCGCGTAATCCCTTCCAGGATCAACCGTCCGGTCGAAACTCCGGTGAAACACCCGCAGTCAACAAAATGATGCAAGAAACCGGACCTGCTATCGACGTGCAAAGAGCTTGCAAGCGGTGCGCCGAGATCGGCCACTTCATGCGGGAGTGCCGAAATAGACAGGTTTATTTCTGTTGGCGTTGTGGTAAGAGAGACGTGAGGACAATCGAGTGTTGCGGTATGCCATCGGGAAACGGACAGCGGCCCCACTTGCCCCAGGACCAGGTGGGAGCATCCGGCAACCAGTCCCGGGAATAGGTCCAACTTTGCGAGTGGAGCGGGCACGCATAGTGGCAAGAGTCGTGATCGAGGGACAGGAGAGACTAGCTACCATCGACACTGGAGCGACTAGGAGTTTCATCAGCGAGGGTGTAGTTGGTCAGCTCGGCGATTCATGCCTTCGGGATGTGCGTGCCAGAGTCAGGATGGCGGATGGGAGTCACACTATACCTTTCCTAATATTGCCCACCATCGTCGATGACGTGATCTTGGGAATCGATTTCTTGTGTGCCGTCCAAGCCGCCCTACATTGCGGCACTGACTTTTTGCAATTGTCCCCAGCTTCTTTAACAAATCCCACAGGTCGCCGATCCACCATCCGCGCCACAACGGCGAGGCAGGATGCATTTCCCGGATGTAGGACATCGACTAGCGAAGCCGACAACGCTAGTACTACACACGCGATGACGGCGACCGCGACCACAGGCGGTGCCGACGAGGCATGCGCTAAACACTCGAAGACCAAGCAAAGATCCACAAGCGGTGCTGACGAGGCATGCGCTAAGCATTCGAAGACCAAGCAGAGATCCACGGGCGGTGCCGACGAGGCATGCGTCCCATCAACGACGACCCCAGGCGGTGCTGACGAGGCATGCGCTAAGCATTCGAAGACAAAGCAGAGATCCACGGGCGGTTCCGACTAGGCATGCGTCCCATCAACGACGACCCCAGGCGGTGCCGACGAGGCATGCTACGGAGAAAAGGGACTAAGAAACCCAGGAAAATTTCCAGCGATGTTCACGGAGGCCACTTGAAGATGGCGTGCCATCTCAACGTCCCCGCACCTTCGGGGGAACCATCCTAATGACCACCGAGACCCAGACTGCGACCACGGACATTACATAGGAGACGGAGGAGCATGCCCAGCTATGTTCACGAGGGCCACTTGAAGATGGCGTGCCATCTCAACGTCCTCGCCCCTTCGAGGGAACCACAACAGAGGTCTGTGGCATAGCAAACGCCCCGGAGCCGATTCTTCACGTCAATGAGGCCGAGGACGACGGTCCTGGCGAAGAAAGAGCCATCCAGGAGGTGAAACCCGATCCGGAACCCTGGGTGCAGGAGTTTCTAGACCGAGAACTAGCAAGTTTCGATACCTTGTCGGGGGTCACCCATGAAGGATGACCGCCCCATCAAACATCATGCAGCGGATAATCGACGAGCAAGTCGATGAGTTGTTAAGGAACGATTGCATCGAACCGTCAAAAAGTCCCCATAGCGCTCCTATCGTACTAGTGGGAAAGAAGACTGGTGATGTTCGGATGTGCATCGATCACCGACAACTGAACGCGAGCTCGGTCCCCGACGCGTATCCATTGCCCCGGATACATCACATACTGGAACGGCTCCGTAATGCTCGATTCATATCGACGTTTGACCTGAAGAGCGGGTACTGGCAGATCCCCATGGCCGCCAGCAGCCGAAATTTTACGGCATTCACAGTACCCGGGAGGGGACTGTTTCATTGGAAGGTCATGCCTTTTGGGCTTCATTCGGCTCCCGCCACTTTCCAGAGAGCACTGGACAGCGTGATCGGGCCCGAAATGGAACCTTTCGCCTTCGCGTACTTGGACGACATTGTCGTTATCGGTTCCACTCTGGAGGAGCACGTACACAACTTGGGAGAGGTATTACGAAGGCTCAGGCAGGCGAACCTACGCCTCAATAAAGCGAAGTGCAAATTCTTTCTGCGCCGGTTGACGTATCTTGGTCATGTCGTCAGTGGAGACGGGATCCACACAGACCCGGATAAAATCGCAGCCGTACGAGAGTTACAGCCACCTACGTATTGCCGAGAGCTCCGTCGTTGTCTAGGGATCGCATCATGGTATCGCCGCTTCGTGCCAAACTTCGCAGCCATCGTCCAACCCATGTCGACGTTGCTCAAGAAAGGCCAGAAGTGGGAGTGGAAGCCCGAACAACAGACTGTATTTGAGGAACTGAAAAAACGTTTGACCGAGGCCCCCGTGCTGGCATGCCCAGATTTTATTTCGAAGTTCGCATTACAGACCGACGCCAGTGACTGTGGACTAGGAGCAGTTCTCACCCAGGAACACGAAGGAGCCGAACGAGTCATCGCCTACGTTAGCCGCCGGTTGGACAAGGCTGAAGCGAATTATTCCGCCAGAAATATTCCCGGCGTCCCCGAAATTCTCGGTACGTGGTGCAGACCGCGTACAACTCGGATGACAGCAACGCAACCGATCCACGAGGCGACAGCGACGATAACGCGCCTTCCTCGAGCGGCATCCGAGCCATTCTAAACGACGCATTGGACGTCAACGATTGGGAGGAGGTGTTGTCAACGGCGAGCGAGGTCAACGTTCATGAGGATGAGTTGCCTCTCTATCAAATCGATTGGGTGGAGGCGCCAGCCCACTGGACGTTGTGCGGGTTGGCCGGGAGATTGCCCCAGGCGGTGATAGATGCGGTGAACTGGAACCCGCTGACCCCACAATATTTACCTTTATGGCATGAAGCCACCTACATTTTTTTTTACGGCACGGAGCCAATAGTTCTTAAGAACCGAACTATAATCGAGAATTAGTCATTCGGCATGGAGCCGATAGTTCATTTCGATCTTTAGGTCATCGTCCACCTTTAGGACGATGATCCACATTTCGCTCATTTTTCAAGGGTGGCAACCTTGCGTAGCAGTATCGATATCAGGAGGGTTGATATCGGCGATCGGCGGCCATCATGCGGCGGGAGCGTCACTTTTTCTGGCGGGCTAACAGTGTGCGGACGTGAGCAGAAAGAGTGGCATCCAACGTACAAGTGTGCGGTAAAAACAAAGTGCACAAGTGCAAAGCGACCAGTGGAGTGCAACGATAAACAACGAGGGAAAAGAACAACACAACGACGACAAGGGACAGTGCGAGTGCAAGTGCAAGTGTGTGTGTGTGGCTGTGCGTTTTGGGCGAGACGGCGTTGTCCGCCAAAAAGAGCACGCCGTCTCGGCACGTAAGTGTGTGTGTTTGCTCGGTGTCAGCCGCCGCTGCCGCTACACCTAGAGCAACAGGAACAACCACCGCACAACAACCACCGTGTGCGTGTGTTTGTAGAGACGTCACTACCAGCCAAAAACAGCACACCGTCTACGGAGACAACGACCACCACACCTGCAGCGACGACGCCACTACCCACAGCGAGGCAACGCGCGACGCTACCTACGGCGCCTGCGTCTGTTGGGAGTGGTACCAGGAGAGGCACAGTGGCTGGTGCTGCCACGAGGGAGAAAATTTAAGTACAACCACGCTCCTAGGGCAACTTTGATCTGCGGTAAGCGTTTGTCAATTAGTAAATAACATGGCCTTTTCGCATCGGGAGCAACAAAAGAAAAACCCCCATGCGCTGCGATTCCCCTGCCTTATTTTTATAGAAAGAATAAAATTTATAACGATGCGTGCAAATATTTTCTATTCTTGGGTTTAAAGGGTTTTTCAGGTGGCAGGACAACTGGACGTAACCTGACCTGGATCGGGCAAGGTGGTCGGGGCATCATGACGAGATTATAAAGGGCGTTGCCCCTACATCTCCTGTGATAGCTCTGCCATCCTGCAAGATCTTGGCCAGCCTTCGGAGGAGTCCGGTGCGGGGCTCAGTCTGACACGGCGCCAAGGGTGTCGCGGTCGGGACCATAAAGGGCGTTGCCCCTACGTCCCTCTACGATCACCTTTGGTACCGGTCGGGCTGGGACCTGCCCGGATGCAGTGTATGTGCCTTGCCGGGAGGCTCAATGGGGTGTCTCCACAAGTCTGGGATATCCTCCCTTGCGCCCGACGGTAGGGTGCCACGCCCGCCTGGGTAGACCAGTTGTACTAGGGCAAAGAAGAATAGGGAATCATGCCGATCCTTACGAGAGCGCACGCATACCCTCTTGCGCTCCCGTAGCTCCTCCAGTTGTCCCAGAAATTTAAAAATTTTTCTGTAAATGGCCCTGGCCGGACTGAGACGTCGACCTCGGCTGGAAAAGCTTCGTTACAGATGGCGCCCGAGCAGGGACCCTGGAGACAAAGTATTCCACCTTGAGCATAGAGATCGGAATTTTTTATTTTTTTTAGACAAGAATTACCAAAGCCACTCCCCCGCACTCATCGTTATTATATTCTTAGCTCAGATTCATTTTTATGGCTACATATAATTATATATACGAAGTTTTTTTTATTATTATTGTCTATATATATTGCATATATTTTTCCACCCCAGACATAGAAATTTCTATATATATTTTCCCCCCAAATTTGTCAGTTTTACTAACAAAATGGGGAACATAGTCATAGGGAGCCGCCAGAAAAGTCAAAAACACCCCGATATCGTCCAGAAAAGACCCAGAAAAGTCCTTAAAACCTAGCAAAGCAAAGCAGAACATGACAAGTACACAAAGAAAAACCCAGCAACACGACGCCAACGAAAAGAAACTTCATCATTAGCTACGGGGAAACATTAAATCCCGTAGAGATTTCATCCGAGCACGCAACAGAATTTTGTTGACCCAATAGGAATTTTTTTTTTTGACCAATTGCCACGTGCTCGAAGTTTATCAGTTAGGGATCGCATCTTGGGGAATATTTTTTGTTGTTTTCCAGCGAAACGAAGGAGCAGAGCGACAACTACAACGGCAGCAGAGAAGCAGAGCAAAAAAAAAAAAAAAGAATAACGTCGGCGACAAAGCAACATCGCGGGCTACAAGAGCGAGCAGATGTCTCCGAGCGAGCTCTGTCGCTACAAGGACGGGCAGAGCTACAAATGCGAGCTCTGGCGTCACAAGAGCGAGCAGATGTCTCCGAGCGAGCTCTGTCGCTACAAGGGCGGGCAGAACTACATACGCGAGTTCTGGCGCCACAAAACCCCGCGAGCAGAATTCTACATAGAGAGTTCTGCCGCTACAAGTCGGGCAGCGCTGTCGAACAACCTCTGCCGACGTCGACGCTTGCAAGCATAGGCTTGGAGCGTCACGCGAGTACAACGAACATTCACTTACGTACGGACCTTCAAAGCGAACAGTCATACCCAGCTAACCAAAGTTTAAAAATTTCGTATGGACCTTCAACGCGATCAGACCAAGACAGTTAAGCCTTAGTGAAACATTCAATCTCGGTGCTTCAACGTGAACAATGATACGCAGCTAAGCCTAAGTGAACATTCAATTGAAAACCTTCAACGCGAACGGTCCTACGCAGCTAAGCCACGTTTAAATTTTTTTCAAATCGTCAATTCGTTGCAAATTAAATTCAGACCTTTAAAGTGAACTGACATACACCGCTAGCCAAGTGAACAATCGAGTGCAAAGCTTCGAGGTGATCCTGAATAACCTTTGCTACGAAACGCTGTAATCAGGGAAAAGTTTGAAGTACAGTTTTCAAGATTTATTGGGGACTTAACGAAGAACAATTCTCGCGCACATTTCTGGATTGCAACGCCTCGTTTCTAGCTGCGACAATTTCCGCCAAATAGTCATCGAACAAGTTCGATTTGGGGTATTTTTTTTTCAAAACGCGTTCGATTGCTGCGACTGAAGGACAGCACCGCTCGATAACCGTGTTAGACCAAGGATTCTAAATTACAACATGGTTGGTGTCAGTTGGGTCTACTACAGGAAGAAGGAGGAGTTGTTACCCATACTCGGCGAGTTTGGCCTCGACACAGAAGGCACGGTAGTACAGCTTCGGAGCCGCTTGGCGTCTTTCGTTTCGCACAGCGCGCACGCCGATCATGTCATGAAAAAGTTGGTCGAGATGGAGCAACAATTCGCCGATGGTTCCGGGTCCGAACAAGGCGATCGAGAGACCAAACCACGTTCGCGTAGCGGTTCACCGAAAACCGGTGGTACTCCTCAAGTAGTCGTTACAGCCCCGGGAGAGAAGCCGCCAGACACTTCGGCAGTTACCCGAGACTCACGGGGAAACCGTAGCCCGTCCCCAACCTCTCACGTCACGGTCCGCACAGATACACCCTACCGTACCGTCGCGGAGAAAGTGCATCGTTGGGGAATTATTTTGACGGCGAGTCCGACCCCTTAAGTTTTATTGAGAGTGTGGAGGAAAGAGCAGCTGCGCATGTGATCGACTTGACCCACCTATCAAAAGCTATTCCAGAATTGCTCACAGGGAGTGCTAGTGACTGGTTCCGAGGTAGTCGATTGCAAGGGACGAGCTGGGCCAAATTTAAAGGGAGTTCCTCGATTTCTATTTACCCCCACGATATTTCCAACGGCTAGAAGACCAAATACGAGCAAGACAACAGAAACCCGGCGAGCCATTCAAAGCATACATCGTGGCGCTGCGCTTGCTCATGAAGCGAGCAGAATACACAGGAGCACAAGAACTGGACCGAGCCTACGAAAACTTGCTACCGGAATATCAGCTTTACATTCGCCGACACGAGGCGATTTCTCTAAACCAGTTGATGCAGTTCGCCATTAGCTTCGAGTTCGTACGGGATCGTGATCGTCAAAGCCTTCAACTCAAACCCACATCGCCAGGTTTCATAACAGCCTCGCCGGGGGCTATAGCAGTCAACGCGCAGTCGACGTCTAGGCCGCGTAATCCCTTCCAGGATCAACCGTCCGGTCGAAACTCCGGTGAAACACCCGCAGTCAACAAAATGATGCAAGAAACCGGACCTGCTATCGACGTGCAAAGAGCTTGCAAGCGGTGCGCCGAGATCGGCCACTTCATGCGGGAGTGCCGAAATAGACAGGTTTATTTCTGTTGGCGTTGTGGTAAGAGAGACGTGAGGACAATCGAGTGTTGCGGTATGCCATCGGGAAACGGACAGCGGCCCCACTTGCCCCAGGACCAGGTGGGAGCATCCGGCAACCAGTCCCGGGAATAGGTCCAACTTTGCGAGTGGAGCGGGCACGCATAGTGGCAAGAGTCGTGATCGAGGGACAGGAGAGACTAGCTACCATCGACACTGGAGCGACTAGGAGTTTCATCAGCGAGGGTGTAGTTGGTCAGCTCGGCGATTCATGCCTTCGGGATGTGCGTGCCAGAGTCAGGATGGCGGATGGGAGTCACACTATACCTTTCCTAATATTGCCCACCATCGTCGATGACGTGATCTTGGGAATCGATTTCTTGTGTGCCGTCCAAGCCGCCCTACATTGCGGCACTGACTTTTTGCAATTGTCCCCAGCTTCTTTAACAAATCCCACAGGTCGCCGATCCACCATCCGCGCCACAACGGCGAGGCAGGATGCATTTCCCGGATGTAGGACATCGACTAGCGAAGCCGACAACGCTAGTACTACACACGCGATGACGGCGACCGCGACCACAGGCGGTGCCGACGAGGCATGCGCTAAACACTCGAAGACCAAGCAAAGATCCACAAGCGGTGCTGACGAGGCATGCGCTAAGCATTCGAAGACCAAGCAGAGATCCACGGGCGGTGCCGACGAGGCATGCGTCCCATCAACGACGACCCCAGGCGGTGCTGACGAGGCATGCGCTAAGCATTCGAAGACAAAGCAGAGATCCACGGGCGGTTCCGACTAGGCATGCGTCCCATCAACGACGACCCCAGGCGGTGCCGACGAGGCATGCTACGGAGAAAAGGGACTAAGAAACCCAGGAAAATTTCCAGCGATGTTCACGGAGGCCACTTGAAGATGGCGTGCCATCTCAACGTCCCCGCACCTTCGGGGGAACCATCCTAATGACCACCGAGACCCAGACTGCGACCACGGACATTACATAGGAGACGGAGGAGCATGCCCAGCTATGTTCACGAGGGCCACTTGAAGATGGCGTGCCATCTCAACGTCCTCGCCCCTTCGAGGGAACCACAACAGAGGTCTGTGGCATAGCAAACGCCCCGGAGCCGATTCTTCACGTCAATGAGGCCGAGGACGACGGTCCTGGCGAAGAAAGAGCCATCCAGGAGGTGAAACCCGATCCGGAACCCTGGGTGCAGGAGTTTCTAGACCGAGAACTAGCAAGTTTCGATACCTTGTCGGGGGTCACCCATGAAGGATGACCGCCCCATCAAACATCATGCAGCGGATAATCGACGAGCAAGTCGATGAGTTGTTAAGGAACGATTGCATCGAACCGTCAAAAAGTCCCCATAGCGCTCCTATCGTACTAGTGGGAAAGAAGACTGGTGATGTTCGGATGTGCATCGATCACCGACAACTGAACGCGAGCTCGGTCCCCGACGCGTATCCATTGCCCCGGATACATCACATACTGGAACGGCTCCGTAATGCTCGATTCATATCGACGTTTGACCTGAAGAGCGGGTACTGGCAGATCCCCATGGCAGCCAGCAGCCGAAATTTTACGGCATTCACAGTACCCGGGAGGGGACTGTTTCATTGGAAGGTCATGCCTTTTGGGCTTCATTCGGCTCCCGCCACTTTCCAGAGAGCACTGGACAGCGTGATCGGGCCCGAAATGGAACCTTTCGCCTTCGCGTACTTGGACGACATTGTCGTTATCGGTTCCACTCTGGAGGAGCACGTACACAACTTGGGAGAGGTATTACGAAGGCTCAGGCAGGCGAACCTACGCCTCAATAAAGCGAAGTGCAAATTCTTTCTGCGCCGGTTGACGTATCTTGGTCATGTCGTCAGTGGAGACGGGATCCACACAGACCCGGATAAAATCGCAGCCGTACGAGAGTTACAGCCACCTACGTATTGCCGAGAGCTCCGTCGTTGTCTAGGGATCGCATCATGGTATCGCCGCTTCGTGCCAAACTTCGCAGCCATCGTCCAACCCATGTCGACGTTGCTCAAGAAAGGCCAGAAGTGGGAGTGGAAGCCCGAACAACAGACTGTATTTGAGGAACTGAAGAAACGTTTGACCGAGGCCCCCGTGCTGGCATGCCCAGATTTTATTTCGAAGTTCGCATTACAGACCGACGCCAGTGACTGTGGACTAGGAGCAGTTCTCACCCAGGAACACGAAGGAGCCGAACGAGTCATCGCCTACGTTAGCCGCCGGTTGGACAAGGCTGAAGCGAATTATTCCGCCAGAAATATTCCCGGCGTCCCCGAAATTCTCGGTACGTGGTGCAGACCGCGTACAACTCGGATGACAGCAACGCAACCGATCCACGAGGCGACAGCGACGATAACGCGCCTTCCTCGAGCGGCATCCGAGCCATTCTAAACGACGCATTGGACGTCAACGATTGGGAGGAGGTGTTGTCAACGGCGAGCGAGGTCAACGTTCATGAGGATGAGTTGCCTCTCTATCAAATCGATTGGGTGGAGGCGCCAGCCCACTGGACGTTGTGCGGGTTGGCCGGGAGATTGCCCCAGGCGGTGATAGATGCGGTGAACTGGAACCCGCTGACCCCACAATATTTACCTTTATGGCATGAAGCCACCTACATTTTTTTTTACGGCACGGAGCCAATAGTTCTTAAGAACCGAACTATAATCGAGAATTAGTCATTCGGCATGGAGCCGATAGTTCATTTCGATCTTTAGGTCATCGTCCACCTTTAGGACGATGATCCACATTTCGCTCATTTTTCAAGGGTGGCAACCTTGCGTAGCAGTATCGATATCAGGAGGGTTGATATCGGCGATCGGCGGCCATCATGCGGCGGGAGCGTCACTTTTTCTGGCGGGCTAACAGTGTGCGGACGTGAGCAGAAAGAGTGGCATCCAACGTACAAGTGTGCGGTAAAAACAAAGTGCACAAGTGCAAAGCGACCAGTGGAGTGCAACGATAAACAACGAGGGAAAAGAACAACACAACGACGACAAGGGACAGTGCGAGTGCAAGTGCAAGTGTGTGTGTGTGGCTGTGCGTTTTGGGCGAGACGGCGTTGTCCGCCAAAAAGAGCACGCCGTCTCGGCACGTAAGTGTGTGTGTTTGCTCGGTGTCAGCCGCCGCTGCCGCTACACCTAGAGCAACAGGAACAACCACCGCACAACAACCACCGTGTGCGTGTGTTTGTAGAGACGTCACTACCAGCCAAAAACAGCACACCGTCTACGGAGACAACGACCACCACACCTGCAGCGACGACGCCACTACCCACAGCGAGGCAACGCGCGACGCTACCTACGGCGCCTGCGTCTGTTGGGAGTGGTACCAGGAGAGGCACAGTGGCTGGTGCTGCCACGAGGGAGAAAATTTAAGTACAACCACGCTCCTAGGGCAACTTTGATCTGCGGTAAGCGTTTGTCAATTAGTAAATAACATGGCCTTTTCGCATCGGGAGCAACAAAAGAAAAACCCCCATGCGCTGCGATTCCCCTGCCTTATTTTTATAGAAAGAATAAAATTTATAACGATGCGTGCAAATATTTTCTATTCTTGGGTTTAAAGGGTTTTTCAGGTGGCAGGACAACTGGACGTAACCTGGCCTGGATCGGGCAAGGTGGTCGGGGCATCATGACGAGATTATAAAGGGCGTTGCCCCTACATCTCCTGTGCTAGCTCTGCCATCCTGCAAGATCTTGGCCAGCCTTCGGAGGAGTCCGGTCCGAGGCTCAGTCTGACACGGCGCCAAGGGTGTCGCGGTCGGGACCATAAAGGGCGTTGCCCCTACGTCCCTCTACGATCACCTTTGGTACCGGTCGGGCTGGGACCTGCCCGGATGCAGCGTATGTGCCTTGCCGGGAGGCTCAATGGGGTGTCTCCACGGACTAAAGTCTGGGGGATCCTCCCTTGCGCCCGACGGTAGGGTGCCACGCCCGCCTGACAACTGGACGTAACCTGGCCTGGATCGGGCAAGGTGGTCGGGGCATCATGACGAGATTATAAAGGGCGTTGCCCCTACATCTCCTGTGATAGCTCTGCCATCCTGCAAGATCTTGGCCAGCCTTCGGAGGAGTCCGGTCCGAGGCTCAGTCTGACACGGCGCCAAGGGTGTCGCGGTCGGGACCAAAAAGGGCGTTGCCCCTACGTCCCTCTACGATCACCTTTGGTACCGGTCGGGCTGGAACCTGCCCGGATGCAGCGTATGTGCCTTGCCGGGAGGCTCAATGGGGTGTCTCCACGGACTAAAGTCTGGGGGATCCTCCCTTGCGCCCGACGGTAGGGTGCCACGCCCGCCTGGGTAGACCAGTTGTACTAGGGCAAAGAAGAATAGGGAATCATGCCGATCCTTACGAGGGCGCACGCATACCCTCTTGCGCTCCCGTAGCTCCTCCAGTTGTCCCAGAAATTTAAAAAATTTTCTGTAAATGGCCCTGGCCGGACTGAGACGTCGACCCCGGCTAGAAAAGCTTCGTTACAAGTTTTTTTAAATAGTGTGTTTTTACTTAAAGGCTTAGATATTTTCTAGGTCACTATATTTTGCAAAATGCTTGGTACATTTTTGACTACGTCTTGTGCAGAGTCTAAGGAAGTGCAGCAAGTGGTTAGTACTCTGCAAAACAATCTGGCTACCCGGTTCAATAACATTGAAAAGAACATGTTATATGCAGAAAGTACTATCTTTGATCCACGTTTCAAGAACGGTGGATTCAAAAATGAATGCCACGCTCATTAAGTCTCCAAAAAAGACCGCAGGAAGCAGCCTTTGGGACAGCTACGACGTAGAGTCCCGCACTATTGTACAGTCTTCAAATAAAACGGCTGCTTCTTTACGTGAAGTTGATAAATATCTTAACGAAGAATATTTAGACCGGACAGAGGATCCTCTTGTGTGGTGGAATCAACGCAAATTAATATATCCAAAACTATACAGCTTGTTTTAAAACGGCTTTGTATTGTGGCTAGTTCTGTACCGTGTGAGAGAACTTTCTCAATTGCCGGACAAGTCGACACAGACAGACGTTACCTATTGCTGCCTGAAAAAGTAGACCAGCTCACATTTTTACACAATAACATGTAGTAAAACAAATAGATTTAAACAAAACATGAAGTTCCTTAATTGAATTCGATCTCATACGATTCTCATTATTATTATTATAACCGTTACTTATAAAAAATAAGTATAAGGGTATATTGTGTTCGTTGGAATGTGCGTAACAGGTAGAAGGAGGCATCTCCGACCACATAAAGTATATATATTCTTGATCAGCATCAACAGCCGAGTCGATATAGCCATGTGTGTCTGTCCGTCTGTCTGTCCGTGTGAGCGCCTAGATCTCAGAGACCATAAGACATCCCACAAAAAAAACCTCTACACGAGGTAAAAGTCTAGTGACGAAAGCAATTTTTAGCTCCAAAATTTCTGATATCCAATTGTGTGACGAGCAAAATTCAGTTTATTATAAAAACTTTAAATAAAAATAAAAATTATAAAAAAAAAAAAAAAACACGAAATTTGGCATTGTGCACTGTGCTCAAAAAGGGCGAGCTTCTTTGTACATAAAAATTACTTTTTGCACAGTGCCGAATACCAATTTATTATTATTATTAAACTAGCCACGCCCCCCTCCGCCCCCGCAAATCGCGAAAAACCACCTCACCCACAATTTTTCATATAATACGTATTTTTTGGTAATAACCGATATCTGTTATTATTATCTTTTATCCCACTGAATCGCAACAAGATCGGACAAGTAGAACAGCAGTTATTGCGTGTCTAAGTTGTTGAATCAACAGGTGCCCCCTAGAGTATGCAATAGTTTTTGTATTGTTAAGCCTTATTAGAATTCTTAAGATTTTCAACTAGTTCTGGGAACGTAAATATGACATTAGGATTGAATCGATAATGTATAGATATAAGTAACGGGTATCCTATGGTCGGGATCTCGACTATAGCCTTTCCCACTTGTTATACCCGTTACTTATAAAAAATAAGTATAAGGGTATATTGTGTTCGTTGGAATGTGCGTAACAGGCAGAAGGAGGCTTCTCCGACCCCATAAAGTATATATATTCTTGATCAGCATCAATAGCGGAGTCGATATAGCCATGTGTGTCTGTCCGTCCGTGCGTCTGTCCGTCTGTCTGTCCGTGTGAGCGCCTAGATCTCAGAGACCATAAGAGATAGAGTAACCAAACTTTCACACGTAGATCAGAAATGCGTTGGAGCAGGTCAAGTTTGTTTTAAATTTTGGACCTGCCTACTTCCACGCCCGTAATTCGCGAAAAACTGGTCATCCGTCTGTATAAACACAAGGATCTCAGAGACTATAAGAGATAGAATAACCAAATTTGACACACAGATTTCCATATACCTCACGCAGATCAAGTTTGTTTCAAATTTAAGCCACGCCCCCCTCCGCCCCCGCAAATCGCGAAAAACCACCTCACCCACAATTTTTCATATAATACGTATTTTTTTGTAATAACCGATATCTGTTATTATTATCTATTATCCCACTGAATCGCAACAAGATCGGACAAGTAGAACAGCAGTTATTGCGTGTCTAAGTTGTTGAATCAACAGGTGCCCCCTAGAGTATGCAATAGTTTTTGTATTGTTAAACCTTATTAGAATGCTTAAGATTTTCAATTAGTTCTGGGAACGTAAATATGACATTAGGATTGAATCGATAATGTATAGATATAAGTAACGGGTATCCTATGGTCGGGATCTCGACTATAGCCTTTCCCACTTGTTTTTATTTTTATATCATTTGTTATATCAATAGTATAAAGAAAAGTGGAAAAACTTTGAAGAAATCCAAATTTATTCAATTTATTTTATTTTAATCTAATTATAAGCTTTCAAAAAATTGTTCTATAAAGGAACAGTGGTGAAATCATATCAGGTAAACAAATTGACAAATTGATAATTGTTTTATATCGTTCAACGTTTATAAGCAACTGACCAACTGATCATAATGACCTATTCATATTTCATCGTTCATGATAACTGACCAACTGAATAATGATCTTAATGACAACTGAATAGAAACCAAGTCGCTCTTAGTTCATGACAACTAACCATCTGAATAATGAACTAAATGACTGATTTAGTTCACGACTGAAAAATGAACGAGTGAACTTATTCAGCAAATTGAACTAAAAATTCCCAACTCTAATCATCGATTGGTGAAGGTGAAACTTCTGCTTGATCGATCGTCCCTTGCTCGACTTAGGAGACATTAAACGAGAAGCTAAAATCTTCAATGCATGCATCCGTACTTTCAGCTTTAACAATTTGTGGAATAAAATTGAGTGGTTTAGCTGGCTCGAGGTCTCGATGTTTATTTTTTTTTATTTAATTTGCCGATATATTTCGACCACCATCGGTAGTCGTCTTCGGGGCGACTACAGTGAACATTTAAACAATAAATCATTAAAAACATTGAAACTTATAGTTAATATTAATTCTATTTAAATAAATTGACATACATTCTATTTTTGGTTTTACAAGTCCGCTTTCGTCGGCTTGGAGTTTGTGACTGATTTTTGTGTAGAAAGTGTCGGTAAATATGAGCGCAATTGTCTGTGTCTGTTTTGTAGTTTAGTCGTTGGTTTATTGGTGTGTTTATTAAATGTAGCATTTCCAAGGTGTAACGTTTTTTCTAATATTGTTCTTCTTGCAATATTTTTGTATCTTTTAAATTTGCGGTGTGTCCGCTCTCTACGCAATGTGTAGCTAGCGCTGTTTTTAGACTCCGTACTTAAAAAACGTACAGGGGTCTATTGGGTTTGTTTTAACGAAAATGTGCGTAACAGGCAGAAGGAGGCGTGGCAGACCCTATAAAGTATATATATTCTTGATCAGCATCAATAGCCGAGTCGATATAGCAATGTCCTTCTGTCCGTCTGTCCTGACGTCCTGCTGTCCTGACGTCCTGACGTCTGTATGAACACCTAGATCTCGGAGACTATAAGAGCTAGGAACACCAAACTTGGTATGTATGTTCCTCCATATTGCAAGCAGATCAAGTTTGTTTCAAAATTTGGTCAACGCCCTCTTTACCGCCCAAAAATCGAAATAGAAAATTTCATATTCATATTATAAGAGCACTTTAAATGCTAGAGACACCAAAATTGGTATGTAGGTTCCTCTATATTGCAAGCAGATCAAGTTTGTTTCAGAATTCGGCCCCGCCCCCTTTACCGCCCAAAAATCGACATAGAAAATTTTATATCCAAATTATAAGAGCAATTTAAGATCTGGAGATTCCAGATTTTGGTTAGACAAAGCTGGAAGTGTCCTAGATGTTTGCTGAAAATTTCATTCTGATCGAACAATAAATAGTCAAGATATTAAAATAATAAATTTTGCCGTTTTGATGATGGAGCGTTGGCAGTAATTAAAATTTGAGTAACTTGATTACATGAAAATTAAGTCAACATATTATAGAACAGATTGGCGTCCGATCACTCATGGGCTTCTGTGGCGTAGTGTGCTGAGTCGCAGCACTCATGATATGGTTGGTCAGCCGGTCGTGAGTTCGAACCCTGGCAATAATTTTGCATAGACATTCAATTTGTATTTATTAATGTTATGATAACATATAATATTAACATTTTTAGTGTTAATAAATATTTTGAAAATTATGAAATGGAGTACTGTAAAACCAATTTGGCAATTTGGCATCCTGTATGGCTCAATTGGTTGAGCCACCGAAGTTTTAAACTTTCTTAAAAATTAGGTCGTGGGTTCGATTCCCGGATCCATCAAAATTTTTTTTTTTTTATTTTATAGTTTTTGTTTAAATTTTTTGTTTTTTTGATCATTTTTTTGTCATGTGTATATAAATGTTTAATACATATGCATGTGTGTTCTTAACAAAAACTCGGAAATGAACATTTCGCTTGGAAAAAATCAAGTCTATAAGATATGTATCTTAACCAAACTAACAGCATTTGCATGTGGGTTATTTTATTAATTCATGACCGAAGTTGGTGCAAATCGGACAACTATATCATAGAGCTCCCATAAGAGGAATCGGACGAAAATCAAGTATAAGTATGAAAAACTTTCTTGTTGTAGAAGATATCGTTACCAAACTTTTACCATATGCTTTTAAATTACTCTTGTATACCCTTAGCGAAGTTGGTTTAAATCGGACCACTATATCATATAGCTGTAATAGGACCGATCGGTCGAAAATGAGGTTTTAGTATGAAAAACTTTTTTGTTCAACGAGATATCGTAACCAAACTGATTAATATGCATTTGAGTTAGTGTTATACATCCTTACCGAAGTTGGACCAAATCGTTTCACTATATATTATAGCGGTCATAGGACAGATCGTGCGAAAATCAAGTCTTACTATTGTAAGTGAATCTTTTTTAACCATAGTAAGTACGGGGTCTCCGACAGTCGAGTATGATCGACTGTAGCACCGCGAACGAAGCAAGCAGGGGGCGGAGCCCCCTAGTTTGTATGTGTGTTTGTAGGCGGAATTTGCTGTCTGACTTATGTTGTGATAACCTTGTTTTTAATTTTGATTTTGTGGTGCCAACATATACTTTGTTGCACATATTTGTAATGTTGCCACTGCATGGTATTTTGTATATTACATTACTTTTGTCCATTGGTTGTATTTTATCTTTTGTTTTATTGAAAAAATATTGTGTCGTGAGTGTGGGTTTGTGTGCTATTTGTATTCTTTGTTTATCGTAACAATCTGATTTATTGAATCTTTCAGATAAATTGGGTATATATATAAGTGATCTGCATGATTTTGGTTGTTCTGGTTGTTCTTTGGGTGTTTTGTGTAGTTGTTTTTAAATGAGTGATGTTATTAGGTAGTGAGGAAAATTGTTTTTTTTAAGGATGTCTATTATTTGATTTTTGATGTCTGCATGGTATTGCGGAATATATTTATCAATTGTTTCCGAATGATCGGGTGCAATGTAATCAACAACGTAAACGGTGTCATCTTCACTTTCATCGTTGCTGAACTCGATGTCAGTTTCCACCAAATCAATCGGCTCGAGCAATTGTTTGTTCGACAATGCTGCTAGTATGATAATTTTTTTTCTGTTGAAACGTTTTTGGATTAGCATATTGGCAAAAGTTCACAAAAGG
This sequence comes from Drosophila phalerata, assembly GCA_951394115.2. Lineage (NCBI taxonomy): Eukaryota > Metazoa > Arthropoda > Insecta > Diptera > Drosophilidae > Drosophila > Drosophila phalerata. The sequence continues at coordinate 13,105,692 of OX596004.2, forward strand.
CATTCAATATTTAATAAATTGCCAATTCACAGTTATATTAGTGTTTACCATCTTCAAAAAGCTTTACCACCAAAGAAGAAGACAAAGACCAAGAATAATCGACTAAAGTGAAACTCGATATTTCCTAGTGAACGGCCACATTTTTTCCGCTCAAACAGACAAGACCGTCTACTGACGGTCATCAGTTTTTTGCTTTTCAAGAATAAATCTAGTTGCATTTTCATATTTATTTTTACATAAAACAAAAGAAAATAATAATAAGAATCAGTGCATTTCCCAAATCGATAACTTTAATCGATTTATTTTTATTGACGATTGAAATTGCAATTTATTTAAATATATATTATTTTATTTATTTATTTATTTATTTATTTACGACAACTAAAATCAGTCGACAAAAAAGTTAAATTATGAAGAAGATAAAATAAAATTAATATAAAAATAAAATTGAAATTAAATTAACAATTCAAATTAATTACTATATATGATTATATGATATAACTGAAATTATAAAAAATATAAAATTAAATTAAGTTAAGTTAAGTCTGGGGAATTAAACAAATTATTTAATTGATCCAACATTTGTTGCAAGGATTGGGGAAAACCCAGAAAAAACCCAATCAGATCAATGATAGGAATTAATGAAAGTTATGTTGTGTTAGTGCCTACGGTTTAAATAGTTTAGAATTAGAAATTTAATAGTAGAAAGAGAAGCCTCTGAGTTGAAAACACGATAAAGTCGATTATATTCAGCACAGAGTACTCTAAAAGGTTCATGCAGAGAGTAGTTAGTAGTACAGGTGTTAAGAGAAAGAGGAGTGAAGTTACGTGTACGCCTAGAAGGAACCGACAAGTTAATTTGGCTAAGTAATACAGAGGAGTCAATATCACCCTTAAGCAGTTTGATAATGAACATAACACCCAGCATAGTGCGCCGATTAGATAAAGATGGAAGGTTAATCAATAACAGCCTATCAGTGTATGAGGGCAAGTCTAAACCAGGGTCCCAGTTGAAGCCACGAAAAGCAAAAAGAAGAAATTTCTTTTGAACAGACTCAATTGAATTTTGATGTACCATATATTGTGGCGACCACACACGAGATCCGTATTCCAAAATAGGACGAACGAGAGAGGTATAGAGTAGTTTAGTCGTGTAAGGGTCATCAAATTCCTTAGCCCATCGTTTAATGAATCCAAGAACTTGAGTAGCCTTATTGACAGTGTGTGCAATATGAAGATCAAATTTTAACTTATGATCAAGGAGTATTCCTAAATCATTCACGCGATTAAGTCTCTCCAAGCAGTTTCGGTCGATCGTGTAGTTAAATATATGAGATCTGCTTCTATAAAATGACATAACCTTACACTTTGAGCAGTTTAAATGTAATTGATTAAAATTGCACCAGGCGAAAAAAGAATCGACATCTGCTTGCAAAAAGTGATGGGAATTTATGTCATTATACGAAAAGCATAGCTTCACATCATCGGCATACATTAGTATATGAGAGTGGGAAAAGATTAATGGGAGATCGTTAATAAAAAGATTAAAAAGTAAAGGACCAAGATGGCTTCCCTGAGGTACACCAGACGTTACCATGACAGGTTTAGACAGACAGCTTTTAAAAAGGACTTTTTGGGTTCTAGAATTCAGATATTCAGAAATCCAATAAGATTAAGTTTATGAAGCAAAAGAGAGTGATTAACAGAATCAAAAGCCTTACTGAAGTCAGTGTAAATGACATCAGTTTGCATTTTATTTTGAAATCCTCTGATCACAAGGGAGGACAGTTCTAGTAGGTTAGTGGTTGTAGATCTTGATTTCACAAAACCGTGTTGGCAAGGTGAAATTATAGAACTACATAAGTGTTGAAGTTGAGAAGTAATCAGCTTCTCAAACACTTTTGGCATTGCAGACAATTTGGAGATACCTCTATAGTTTTTAACATCCGACTTAGAACCATTTTTGTGCAACGGAATTATATATGATTCCTTCCAAACAGATGGAAAAGAGCAAGAATTTACAGACAACTCAAATAATTTAAGTAGTGGCTTACATAGAGAACCAGAACAATATCGAAGTACACATCCGGGAACTCCATCGGGGCCCGGTTGGAAACCAGGTTTAATTATATTAAGTTCGTTTAGTAACGAGCTTTCAGTGATCACAGGAAAATAAATGCAATTAGACTTTTGTATAGTGAAAGGATAAGGAGCATTAGAAATTAAGTTAGAAGATGTATAAGTAGATTGGAAAAATTTAGCAAACAGATCGCCTGCAGCCTGATCAGTATTTGCTTTCAATTCTTCATAGGAAACGGAAGAGGGTAATACAGAAGATTTACGCTTCATGTTTACAAAGTTATAGAACTGTTTGGGATTTTGAGCGAATTGTAAGCGACAACGATTTAAATATTCATTTTAAAGACGCGAGTTAAGAGAAATAAAATGTGATCTGGCAGTAACATAGCGGGAGAAATCAGAAGGAGATCCCGAACACTTAAACCTTTTTTAATATCGCGACTTCACATTTTTCAGCCGCGTTAGCTCCCGAGAAAACCATGGAGGTCTATTAGCTCTCCTAGGAAACTCCCGGGGAACGCACTCATCAAAAAGCGAATTCACGATATCATAAAAATGTTATCATGTTAATGTTTGTGCAAGAGTAAAGTTGCGACCAGTCAGTTTGTAAAATTAAAGAATTAATTTTAAAACTAGGGGGCTCCGCCCCCTGCTCGCTTCGCTCGCGGTGCTACAGTCGAGCATACTCGACTGTCGGAGACCCCGTACTTACTATGGAAATAGAAAAGACTACAAAAATTAAAAAATAATTTGGCCGCTTGATGCTGTTGCAGAGCGTTGTAATACATTTTCGACTATTTTTTTCAATGACATATGAGATAGTTGTCCGATTTAAACCAAATTCGGTCAGGATATATAAAACCAAGTTATATGCATACTGTAATAGTTAAGTTGAGATATCTCATAAAACAAAAAAGTTTTTCATACTAAGACTTGATTTTCGCCCGATCGGTCCAATGACAGCTATATGATATAGTGGTCCGATTTGAACCAACTTTGGACAGGATATAAAAAACCAATTTATATGCATATTGTAATAGTTTGGTTAAGATATCTCATAAAACAAACAAGTTTTTTATACTAAGACTAAATTTTCGCACAATCGGTCATATGGCAGCTATATTATATAGTGGTCCGATCCAAAAAAGAATCTACATACTAAGTTTGGTGTCATTAGCTTTGAAATTGTTCTTATAATTTGGATATGAAATTTTGTTTTTCGATTTGTGGGCGACAAAGGGGGCGTGGTCAAATTTAGAAACAAACTTGATCTGCTTGCAATATAGACGAACCTACATACCAAGTTTGGTGTCTATAGCTCTTATAGTCTCTGAGATCTAGGTGTTCATACAGACGGACGGACAGACGGACAGACAGACAGACGGACATTGCTATATCGACTTGGCTATTGATGCTGATCAAGAATATATATACTTTATAGGGTCTGCCACGCCTCCTTCTGCCTGTTACGCACATTTTCGTTAAAGCAAACCCAATAGACCCCTGTACTTTTTTTTAAGTACGGGGTCTAAAAATCAGCTTTTCGGAAACATCGAGTTCGAACTACAACGTTATTTGAAATAATAGGCTCATACCCAGGCAACTCTAAAACTAAGTCTAGAGTAGGATGGTAGGGGTCTTCAGGAAATACTAAAGGGTCAATACGTGACATAGTACTACAAGAGGGATCCGATGTAAATATCAGGTCAAGAAGACGGTGATTACAATTTCGAACCGAGTTGACTTGGGATAACGACAGCTCAAGGAGTGAATTAATAAATTCATCAGAGCTTAACGGAACCAACACATTTGGCGAATCCGACCATATCACATTAGGTAAACTAAAATCACCTAATACCAGTAAGATGTCATTATTGGATAACATGGATGAGATCAATCGGATAGCGCGCAGATGTTCGTGATAAATAGACATATCTAAATCCGGCGAAATATATGAGCAGGTTGTAAAAATAGAAAAACCATTTAAAGATATTTTAATGGCTACAAACTCAATATTTGAGGGAACGTTAATTGAAACTAGTTCCGAAGAAAGGTCGGTATCAACGGCAATAAGGACACCACCTCCCCTTCGTGACAGACGATCACATCGAAACAAGGTGTACCTACTGTGAAAAATAGAAGAATCTGGTATTTCGGGCTTCAGCCAAGTTTCTGTAAGCACAATTAAATTGAAATTAAAAGTTAGACTATCTACGTATAGTTTAGAAAGTTTAGTATTGAAACCTCTAACATTTTGATAGGATAGAAGGAGAGAAGAATTTAGTTTTTTGGCACCACAGAAGAGGAAGTTGAGGAGCCAGAAGGATTTCGAGGCAGTGTAATCGGAGGCCGATTTCTTTTTGTTGATAAATACTCTTTAACAATTAAGTCCTTCGGACAAAAAGTATTTGAACATAAACAGTCAAAAACTTCAGCCGAAACACTTATTTTAAAAGAGGATATATCCCTTACGTAATTAAACTTAAACTTTTCCACAGTAATGTTAGTAGCAATATTCCTGGCTTGGATGTAGGCTTTAACATCATCAACCGAAGAGTCAGGAGCAAGCCGAGAGACGAAAATTTGTCTCCTAGGAGGAACAGCGGAAAGAGGTTTAACAACCCTATTATTAGGCAGAGGTAATTGCAATGATTGGGAACCAGAGGCAACATTATTATTTGGTGACTCAGTAACCAACTCATTGTGAATGCTCCCTGCTGGGGCGGGAGTAAAATATTCCAGCTGTTGCCCAGAATTAACTTGAGTCGGAGTAGCTGGAGAAAGAGCTAAAGATCGAGCTGGTGTGACCATAATATTTGGATTTAACATGTGCTAGATTATCGCACAGCCAACAATAAATATAGTCAGCCTTAGCATCATTTTCGCATTTGCAGTTTTTAATGCAACAGACAAACATTTTTAAAAAATTAATATACTCAAAAAAAAGTAGGGTATAAACAGATAATCACTGCTCAAGAAATAGAGAGAGTTGGGCGCAGTTGCAGAAACAGAAGCGGGGAAAGATAAATAGAAAGAGAGCGAGAGAGTGAGAGAGCGGCCGAATGAAGCACAAGAACAGTACAAAAACCAAGACTGTTGAGCGCAGCTTACACAAACAGACGCGCGGGAAAATAAATGAGAGCAAGAGAGCGAAAGAATAAAAGCACAAGAGATTTGTTTACAAAAACAAAAAGCACAGTAACAAGCACAATTATGTACAAAACACAATTAAATGTAATTCTAAAACACAAAACACTTACTGTGAGTTAGACAAATAATTAGTTAAATAACACAAATGCACATGCAGTAGAATTACACATAAAACAATTGCCAAATACCGATTTTGTTAGACAATAACGATCACTTTGACAGAGCACTGGTAAAACACGACTTGACACAACGAAGCACAAAGTGTTAGTGTTAGTGTTTAGACATAAATCAATTGCTATTTTTGGTTTTTTTAAAATCAAGTTGACAAAACAAAGATATGCATTTGATGGTGTGTTAGACGCAACTGCCGCGAAGCGCGGGTTCATTTCCCACACCAGGCAAATTTTTATTAAATTTTTTTAATTAAATTTTATTAATATTTTTTTAACTTAAAGATTTTTTACAATTTGGTCAAAATCGGGTTACTATATAATATAGCTGCCAAATTAACAATCGAGCTCACATGAAGTTTAACTATGAAAATCTTTTTTGTTTTTTAAGGTATCGCAACTAAAGACACAGATTCGCTTTTGCACGCCAAGTCTCAAATTTCTCTGCTAAATCTAGAATTTTCCCATCAAATCTGGCATTTTCCCAAAGTCCAATTGCAGAGGCAGCTGGCAGAGTGAATATAATTATTCGTTTCTCCTTAAAAAATGTTATATTATATACATTTTTTGCTACTTATAACATTGAGCAGGAAATTTCCAACAACCAAAAATTTTAAATTCTTCTCAAATTACTTATAACTGATAATAATTGAAAACAAGTTCTTTTTTTCACGTTCCAATTTCGCGAGCGAAGCGAGCCGATGATTTTTAAACAAATATTGCTATGTGTCATTTATATGCGGCTGTTATTATTCATTTCCTCAGCATTTATTGTTTAAGTCAGGAATGCTCAGTGCCTATACACACGACGCACATTTGTTTTTGTTGTGCACATAGCATATGGAAGTGTGGGAGCTTACACATTAGTAGGCTCCTAGTGCACATTGACAAATTACACAAACAATTTTTGATTCTTTGTTTTTCGTGCCTTTCGATCCTTTTAAAGCAAACACAATTTAACGCATTCGCTCTCATACTTTTCATTTTCTGATATATCTCCGAACTCAGCAACAACAATTTCATAGACTTTGTTGTAGCATAAGCGACTCGTCGCGAATACGAATGTAATTTGCTGTTGCGTTATTGTTTCGTATACACTGAAAATGAGAAACTTGACTTTGTCGTGAATCATCTTACGCATGTATTCTATTCACATTTTTATACCCTGAGCCCATTGAAAATGGGCAAAAAAGGGTATAATGCATTTAGCTGAATGTATGTAACAGGCAGAAGGGGCGTGGCAGACCCCCAAAAGTATATATATTCTTGATCAGAATCAACAGCCGAGTCGATTGAGCCATGTCCGTGTGCCTGTCCGTTGGTATGTAGGTTCCTGAATACAGTACGCAGATCAAGTTTCATTTGTAATTTAATTTTTTCAATTAAAGTAACATGTTTCTATTTTTTTCCAGTGTACACATTGAAAAAAAAAATTTTTAAGTTACATGTGTGCGTGCGATTTATTTTATTTGAGCACCCCTAGTCTAAATTAGATTTTATTTTTCCTTAAGCTTTTAGTCCAATACATGCTATGAAAACCCATGACCATGAGACTGTTTTTAACATTTATATCGGGTGCTTGAAGAACTAGAGCAGGGAATAGTAATTTGTACACCGAAAGGAAGCAATGTAGTTTACTTTGTCTTAGGTTTAACTCTAGGAGATAAGTTAGGATTGAATTCCATATTAGGATTTGTATCATCGCTAAGAGCTAAATGATTTTGCAGAGTTTGTACCAGAACTAATATTGAAATGAAAACTGACAGTACGGTGAAACTAATAGACTTAAGAAGTAAAAAATCATTTGAAACCGATTTGGAAAAAAACTATTATTTAGAAACGGGTATAAAATTTGATTGCCAATTTAATGAACTTAAAAACTTTCAAGTAACTGACAACATTTATTTTCATTGTAAAGAAGTATATTCACAGCCATGGTGATATACTCAGCCGTGACCAAGGTTTCTTCACAAGAAATTTGTATTTGAGAGACCTGTCGTTTGCAAAACAGATATGCTCATTAAGCCGCCAATGTAAGGGTATTAAATACAAAACAAAAAGAAAGCTGCGTCCCTCTAATATGTCCCTGTCCAACCTCGATAGCGAAAGTTAGAAAAGTTAGCAACCTCATTCTATATGCCCAACCTCACCAGACTCGGCACGTCTTGCGAAAACAGACCAGAAATTAAGTAAATTACACATTTCCCTTTGTCAAAAAAAATTAGCTTCCCGCTTCATAGTCGGCGAACGCAAAGCTTTGACTCCGGCCGACTACCGTTATTTGTGCGCCAGCCGCCGCTTATAACAGAACAATCGTTTGCCGTCGCCAACCTAATTGCCAATGTAAATTATGTACACTCACTTGTAATACAAAATACCCTTCATAAAATAAAATTGTCCCGCTTTATTTAACTTAAAGGGCTTTATTTCTTTTCACTTTTCTCCTTCTCCTTCTAAGCACTTTTCACTTTTTCTTCACGCGCAGCTGCCAACCTCTCCTTATCGTTCACTCGCTCTAGTTGATCCGCAATTCGTTCGTCGCTTAGCGTCGGAGCCCTTCGCTCCCGAATTCACCACGCTACGCGGCGAACGAACTGCGCGTTCTCTTCCTGCGTTTCTCTTAACTTAGAACTTCTCTTAAAACTATGGGGGGACCTCAATGCAGCGGCCCTCTCAAGCGCTCTCTTCGTGGCTGCTTGCTTGAGCACATACGCGTAAATAATAACAAAAATAATAATGAAAAATATGTAATAAAAATGAGATCAAAAATAAACCATTTATTGGCTCCGACAACGCCCGAAATGTGAGCGTCTCCCCTCTCCTTCGGGAGCGTGACGACCACGAAGCCATCAACGTGGGCCGTCACATTATAAGCGCGATCGCCCACTGTTACGCGCACTCTCGATCGGTGTGCACCGGGCCTAGGAAGCGCAGCTCCCTCTCGATCGCCTCCAATACAGTCCGGGTGAACCGTTGCCCCCTGGGCATTATTGTCCAATTTGGACGGCGCACCACATAAATTTCGTCCGGCCGTATGTCCTCCGGATCTATCGACGACTTAGTGCCCGTCGAAGTGTTATGAACCGCTTCAATAACCTCCAGCATTTTCTCGAGGCCTTCCTCCCAGCCACACAACACATCGCCCTCCAGCTCCAACTGCATCCTCTCAAGCACGGGTGTGCGAGACGCATACCCGATGAACCGGCGACCGCGGAATGCCCTCCCCCCAAAACCGCGAACAACGCTCGCACGCTCGGGTTGCAGCGTCGTACGGGACGGGCTCTTCCTCGCACAAATGCTTTGCTTCTCCATTTCCGAACTCATATCGTATCTATAATTTAAAGAGTACAATTTTGTAACTTCAAGCATTAAAAATTCTTAAAGTATCAGTGATCGTCAATGTTTGGCGGTTGGCTCGGATCGATCGGCTCCTTCTCGGCTGTCGCTCGAGCCCTCTCGATGAAAAGGTTTTGGTTCAGCTATGTTATCTATCCCACGTTTCTTTTCGCCTTCCACCCGACCACCCGGTATGGTCCCTCAAACTTCGGTGCTAACTTTGCCGCAAACCCCTTTCAGATAACTGATGCTGTCGCAACAACGCGAGCATGTCCATCGTGGGTCGCCATTCCCTCCACCGCAAATTGTTATGTCGCCCTTGATCGCTGAATGCCTTTTGACGATTCCCTCGCACGATATCAAATATTTCCTTCAAGCGGTTGGCTTTCTCCTGAGGACTTTGCGTTATCGTTGCTGTCCCTGGGATAACTTCGTCATACAATGCCGACGGCAAACGCGGCTCTCGACCTTGTAAAAGCCTTTTGTAAATGTGCCGCTGTCGCTTTCCTCAAAGGCACCAATTCTACCCACTTTGAGAAAGCGTCGTGAAATACTAACAGCATAGTGTTGCCGTGTTTCGACCGGGGCAAGGGTCCCAGCACATAACACTGCCATCGGTTCTGCCACTTGTCGGGTCAACATCTGTTCTGGGGGTCACCTTTGTTCTACTTTAAACTTCTGGCACGTTTCACAACATCTCACATGTTTCGCGGCATCTCTATACATGTCAGGCCAATAATATCGTTGTGCCAGTCTGGCTATCGTCTTCCTCACTCCCTGGTGTTCTGCAGTGGGCATGTCATGGCACTCTTCAAGCACTCGGTTTCGCATCGATGTTCCCACGCATATCTTCCATGGCATGTAATCCTCGTCATCGGTTATATGCGCCAAATAACGGTAGATTTATTGTTTTCCTTTGTATAATCGGGAAATTTCTCTGGCTCCTGGATTATTTTCCTTCGCGTGCTGGCAAGCCATTTGCACTCGGGCATTTCTTCCATCATCTGACGCAGTTCTTCTGTTGGTTGTCTCTAGAGTGCATCCGCCACGACGTTAAGTTTGCCTCGACGATGCTGCACATCGAATTGGTATTGTTGAAGCTCCAAAGCCCATCGAGCGATCCTCCCGGACGGGCTCTCGATGGATTTCAACCATTTGAGTGCCAAATGATCTGTAACATCGGAATTTGCGTATCGCCCACACGATTGCCAGGCACTCCTTTTCCGTGGCAGAATAATTTATCTCCGCTTTCAAAAGTTTCCGGCTGGCATACGCGATCACAACCTCCTGGTCATTAACACTGCCCACAATCACTTGCGTCGGTCTGCACCGTAAACTTCGACGAGAAATCCGGACATGCCAATATGGGCGCCGTCGTCAAATGACGTTTGATTTCCTCAAATGGCGCTTGTTGTTCGTAAGCCCAGCACCACTTACGTCTTTCTTGAGAAGGAGTGTCATCGGTGCCACCAACGTTGTAAAATTGGAAATGGAATTGGAATGCGCGTGAGGTTGCCTGTAGTCGACGCATCCTGCCCCTATCCTGCGATCCTCTTCCCACAATCCTCGCTTACAAACTTCGCGTGGCTATTGTGGCGATCAACTCGTGAATGCCCACAGACGCACGAGCGCCAGCGCGCCCATCGATGAGAAACAAAGGACACCTCTCTACTGACGGGCTTCGGTCCCATGTGCGGCTACCTGATCCCGTCCCAGGGGCCGCTGCTGCTCGTTTCCCGCCTACGGCAGTTGACAACACTGCTTTCGTTGTCCGTTGTTATCGTTGCCCTGAAGGGGTTCTGTGTCTGTCTTGGCGTTTCAGCACTTGACCTCACACTCGTGGGAAAACTCGTATTTGTCACAGAATATTCGCGACTCTGTTTTCGAACACTTTCAAACTCGACCGCCATCTGCGTGAGTTGTGAGAGGGTCGAAAAATCAGTCCTGCGAATGTATAAGCGATACTCAGGGGAACAGTTTTCATAAATCCTATGCAACTCATGAGTAGGGCTATAGCTCGCATGGTACATCATGCTCCGCAGCTCGATCAGGTAGTCCTGAAATTCTTCCCCTACCCTTTGGCGTCGAGCCCTGATCTCGTCTTTCAGCGTTTCAAAATATCGTGGCGGCAGGAAAAAATCTAAAAATTCTGCTCGATCCAAGGGCGGAATCACGTCCACCTTTTTATCCATTGTAGAGAACTCCTTGGCCGATCCCGCCATCTCCGTTGCTTTGTGCACGTCCGAGTCCGACTTCCACCATCTCTTCCCCAGCCCTTCTGAAGCCGTCTTAGCGCCCATCGCTCCCTTTGGTTTGGCAGAATATCCCTCCATGTCTGCCAAACGAGCCCACGCTCCGGACGAATAACGACCTCCTTTTATTGCTGCTGACACTTGGGGTCGGAGATCTTCAACTTTACCCCCCGTGCCCAACCCCAACTCCCGAGCAACAATTTCCAAATCTCTTCCATTCCGTAAGTGGTAAATCCACTTCACTCCGACTCCGGGGTTCACAATTTCCACCGGGGTAGTGTTGGATTCACTATCTGTCGATGCCATACCGCTCTCTATTTTAATTTATTATTATTTTTATTATTTATTTTATTTTAATATTTTTCTTTATATTTTAATTTTGATTTTATTAAATTTGTTTTAATATATTTTAAAGAAAATTATTTAAATTATACAATATTTTGTTTTTAATTTATTAATTAATTATATTTTATTAAGTTTTCGTTCATTTTATTAATTTGTTTTATTTTATTGTAAAGTAACTAGCGAGGTATAACTCCTGCCAGCCAACCAATTATTCTCAGTGTGTCGTGCTCAACCACGCCTACACACTTCGCAACCCTTTTCTCTACTGTTCTTTTTGCACGTGTCGATTTGCGCAATTCGACCACGTGCCCGCAAAAGAACAAACGGAAAAACCAAGAAACGCCGTGACCATGGTTTCTCCACAAGAAATTTGTGTTTGGGAGAAATGTCGTCTGCAAAACAGATATTCTCATCAAGCCGCCAAAGTTAGGGTATCCAAAAAAAGGAACAAGAAAACTGCTTCCCTCTAATATGCCCCTGATCCGCCTCAATAGCGAAAAGGGGAAAAATCGGCAATCTCACTCTATGTTCAAGCTCACTCCCGATTCGGAAATGGCCACTTAACAAAAGGGTATCAATCTCGGCGAATCTCATAATACAGACCATAAAACAAGCATATTGCACATTTATCTTTACCAAACAACAGGGTATTTCATAGTCGGCGAACATAAAACTTTTACGCCGGCCGCTTCACAATTGCGACAAAATCGACGATTGACTACCGTTATGTGTGTGCCAGCGACCGCTCATAACGGAACAATCGTTTGCCGTCGCCAACCAAATTGCTAATTTGAATTATAGTCAATACTCACTTGTTATCCCGACTGTCTTTGACAAAAAGAATTCCGCTTTTGAAACTTAAAGGGTTTTTTATTTCGGTTCACTTTCTTATTCACTTCTCGCTTACAAACTTAACTTGTCTTTCCTTGGCACCACGCACAATTTACCACCTTCTCTCTCTCTCTGTTCTCGCTCTAAACTGATCCGCAATTCGTTCGTCGCTTAGCGTCGGAGCCCTTCGTTCTCGAATTCACTTCGCTAAACGGCGAACGAGATGGGCGCTCTCTTCCTGTGATTCTCTTAACTTAATACTCTTAAAACTATGGAGGGACCTCAATCCAGCAGCCCTCTCAAGCGCTCTCTGCGTGGCTGCTTGTTTATGCACTTCTATGTTAATAATATTAAAATTATAAATGGGAAAAATAAAGAAAGTTAAATAGAACTATTTATTGGCGCCGACGACGCCCGAAATGTGATCGCCTCACAATAATTGACAGTTAATTGCTAAAGAAATGGCTGAAGGTGGACAAGGGGTTCATAGGCGCGACCGGGAATGTCGAGGCTCCGCCAAATTCGGTGGTAAAGCCAGCCAGACAACTCTTTCATGCACACACCCAAACGAGCAAAGGCCGATGGAACCGAGCGCGAGTCATTGGCGGAAGAATGCGTTTCGTGTTGAGGATAGGAGGGCAAACGGTTTTAGAACCGAAGGCTCGGGTAGGCAGCAGGATGAGACTTGGTAGACGAGACTGTCCTGGGTTTGAGTCGAAAAGTGGCACGTTTCATTCGATGGAGACTGCATCAAGTCTTCGGTAGAGGACTTCATCTTTCGGGTTGAGTTCCTGCAGCACCAATCCTGCTTCCACCTGTTGTTAAAGGGTAGGGCTCGCGATTGGTATTGGCTTCATGTTCGCCTGAACCTAGTCGAGGAATGGGAGCAACTAAAGCGAGCATTAATTGCCAGCTATAGAGGGACTCAGACCGAGCATTCATTTACGCGATTCAGAAGCTAGCGTCCAGATTGCGGGAACCGTTGCCAGAAGCGCGCTTGATCAAGATTATCAAGAAGGGCCTGCGTGACGATCTTGCCTTAGAGATGTATTCTCGGGACGATGTACGGGACGAATGTAGCAAGGTAGAGAAGGTGTACAGCAGACGCAATTTGAAGCCAGCATTTGATGCGAGGCCGGCGCCGAGGTTTGGAGTACCGAGGGGTGGAATATCTGCGAATGAGATCGACGTACAGACTGCACAGCAGACAAATACGGAACTCGAGGTTGAAGAGGCTCGAGTGGTGACACGAGAACCGCGTAGAACGGGTTGCTGGAACTGCGGTCAACCAGATCACGATTTCCGCAACTGTATGGCCAAGGAGCGAAAGATATTCTGTTATTGGTGTGGCAACCAGATACATTTTGTCCGCAATGTCCAGAATGCGCGGGAAACGGGCGGAAGGGCGTGATGAAAGCGGGAGAATCGCGCCTGCAGACGAATCTCGCTAAGATGTAGGTTTAGGTCTGGTGAGGGTTAGTAATAAGGCACTTACCTTATGAGGAGCGTATTAGGGCATATCTGGAGGCTCGAAACCGAATATTCGTTGAGCGGCTGTTAGATGGGATGCGATTGGTGACGCGGAAGATAAAGAAGGCACGCGACAGATTCAAGCGAAGGCGACAAGTCAAGCGACAAGTAGTCGCAGCGGTGGCTAGAAGTGCTCAGACTGACCCGCGCGTTTTTGCGGAGCTCAATCTGGGATGCTGACATCTCCGGAGCTTGCTGGACTCCGGTGCGACGGTGAGTCTCTTAGGACGAGTTTGCCGAGAGCTCGCGGATCTGCCGGTGAAGCCATATACGTCAGTAGTGCGCACCGCTTCTGATGAAGATCGCTCAATTATTGGTCGAATGGTAGTGCCTGTACAGTACAAGGGAGAAATAATGAAGGTAGTGATTTATTTGTGTCCGTACTTAGAGCAGACGGCTTACCTAGGGATTGATTTTTGGCGAATCTTTCGGATAGCACCAGAAGTGGTGGGGCACGAGGTACCAATCGTCGTGGCCATAGATGATAGCAGGGAATTGCCGAGCAAATAACTCATTATGTAGACGATGACGCGGGAAAGAGCATGCCAGAGGCTTGGAAGTTAGATGAGAGACAGACAATTGTCGTAGAGGAGATGATGGCAAAGTTCTTGGCATTTGAGAAGGTCGGACTTGGAAAGACGCACTTGGAAAAGCACAAGATTGAACTGGTGGCGGGAGCTCAACCCGTAAAAGACCGTCACTATCCACTATCACCAGCAATGCAGCAAGTGGTCTGGGACGAGGTCGACAAGATGTTTGCAATCGGTGTCATCGAGGAGAGCAACAGTCCGTGGAGTAACCGCACCACTGTTGTGCGAAGGCCGGATAAGAATCGCTCCTGTCTCGATGCCCGAAAGCTCAACACCTTGACGATCAAGGACGCCTCTCCATTGACGAGCATTGAAGGAATATTGTCGCGAGTGGACCAGACGTACTTCATCTCTAGCGTCGATCTAAAATTCGCCTCTGGCAGATCGAGCTTGATGAAGAGAGCAAGGCGTGTACGGCGTTTACAGTGCCTGGGCGATCGCTTTACCAGTTCGTCATGATGCTTTTCGGGTTGTGCAATGCGGCACAGCGTCTATATCGTCTGATGGACAAGGTGATCCCGACCGAGCAACGATCAAACGTGTTCGTGTATCTCGACTACCTTTTGTTCATAGCTCCAGACTTTGAGACACATATGGTGTACCTCAATCGAGTCGCCGAGTGCCTGAAAGCAGCAATTTTTGACGATAGGGTTGAAAAAGTCGCAGTTCGGTTTTAACCCGAATCTTCCCAGCGTTACCGTAACAAGCAATAGGCACTTACTAAAACTTAATTTTTAGACAACATATTAACATTAGATATTATTTGATATTCTAAGAGTAAATTGTTGTCTCTAACTGATAAAAAGTTCATTGAAACAATCTCTCGAAGTTAGCTGATCAAAAAATGCGAATTAAGTTGCTCATTATATTCTGCAGTGCAAGAAAACGGCATTTGGCAATTCGTCGTAAATAAATTTAAACCGTTTAACTAATTTAAGTACTGAACTATATGCAATGCACACATCATTAGAAAGGTAAAAAAGTGCTGTTTCTATTTGTAAAAAAAATTTAGAAAAAGAAACACTTTCTTTCGGTAAAAAAAAGTGTAAATTTTGAATTTTCGTGTTACCATTTGGTAATTCTGGGAAGTTCAGGGTACAGGTTTTTCCCATACATTTTTTCGCGTTTCCGTACTGTTTTGTTCATAAAATATGATTGCTCCAATGGCAGCTACATATATCATATAGTGTTCCGACTTAAACCAAATTTGGTCAGGATGTATAAAAACATATTAAATACATAATTTAAGAGTTTGGTTGAGATATCTCAGAAAACAAAAAACTTTTTCATACTAAAGGTGAATTTGACCCGGATTGTTCCTATGACAGTTATGTTATATATACGAAATACTGCATCGATTTGACCCAAATTTGGTCAGATATACTAAGGCCTGAACATATTTTTGTGGCTGAGTACCAAGGAAATGCAAACCGAAAGAAAGATCGGAACCCGATATCAGGTGATGGCTCCACTTTACCTGTTATACCTTCAAACGTAGTATCAAAAAACTAATTTCCTCTATCTCTTTAGCTTACCAAAATGTACGAGGCCTTAATAATAAGCTATCTAGCCTATTTCTTAACAGTCAATCCTTCGACTTTGACATCATCTGTTTTACTGAGACCTGGCTCAAACCCGCCACATCAGATTTTTCTATTCTTTCTTCGCAATATACTTTATACAGATGTGATCGTATTACTCGAATTGGAGGCGGAGTATTATTGGCTGTTGACTCCAATCTCGCCTCGGAACCGATTCCAACCACTTTTAATTCGGACATTGAGTTCATTTGTGTGAAAGTTTCTTTCAATAAATTTTCTATTTATTTAACTTGTTCTTACATTCCACCCCCGGCTGATGATACAGTATACGATACTCATCTTAACACCATTAAATATATATCATCTTTAGCTTTTGACACTGACTTGCTCTTTGTCTTGGGTGATTTTAGTCTGCCCAATGTTGGATGGATCGCCTCCAATGACTCGAATTTACTTATTCCTGATAACTCCAATAGTTTTATTGATGGTCTCTCAGAGCTTTCATTGGTACAAATCAATCCTGTTTGCAATTCTATCAACAGCTATTTGTATTGGACCCCACCAATACCATTGTATCAAGGATTGACCCATTGGTTATGCCAGAAGACCCATACCATCCAGCTCTTAATACACGCATTAATTTACCTTTGCGCTCAGATGTATTATCATCTAATACCGCTGTGCGCATTCGGTGTTTTAGCAAAACAGATTTCAATAGACTAAACAATCTGATTTCGTGTATGGATTGGTCTCAACTATACGCATGTTCTGATTTGGATAATGCCATTAAGCTTTTTTATATTACTCTAAATTCTTTATTTGATATCTGCGTTCCGCTTGTATCTCCTATCAGTTCTACTAGACCCCCCTGGATCTCTAGAGAGTTATCACACTTAAAAAATGTGAAATCCAAGCAATTCAAAAAATATAAGAAGTCTGGAAATCCTTACGATTTCTCCAGATATGTAATTCCGCGCTCTGTAAGGAGACGAAAACGGTAAATTTAAGGATTCAGGTTGGGATAGGTGCAGAAGTCGTTACGGAGAGGTCTTTCCAGAAGCTCTATATAGACTTCTTGGGGAAATATCCAGGTCATGCATGGATCTTCATAGTAGTGGACCAAGTTTACATTCTTAAAGGCCATTTCTTTATATTAAACTTAATTTCGCTCGTCACAAATGGGATATCAGAAATTTTGGGGCTACAATATGCTTTCTTCACTAGACTCTTAACTCGTGTAGAGGTTTTTTTTGTGTGATATCAGAAATTATTGCAATTGCTCTTGCTTTTGACATTGTAACTTTATCATTAATACAGGATGATAGTAAAATATATTTATAATTTTATTTGTATATATTTTAAATCAATTTTTTTCTTTAATTATATAGAAAATTAGGAGGCTCCGCCTCCCGCTCCCATCGTTTGAGTTGCTACAGTCGAGCATACTTGACTGTCGAAGACCCCGTACTTACTATGGAAAATAAAGTTTTTCATACTAAGATTTGATTTTCGCCCGATCGGTCCTATGACAGCTATATGATATGGTGGTCCGATTTTATCCAATTTTGGTCAAGGTGTATTAAACTACTTAAATATTATATTTTATGAATTTTGTAAAAATATCTCATAAAACAAAAAAAACTTCATACTAAGACCTAATTTTCGCCCGGTCGGTCCTATGACAGCTATCTGATATAGTGGTCCGACTTGAACCACCTTCGATCAGGATGTAGAAAACTAATTTAAAGGCATATTCTACGAATTTTGTTAAATTACCTCTCAAAACAAACAAGTTGTAGTATGCACACCAGAGAACTGCAACGGGTAAGAGATTTTCGGTCAGGCACGAACGCTGACTCGTGTCCGTTGTGATTTGTTCGTTTCGGACGAGTCACGAATCATGACCGAAATTGCTGGCTGATTTGATTTGATGCGATACCCGTTTTCTTCAAACGGTCGCATCGAGTCATCGAGTCATACTCGAATCGACTCGTTCAGAAAATGTGCGACACAGAGCGCGCACGCAGCGGCGTTTGCGCTTACAATAATATATATGTATTTATGTGTGTAAAAATGTATGACTCTGTGCGCCGCGACGAAAGATCTGTGTGGTTGTTGTTGGTTTTGATCAGCCAAAACAATTATACACTTAAAGAAATTTTAATAAATTGTATTTTGTAAGTCGAACGCTTATTATGTGGTTAGGATCAAAACGTATCAAAACGCATCAAAACTTTTCACACAGTGTACAAAACGCTACTGAAGTGAAATGAACACTTTTATGACGGTCAGCGTCGCAGCCGAAACTCGAGCATTTGCTGTGTGTTTGTTGTTTTGTTTTATTGTGGGTCATAAAAAATTTGCGCGCAGCGTCAAAAGTTGTTGTTGTATTGTCAAAAATAGAGATGGGCATGGGCCTCCTTTTTGAGGAACGGCACGGCCCAAGCACGGCTTGTAAAAACTGAGGCCCAACACGGAATTTATTTAAGTAGGCACGGCACGACCCATGCCCATCTCTAGTCAAAAATCGCAGGCAAGCCAATTTACTGTTTTGAGCAGAGTGGGCAGCGTGAGCAAGGGCTTGCCAACCGCTGCTCTAAAACAGAAATATTAATACTTATGTATGTACATGCATGTACAAGAAAAAAAATACAAAAACAACACTGTCGCTTTCGATTATACTCGAACGGTCTACTCGACCCGAATTGTCCGAAAGCAAAACGAATCATACCCGTGACTCGTCCGAAGCAAAACGAATCATACCCGTGCCTCGTCCGAAAACAAAACAAATCATGCCCGTGACTCGTTCGAAAACAAAGAGACCCGTGACTCGACCGAAAACGTTTGTCGCACTGATGTACGAACATAATCGAACATACCCGTTGCAGCTCTCTGATGCACACATAGCGAATACACACTATTCCCAGTGCCTATCATAGCAAGCACATTGTAACACTTTGTTGCATTGTTTATGTAAACATAAGTCCCAAGCTTATTTCAAGTGCAAAGTAATATGAACGCACAAGAATGCAATGGGCAGCATAAGCGCCGAGTCGGAATGTTTAGCTTGTCGCGCGTGGTGCGCTCTTTGTGTGTACATTAGGGTGGAGTGAATTCCACTTTTTTTCGATTTTCGAAAACGCTGTATCATTTATGGATGATACGGTATAAATGCAATATCTGTAAAAAAAATCAATTTTTTTGGAGGTCATCCTGAGGTGGCGCATCGACGATGTATTTTGAGAAATCGGTCAAAAAATCCAATATAACTCAAATTTAACCCCAAAAGATAATGATTTAAAAAATAAACTCTATTTTTCTTAGTTAGCCCTAACTGTTAGCTTTCTAAACCCATATCAACTTTTAAGATCGGTGGAAAAATATCGAACTTACAGATTTTTCAAGAATAGCAAAATTGTCAAAAAGCCGTTACATTTGGGGCGGACACGTTCTTTTGGAATGTGTAGAATGTATGAAGCAGGCACGTAATTTTTGGCAAATTTTTGAATGAATTTTTTGGGTTGCTAAATTTAATAATATGAGCGTGTGAAAACCACAAAAGGGTGTTAAATACCCTAAAACTATACTAGGTACAAGATTATGTTGTACAATACGATAGCTTAAATGAGCTAGCTACTTTTATCATGAAAGTATACGCTTGGTTTGATATTAAAACAAGGTCTTCTTGTAAATATGGTCCGATTCACGTTTTTAACATGGTTAAAATAAGTTTATATTTAAGAGACGATTTGTTCTGAAAACCATACCGAGAATTTATTCTTTGCACATCTAGAAAATATGTTGTTGGCCATGTTATTAGATGATGTGTCTCATATTAGACAACTTGCTTTGCACTACATATTGAATGCGCGAAAGATGACAAAAAAATCAAAAGTTCGTGAATTTCGTCTGCCAAAATTGCAAGCTCATGCGTCAAACTATTATGATTTAATAGATTTATTATTATTATTAAAGTGGGGAAACCTGCACTGCGACCCCTTGGATCTATTGTGCCCCCTTCTGAGCTTATAGCTCTTTCATCAGTCCAATTTCTCGCACAAAGTCGAGGATTTTTGTCGGATTGAGATCAGCAATGTCCTTTAACTGTAGGACATGTTTCCCAAGGAAACTACCTCTACGTCTGGATAGAGCAGTACATTCTGCAATAACATGTATTGAGGATTCTTCTTCGAGGTCACAGAATCGGCAGATTCCGTTGCTTTCGATTCCTAGTTTGGATAGGTGACTTCTCAGTCTACAGTGCCCTGTCAGTAGACCGGTGAGTATCCTGAGTCTATTCTTTCCTAAGGTGATTACTAGCTTAAACCGTTTTAGGTTGTAGTTGCCTAGGAGGTATTTGGCTTGCCTGAGACCTGTAGTGTTCTCCCAGTGCGACTGCCGTAGTCGCCCCTCCTCTTTACGTAGGTACTCCCGGATTGTGTGTCTACCTATTCCACAAAACGGTTCAGGACCTATTAGGGGCTTGCTTGCGCCCATTCTGGCTAGTTTGTCAGCTGCTTCGTTACCTGCTATTTCCCTGTGACCTGGGATCCATCTAAGGGTTAGCCTATTGAGCGATCCCAGTTGGTTTAGCTTCTTCCTCACTTCGTGCACTACTTTAGACGTAACCTTCGCCTTATTGAGTGCATTTAGTGTGGCTTGACTATCGGACAGAATAGCTATGTCTCTATTCCGATAGTAACGTTTAAGGTTGAGGTCGACACACCTCCCTATTGCACATACTTCAGCTTGAAAGATGCTGGTGTATGCTCCTAGAGACTCATGGTATGATATCCGAGGGCCCACAACGCCTAGGCCTGTGCCCTGGTCTGTGAGAGATCCGTCGGTGTACCACTTTATGGTGTGTTCCCTCATGGGGTGGACTTCATCGAGTGTTGTCCATTTCTTTTTGCTGCTTAAGTTTACTTCGAAGTTTTTCTCGAACACATGTACAGCCGTCATTTCGTCCCTTGGTAGTACCAGCAGTGGGAGATTATCTGATAGTAATTCTACATCTCTGTGACTAAGGATACAGCTGCTGCCAATACCCTCTCGTGCCATCCGTAATAAGGTGGCTTTTTGCTGCAGTTTTATGACTTCGTGGAGTGGTGTAAGCTCCATTAGAACTTCCATGGCCGTTGTTGGACAGGTGCTCATGGCTCCAGTCATACATACGCAGGCCATTCGTTGCAGTCGTAGCAATTGTTTCTTGACGGTAATGAGCTGCGCCCTATTACCCCAGGCTATTGCTCCATATGTGAGCATCGGCCTAACTACCATTAGGTATAGCCATCTTATTATCTTCGGTGATGTGCCCCATGATTTCCCGGCTATGCTGCGACATGTGTAGAGTGCCCTAGAGCACTTTGCTATCGCGCTCTTAACATGTGGGCCGAAGTTTAATTTACTGTCAAAAGTGACTCCTAGGTTTAATAGATTGGAGGACAGAAATTATTACAGAGCCTCCATTGACAATGAAGTTTACAAATGCCGATATTACAAACTTGATTTTTTCGGGAATTAATATCGTGTATTCGAGATGTTTCCTTGCCATTCTCAAGCTGTAGAAAGATGTGTAAAGCTTGTGACAGAGGCTTCCTTATCTGTTTGTGGACCAGAAGATAGGGATGGGTTTATTCGAAGCCAGATAAAAGCCAGGCAGATGATTCCACGTTTCGAAATAAAAGCTCATTTTTTCCAACCTTGATTTATGAAATTCTATAATTTAGTATATTTTCGTTACATAATAAAACTGATATATGCAAAAAATAGCAAACAAAGATTTTACTCTCTGTGTATTCTATTGGACGTAAGACCTAAAAACCTAATTTTGGTAAACAGGTGCCTGATTTTGTATTTTGTAAAGTTCAATCATAAACTTTCTGCAGCTGCGATCATAAATCAATGGTTTTCACCTTGAACTCTTTACTGAAAGAAATAATTGTAAAATAACCGCCCTTTTTTTAGGACAGGTACTTGTACCACACCTTTTTTTGTCAGGTACTTGTACCTAGTATAGTTTTAGGGTATTTAACACTCTTTTGTGGTATTCACACGCCCATATTATTAAATTTAGCAACCCAAAAAATTCATTCAAAAATTTGCCAAAAATTACGTGCCTGCTTCATACATTCTACACATTCCAAAAGAACGTGTCCGCCCCAAATGTAACGGCTTTTTGACAATTTTGCTATTCTTGAAAAATCTGTAAGTTCGATATTTTTCCACCGATCTTAAAAGTTGATATGGGTTAAGAAAGCTAACAGTCAGGGCTAACTAAGAAAAATAGAATTTATTTTTTAAATCATTATCTTTTGGGGTTAAATTTGAGTTATATTGGATTTTTTGACCGATTTCTCAAAATACATCGTCGATGCGCCACCTCAGGATGACCTCCAAAAAAATTGATTTTTTTTTACAGATATTGCATTTATACCGTATCATCCATAAATGATACAGCGTTTTCGAAAATCGAAAAAAAGTGGAATTCACTCCACACTAGTGTACATATCACTCTCTCTCTCAGCGACATCTATGTTGCTGTATATACATAAGCACATTTATATATAAAAACCCAAAGCGGATGCTATGCTGCCAGCGTATCTGGCGGTGCAGCTGCGCAGCCCTTAGCTATGTTAAGACTCTGAATGTAAAACTGAAACTAATAAATAAATGGATATCAAAGAAGACACATGGGAAGACGTTTCATTATTACAACAACATAATTCACTCATCACAACAATATAATACAGCATGTGAAGACACTTATTACTACACACCTTTTAACAGAACAAAAAAAAACAAGTGGGAAAGGCTATAGTCGAGATCCCGACCATAGGACACCCGTTACTTATATCTATACATTATCGATTCAATCCTAATGTCATATTTACGTTCCCAGAACTAGTTGAAAATCTTAAGCATTCTAATAGGGCTTAACAATACAAAAACTATTGCATACTCTAGGGGGCACCTGTTGATTCAATAACTTAGACACGCAATAACTGGTGTTCTACTTGTCCGATCTTGTTGCGATTCAGTGGGATAATAGATAATAATAACAGATATCGGGTTTTACCCAAAAATACGTATTATATGAAAAATTGTGTGTGAGGTGGTATTTCGCGATTTGCGGTGGCGGAGGGGGGCGTGGCTTAAATTTGAAACAATCTTCTCTGGGTCTCTGAGATCCGTGTGTTTATACAGACGACCGGCTTTTCGCGAATTGAGGGCGTGGAAGGAGGCGGGTCAAAAATTTAAAACAAACTTGACCTGCTCCAACGCCTTTGTGATCTGCGTGTGAAAGTTTGGTTACTCTATCTGTTATGGTCTCTGAGATCTAGGCGTTCACACGGACGGACGGACGGACAGACGGACTCGGCTGTTGATGCTGATCAAGAATATATATACTTTATGTGGTCGGAGATGCCTCCTTCTGCCTGTTACGCACATTCCAACGAACACAATATACCCCTTTACTTATTTTTTATAAGTAACGGGTATAAAAACTAATAAAAATTTTGTTCAAAACAAAGAACCGTTTTGATCCCGAGACCCATGTACCCACAAATCGCATGAATTACTGCAAGTTTTGTACCAAAATCTGGCCACTGCACGTACGCATGAGAAATGTGAAGTTTTTAATTAATATCTTCTGTATTTGTTATCCGATTGCAATCCACTTTTCAGGATGCATTATCAAAATTTTGTTTAGTGTGTGTGCAGATTTTGACATCTGTACCTATTAAATTGGCATTATATTTGGATATTTTAGTTTTTTGTCGATTGCAGGATAATTGGGGGGCGTGGCAAAATTCTAAAACAAACTTGATCTGCGTGCGCAACATAGCAGTATTGTCACCAAATTTGGTATCTCTATCTTTTATAGTCTCTGAGATCCAGGTGATTATTTGTTTTCCATATATCATATTTTCTCAAACTACTTCTCTGTTTATTAACCGATCTCGATGAAATTTTCAGCACTCCTCAGGACTCGTCCCCCATCCTGTATGCCAAGTCTCAAGGCTGTAGCTTTAAAAGTGCTCTTGTTATTAGATTTTATATCATTTACGTGGGCGGGCGTGGGTGGTGCCAAATTTAAAAACAAACTTGGTATAGATCAACATCCTAGAAGTATTGTCACCAAATTTGGTTGATCTTACTTTTATAGTCGCGGAGATATATGTGTTCAAAATTCTGTACCATAATTGACACGAATCTAATAGGCTCTAGTACCCTTTATTGGGTACCGAGCTTAAAATTGTGAACATGGCAAGCCTAAGACCATACTGGAAGCTGGCACATTAAAAACAATGAATGAAGCCATCAGCAAATACATTCATTGCAGTACAGAAATGACTGGCAATGCAAGTTCAGTGCTATACGAGCAAAGAGGACACGCTTCCCGAGGTAATAATTTTAGAGGTTATTACCGAGGTAGAGGAAGTAATTTAAATGGACGTGGTTACTATCGTAATAATTATAATAATTACGGTAACCAATATAACAATAATGGTAAAGGTCGTGGAAGCTATACTAGAAACAATTATAATAATGGTGGATCCAACAATCCTTTTAAAGCAAACACAATTTAACGCATTCGCTCTCATACTTTTCATTTTCTGATATATCTCCGAACTCAGCAACAACAATTTCATAGACTTTGTTGTAGCATAAGCGACTCGTCGCGAATACGAATGTAATTTGCTGTTGCGTTATTGTTTCGTATACACTGAAAATGAGAAACTTGACTTTGTCGTGAATCATCTTACGCATGTATTCTATTCACATTTTTATACCCTGAGCCCATTGAAAATGGGCAAAAAAGGGTATAATGCATTTAGCTGAATGTATGTAACAGGCAGAAGGGGCGTGGCAGACCCCCAAAAGTATATATATTCTTGATCAGAATCAACAGCCGAGTCGATTGAGCCATGTCCGTGTGCCTGTCCGTTGGTATGTAGGTTCCTGAATACAGTACGCAGATCAAGTTTCATTTGTAATTTAATTTTTTCAATTAAAGTAACATGTTTCTATTTTTTTCCAGTGTACACATTGAAAAAAAAAATTTTTAAGTTACATGTGTGCGTGCGATTTATTTTATTTGAGCACCCCTAGTCTAAATTAGATTTTATTTTTCCTTAAGCTTTTAGTCCAATACATGCTATGAAAACCCATGACCATGAGACTGTTTTTAACATTTATATCGGGTGCTTGAAGAACTAGAGCAGGGAATAGTAATTTGTACACCGAAAGGAAGCAATGTAGTTTACTTTGTCTTAGGTTTAACTCTAGGAGATAAGTTAGGATTGAATTCCATATTAGGATTTGTATCATCGCTAAGAGCTAAATGATTTTGCAGAGTTTGTACCAGAACTAATATTGAAATGAAAACTGACAGTACGGTGAAACTAATAGACTTAAGAAGTAAAAAATCATTTGAAACCGATTTGGAAAAAAACTATTATTTAGAAACGGGTATAAAATTTGATTGCCAATTTAATGAACTTAAAAACTTTCAAGTAACTGACAACATTTATTTTCATTGTAAAGAAGTATATTCACAGCCATGGTGATATACTCAGCCGTGACCAAGGTTTCTTCACAAGAAATTTGTATTTGAGAGACCTGTCGTTTGCAAAACAGATATGCTCATTAAGCCGCCAATGTAAGGGTATTAAATACAAAACAAAAAGAAAGCTGCGTCCCTCTAATATGTCCCTGTCCAACCTCGATAGCGAAAGTTAGAAAAGTTAGCAACCTCATTCTATATGCCCAACCTCACCAGACTCGGCACGTCTTGCGAAAACAGACCAGAAATTAAGTAAATTACACATTTCCCTTTGTCAAAAAAAATTAGCTTCCCGCGCAATAGGGTATTTCATAGTCGGCGAACGCAAAGCTTTGACTCCGGCCGATTACGACGATTGTCTACCGTTATTTGTGCGCCAGCCGCCGCTTATAACAGAACAATCGTTTGCCGTCGCCAACCTAATTGCCAATGTAAATTATGTACACTCACTTGTAATACAAAATACCCTTCATAAAATAAAATTGTCCCGCTTTATTTAACTTAAAGGGCTTTATTTCTTTTCACTTTTCTCCTTCTCCTTCTAAGCACTTTTCACTTTTTCTTCACGCGCAGCTGCCAACCTCTCCTTATCGTTCACTCGCTCTAGTTGATCCGCAATTCGTTCGTCGCTTAGCGTCGGAGCCCTTCGCTCCCGAATTCACCACGCTACGCGGCGAACGAACTGCGCGTTCTCTTCCTGCGTTTCTCTTAACTTAGAACTTCTCTTAAAACTATGGGGGGACCTCAATGCAGCGGCCCTCTCAAGCGCTCTCTTCGTGGCTGCTTGCTTGAGCACATACGCGTAAATAATAACAAAAATAATAAGGAAAAATATGTAATAACAAGGGGGCTCCGCCCCCTGCTCGCTTCGCTCGCCTACCCCCGGCTCGCTTCGCTCGCGATGAGGTGTGGTATGTCTACAGTCGAGCGCACTCGACAGTAACTTGCTCGATACCCAAACGTTCACAACCGATTAATTCAATTTCAATAAAATATGGTCAACATAAAATGCTACAGACTATATGCTATCCTATAGCCTACAGTTAGGGGTGCTAGTCTGTGACAGAACTGGTATTAATACTAACTATAATACAATACGTGAATAATAAAATACAGATTATATTATATATATATATTTAGTTACTCTTTTCACAAAATCAAAGAAAATACAAGTTGTTAAAAAAGTACAAATTGTAATAAAGAAAATAGTTGACAAAAAAAAAGGAAATAGTTGACAAAAAAAAAAAAAAAAAAGTTGCACATGGGCAAGATTGAAACGGGATTCGAACTCTCGACTCATCGCCTCGAAATACACGGCTCTATCATCAGAGCCATCGGAGCATTATATTTGCATGTGGCAATATCAATGTATATCATTTTTTTTCGTTGTACGTTTTGCACGTTTCTTTTGTTTCAATTATGTCTCGCTCGTTAGAAGAGAAGCCCTACATACACACATACATACATGTGCAAATAAAGCTATTTATAGAACCAAATTCGTTTTGCTGCTAATTCATGGTACTGATTGCAAAATGTGCATCACATAAAATTATTGATTAAGTATGTAAAGTATTCATTTAAAAAGTATGTAATTATTAATTAATATGTAATTAATTTAATGCAATGAAAAAAAAAAAAATAAAAAAATAAAAATAATAATAATAATAAATAATTTGGTTCAAAACAAAGAGTTGTTTTGATCCCGAGTCTAATGTACCCACAAATCGCATGCATTGCTGCAAGTTTTGTACCAAAATCTGGCCACTGCACGTAGGCATGAGAAATGTGAAGTTTTGATTTAATATCTTCTGTATTTGTTATCCGATTGCAATGCAGTTTTCAGGATGCATTATCAAAATTGTGTTTAGTGTGTGTGCAGATTTTGACATCTGTACCTATTAAATTGGCCTTGTATTTGGATAATTTAGTTTTTTGTCGATTACAGGATAATCGGGGGGGCGTGGCAAAATTCTAAAATAAACTTGATCTGCGTGCGCAACATAGCAGTATTGTCACCAAATTTGGAATCTCTATCTCTTGTAGTCTCTGAGATCCAGGTGATTATATATTCTCCATATATCATATTTTCTCAAACTACTTCCCTGTTTATAAACCGATCTCAATGAAATTTTCAGCACACCTCAGGACTCGTCCCCCCATCCTGTGTGCCAAGTCTCAATGCTGTAGCTTTAATAGTGCTCTTGTTATTAGATTTTATATCATTTACGTGGGCGGACGTGGGCGGGGTCAAATTTAAATACAAACTTAGTATAGATCAACATCCTAGGAGTACTGTCACCAAATTTGGTTGCTCTTACTTTTATAGTTGCGGAGATATATGTGTTCAAAATTCTGTACCATAATCGACACGAATCTAATAGGCTCTATACCCATTTTTTGGGTATCGAGCTAAAAATGAGATCAAAAACAAGTGGGAAAGGCTATAGTCGAGATCCCGACCATAGGATACCCGTTACTTATTTCAATACATTAGCGATTCAATTCTAATGTCATACTTGCGTTGCCAGAACTACTTGAGAATTGAAGCATTCTAATAAGGTTTAACAATACAAAAACTATTGCATACTCTAGGGGGCACCTGTTGATTTAACAACTTAGACACGCAATAACTGCTGTTCTACTTGTCCGATCTTGTTGCGATTCAGTGGGATAATAGATAATAATAACAGATATCGGTTATTACAAAAAAATACGTATTATATGAACAATTGTGGGTGAGGTGGTTTTTCGCGATTTGCGGGGGCGGAGGGGGGCGTGGCTTAAATTTGAAACAAACTTGATCTGCGTGAGGTATATGGAAATCTGTGTGACAAATTTGGTTATTCTATCTCTTATAGTCTCTGAGATCCTTGTGTTTATACAGACGGATGACCAGTTTTTCGCGAATTACGGGCGTGGGAGTAGGCGGGTCCAAAATTTAAAACAAACTTGACCTGCTCCAACGCATTTCTGATCTACGTGTGAAAGTTTGGTTACTCTATCTCTTATGGTCTCTGAGATCTAGGCGCTCACACGGACAGACAGACGGACAGACGGACAGACACACATGGCTATATCGACTCGGCTATTGATGCTGATCAAGAATATATATACTTTATGGGGTCGGAGATGCCTCCTTCTGCCTGTTACGCATATTCCAACGAACACAATATACCCTTATACTTATTTTTTATAAGTAACGGGTATAATAAACCATTTATTGGCTCCGACAACGCCCGAAATGTGAGCGTCTCCCCTCTCCTTCGGGAGCGTGACGACCACGAAGCCATCAACGTGGGCCGTCACATTATAAGCGCGATCGCCAACTGTTACGCGCACTCTCGATCGGTGTGCACCGGGCCTAGGAAGCGCAGCTCCCTCTCGATCGCCTCCAATACAGTCCGGGTGAACCGTTGCCCCCTGGGCATTATTGTCCAATTTGGACGGCGCACCACATAAATTTCGTCCGGCCGTATGTCCTCCGGATCTATCGACGACTTAGTGCCCGTCGAAGTGTTATGAACCGCTTCAATAACCTCCAGCATTTTCTCGAGGCCTTCCTCCCAGCCACACAACACATCGCCCTCCAGCTCCAACTGCATCCTCTCAAGCACGGGTGTGCGAGACGCATACCCGATGAACCGGCGACCGCGGAATGCCCTCCCCCCAAAACCGCGAACAACGCTCGCACGCTCGGGTTGCAGCGTCGTACGGGACGGGCTCTTCCTCGCACAAATGCTTTGCTTCTCCATTTCCGAACTCATATCGTATCTATAATTTAAAGAGTACAATTTTGTAACTTCAAGCATTAAAAATTCTTAAAGTATCAGTGATCGTCAATGTTTGGCGGTTGGCTCGGATCGATCGGCTCCTTCTCGGCTGTCGCTCGAGCCCTCTCGATGAAAAGGTTTTGGTTCAGCTATGTTATCTATCCCACGTTTCTTTTCGCCTTCCTTCGCCAGTCTGATTGTGTTGGGGGACACGAATTTGACCACCCGGTATGGTCCCTCAAACTTCGGTGCTAACTTTGCCGCAAACCCCTTTCAGATAACTGATGCTGTCGCAACAACGCGAGCATGTCCATCGTGGGTCGCCATTCCCTCCACCGCAAATTGTTATGTCGCCCTTGATCGCTGAATGCCTTTTGACGATTCCCTCGCACGATATCAAATATTTCCTTCAAGCGGTTGGCTTTCTCCTGAGGACTTTGCGTTATCGTTGCTGTCCCTGGGATAACTTCGTCATACAATGCCGACGGCAAACGCGGCTCTCGACCTTGTAAAAGCCTTTTGTAAATGTGCCGCTGTCGCTTTCCTCAAAGGCACCAATTCTACCCACTTTGAGAAAGCGTCGTGAAATACTAACAGCATAGTGTTGCCGTGTTTCGACCGGGGCAAGGGTCCCAGCACATAACACTGCCATCGGCTCTGCCACTTGTCGGGTCAACATCTGTTCTGGGGGTCACCTTTGTTCTACTTTAAACTTCTGGCACGTTTCACAACATCTCACATGTTTCGCGGCATCTCTATACATGTCAGGCCAATAATATCGTTGTGCCAGTCTGGCTATCGTCTTCCTCACTCCCTGGTGTTCTGCAGTGGGCATGTCATGGCACTCTTCAAGCACTCGGTTTCGCATCGATGTTCCCACGCATATCTTCCATGGCATGTAATCCTCGTCATCGGTTATATGCGCCAAATAACGGTAGATTTATTGTTTTCCTTTGTATAATCGGGAAATTTCTCTGGCTCCTGGATTATTTTCCTTCGCGTGCTGGCAAGCCATTTGCACTCGGGCATTTCTTCCATCATCTGACGCAGTTCTTCTGTTGGTTGTCTCTAGAGTGCATCCGCCACGACGTTAAGTTTGCCTCGACGATGCTGCACATCGAATTGGTATTGTTGAAGCTCCAAAGCCCATCGAGCGATCCTCCCGGACGGGCTCTCGATGGATTTCAACCATTTGAGTGCCAAATGATCTGTAACATCGGAATTTGCGTATCGCCCACACGATTGCCAGGCACTCCTTTTCCGTGGCAGAATAATTTATCTCCGCTTTCAAAAGTTTCCGGCTGGCATACGCGATCACAACCTCCTGGTCATTAACACTGCCCACAATCACTTGCGTCGGTCTGCACCGTAAACTTCGACGAGAAATCCGGACATGCCAATATGGGCGCCGTCGTCAAATGACGTTTGATTTCCTCAAATGGCGCTTGTTGTTCGTAAGCCCAGCACCACTTACGTCTTTCTTGAGAAGGAGTGTCATCGGTGCCACCAACGTTGTAAAATTGGAAATGGAATTGGAATGCGCGTGAGGTTGCCTGTAGTCGACGCATCCTGCCCCTATCCTGCGATCCTCTTCCCACAATCCTCGCTTACAAACTTCGCGTGGCTATTGTGGCGATCAACTCGTGAATGCCCACAGACGCACGAGCGCCAGCGCGCCCATCGATGAGAAACAAAGGACACCTCTCTACTGACGGGCTTCGGTCCCATGTGCGGCTACCTGATCCCGTCCCAGGGGCCGCTGCTGCTCGTTTCCCGCCTACGGCAGTTGACAACACTGCTTTCGTTGTCCGTTGTTATCGTTGCCCTGAAGGGGTTCTGTGTCTGTCTTGGCGTTTCAGCACTTGACCTCACACTCGTGGGAAAACTCGTATTTGTCACAGAATATTCGCGACTCTGTTTTCGAACACTTTCAAACTCGACCGCCATCTGCGTGAGTTGTGAGAGGGTCGAAAAATCAGTCCTGCGAATGTATAAGCGATACTCAGGGGAACAGTTTTCATAAATCCTATGCAACTCATGAGTAGGGCTATAGCTCGCATGGTACATCATGCTCCGCAGCTCGATCAGGTAGTCCTGAAATTCTTCCCCTACCCTTTGGCGTCGAGCCCTGATCTCGTCTTTCAGCGTTTCAAAATATCGTGGCGGCAGGAAAAAATCTAAAAATTCTGCTCGATCCAAGGGCGGAATCACGTCCACCTTTTTATCCATTGTAGAGAACTCCTTGGCCGATCCCGCCATCTCCGTTGCTTTGTGCACGTCCGAGTCCGACTTCCGCCATCTCTTCCCCAGCCCTTCTGAAGCCGTCTTAGCGCCCATCGCTCCCTTTGGTTTGGCAGAATATCCCTCCATGTCTGCCAAACGAGCCCACACTCCGGACGAATAACGACCTCCTTTTATTGCTGCTGACACTTGGGGTCGGAGATCTTCAACTTTACCCCCCGTGCCCAACCCCAACTCCCGAGCAACAATTTCCAAATCTCTTCCATTCCGTAAGTGGTAAATCCACTTCACTCCGACTCCGGGGTTCACAATTTCCACCGGGGTAGTGTTGGATTCACTATCTGTCGATGCCATACCGCTCTCTATTTTAATTTATTATTATTTTTATTATTTATTTTATTTTAATATTTTTCTTTATATTTTAATTTTGATTTTATTAAATTTGTTTTAATATATTTTAAAGAAAATTATTTAAATTATACAATATTTTGTTTTTAATTTATTAATTAATTATATTTTATTAAGTTTTCGTTCATTTTATTAATTTGTTTTATTTTATTGTAAAGTAACTAGCGAGGTATAACTCCTGCCAGCCAACCAATTATTCTCAGTGTGTCGTGCTCAACCACGCCTACACACTTCGCAACCCTTTTCTCTACTGTTCTTTTTGCACGTGTCGATTTGCGCAATTCGACCACGTGCCCGCAAAAGAACAAACGGAAAAACCAAGAAACGCCGTGACCATGGTTTCTCCACAAGAAATTTGTGTTTGGCAGAAATGTCGTCTGCAAAACAGATATTCTCATCAAGCCGCCAAAGTTAGGGTATCCAACACAAAGGAACAAGAAAACTGCTTCCCTCTAATATGCCCCTGATCCGCCTCAATAGCGAAAAGGGGAAAAATCGGCAATCTCACTCTATGTTCAAGCTCACTCCCGATTCGGAAATGGCCACTTAACAAAAGGGTATCAATCTCGGCGAATCTCATAATACAGACCATAAAACAAGCATATTGCACATTTATCTTTACCAAACAAAGTTAGCTTTCCACGCAACAGGGTATTTCATAGTCGGCGAACATAAAACTTTTACGCCGGCCGCTTCACAATTGCGACAAAATCGACGATTGACTACCGTTATGTGTGTGCCAGCGACCGCTCATAACGGAACAATCGTTTGCCGTCGCCAACCAAATTGCTAATTTGAATTATAGTCAATACTCACTTGTTATCCCGACTGTCTTTGACAAAAAGAATTCCGCTTTTGAAACTTAAAGGGTTTTTTATTTCGGTTCACTTTCTTATTCACTTCTCGCTTACAAACTTAACTTGTCTTTCCTTGGCACCACGCACAATTTACCACCTTCTCTCTCTCTCTGTTCTCGCTCTAAACTGATCCGCAATTCGTTCGTCGCTTAGCGTCGGAGCCCTTCGTTCTCGAATTCACTTCGCTAAACGGCGAACGAGATGGGCGCTCTCTTCCTGTGATTCTCTTAACTTAATACTCTTAAAACTATGGAGGGACCTCAATCCAGCAGCCCTCTCAAGCGCTCTCTGCGTGGCTGCTTGTTTATGCACTTCTATGTTAATAATATTAAAATTATAAATGGGAAAAATAAAGAAAGTTAAATAGAACTATTTATTGGCGCCGACGACGCCCGAAATGTGATCGCCTCACAATAATTGACAGTTAATTGCTAAAGAAATGGCTGAAGGTGGACAAGGGGTTCATAGGCGCGACCGGGAATGTCGAGGCTCCGCCAAATTCGGTGGTAAAGCCAGCCAGACAACTCTTTCATGCACACACCCAAACGAGCAAAGGCCGATGGAACCGAGCGCGAGTCATTGGCGGAAGAATGCGTTTCGTGTTGAGGATAGGAGGGCAAACGGTTTTAGAACCGAAGGCTCGGGTAGGCAGCAGGATGAGACTTGGTAGACGAGACTGTCCTAGGTTTGAGTCGAAAAGTGGCACGTTTCATTCGATGGAGACTGCATCAAGTCTTCGGTAGAGGACTTCATCTTTCGGGTTGAGTTCCTGCAGCACCAATCCTGCTTCCACCTGTTGTTAAAGGGTAGGGCTCGCGATTGGTATTGGCTTCATGTTCGCCTGAACCTAGTCGAGGAATGGGAGCAACTAAAGCGAGCATTAATTGCCAGCTATAGAGGGACTCAGACCGAGCATTCATTTACGCGATTCAGAAGCTAGCGTCCAGATTGCGGGAACCGTTGCCAGAAGCGCGCTTGATCAAGATTATCAAGAAGGGCCTGCGTGACGATCTTGCCTTAGAGATGTATTCTCGGGACGATGTACGGGACGAATGTAGCAAGGTAGAGAAGGTGTACAGCAGACGCAATTTGAAGCCAGCATTTGATGCGAGGCCGGCGCCGAGGTTTGGAGTACCGAGGGGTGGAATATCTGCGAATGAGATCGACGTACAGACTGCACAGCAGACAAATACGGAACTCGAGGTTGAAGCGGCTCGAGTGGTGACACGAGAACCGCGTAGAACGGGTTGCTGGAACTGCGGTCAACCAGATCACGATTTCCGCAACTGTATGGCCAAGGAGCGAAAGATATTCTGTTATTGGTGTGGCAACCAGATACATTTTGTCCGCAATGTCCAGAATGCGCGGGAAACGGGCGGAAGGGCGTGATGAAAGCGGGAGAATCGCGCCTACAGACGAATCTCGCTAAGATGTAGGTTTAGGTCTGGTGAGGGTTAGTAATAAGGCACTTACCTTATGAGGAGCGTATTAGGGCATATCTGGAGGCTCGAAACCGAATATTCGTTGAGCGGCTGTTAGATGGGATGCGATTGGTGACGCGGAAGATAAAGAAGGCACGCGACAGATTCAAGCGAAGGCGACAAGTCAAGCGACAAGTAGTCGCAGCGGTGGCTAGAAGTGCTCAGACTGACCCGCGCGTTTTTGCGGAGCTCAATCTGGGATGCTGACATCTCCGGAGCTTGCTGGACTCCGGTGCGACGGTGAGTCTCTTAGGACGAGTTTGCCGAGAGCTCGCGGATCTGCCGGTGAAGCCATATACGTCAGTAGTGCGCACCGCTTCTGATGAAGATCGCTCAATTATTGGTCGAATGGTAGTGCCTGTACAGTACAAGGGAGAAATAATGAAGGTAGTGATTTATTTGTGTCCGTACTTAGAGCAGACGGCTTACCTAGGGATTGATTTTTGGCGAATCTTTCGGATAGCACCAGAAGTGGTGGGGCACGAGGTACCAATCGTCGTGGCCATAGATGATAGCAGGGAATTGCCGAGCAAATAACTCATTATGTAGACGATGACGCGGGAAAGAGCATGCCAGAGGCTTGGAAGTTAGATGAGAGACAGACAATTGTCGTAGAGGAGATGATGGCAAAGTTCTTGGCATTTGAGAAGGTCGGACTTGGAAAGACGCACTTGGAAAAGCACAAGATTGAACTGGTGGCGGGAGCTCAACCCGTAAAAGACCGTCACTATCCACTATCACCAGCAATGCAGCAAGTGGTCTGGGACGAGGTCGACAAGATGTTTGCAATCGGTGTCATCGAGGAGAGCAACAGTCCGTGGAGTAACCGCACCACTGTTGTGCGAAGGCCGGATAAGAATCGCTCCTGTCTCGATGCCCGAAAGCTCAACACCTTGACGATCAAGGACGCCTCTCCATTGACGAGCATTGAAGGAATATTGTCGCGAGTGGACCAGACGTACTTCATCTCTAGCGTCGATCTAAAATTCGCCTCTGGCAGATCGAGCTTGATGAAGAGAGCAAGGCGTGTACGGCGTTTACAGTGCCTGGGCGATCGCTTTACCAGTTCGTCATGATGCTTTTCGGGTTGTGCAATGCGGCACAGCGTCTATATCGTCTGATGGACAAGGTGATCCCGACCGAGCAACGATCAAACGTGTTCGTGTATCTCGACTACCTTTTGTTCATAGCTCCAGACTTTGAGACACATATGGTGTACCTCAATCGAGTCGCCGAGTGCCTGAAAGCAGCAATTTTTGACGATAGGGTTGAAAAAGTCGCAGTTCGGTTTTAACCCGAATCTTCCCAGCGTTACCGTAACAAGCAATAGGCACTTACTAAAACTTAATTTTTAGACAACATATTAACATTAGATATTATTTGATATTCTAAGAGTAAATTGTTGTCTCTAACTGATAAAAAGTTCATTGAAACAATCTCTCGAAGTTAGCTGATCATAAAATGCGAATTAAGTTGCTCATTATATTCTGCAGTGCAAGAAAACGGCATTTGGCAATTCGTCGTAAATAAATTTAAACCGTTTAACTAATTTAAGTACTGAACTATATGAAATGCACACATCATTAGAAAGGTAAAAAAGTGCTGTTTCTATTTGTAAAAAAAATTTAGAAAAAGAAACACTTTCTTTCGGTAAAAAAAAGTGTAAATTTTGAATTTTCGTGTTACCATTTGGTAATTCTGGGAAGTTCAGGGTACAGGTTTTTCCCATACATTTTTTCGCGTTTCCGTACTGTTTTGTTCATAAAATATGATTGCTCCAATGGCAGCTACATATATCATATAGTGTTCCGACTTAAACCAAATTTGGTCAGGATGTATAAAAACATATTAAATACATAATTTAAGAGTTTGGTTGAGATATCTCAGAAAACAAAAAACTTTTTCATACTAAAGGTGAATTTGACCCGGATTGTTCCTATGACAGTTATGTTATATATACGAAATACTGCATCGATTTGACCCAAATTTGGTCAGATATACTAAGGCCTGAACATATTTTTGTGGCTGAGTACCAAGGAAATGCAAACCGAAAGAAAGATCGGAACCCGATATCAGGTGATGGCTCCACTTTACCTGTTATACCTTCAAACGTAGTATCAAAAAACTAATTTCCTCTATCTCTTTAGCTTACCAAAATGTACGAGGCCTTAATAATAAGCTATCTAGCCTATTTCTTAACAGTCAATCCTTCGACTTTGACATCATCTGTTTTACTGAGACCTGGCTCAAACCCGCCACATCA
This sequence comes from Drosophila phalerata, assembly GCA_951394115.2. NCBI lineage: Eukaryota > Metazoa > Arthropoda > Insecta > Diptera > Drosophilidae > Drosophila > Drosophila phalerata. The sequence goes on from OX596004.2 coordinate 13,142,107, forward strand.
GATTTTTCTATTCTTTCTTCGCAATATACTTTATACAGATGTGATCGTATTACTCGAATTGGAGGCGGAGTATTATTGGCTGTTGACTCCAATCTCGCCTCGGAACCGATTCCAACCTCTTTTAATTCGGACATTGAGTTCATTTGTGTGAAAGTTTCTTTCAATAAATTTTCTATTTATTTAACTTGTTCTTACATTCCACCCCCGGCTGATGATACAGTATACGATACTCATCTTAACACCATTAAATATATATCATCTTTAGCTTTTGACACTGACTTGCTCTTTGTCTTGGGTGATTTTAGTCTGCCCAATGTTGGATGGATCGCCTCCAATGACTCGAATTTACTTATTCCTGATAACTCCAATAGTTTTATTGATGGTCTCTCAGAGCTTTCATTGGTACAAATCAATCCTGTTTGCAATTCTATCAACAGCTATTTGTATTGGACCCCACCAATACCATTGTATCAAGGATTGACCCATTGGTTATGCCAGAAGACCCATACCATCCAGCTCTTAATACACGCATTAATTTACCTTTGCGCTCAGATGTATTATCATCTAATACCGCTGTGCGCATTCGGTGTTTTAGCAAAACAGATTTCAATAGACTAAATAATCTGATTTCGTGTATGGATTGGTCTCAACTATACGCATGTTCTGATTTGGATAATGCCATTAAGCTTTTTTATATTACTCTAAATTCTTTATTTGATATCTGCGTTCCGCTTGTATCTCCTATCAGTTCTACTAGACCCCCCTGGATCTCTAGAGAGTTATCACACTTAAAAAATGTGAAATCCAAGCAATTCAAAAAATATAAGAAGTCTGGAAATCCTTACGATTTCTCCAGATATGTAATTCCGCGCTCTGTAAGGAGACGAAAACGGTAAATTTAAGGATTCAGGTTGGGATAGGTGCAGAAGTCGTTACGGAGAGGTCTTTCCAGAAGCTCTATATAGACTTCTTGGGGAAATATCCAGGTCATGCATGGATCTTCATAGTAGTGGACCAAGTTTACATTCTTAAAGTCCATTTCTTTATATTAAACTTAATTTCGCTCGTCACAAATGGGATATCAGAAATTTTGGGGCTACAATATGCTTTCTTCACTAGACTCTTAACTCGTGTAGAGGTTTTTTTTGTGTGATATCAGAAATTATTGCAATTGCTCTTGCTTTTGACATTGTAACTTTATCATTAATACAGGATGATAGTAAAATATATTTATAATTTTATTTGTATATATTTTAAATCAATTTTTTTCTTTAATTATATAGAAAATTAGGAGGCTCCGCCTCCCGCTCGCATCGTTTGAGTTGCTACAGTCGAGCATACTTGACTGTCGAAGACCCCGTACTTACTATGGAAAATAAAGTTTTTCATACTAAGATTTGATTTTCGCCCGATCGGTCCTATGACAGCTATATGATATGGTGGTCCGATTTTATCCAATTTTGGTCAAGGTGTATTAAACTACTTAGATATTATATTTTATGAATTTTGTAAAAATATCTCATAAAACAAAAAAAACTTCATACTAAGACCTAATTTTCGCCCGGTCGGTCCTATGACAGCTATCTGATATAGTGGTCCGACTTGAACCACCTTCGATCAGGATGTAGAAAACTAATTTAAAGGCATATTCTACGAATTTTGTTAACTTACCTCTCAAAACAAACAAGTTGTAGTATGCACACCAGAGAACTGCAACGGGTAAGAGATTTTCGGTCAGGCACGAACGCTGACTCGTGTCCGTTGTGATTTGTTCGTTTCGGACGAGTCACGAATCATGACCGAAATTGCTGGCTGATTTGATTTGATGCGATACCCGTTTTCTTCAAACGGTCGCATCGAGTCATCGAGTCATACTCGAATCGACTCGTTCAGAAAATGTGCGACACAGAGCGCGCACGCAGCGGCGTTTGCGCTTACAATAATATATATGTATTTATGTGTGTAAAAATGTATGACTCTGTGCGCCGCGACGAAAGATCTGTGTGGTTGTTGTTGGTTTTGATCAGCCAAAACAATTATACACTTAAAGAAATTTTAATAAATTGTATTTTGTAAGTCGAACGCTTATTATGTGGTTAGGATCAAAACGTATCAAAACGCATCAAAACTTTTCACACAGTGTACAAAACGCTACTGAAGTGAAATGAACACTTTTATGACGGTCAGCGTCGCAGCCGAAACTCGAGCATTTGCTGTGTGTTTGTTGTTTTGTTTTATTGTGGGTCATAAAAAATTTGCGCGCAGCGTCAAAAGTTGTTGTTGTATTGTCAAAAATAGAGATGGGCATGGGCCTCCTTTTTGAGGAACGGCACGGCCCAAGCACGGCTTGTAAAAACTGAGGCCCAACACGGAATTTATTTAAGTAGGCACGGCACGACCCATGCCCATCTCTAGTCAAAAATCGCAGGCAAGCCAATTTACTGTTTTGAGCAGAGTGGGCAGCGTGAGCAAGGGCTTGCCAACCGCTGCTCTAAAACAGAAATATTAATACTTATGTATGTACATGCATGTACAAGAAAAAAAATACAAAAACAACACTGTCGCTTTCGATTATACTCGAACGGTCTACTCGACCCGAATTGTCCGAAAGCAAAACGAATCATACCCGTGACTCGTCCGAAGCAAAACGAATCATACCCGTGCCTCGTCCGAAAACAAAACGAATCATGCCCGTGACTCGTTCGAAAACAAAGAGACCCGTGACTCGACCGAAAACGTTTGTCGCACTGATGTACGAACATAATCGAACATACCCGTTGCAGCTCTCTGATGCACACATAGCGAATACACACTATTCCCAGTGCCTATCATAGCAAGCACATTGTAACACTTTGTTGCATTGTTTATGTAAACATAAGTCCCAAGCTTATTTCAAGTGCAAAGTAATATGAACGCACAAGAATGCAATGGGCAGCATAAGCGCCGAGTCGGAATGTTTAGCTTGTCGCGCGTGGTGCGCTCTTTGTGTGTACATTAGTGGAGTGAATTCCACTTTTTTTCGATTTTCGAAAACGCTGTATCATTTATGGATGATACGGTATAAATGCAATATCTGTAAAAAAAATCAATTTTTTTGGAGGTCATCCTGAGGTGGCGCATCGACGATGTATTTTGAGAAATCGGTCAAAAAATCCAATATAACTCAAATTTAACCCCAAAAGATAATGATTTAAAAAATAAACTCTATTTTTCTTAGTTAGCCCTAACTGTTAGCTTTCTAAACCCATATCAACTTTTAAGATCGGTGGAAAAATATCGAACTTACAGATTTTTCAAGAATAGCAAAATTGTCAAAAAGCCGTTACATTTGGGGCGGACACGTTCTTTTGGAATGTGTAGAATGTATGAAGCAGGCACGTAATTTTTGGCAAATTTTTGAATGAATTTTTTGGGTTGCTAAATTTAATAATATGAGCGTGTGAAAACCACAAAAGGGTGTTAAATACCCTAAAACTATACTAGGTACAAGATTATGTTGTACAATACGATAGCTTAAATGAACTAGCTACTTTTATCATGAAAGTATACGCTTGGTTTGATATTAAAACAAGGTCTTCTTGTAAATATGGTCCGATTCACGTTTTTAACATGGTTAAAATAAGTTTATATTTAAGAGACGATTTGTTCTGAAAACCATACCGAGAATTTATTCTTTGCACATCTAGAAAATATGTTGTTGGCCATGTTATTAGATGATGTGTCTCATATTAGACAACTTGCTTTGCACTACATATTGAATGCGCGAAAGATGACAAAAAAATCAAAAGTTCGTGAATTTCGTCTGCCAAAATTGCAAGCTCATGCGTCAAACTATTATGATTTAATAGATTTATTATTATTATTAAAGTGGGGAAACCTGCACTGCGACCCCTTGGATCTATTGTGCCCCCTTCTGAGCTTATAGCTCTTTCATCAGTCCAATTTCTCGCACAAAGTTGAGGATTTTTGTCGGATTGAGATCAGCAATGTCCTTTAACTGTAGGACATGTTTCCCAAGGAAACTACCTCTACGTCTGGATAGAGCAGTACATTCTGCAATAACATGTATTGAGGATTCTTCTTCGAGGTCACAGAATCGGCAGATTCCGTTGCTTTCGATTCCTAGTTTGGATAGGTGACTTCTCAGTCTACAGTGACCTGTCAGTAGACCGGTGAGTATCCTGAGTCTATTCTTTCCTAAGGTGATTACTAGCTTAAACCGTTTTAGGTTGTAGTTGCCTAGGAGGTATTTGGCTTGCCTGAGACCTGTAGTGTTCTCCCAGTGCGACTGCCGTAGTCGCCCCTCCTCTTTACGTAGGTACTCCCGGATTGTGTGTCTACCTATTCCACAAAACGGTTCAGGACCTATTAGGGGCTTGCTTGCGCCCATTCTGGCTAGTTTGTCAGCTGCTTCGTTACCTGCTATTTCCCTGTGACCTGGGATCCATCTAAGGGTTAGCCTATTGAGCGATCCCAGTTGGTTTAGCTTCTTCCTCACTTCGTGCACTACTTTAGACGTAACCTTCGCCTTATCGAGTGCATTTAGTGCGGCTTGACTATCGGACAGAATAGCTATGTCTCTATTCCGATAGTAACGTTTAAGGTTGAGGTCGACACACCTCCCTATTGCACATACTTCAGCTTGAAAGATGCTGGTGTATGCTCCTAGAGACTCATGGTATGATATCCGAGGGCCCACAACGCCTAGGCCTGTGCCCTGGTCTGTGAGAGATCCGTCGGTGTACCACTTTATGGTGTGTTCCCTCATGGGGTGGACTTCATCGAGTGTTGTCCATTTCTTTTTGCTGCTTAAGTTTACTTCGAAGTTTTTCTCGAACACATGTACAGCCGTCATTTCGTCCCTTGGTAGTACCAGCAGTGGGAGATTATCTGATAGTAATTCTACATCTCTGTGACTAAGGATACAGCTGCTGCCAATACCCTCTCGTGCCATCCGTAATAAGGTGGCTTTTTGCTGCAGTTTTATGACTTCGTGGAGTGGTGTAAGCTCCATTAGAACTTCCATGGCCGTTGTTGGACAGGTGCTCATGGCTCCAGTCATACATACGCAGGCCATTCGTTGCAGTCGTAGCAATTGTTTCTTGACGGTAATGAGCTGCGCCCTATTACCCCAGGCTATTGCTCCATATGTGAGCATCGGCCTAACTACCATTAGGTATAGCCATCTTATTATCTTCGGTGATGTGCCCCATGATTTCCCGGCTATGCTGCGACATGTGTAGAGTGCCCTAGAGCACTTTGCTATCGCGCTCTTAACATGTGGGCCGAAGTTTAATTTACTGTCAAAAGTGACTCCTAGGTTTAATAGATTGGAGGACAGAAATTATTACAGAGCCTCCATTGACAATGAAGTTTACAAATGCCGATATTACAAACTTGATTTTTTCGGGAATTAATATCGTGTATTCGAGATGTTTCCTTGCCATTCTCAAGCTGTAGAAAGATGTGTAAAGCTTGTGACAGAGGCTTCCTTATCTGTTTGTGGACCAGAAGATAGGGATGGGTTTATTCGAAGCCAGATAAAAGCCAGGCAGATGATTCCACGTTTCGAAATAAAAGCTCATTTTTTCCAACCTTGATTTATGAAATTCTATAATTTAGTATATTTTCGTTACATAATAAAACTGATATATGCAAAAAATAGCAAACAAAGATTTTACTCTCTGTGTATTCTATTGGACGTAAGACCTAAAAACCTAATTTTGGTAAACAGGTGCCTGATTTTGTATTTTGTAAAGTTCAATCATAAACTTTCTGCAGCTGCGATCATAAATCAATGGTTTTCACCTTGAACTCTTTACTGAAAGAAATAATTGTAAAATAACCGCCCTTTTTTTAGGACAGGTACTTGAACCACACCATTTTTTGACAGGTACTTGTACCTAGTATAGTTTTAGGGTATTTAACACTCTTTTGTTGTATTCACACGCCCATATTATTAAATTTAGCAACCCAAAAAATTCATTCAAAAATTTGCCAAAAATTACGTGCCTGCTTCATACATTCTACACATTCCAATAGAACGTGTCCGCCCCAAATGTAACGGCTTTTTGACAATTTTGCTATTCTTGAAAAATCTGTAAGTTCGATATTTTTCCACCGAGCTTAAAAGTTGATATGGGTTAAGAAAGCTAACAGTCAGGGCTAACTAAGAAAAATAGAATTTATTTTTTAAATCATTATCTTTTGGGGTTAAATTTGAGTTATATTGGATTTTTTGACCGATTTCTCAAAATACATCGTCGATGCGCCACCTCAGGATGACCTCCAAAAAAATTGATTTTTTTTTACAGATATTGCATTTATACCGTATCATCCATAAATGATACAGCGTTTTCGAAAATCGAAAAAAAGTGGAATTCACTCCACACTAGTGTACATATCACTCTCTCTCTCAGCGACATCTATGTTGCTGTATATACATAAGCACATATATATATAAAAACCCAAAGCGGATGCTCTGCTGCCAGCGTATCTGGCGGTGCAGCTGCGCAGCCCTTAGCTATGTTAAGACTCTGAATGTAAAACTGAAACTAATAAATAAATGGATATCAAAGAAGACACATGGGAAGACGTTTCATTATTACAACAACATAATTCACTCATCACAACAATATAATACAGCATGTGAAGACACTTATTACTACACACCTTTTAACAGAACAAAAAAAAACAAGTGGGAAAGGCTATAGTCGAGATCCCGACCATAGGACACCCGTTACTTATATCTATACATTATCGATTCAATCCTAATGTCATATTTACGTTCCCAGAACTAGTTGAAAATCTTAAGCATTCTAATAAGGCTTAACAATACAAAAACTATTGCATACTCTAGGGGGCACCTGTTGATTCAATAACTTAGACACGCAATAACTGGTGTTCTACTTGTCCGATCTTGTTGCGATTCAGTGGGATAATAGATAATAATAACAGATATCGGGTTTTACCCAAAAATACGTATTATATGAAAAATTGTGGGTGAGGTGGTATTTCGCGATTTGCGGTGGCGGAGGGGGGCGTGGCTAAAATTTGAAACAATCTTGATCTGGGTCTCTGAGATCCGTGTGTTTATACAGACGACCGGCTTTTCGCGAATTGAGGGCGTGGAAGGAGGCGGGTCAAAAATTTAAAACAAACTTGACCTGCTCCAACGCCTTTGTGATCTGCGTGTGAAAGTTTGGTTACTCTATCTGTTATGGTCTCTGAGATCTAGGCGTTCACACGGACGGACGGACCGACAGACGGACTCGGCTGTTGATGCTGATCAAGAATATATATACTTTATGTGGTCGGAGATGCCTCCTTCTGCCTGTTACGCACATTCCAACGAACACAATATACCCCTTTACTTATTTTTTATAAGTAACGGGTATAAAAACTAATAAAAATTTTGTTCAAAACAAAGAACCGTTTTGATCCCGAGACCCATGTACCCACAAATCGCATGAATTACTGCAAGTTTTGTACCAAAATCTGGCCACTGCACGTACGCATGAGAGTTTTTAATTAATATCTTCTGTATTTGTTATCCGATTGCAATCCACTTTTCAGGATGCATTATCAAAATTTTGTTTAGTGTGTGTGCAGATTTTGACATCTGTACCTATTAAATTGGCATTATATTTGGATATTTTAGTTTTTTGTCGATTGCAGGATAATTGGGGGGCGTGGCAAAATTCTAAAACAAACTTGATCTGCGTGCGCAACATAGCAGTATTGTCACCAAATTTGGTATCTCTATCTTTTATAGTCTCTGAGATCCAGGTGATTATTTGTTTTCCATATATCATATTTTCTCAAACTACTTCTCTGTTTATTAACCGATCTCGATGAAATTTTCAGCACTCCTCAGGACTCGTCCCCCATCCTGTATGCCAAGTCTCAAGGCTGTAGCTTTAAAAGTGCTCTTGTTATTAGATTTTATATCATTTACGTGGGCGGGCGTGGGTGGTGCCAAATTTAAAAACAAACTTGGTATAGATCAACATCCTAGAAGTATTGTCACCAAATTTGGTTGATCTTACTTTTATAGTCGCGGAGATATATGTGTTCAAAATTCTGTACCATAATTGACACGAATCTAATAGGCTCTAGTACCCTTTATTGGGTACCGAGCTTAAAATTGTGAACATGGCAAGCCTAAGACCATACTGGAAGCTGGCACATTAAAAACAATGAATGAAGCCATCAGCAAATACATTCATTGCAGTACAGAAATGACTGGCAATGCAAGTTCAGTGCTATACGAGCAAAGAGGACACGCTTCCCGAGGTAATAATTTTAGAGGTTATTACCGAGGTAGAGGAAGTAATTTAAATGGACGTGGTTACTATCGTAATAATTATAATAATTACGGTAACCAATATAACAATAATGGTAAAGGTCGTGGAAGCTATACTAGAAACAATTATAATAATGGTGTATCCAACAACAATAGCAACCAAGGAAACGGCAATAATACCAATACAAATGGACAGGGAAGAACTGTCCGAATTGCTCAAAACAGCAACCTTTAGATACTCTTCAGTAAGCAAAATAACATTTAAAAACGTATCGACAAACAAAAATTAAGTATTTTTGATAGATACAGGTGCAGATATCTCTATATTAAAAGAAAATTCTGAGGTCTATCATGAATTCAAACTAATAATACAATAGATATTCAAGACATAGGAGAAGGCATTTTAAAATCTAACGGCCTAGCCTCTATAGAGCTACAAGCACATAAATATATAATTCCACACGATTTTCACATCCTTAACTTAAACTTACCATGTGATGGAATAATAGGCATTGACTTTATTAAAAGATTCAATTGCCAAATAGATCTTAAACCATTGGAAGATTGGTTTATACTTAGACCTAATAATTTAAATTTCCCAATTTATGTTCCCACAACATACAGCTCTGGTAACAGTTCAAATATACATATTAATTCAAAAGAGGAAAAAATATTGATTCCTAATCAGGAAATTCAATCCGGTATATTTGTTGCAAATACAGTTGCAACACATCAAAATACATTTGTACGTTTACATAACAAAACAAGTACCGATCAATTGATCAACGTTGATAAAATACAATTTGATCCACTTTCGAACTACGATGTAGTCCAAAATAATCAAGAAACAAGAGAAAAAACTGTCGTAGCCCAATTAGCCAAAAATGTCCTAAAACAATTCAAAACGCAGTTAGTAAACCTATGCACCAAATCTAGTGATGTATTCGGAGTTGTCACCGAATCAATCAAAACAAATAATTTTTACAAGCAAAATTTGAGACTGAAAGATAATGAACCAATATACATTAAGAACTATCGAAGCCCGCATAGCCAAGCTAATGAAATACAAAAGCAAGTTGGAAAACTGATCTCCGACGGAATTGTCGAACCGTCTGTGTCTGAATACAACAGCCCACTTTTACTTGTTCCTAAGAAAGCCCTTCCAGGCTCAGAAGAAAATAAATGGCGATTAGTAATTGACTATCGCCAAATTAATAAGAAACTATTGTCAGATAGATATTTTAGATCAATTAGGTAGAGCCAAATATTTTTCATGCCTTGACTTAATGTCAGGCTTTCATCAAATAGAACTTGAAGAAAATTCAAGAAATTTAACGTCTTTTTCTACGAGCAACGGCTCTTATCGCTTCACGCGATTACCATTTGGTTTTCAAATAGCGCCAAATTCATTTTAGAGAATGATGACTATCGCATTTTCTGGTCTTGAACCTTCTCAAGCATTCCTTTATATATATTATTTAATAGTCATTGGTTGTTCCGAAAAACATATGTTTAAAAACTTAACCGATGTTTTTGACAAATGTAGGAAATATAACCTGAAATTACATCCTCAAAAATGTTAATTTTTTATGCATGAGGTGACTTTTCTTGGTCATAAATGCACTGATAAAGGAATCTTGCCAGATGACAAGAAATACGACCTCATAAAAAATTACCCAGTCCCACACAATGCGGACAGCGCAATACATTTCGTTGCATTTTGCAACTATTATAGAAGATTTATAAAAAACTTCGCTGATCATTCCCGCTATATTAGAAATGTATGTAAAAAGAACGTAGAATTCGTATGAACACCTTAATGTCAACAAGCTTTCGACTACTTAAAAGAAAATTAGATGAGTCCAACATTATTACAATACCCAGTTTTTAGAAAAAATTTTGAATAATCACGGATAAAAGTAATAAAAGTACAACAGAACAGGAATTAGCAGCAATTCATTGGGCAATTACTCATTTCCGACCATATATTTATGGCAAACATTTCTTAGTTAAAACAGACCACAGACCATTAACTTACTTATTTTCCATGATTAATCCAAGTTCCAAGTTAACACGAATGCAGCTCGAATAAGAAGAGTACGATTTCACAGTAGAGTATCTAAAGCAGTGGTCGGCACCAACACATTCATATGTTTGATGACGCTAGTGTGCGAATTAACAGAACGTTAACAGACATCAAGCATCTGACGTTTGCTGCCGATTCATTTTGCCTCGTCTCTACATCCGAATTACAGCGTAATAGCCCTATACCAGCGACACGACAGCGACTTAACAGCAAAATGTCGTAGCAGCGACGCCAACGTTTACGCTGTACGTGAGCAGGCAGCGCTGCGGCAGAGCAAATGCCTATACGCGGCGTATAGGCCGTGCCGACCACTGATCTAAAGGGTAAAGATAATTTCGTGGCAGACGCCCTCTCTCGGATAACAATATCCGAACTAAAAGATTTACAAAGTAAAATCCTGAAAGTCACTACCAGGCAACAAAGTAGACAAAATAAACGCTGCGCAGGGAATGAAAATGATCTTTTGCCAAAGCAAAGTCTTCAAAAAGCTTCTAAGCTAAGTCGAAGTCTTCAAAAAGCTTCTAAGTCATCAAAAATTAAGATGTACGAAAAGTAGTGGCCTTGCATTTAACAAATAAAATATGCTTTTTAAAACATGGAAATAAAGTTATTGCAAGAATAGATGTTAGCGATCTTTACACCAATGGAACTCTTGACTTATGTCAGTTATTCCAAATGCTTGAAATGCAAGCCGGTATACACGAGATCAGCCAACTTAAAGTGGCACCGAGCGAAAAGATCTTTGAATTAGTTTCAATAGATACTTTTAAAAATATGGGCAGTAAAATATTGAAATCATTAAGAGTAGCGCTACTCAAGCCGGTGACCCTAAGTAATAATGAAAAATAAATAGAAGCAATACTGTCTACATTTCATGACGATCCCATACAAGGAGGTCATACAGGCATAACTAAAACGCTAGCAAAAATCAAAAGACACTACTATTGAGTATATATATAAGTGTATATACGTAGATGCCATAAATGCCTAACATCAAAAACGATGATCCATACAAAGACACCAATGACCATTACTGACACACCAATAAGCGCGTTTGACAGAGTGATAGTGATACTATAAGTCCGCTACCTAAATCTGAAAATAACAACGAATACGCAATTACATTAATATGCGATTTAACGAAATATCTTGTAGCTCTTCCAGTACCAAACAAGAATGCTAATACTGTTTCAAAAGCAATATTCGAATCTTTTATACTGAAGTTCGGTCCAATGAAGACGTTCATTTCGGACATGGGAACTGAATATAAAAATTCCATAATTAGCGATTTGTGCAAAAACCTAAAAATAGACAATATAACGTCTACAGCACACCACCACCAAACAGTTAGAACAGTCGAAAGTTGTCATAGAACCTTTAATGAATTCATCCGTTCATATATATATCTGTTGATAAAACAGATTGGGATGTATGGCTTCAAAATTTTGTTTACTGTTTCAACACGACCCACTCTATGGCACATGATTATTGTCCATATGAGCTAGTTTTCGGCAAACAAAGCAATTTACCAACATATTTTAATACAATAGATAAAATTAATCCAATGAACAATATAGAAGATTACGCTAAGGAATCTAAGTTTAGGTTAGAGCAGGCTTACAAAAGAGCCAGAATAATGTTAGAACAACATAAAGCTAAGAATAATAAATATTATGATAGGAAAGTAATAAATTTTGAATTAAAAATAGGAGACAAGGTTCTGTTAAGAAATAAAACTGGCCATAAGCTAGAACCAGTATATTTAGGCCCATATACAGTAAAAGCAATAGAAGATAAGGAAAATATTTTTTTATTACAAATGATAAAAATAAGACACAGAAAGTACATAAGGATAGGTTAAAAATGTTTAATGTTTAATCATGTTTTGATGGCCATCCACCATACACATATATTATAACTTTAAATTCATATATCTATAAAATAACTTCACTATGTTATGTTACATTATTTTTCAAAAGGAGGGAGATGTAGTATGCACACAGCGAATACACACTGTACCCAGTGCCTTTCATAGCAAGCACATTGTAACACTTTGTTGCATTGTTTATGTAAACATAAGTCCCAAGCTTATTTCAAGTGCAAAGTAATATGATCGCACAAGAATGCAATGGGCAGCATAAGCGCCGAGTCGGAATGTTTAGCTTGTCGCACGTGGTGCGCTCTTTGTGTGTACATAACACTCTCTCTCTCAGCGACATCTATGTTGCTGTATATACATAAGCACATATATATATAAAAACCCAAAGCGGCTGCTCTGCTGCCAGCGTATCTGGCGGTGCAGCTGCGCAGCCCTTAGCTATGTTAAGACTCTGAATGTAAAACTGAATTTAATAAGTAAATCAGTGGTCGGCACCAACACATTCATATGTTTGATGACGCTAGTGTGCTAATTAACAGAACATTAACAGACATCAAGCATCTGACTTTTGCTGCCGATTCATTTTGCCTCGTCTCTACAGCCGCGTTACAGCGTAATAGCCCTATAACAGCGACACGACAGCGACAGCAGCAAAATGTCGTAGCAGCGACGCCACACGAACGTTTACGCTGTACGTGAGCAGGCAGCGCTGCGGCAGAGCAAATGCCTATACGCGGCGTATAGGCCGTGCCGACCACTGAAATAAATGGATATCAAAGAAGACACATGGGAAGACGTTTCATTATTACAACAATATAATTCACTCATCACAACAATATAATACAGCATGTGAAGACACTTCAATTACTACACACCTTTTACAACAAAGTTTTTCATACTAAGATCTAATTTTCGCCCGACCGGTCCTATGACAGCTATATGATATAGTGGTCCGATTTCAATTCAACTCGGTGATGATATATAAAACTAAGTTAAATGCATATTTAAACATGTTAACATATTTTGGTTGAAGTATTTCATAAAACCAAAAAGCTTTTGTACTAAAACGATATTTTCGAGCGATACAAAATGTCTATATTTAGATAATAGGTAATATCTTCCAAACCCCTCAGCCAAAATTTATGTCTCATATACCAAATACGCGAAACTTTACGTTTTACAACATATTGAAAATAAATAAAAATCGTTAGAGCCGTTTTCTCATAATTTGACAAGAAGTAAGTTAAAAAACCTGATTTCACCTGTAAATTGTTACCTGTGTACTTTAGGTAAAACATTAAAAGCCTTAAAAAAATACCTTTCCAACGATATATAGTACATATATGTAGCTTTTACGGTTTGGAAACTGGGAAGTTTCTAATTTTGGCGGAAAATAGCGTTTTCCCGATAAACTTTCTAGATTTTCGAAAAGAAATGAGTCCCCATCATTACATTTTCGATTTTTTAGCGCGTTGATACAAACAAACAAACAGACAAACAAACTGACTTTTCATCTCATTTTGAGAAGTCCACTAACAATTTCAAATTAAATTATCTTTTTAACCAGATGTCCGATTTGGGTCATCGAGGTATCAATCGATGCGTACTTTTGATAAGAATTTTTAAAAAATAAACAAATTTACCAAAAGTCCCCAACTATCTTTTAAATTTTTTCCCTCCCACTTACACCCCCTTATCTCACGAACCAGGTGGGTTAGCAAAAGTTTTAGTACGCCATTTTGTAAGTTAAGAGATGAGAATGGGCATAATAGCAGATCCAACTCGCATGAAAACAGTTACCATAAATGTTGTGAACGTCGAAATTCTGGTCGACACAGGATCAGATGTTACTATTGTTATTGAATCCGTGCTGAAAATGTTGAATAACGTGAAACTTGTGATGAGTACGTCTACGGTGCAAGGATTGGGAAATGCAAGCACAAAACCAATCTGAATTTTTAATGCAGATACAGAAATTGACCAGCTGCATATTGATCACAAAGTCTTATTTGTACCAAATGGCAAAATGGAATGCAACGCACTGTTGGGTTTTGACTTTATTAAAAATTCAAGGTTTCCGCTGATGCCAATGGATTTTCGTTTCAAAGTCTAGATGCAGAACAAAAGCCTACGGTTGAGTGTCCTATTGAAGTGTACAACATAATTGAAGATCCAGATGTCATTTCAGCTCCGGCAGAGTACCGAGAATGTGTAACACAGTTGATCAAGATTAGTTTTCAGTCGCCTTCAACTCACGAAGAATGTCCAATCGAGCTGAAAATCGCGCCGGATGGCATAGTTAAACCATTCCGACAGTCCCCAAGTCGCTTATCACACGTCGAAGCAGAAGCAGTATAAAACCAAGTCAACGAGTGGTTGGAGCACAGCATTCATCACTCGTGATGGACTTTTCGAATTCAACAAAGCTCCGTTTGGTTTCCGAAACTCCCCTGCTGCCTTTATACGATTCATTAACCATATATTCCAGAAGATGGTCAACGAAGATGTTTTACAGCTGTATATGGATGATAATGTAGTATATGCCACATCAGCAGACGAATGCATGGAAAAAACAAGAAAAGTTTTGGAAACAGCTGCTAAGTTCGACCTAAAAATAAAATGGACAAAATGCAGTTTCTTACAACAGCGCATTTGTTTTTTGGGTCACTCCGTAGAGGATGGCATAATTTGGCCTGGAGCAGAAAAGACGACAGCCGTAAACCGTTTTGCAACTCCAAAAAACATCAAAGATGTGCAGTCATTTCGAGGGCTCACTGGATTTTTTTGAAAGTTTATACCATGCTATGCAGAAGTAGCGCGTCCGCTTACAAACCTTCTAAAGAAAGACGTCGAATTCAGCATGGGACCAGCAGAGCTGGAGTCCATACGGAAATTAAAAAAACTTTCTGTCAAGTGAGCCTATTCTCCATATTTACGCAAGAGAGGCACCCACCGATTTGCATACTGATGCGTCCAAAAATGGGTTTGGAGCAGTACTGATGCAGTGGTTTGATGGAAGACTTCATCCCGTTCACTTTTGGCAGCAAAAAATCGTCAGACGCCGAGTCAAGAAAACACAGCTACATTTTGGAAATCAAAGCAGCGTACTTGGCTCTTAAAAAGTTTCGTCACCATTTACTGGGAATACGATTCAAGTTGGTAACGGACTGTGCAGCCCTTAATGAGCAAGGAGGACATACCAAGAGATGTGGAGTAATGGGTGCTCTTCATACAAGGCTTTGCCCCAGAGATGGAACACCGTGCAGGAGAGAAGATGAAACATGTCGATCACATCAGTCGATACCCGCAGAATGTGCTCATGGTGTCAACAGAGCTTTCCGCTTGCTTGAAAAAGGCGCAAAAAGACAATGAACATATAAAAGCAGTCGTGCAAATCCTTCAAGCAAGTCCGTACGATAACTACAAGATGAAGGGTGGTTTGCTCTTTTAGGAATTGGCTGGGAACAGCTGTTGGTTGTGCCAACGATGATGGAACGAGAGGTGATCAGTAACGCTCACGAAACTGGTCACTTTGCCGTATCATACACAGCAAGCAGTTGGGCAGACAAGAGGGCTTCTTGCACTTTATCGACAAGGGAGATGTGCCTCTAAGCACGCTGAATATCGACCATCTGAGCCCCATGGATGCAACATCGAATCAATATAAGTTCATCCTGGCGGTAGTTGATGCCTTTTAGAAGTTTGTCTGGCTGTATCCAGCGAAGTCAACCGGGCAAGAAGAGGTGATCAAGAAGCTGAGTGAATGGGCAGGCGACTTTGGTTTTCCGTTTCGCATCGTGAGCGACAGAGGAGCCGCATTCACTTCTAATGCATTTAAAGAATTCGTCAGCTCAAATATGGTGGATCACATTTGGACTACAACTGGAGTGGCCAGAGGCAATGGCCAAATTGAGCGCGTCAACCGGTCGATAATATCTATTTTTGGGAAGTTATCTTCCGAAGAGTCGTCAAAGTGGTTTAAGCCATCAACTCGCACATGCACTCTTCGACACATTCGTCGCCGTTCGAGATCATGTTCGGAACCAAGATGGGGAATAAAGCGGATGATCGTCTGCTAGAGCTTCTGAGTCAAAAGCTAGTGCAACACTGCAACGAGGAGCGCCAACAGTTGCGCGCTGAAGCTAAGCACAACATACTGAAGGCTCAAGCGAGTTATAAAACAAACTTCAACAAAAAGCGCTGCGCAGAAAGTATCTATAAGCTGGATGATCTGGTGGCCATAAAGCGCACCCAATTCGTGGCAGGCCGCAAACTGGCTAGGGAATTCCTTGGACCATACAGAATCACTAACTTCCCAAACGTCGAGGGACCAAACGTTACGGCAACGAGCTGTGACAATATTAAGCTGTGGAGGTTTGTCACCGAAAATGAAGAGCTATTCGAGACGGATGAAGAGGATCCGGAGTGCCGAATGTGAGATGGTAACAAACAGGCCCTGAGGTAGTGGCAACGCTACACTAAGCAACCATCGCTGTGGGAATCATAGGCTGGCAAGGCTGGATGATTGGTCAGACAGAGAGTTGGAGACAAGAGCAAAGATAGCAGCAAGTCGTTGCAGCAGATTTTGATTTGATTTAAACCTAAGCATTAATAGTTATAAAACCGAGTCATTAAATTACTCGCCCATCAGGAATATAATAAATAATTTCTTTAAATATAATAAATCCACATTTATGTATTTGCACATACAAATATTCATATGCATTAATATGTGTATATTGCAGCCTACAGGCTTTGAGAAAATAAGCTCAGCTCGCAACCCTCGCAAATGAAAAAACTGGGTGCATGAGAGCCAAACAGACATGGCCAATCTTCAAAAAAATGCACAGAAGAAATTCTCAACAAGTCAAGAAAAGATATTGCGGGACTAACAGCCACAGGACACTGGCATATAGAAACACATGACATGAAAACAGGACTACCATTCAACCAACACTGCCATAGCTGCAAAGACGATCGGAAAGTGGAAACTCCGGAGCATGATGTTTTTAAAGTACACACTAGACTCACTAAGCGATGTGAACAACATCGCACCAGACTAAATATTCAGATTTTAAACCACAGCAAGTGTTTATAGATATCGAAGTCACTACCGGATTTAATTTCATTTCATACGAAAGGACACCCACTGTGGAACATAACGGAGCAAAGCTCTACTAGAAGGGCTGGTTTTGTACCAGCTCACCACACTTACCTACATTGATCTCAGAGTGCCTTTATTTTTTGCTGAGCATTAGCTCTGATTTAGTAGCTTTAATGTATACCATTTGCGTTCAATATTTTAACGGGTTTAGTGAGTAAGATTTAACAATAAAAAGAAAACACATTCCTTGCAAATTATTCTTACATGTGCTACACCTCCCTTTAACAGTTTGGCAGACGTACGAGCGGTGAAAAGAAGTAGTAGTCTGATTTGTATAAAAAGGTATCATGTCATTTAGTAGGTACGGATTACTGGATCCATTAGAAGAAAAGAAAGGATTACTGATTAAAAAACCGGGTTACAGAACATTTTATAGATAAAAACAAGCGGGAAAGGCTATAGTCGAGATCCCGACCATATGATACCCGTTACTTACTTTAGTATATTCAAAATTACTTTAAAGAAAATACTTGTTTTGATCTGAAAACTTTAATTCGCCATAACTGTCGTTCTACATGTCCGATCTTAATGCGATTCAGTGGGATGATAGATAACGCTAATAGATAACGCTTATAATCACAAAAAACTTATTATCTCAAAAACTGTGGGTGTGGTGGTTTTTCGCGATTTGCGGGGGCGGAGGTGGGCGTGGATTAAATTTGAAACAAACTTGATCTGCGTGAGGTATATAGAAATCTGTGTGCCAAATTTGGTTACTTTATCTTTTTTAGTCTCTGAGATTTCCTTGTTTAGACGGTTTTTCGCAATTTGCGGGGGCGGAGGTGGGCGTGGTTTAAATTTGAAACAAACTTGATCTGCGTGGGGTATATAGAAGTCTTTTAGTGAAAGTTTGGTATCTCTATCTCTTATGGTCTCTGAGATCTAGGCGCTCACACGGACGGACAGACGGACATACGTACATTGATATATCGACTCGGCTATTGATGCTGATCAAGAACATATATACTTTATATTTGCATAGCTGCATTAATTACGCGTCGTTTAAGATATGTCTTATCAAAATCTATGGAGAGACGGCGATATAATATTTTTTGGTGTGTAGGCATGTTTTTGTCGACTTTTTTGACTCCCTTGTAGAGTGGCATAACCTTTAGTATGCAAATTTGTTGTGGTTTTTGAGATATCTTAAGCAATTTCACACAATATCAATTTGTTCATATTTTACACATTTTGACCATATATGGTTCAAATCGGTGTACTATATCATATAGCTGCCATAGGAACAATCGTTCGAAAATCAAGGCTTTCTATGAATTTCTTTTTTTGTTTTCTTAGATATATCATCCAATCTCGCTGTTATGTATTTAGTAATGTGGTATGTATCCCTACAAAATTTGGTTCAAATCGGATCACTAATCAATATAGCTGCCATAGGAACGATCAGTCGAAAATTCACCTTTAGTATGAAAAACTTTTTTATTTTCTAAGATATTTTAATAGAATTCACAAATTGTGTACTCTATGTTGTCCTTTACATATTTTTTAAATTTGGTTGTAATCTGTCTACTATATCATACAGCTGCCATAGGACCGATCGGTCTAAAAACAAGTTTTAGTATGAAAAACTTTTGTGTTTTTTAGATATCTTAACTAAACTAATCACTGCGAACGGCAGTTCGCTCTAGTGACGAAAGCAGCAAGAAGGGTGCGAAAGGCGACTAGCAATATATACAGCTAATTTGGAAAATTTGCTACGACTGTCCGATCAGATCGAGTTATATACCGATCGAAAGGTTGAGTCCTAACTTACAAAATGGCATACTAAAACTTTTTGTAACTCACCTGGTTCATGAGATACGGGGGTGTAAGTGGGAGGGGAAAAATTTAAACGATCGCAGCTAATGGGGCCGTTGGGGCCTTTTTGTAAAATTTTTTATTTTTAAAAAATTATAATCAAAAATACGCGTCGATTGATACCCAAATCACCCAAATCCGATAACTGGTTCGAAAGATAATAAAATTTGAAATTTTTAGTGGACTTTTCAAATTAAGATGAAAAGTCAGTTTGTTTGTCGGTTCGTTTGCGCGTATCAAAGCGCTAAAAAAGCTTAGATTTAATGATGAGGATTTGTTTCTTTTCAAAAATATAGAAATGTTTGTTCTACGACTTTTTGAATTTCCCGCTAGTTTAGCGGGAAAACGATATTTCCCGCTAAAATTGAATTGAATTGACCATAGAAGCTACAGATATGTCCTATATATCATTGGAAAGGTGAGTTTAAGGGCTTTTTGACGTACCTTCAAACTTTTTTTCTAAAGTACTCAGGTAACATTTTACAGGTGAAATAAGGTTTTTTAGCTTATATCTTGGCGATTTCTGACAAAACGGCTCTAACGATTTTTATTAAATTTATGTATGTTTTAGTACGTAAAATTCTGCGTTTTTTGGTATGTAACACATAAATTTTGGTTGAGGGGTTTGTAAGATATTGCCTGTTAACTGAATATATATATTTTTCCATCGGTCGAAAATCACGTTTTAGTTCGAAAATCACGTTTTAGTACTAAAAACTTTTTGGTTTTATGAGATATCTCAACCAAACTGATAAAATACGCATTTTACATTGTTTTATATATCCTGACCGAAGTTGGTTCAAATCGGACCACTATATCATATAGCTGTCATAGGACCGATCGGATCAAAATAAGGTTTTAGTATGAAAATTTTTTTTGATTTATGAGATATTTTAACCAAATTGATAGAATATGCATTTAAGTTAGTTTTATACATCCTGACCGAAATTGGTTCATATCGGACCGCTATATCATATAGCTGTCATAGGACCGATCTGGTCAAAATTAGGTTTTAGTATGAAAAACTTTTTTGATTTATGAGATATTTTAACCAAATTGATAGAATATGCATTATATGATTAAGTTAGTTTTATACATCCTGACCGAAATTGGTAACCGGTAATCAAACCACTATATCATATAGCTAACATAGCACCGATCGGGCGAAAAGTCTTAGTATGAAAAGTAGACAGTAGTAACGCGAGCGAAGCAAACAGGGGCGGAGTCTCTTAGCTATATTTTTTACTATCTCCCTGCATTTATGATAAAGTTAAAATGTCAAAAGCAAAAGCAATTGCAAAAATTTCTGATATCCCACAAAAAAAACCTCTACACGAGGTAAAAGTCTAGTGACGAAAGCAATTTTTAGCTCCAAAATTTCTGATATGCAATTGTGTGACGAGCAAAATTCAGTTTATTATAAAAACTTTAAATAAAAATAAAAATCATTAAAAAAAAAAAAAAACACGAAAATTGGTATTCGGCACTGTGCAAAAAGTAATTTTTATGTACAAAGAAGCTCGCCCTTTTTGAGCACAGTGCACAATGCCAAATTTCGTGTTTTTTTTTTTTTTTAATAATTTTTATTTTTATTTAAAGTTTTTATAATAAACTGAATTTTGCTCGTCACACAATTGCATATCAGAAATTTTGGAGCTAAAAATTGCTTTCGTCACTAGACTTTTACCTCGTGTAGAGGTTTTTTTTGTGGGATAGAATATGCATATAAGTTGGTCATAGGACCGACCGGTGGAAAATCAAGTTTTAGTATGAAAAACTTTTTTGTTTCTTGATAAATCTAAATCAAACTCATAAATTGGGTATCTTTAATTGCCCATTACACCCTATCCAAATTTGGTAGAAATCGGACCACTATATCATATAGCTGCCATAGAAACGATCTATACGAACGGTCAATATGCAACCTTTAATATGAAAAACTTTTTTGTTTCTTAAGTTATGTCTACCAAACCTACAAAAACCAAGCCTCCTATTGCCTTATACGACTTGTCCAAATTTGGTTGAAATCGGACCACTATAACATATAGCTTCAATGGGACCGATCAGTCGAAAATCAACCTTTGCGTAAAAATTGTTTCATTGTTTATATGCTAATAAATTAGCCGTCCTTCCATAGATTTTAACGGTAAACATACGTAACGATGGGTAATTAATATAGCTATATATATAGAAACAAATTTAATAGTTCAGATGACTGAATTAAAAATAGGAGACAAGGTTCTGTTAAGAAATAAAACTGGCCATAAGCTAGAACCAGTATATTTAGGCCCATATACAGTAAAAGCAATAGAAGATAAGGAAAATATTTTTTTATTACAAATGATAAAAATAAGACACAGAAAGTACATAAGGATAGGTTAAAAATGTTTAATGTTTAATCATGTTTTTGATGGCCATCCACCATACACATATATTATAACTTTAAATTCATATATCTATAAAATAACTTCACTATGTTATGTTACATTATTTTTCAAAAGGAGGGAGATGTAGTATGCACACAGCGAATACACACTGTACCCAGTGCCTTTCATAGCAAGCACATTGTAACACTTTGTTGCATTGTTTATGTAAACATAAGTCCCAAGCTTATTTCAAGTGCAAAGTAATATGATAGCACAAGAATGCAATGGGCAGCATAAGCGCCGAGTCGGCATGTTTAGCTTGTCGCACGTGGTGCGCTCTTTGTGTGTACATAACACTCTCTCTCTCAGCGACATCTATGTTGCTGTATATACATAAGCACATATATATATAAAAACCCAAAGCGGCAATTTTTAGCTCCAAAATTTCTGATATGCAATTGTGTGACGAGCAAAATTCAGTTTATTATAAAAACTTTAAATAAAAATAAAAATCATTAAAAAAAAAAAAAAACACGAAAATTGGTATTCGGCACTGTGCAAAAAGTAATTTTTATGTACAAAGAAGCTCGCCCTTTTTGAGCACAGTGCACAATGCCAAATTTCGTGTTTTTTTTTTTTTTTAATAATTTTTATTTAAAATTTTTATAATAAACTGAATTTTGCTCGTCACACAATTGCATATCAGAAATTTTGGAGCTAAAAATTGCTTTCGTCACTAGACTTTTACCTAGTGTAGAGGTTTTTTTTGTGGGATAGAATATGCATATAAGTTGGTCATAGGACCGACCGGTGGAAAATCAAGTTTTAGTATGAAAAACTTTTTTGTTTCTTGATAAATCTAAATCAAACTCATAAATTGGGTATCTTTAATTGCCCATTACACCCTATCCAAATTTGGTAGAAATCGGACCACTATATCATATAGCTGCCATAGAAACGATCTATACGAACGGTCAATATGCAACCTTTAATATGAAAAACTTTTTTGTTTCTTAAGTTATGTCTACCAAACCTACAAAAACCAAGCCTCCTATTGCCTTATACGACTTGTCCAAATTTGGTTGAAATCGGACCACTATAACATATAGCTTCCATGGGACCGATCAGTCGAAAATCAACCTTTGCGTAAAAATTGTTTCATTGTTTATATGCTAATAAATTAGCCGTCCTTCCATAGATTTTAACGGTAAACATACGTAACGATGGGTAATTAATATAGCTATATATATAGAAACAAATTTAATAGTTCAGATGACCATCTTAAATGCATATTTCGTCAAATTAGTAAAAATATCTCAAAAAACAAAAAAAAATTTCATACTACACCTTGATTTTCTAACGATTGTTCCTATTGCAGCTGTATGATATAGTAGACCGATTTAGTTCAAAATGTGTAAAATAACAACAAATTGATATTGTGTGAGATTGGTGAAGATATCTCAAAAATCATAAAAAAAATTTTTATACTAAAGATTATGCCACTCTACAAGGAAGTCAAAAAAGTCGATAAAAACATGCCTAGACACAAAAATATATTATATCGCCGTCTCTCCACAGATTAAGATTAATCATACCTAGCTATGCAAACTAAATAGAAGCAAAATGTAATGAATTTTTTTCAACATTTCCTCGAATTTTGAAGTAAAAAAAGCTAAAAAAAAAAAAAAAAGCTTAGATAAAATTATTATTTTCTTAAATCAAAAATTAATGTCTTTTAAACTACTGGCTGAACCCGAATCTTCCCAGCGTTACCATATGGTAACAAGCAATAGGCATTTACTAAAACTTCATTTTTAGACAACATATTAACGCTAGATTAACTTTTATAAGATATTCTAAGAGTAAATTGTTGTCTCTAACTGATAAAAAGTTGATTGAAACAATCTCTTGAAGTAAGCTGATCGAAAAATGAGCTTTAAGTTGCTCATTATATTCTGCAGTGCAAAAAAACGTCATTTGGCAATTCGTCGCAAGTAAATTTAAGCCGTTTAACTAATTTAAGTACTGAACTATATGCAATGCACACATCATTAGAAAGGTAAAAGAGTGCTCTTTTTATTTGTAAAAAAAAATTGAAAAAAGAAACACTTTCTTTCGGTAAATTTACGCTTTTTATTTTCGAGTTACCATATGGTAACGCTGGGAAGTACAGGGTATAGTATAGTGGTACGAGTTGAACCAAATTTGGTCAGGATGTGTAGCAACATATAAGACACATATTCTAAGAGTTTGGTTGAGATATTCCAGAATAGAAAAAAATTTTTCATACTAAAGGTGAATTTGACCACGATTGTTCCCATGACAGTTGTGTTATATATACGATATACTGCACCGATTTGACCAAAATTTTGTTCTATATATCAAGGAAGAGCCCCCCTGTTGGATTAAGTTGTGTTTATTAGACTTTTTCTCAAACATTTGTATTTTGTAGCATTAAGAAAACCTGTACCCTGTAATTCCCAGCGTTACCATATGGTAACAGCCAAAAAAATAGTCCTGTCGATTATCCTGACAAGGACGAACAAAATGAATGTGTTTTTCGGATTCAGCGAACTCAAATTTATCAGTCCTGAAATTTTCATGAAGAAATTCGAAAAAATGTTGCCCATGACGATTCGGGTTAAATCTAAAACTTTGTATTAATGAATTATAGATATATTCATTGATTTTCAGAAATAGTAAAGCTTTTGAAAATCGGTTTTGTCATTACGAGTAATGATGACAAAAGTGGGCGCACCTCTGAAAAAAAGTGCGAATAAAAAGCCAGATTTTTAAAAAATTCTAAAAAAAAAACTTGGGGGCTCCGCCCCCTGCTTGCTTCGCTTGCGGTGCTACAGTCGAGCATACTCGACTGTCGGAGACCCCGTACTTACTATGGTTTAAAAATGATTCACTTACAATACTAAGACTTGATTTTCGCACGATCTGTCCTATGACCGCTATATTATATAGTGTAACGATTTGGTCCAACTTCGGTAAGGATGTATAACACTAACTCAAATGCATATTAATCAGTTTGGTTACGATATCTCATTGAACAAAAAAGTTTTTTATACTAAAACCTCATTTTCGACCGATCGGTCCTATTACAGCTATATGATATAGTGGTCCGATTTAATCCAACCTCGCTAAGGGTATACAAGACTAATTTAAAAGCATATGGTAAAAGTTTGGTAACGATATCTTCTACAACAAGAAAGTTTTTCATACTTAAACTTGATTTTCGTCCGATTCCTCTTATGGGAGCTCTATGATATAGTTGTCCGATTTGCACCAACTTCGGTCATGAATTAATAAAATAACCCACATGCAAATGCTGTTAGTTTGGTTAAGATACATGTTTGGTTTCAAATTTAATAATTAATATCATGTAATCGAATATTGTTATCTATCGATAGTAACAATACTGATCGGTATTTATGAACCTGTTAGTATTTTTAGCATATGTAACTTGGAAGTATTTTTGGAATCGAGGAATCTGGCCACACTTATATATATACAATTAGAATTGAAGAAAAAAGACACATATCGTTGTGTAAAATAAAGCATTTTGGTATTTAAGTAAAATCTACAATTTGAATTTTTTGCGACTAAACATTTTGGCGACCGTGACAGGACCTGGCGACGATATAGTTCGTTTGGCCAGACAGAAATCGAAAGCACATATCTATGAGTTTCTTGTCTTACTTTGTTAATCAAGTAATTGTTTCACACATACTTTGTTAATTTTCAACACGACTGTAGGTAGGTTGTCGTGCATCTTTGGTCATTAGTCTTGAATTGTTCTAACTTGATAACAGTATGAGTCCACCATCAATTGAGGAGCAATTAATTTCGCTTCGGCAACAGCGAAACAGTTATGAAAAACATATGAGGAACATTAGATCAGCTTTTGAACAGGCTTCGTCAAATGACCCAATTGAAACCGAATGTCGTTTGCAAAGTCAAATAGAACGGCTTGATTTCAATGATTCTTGTCGTATCGAACTAGAGGAATTATTTATTATGACTAAGTCGAAACTAGTGCACATCAAAAGTTCTGGTAAAACCCAACCGACAGCAGAGTCGACATTGAATGCAACCGTAACTAGTCTGGCCAACCATAATCGACTTCCAGCACTAAAACTGCCCAAGTTTGACGGGAAATATGGAGAATACAAACGATTTATAACTAGTTTCAACAACCTTGTGCACGACGATCAATCGTTATCAGTGATCGACAAGTTTAACTATTTGTTAACTTGCTTATCGGGTAGGGCTCTAATGGTAATAGAATCATTTCCAGTCATCGAAGCAAATTATCCTAAGGCATTGAAACAACTTCGAGATCGGTACGATAAAAATGTGTTGATTTTTCTCGAGCATATTGAGAACATATTTAATGTGCAGCCGATGAATAAATCAGATGCAACATCTCTTCAAGGAGTTCTTGATACTATTTCAACGCTTCGGGAGTCCCTTTATTCTCTTGGTAATGAAAAGGAAATACTGGATGGCTTCTTGATTCATTATGTACTCACTAAGGTCGATGCAGATACTAAGCTGGCACGCAAGATTTTGAGAAGATTCCGTCGAGGGAGGTCTGCTGCAAAACGCTAAGAAGACATTGCCAATTATTGGAATGCAACTCTAAGCCCAAACCAGACATGCCGAAGGATGTTAAACCGTCTACCTCACGAAAATCATCAGGCTCGTTTGTCAACACTCAGGCTTCATCAGGTTGTCCAAGTTGCAAGGCCATGGACCACAATCTTGGAAATTGTCCAACGTTTCTATCGAACTCCTTTGAGGAATGCTTTAAATTTGTCAAGCAATCGTCACTTTGCCTCAACTGCTTGCGCAAGGGTCGCATTGCAAGCAAGTGCATGACTAAATCTCGATGTAGAGTATGTCAGGGTCTTCACCATACTTGCATGCATAAGTATTCAGTAAATCTAGTGCAAAGCGCTACTCCTCCTGCTCCTCCGCAAACGCAATCTCAGTCTGTATCCTTAGTGTGTCGCTCTGTGAATTACGCTTTACTTCCAACTGCCGTCGTATTGATCAAGGATAGATGTGGCATCTATCAACCAGCTCGTGCTCTTTTAGATTCATGTTCAGAAGTTGACTTTATAACAGAAGAGTAAGCAAAGCGATTGCAGTTAAAGTTTGAACGTTCTCAGAATGAGATTTCTGGCATAGCAGATGTGAGAACGAATTTAAAGTTTGCAGTCACAGCAGCGTTTAAATCACGAGTTTCTGAGTTTTCGTGGTCTTATCAACTTGCAGTAACTTCAATTATATCTTTGAGCCAGCCTGAAAGGAAGTTGCGAACATCTGATTTAATTATTCCTCACTATCTTCAGTTAGCGGATCCCTAATTCTACAAACCACAACGTATTGACCTCCTGATTAGTTCACGACACTTCTTCAATCTAATGCTCGACGGGAAGGTTTCATTGGGAGAAGGGAGACCATTTATGGTAAACACAAAACTTGGTTGGATAATTGGCGGAGAAATACAACATCAGTCAGGAACAGGAGTAAGAAGCTGCAATTTAGCGATCTCGAAGACTTTCCCAGTACAAGAAGCGAACACCACTTATCAGCGGATAATGAAGAATGCGAGAAACACATTATGGCAAATACAAGGTTGCTTGACACTGGTCGTGTTCAAGTTCGGATGCCTTTTAAACAATCTCCAACAATTCTTGGAAACTCGTTTGAAATTACGAAACGACGTTTCCATTTCCTGAAAGCTCGCTTGAAGCGAAATACACAATACGTCGCATTTATGGACGAATACAAAAGTTTGAACCACATGAGTCCTGCTACTGATGTCGACCTCTCGCTACGTCATTATGTGATACCACATCATTGTGTTCTTCGACCCCAAAGCGCCACTACTAAATTACGAGTAGTCTTTGATGCTTCAGCAAAATCATCATCACACGTAGCTTTAAACGATATTCTCTTCACAGGAGCAAAAATTCAAGAAGATTTGATTATTACTCTACTCTCGTTTCGGCTTTATCGATTTGCATTAACCACGGATGTGTCAAAGATGTATCGACAATTCCTTGTTGATCCTGTTGATCGCTGCTTTCAGTTAATTTTATGGAGAAATGATGACACTGATCCATTGGAGCTGTATAAATTGAACACTGTAACGTATGGATTGTCTTGTGCCCCTTTTTTAGCTATCAGAAGTCTTCATTATGTCGCAGAATTGTTTCGTTGCGAATATCCTATAGGAGCAAAGGTCATAAAGGAGAACATGTACGTAGATGATGTACTAATCGGCGCAGACACCATTAGCGAATTGGATGGCAAGGTAGTAGAATTGAAATCACTAATGGAACGAGCTGGTCTGCAATTTGCAAAGTGGAATTCAAATCATGTGAAATGGAGAGAAGGCAGTGATGAGGTTAAATTTAAAATAGATGAACAAGAAATATCAAAAGCTTTAGGAATTTCGTGGAAACCTCAAAAGGATACATTTTGCTTTAGTTATGACCTACCAACTGTTGTAAAACTTACGCGAAGATCAATTGTCTCTATTGTCGCTAGAATATATGATCCTCTAGCTTTTTTATGTCCGGTCATAATTAATTTCAAAATGTTTGTACAAGAGCTATGCATTCAGCGATTGGTATGGGATGATCCACTTACACCAGAATTTGAAAATCGATGGAAGGAAATGGAATCCGACCTGCCATATTTAAAGGATATTGAAATTCCGCGCTACTCTTGAACTCACTCAGAGGGCAATCAATCGAAATTCACGGATTTTCTAATGCTTCATAGCGTGCAAATGGTTGCAGTTTGTATTTGCGCACAATTGATCATTGCAATGAAAAAGAAATCTACCACAATACGTTATTAATCAATCAAGGTAGTTTCACTTCCACGATTGGAGTTGTGTGCGGCCGTATTGTTGTGTAAAACATGGCATAAAGTAAAGCATCTCTTCGAAACCTTCACTAGCAAGATATATGATAATGATACAAGATAATACAAGATAATGCGGCTGATATTGTTTCAAGAGGATGCAAAGCAACCGAAATTGCACAAACGATCTGGTTCAAGGGACCTAAGTTTCTTTCT
Source organism: Drosophila phalerata (assembly GCA_951394115.2). NCBI lineage: Eukaryota > Metazoa > Arthropoda > Insecta > Diptera > Drosophilidae > Drosophila > Drosophila phalerata. The sequence goes on from OX596004.2 coordinate 13,170,829, forward strand.
GTAGACGAATCCAATTGGCCTAAGCCGTTATTTACAACCACATAGGATAAGAAAGCACTTGAAGAAAGCAGCGTAAGTCAGTCGTGTTGAAAAATAGCATTAGTAGGGAGAACTGTGGTGAAACAGTTTTAGACAGCATGATAAAGAAACATTCCTCATATTCAAAATTGTTACATATCTTGTCGTACATATTTCGTATTCGCAATCACATTACTTCCAACAAAGAACTTAAATTTTATGATGTAAAGCCAATCTCAGCGAAAGAGAGTCAGGAGACATTTTTTCGCATTGCTTATTTAGTACAGCAACAAGAATTTGCGCAGGAGATACTCGATTTACGAGCAAATAAGTCATTGAGACCAGAGCTACAGAAGCTAACGCCATTCTTATGCCAAACTCTAACACAATCTGGTACCTTTGAATTGATCCGAGTTGGCGGAAGACTAGCTCATGCACCCATCAGTTTTGACGCTAAGTTTCCAGTTATATTGCGTCAAAACCATTTTTGCAAGTACTTGCATGCTGGAGCAAAGGCGCTAATCGGAATTGTAAGGCTACAAGTGTGGATTTTAAATGCTCGAAATTTGGTGAGGAAGGTCGTGAGACGATGCGTTCACTGCTTTCACTACAAAACCAAACTGATGCAACAGATCATGGGTTCACTTCCTGCTGATCGTCTTATTGCGCAACGGCCATTTTTGATAACTGGAGTAGATCTCTGTGGACCATTTGCCACGACTCATCGAATTCGCGGTAGACCGCCATACAAAACATACATTGCCTTGTTTTTGTGTTTTGCGACAAAGGCCGTTCACGAGTTGATCTCAGATCTGTCAACTAACAATTTTCTTTGTTTAAGGAGGTTTGTCGTACGTCGTGGGATTTCGCAGCGTCTATATTGCGATAATGCGACAAATTTTGTTGGCGCTAAATCAAAATTGGACAAATTCAAGGCAGAATTTTATGATCAGCAGTCATCAACTAAGATGATCACCTTTTGTGCGAAGCTGCAGTAAAGTCCATGAAGTTGCTGCTCGTCAAGAATGCTTCAATGGCCTATTTCACATTTGAGGAGTTGCAGACTGTCGCTATTGAAGTTGAAGCCATTTTGAATTCCCGGCCTCTTACTGCTCCTACAAACGACTCAAATGATGGGGAAGCCATTACACCGGCGCATTTGATAATTGGCACCTCGTTGCAAGCTCTTCCTGATCAGACGATTTCCTATCAAAGGATTACGTATCTCAAGCAGCGGCTGTGGGATCTCTGGCGACGCGACTACCTACACGACCTTCAGTTGCGGTCTAAATGGCTCAAGGCGGAAGCAAACGTCCGCGTTGGTCAAGTGGTCTTAGTTCACGACGATAATTTGCCACCACAAAAATGGCAGTTGGCAAGAATTACTTCAGTAATTCCTGGATCTGATGGTCGAGTGAGAGTGGTCGACCTGAAGGCAAGCAATGGCATTTTCCGTAGACCAGTACACAAAGTGGCACCTCTGCCAGTCGAATAGAATTTGAAAGCATCGTTTCAACGGGCGGAGTATGTTTGGTTTCAAATTTAATAATTAATATCATGTAATCGAATATTGTTATCTATCGATAGTAACAATACTGATCGAAATTTATGAACCTGTTAGTATTTTTAGCATATGTAACTTGGAAGTATTTTTGGAATCGAAGAATCTGGCCACACTTATATATATACAATTAGAATTGAAGAAAAAAGACACATATCGTTGTGTAAAATAAAGCATTTTGGTATTTAAGTAAAATCTACAATTTGAATTTTTTGAGACTAAACAATACATATCTTATAGACTTGATTTTTTCCAAGCGAAATGTTCATTTCCGAGTTTTTGTTAAGAAAAGACAAATGCATATGTATAAAACACATATATGTGTGTTTAAAATGTTAATGTACATGACAAAACAAAATTATAAAAAAAAAACAAAAAAAAAAATTTTAACAAATACTATAAAATTAAAAAAAATAAATTGATGGTGGAGCCGGGAATCGAACCCACGACCTAATTTTAAAGAAAGCTTAAAACTTCGGCGGCTCAACCAATTGAGCCATACATGGTGTTGTGCACAGGATGCCAAATTGCCATATTGGTTTTACAGTACTCCGTTTCATAATTTTAAAAATGTTTAATAACACTAAATGTTAATATTATATGTTATCATAACATTAATAAATACAAATTGAATGTCAAAGCAAAATTATTGAATTAAAAAACACACGTCCCTTGCAGGGTTCGAACAACCATATCCTTAGCGCTGCGACTCATCACACTACGCCACAGAAGCCCATGACTGATCAGACGCCAATTTGTTATATAATATGTTAACTCAATTTTCATATTATCAAGTTACTCCATCATCGAAACAGCAAAATTTATAACTTGAATATCTTGGCTATTTACTGTCCGATCGGAATGAAATTTTCAGCAAAAATCTAGTACACTTTTCTCTTCGTCTATGCAAATTCTTCTAGCTTTGAAATTGCTCTTATAATTTGGGTATGAAATTTCTTATGTCAATTTTTAGGCGTTAAAGGGGCCGTGGCCAAATTTTGAAACAAACTTGATCTGCTTGCAATATAGAGGAACCTACATACCAAGTTTGGTGTCTCTAGCTCTTATAGTCTCTGAGATCTAGGTGTTCATACAGACAGACAGACGGACATTGCTATATCGACTTGGCTATTGATGCTGATCAAGAATATATATACTTTATAGGGTCTGCCCCGCCTCCTTCTGCCTGTTACGCACATTTTCGATAAAACAAACCCAATAGACCTCTGCACTTTTTATAAGTACGGGGTCTAATAATGAAAATAAAGTCTATGCGGAAATTCGAACCGCAGACCTCTTGCGCCAAAGTCTATGCACCATCCTTTGCGCAACCTAGGCTCAAGCTTGCTGGCTGACCAAACGCTGCTATATGTAAATCAAAATAAACGCGAACTCGATTTGACGCACTTGTAGGCTTTGGAAAATCTCCGTCCTATCGCCCGATAAAATTATCTTAAGTTTATGTGACCAAGTTTCAAACATGTCACTTCAGCCGTTTGGCCTGTGCAATGCTTAGTCAGTGAATGAGGTCAAGCAGTTTTATATATATAGATTTAAACAGCATTATCGTCTCTAAAATTATTATCTGTAAAATCATCTAAAATTACTTATGCATAACTACATTCATCCTTTCATTCCATTTATAACATCTATATCATCGGTGGCCCTCGACGGATCAGATGGGTGAGTCTACAAAGTGAGTTTTAACATGCAAGTAAGATAAATAAAAAGAGTGACAGAGAAAAGTGTTGGTGCACTTCAGCGCATGTGATTTTTTATCTTCAATATTTTTCGATATACATTTTCAAAACTTTGCAATATAGTGTAATAGCCTATTTCCACGACCACTCACATTTGGCTCATTTGCGCACATTCGGATGTGGATCAATTTTGGCTTTCCACGACCAAATGTAACCAATCAATGCACTTGCCATGTAACCAGAATAAATCAGCTGTTCGATTTCTGTGCACATATAATAAAAAGCTAACAATAACAACAATTTAAAATTTATATTTAAAATATAATTGGCGAAAATTAAATGCCTTCTGTTTTTATTGAACAAAACAGCTGGGTTAGGTGATAATTGCTTTTTTTTGACGAGTAAATCGATAAACATCGGGTGTTCGATAAAAAAATTACTGAAAATACTGGCAAAAAATCGGCACATTCATTTTGGATGAGCCAAAAAGATCATTTGGATACTGTATGGAAATGAAGTCCACATTCGGACCGAATGATGCAATTGGCTTCGAATGTGCCGTCGTGGAAATAGGCTATAAGTTGAATTTAGGAAGAAGCCAGACCATGATAAAGCTGTCGTTGGTCGCTCTGAGCGCTAATTCGCCTCGCTTCGCCCCCTTAGATTAAGGCGAATTAACTAGGGTGATATCGTCACCACAGCCGCTCTCTTTTGAGGGGCCAATTTGTTGTCAGTATGCCAGCAAACGTTGTCGAAAGAGGTTGTGTATCGCATGGTTTTTTTTTATTTTTTTCTTCTTTACGGCAACAAAATGTTGCGGTATTTGCTGTCTGACATGTTAAAAAGCTCTAGCGATATTGACCTATGTGCTAAAACCAAAGAATTTTTTTTTAAATGCGAATTAAATTGAGAATTAAAAATGTAGGTAATTGTCTATTAGTTCGGGCCCAACAGTGGTCTTCGAACTTCTTTTGGAATTGGAACTTCGTCAATTATCTAATATAATGACCGTTTTTACAACATTATTTTTCGATTAAGATTTTTCAAACAAAAAAAATCTCACAAACTCATGATGAACTTGGTAAACTGTAACGATCCTAAAAGCTTCACCGGGCTAACTCGGTCGGCGTTATGGGTTCGTGCAACAAATTTATATTTTGCAGCACTTGCGAATAAATAAGAAATCAGATATGTTTTCAATATTTCAATTAAATGTTTTATTTGCGACTTCGACGCTGACTCTTAATTGTACAAAGGAAATGGTTATGTAAATCGATTATGCTGGTATTTCCTGTTTTGGTCCGGTCGTCGTCCTGCCGAGTCGATCCTAGGTCGTCGGCTGTAGTGCGGCGTATTCCGTCGGCCCTGGGGGGGGGGGGATCCTGGTCGTATAACGCGGGGATGTCTTGACGGGGGTCCTGGCAGCGCGAGGACAACTAACTGGGGATCCTGGCAACGCGAGGATATCTGGACTTGGGTCCTGGCAGCGCGAGGACAACTAACTGGGGATCCTGGCAACGCGAGGATATCTGGACTTGGGTCCTGGCAGCGCGAGGACAACTAACTGGGGATCCTGGCAACGCGAGGATAAAAAGGGCAAAATCGCTGCCGAAATGCATTAAAGAAAAATTGCATTTGTCCGACAGAGCGGGGAATTGAACCGCGGCCTACGGTTTGCAATTTCGGTTGACCGGCTGCTCTCTGCACAGCGCCACGACAGACGGTCTCTTGCTGTATTGGTAATGGCAAACATAATGCAGTTGCTCTGTCCGCTGACGTCACGGGTTCTCTCTTATCTTTGTCTTGCATTGTTTGCATTTTGGTTTGCCAATTTTGATGTTGGCGCTACACATGTGTACAGTGGGCCGATTCCTATGTTCCGTTGCTGAATTCACTTGTTGTTCTTGTCATTATATATATTTATATATATGCCCATATAAATATATATATTCCCCTCTTTCATCGGGAAAAAAAATTGTGTGGGCATAATAGAGTTGCCACCCGGAAAAAAAAATTTTGTGTCCCTTTGTGTGTCCGCCGTGTAGGAAAAAAAATTTTGTGGGCATGGTAGAGTTGCCACCCAAACAAATTCTTTTTTTTTTTTTTAAAGGAAAAACCACTCCTTGGCTTTTCGCTAGTGTGCCCGCCGTGGAAAAAAATTTTTAATGTGGTAGGGCTGCCACCCAAAAAAAAAAAAATTTTTTGTTTAAAACAAAAAAAAAAACAAATCCTTGTCATTCGTAAATGTGAACGTCGTGTAAAAAAAAAAAAATTTGAGAGTGGTAGGGTTGCCACCCAAAAAAAATTTTTTTTTTTAAACAAAACAAATCCTTGTCTTTTCATCGTAGGGTTGCCACCCAAAAAAAAATTTTAGTTGCTACTCTGACCTTTTTTCTCCCCTGCAGCGTGTGGTTTCAGGTCTCCCACGTGTGCTCTTCGTAATTTCTTGTCCACCTGGGATTGTTATTTACAAATTACCGGTGATACGAAGTCCACGATCTGATATGGTCCTCCAAACCTGAGTGCCAATTTTGCCGCGAATCCGTCCGCCGCGTTGGACAGATAGTGCTCCTTCAACCACACCTGCTCCCCCACGATGGGTTTCCATGGTCTCCTGCGTAGATTATAATATCTGGCCTGGTCCTGTGCAACTTTCTCCAGGTTTCTGCGTACTATCTCGAAAATTTCCTTGAGTTTTCCAGCGTTTGCTCGGGGGTCTTGGGATGTTTGACCAGTGCCGATGGCTACCTCATCGTACAATGCCTGTGGCAGTCGAGGTTCTCGACCCTGTGTTACAAAAGCAGGGGTGTAGCCTGTAGATGCCGATACACTGGAGTTGACTGCCAAGGTGATCTCCGGCAATGCTTCATCCCAACACCGTTGATTTGTCCCCGCATATTGAGCTATCATCGTTTTAACGGTGCGATTTGCTCGTTCTGTTGGATTTTCCTGTGGTGTGTATGGTGCCGTATATTGATGTCTCACACCCAAATCCTGCAGGAAGTTCTTGAAAGCCTTGCTCGTAAACTGTGCGCCGTTGTCGGTGATGAGGACTTTTGGTACACCAAACCTTGCCAGTATTCTCTCCCTGAATGCCTTCTGTAGGGCTGCCGCCGTTGCACTTCGCAATGGTATCAGTTCGGTCCACTTCGAAAATCGGTCTATAAATACTAACAATGTCGTATTTCCGTGTTTTGACCGCGGTAATAGACCTACGAAATCTGCGCACACCGTTGCCCATGGTTCCGCTGGAATCTGGATTAGCATCTGGCCGGCTGCCTGTAAGTGGTTCGGTTTGTATCGTTGACAGACCTCGCACCGTTGTACATAGTTGCGGACATCCCGGTGTAACCCTGGCCAATAATATCGTGCCGCCACTCGAGCTATTGTTTTTCTTGTCCCTGTGTGTCCTGCTGCTACTGCATCATGATTTTCATGTAGTACCCGCTGCCTCTTCATCGTTGGTACGCACAATTTCCATGATGGTACATCCTCATGCCCGGCTCGGTGAGGGATGTGTCTATATAGATTACCAGACTCCTCCAAGTAGTCTGGGAATTTTCTTGGGTCTTTGCCAATCATCTGTAGCATCTTCTGTACCCATTTGCAGTCCATTTGCGCAGATCACCTGTTCCAGTGGTTGCCTGGATAGCGCGTCTGCCACTACATTCAGCTTTCCTTTCCGATAAGCCACTTCGTTATCGTACTGCTGTAACCCATCTGGCGATCCGACCGGTAGGGCTGTTGATAGAATTTAACCATTTTAACGCCATGTGGGTCTGTCACGACCGCGAAATGGTAACACTCTAGGTATGGTCTCATCTTTAGAATTGCCCAGACGATTGCCAAGCATTCTTTCTCTGTTGCTGAATAGTTTATCTCGGGGCCGTGGAGTGTTCTACTGGCATATGCGATCACACGCTCTCCCTCACTGGATTCCTGCGTGAGTATGGCTCCTAATCCATAGTTGCTAGCATCAGTTTGCAATGTGAACTGCTGGCTAAAATCGGGACACGCCAAGACTGGTGCCTTTGTCAGCTTCTCCTTCACCATCTCGAATGCCTGCTGATGCTGTCCGCTCCATACCCACTTTACGCCTTTCTTCAATAACCCGTTGAGGGGATGTACCGTGTTTGAAAAATCAGGAACAAAACGTCTATACCAGGATGCCACTCCAAGATATTGCGGCAGCTCCTTGACATTCGTGGGTGGTTTTAATTGTGAAATTGCAGCCACTTTATCCGGGTCGGTGGATATTCCATGCTCGGTTACCAAGTGACCCAGATATTTTAATTCTTTTTTGAAGAAGTCGCACTTGTCGACGTTGATCTTCAAATTCGCTGCCCGCAGTCGTCGAAACACCTCTTTTAAATTGGCCATGTGGTCTTCCAACGTTTTCCCCATGACAATGATGTCGTGCATTTATGCGAAAGCATGGGGCAACATTTCTAGGCCAATCACCCGATCCAACGCACGCTGGAACGTTGCCGGCGCTGAATGGAGTCCGAATGGAATAATCCTCTGCCTGGGACGGTGAATGCGGTCAATGGTCGACTTGATTTTTCCATTGGGATCTGCCAATAGCCGTCTTTCAAATCGAGGCTCGTTATGTAGTGGGCTTCCCTCAGTTGATCCAAAATGTGGTGTACTCTGGGTAAAGGATATGCGTCCTTGACCGATCGACTGTTTAATTGCCCGTCTTTTTCTTGACCATCACTATCGGTGCGCTGAGTGGACTGTTAGAGGCCTCGATACATCCTTTTGCGAGCAGTTCGTCGATCTGCTTGTTGATCTCCTCCTGCATTCTTGGATTCTTCGGGAAGTATCGTTGCTTAATCGGTCGGTCATCGTTCATCACAATTCGATGTTCCGTAATAGGTGATGTGCCGTTCATGACTGTGAATGCGGCTAATTCCTGCCGAAGAAATTAATCCACAGCTGCATCTGGATGTAAAGGTTCGCCACGTTCCCTGTTGATGCTTGTTGTCTCCTTCTCGATTGGTTCTTCTTCTTGCGTTATTTGTTCTTGTGTTACTTGCTCGTGTGTTACTTGCTCTTGTGTTACTTGCTCATGTATATGCTCTGTGTTGACTACCGACAGTCTCTCCTCTCGTCCTTTGTTGATTTTTCGACGATTCTGGATTCTGACTTCGATGCCGGCGCATTCAAAGATTGCTCCTATATTAGACAGAAAATCCCATCCCAGCACCAATTCGTCGATGACTCCTGGTAGAACTAATAGTGGCATATCCACCTTTTTGTTTCCTAGTTTGATCTGTACCTCCACTTGTTCCGTCACGAAACCAGTTCGGCCATCAGCCAATCGCACCTGTTTTTGTGTTGATCCCAACTCAAATCCTTCTTCGCACAACGTCACTGCTAACACCTCGCTTATGAAACTGCTCGTTGCCCCCGTGTCGATGGTAGCGTTGTAGAGGTTTTTGCCGATTTGAACTGTTGCCGACAGGCGTTGGCCCTCGGCCTTCAACATGCCGATTAATTGTGTGGAGCCGTTTCTATCGGCATCCGCTCGCTCCTGGAAGCTGGATGCCGTCGATCCCGAACCCCTATTAGTCCACATATCCAACAGAATAGAAGACTCGGGTTTTGACATTCTCTCGCCCAATGTCCTTCATTTCCACATCTTCTACATGCCTGTGTTGGGTTTAGAATATGCGTTGGCTTTCCCGCAAATGATCTTGGTGTTGGCTGTGGTTGTGACCTTGCGTTGTCTGTACAACGAGGACATGGGCCTCTGGTTTCTGTTGGCCTGGTGTCTTCTATGGCCATTAGTCTGGGGCGGTTTTCACGAGATTATTGCCGCAATTTCTCCCTGTCTCGTTCCAGTTCTTCAAACTCTTCTGCTAGTTGCATTAGCTCGATCAAACTGCCGTTCTGATATGGTCTTGCGAATGCTCTGAAGTCGGTAAGGCTGCTGTTATAGATCTTTTCCCGTTCCCTGTCCTTTGATAGCCTTAGTGGACTCATCAATGTCTGCATTTCTACCATGAACTTTTTCAACGGTTCATCCATGCCCTGCTTTCTCCGAGCAACCTCCTCCGCCAGCTTTGAGAAGTAATCTCTCGGCAGGAAAAATTCCTGGAAGCTTATAGCGAACGATGTCCAGGTCCTCCAGTGCTCGTTATTCGCTATGTACCATTTGAGAGCCGTGCCTTTCAGGAGTTCTGACATTGCTCGTGGTATCTGGTCCAGTTCTAATCCATAGGTTTCCGCCGACCATTCCACTTGCTCCAGAAATTCTAAGGGCTTTGAGGTGCCATCAAATTTGAAGCTCCATTCCCTCACTTGTTTGGCTACCGCTAAAGCATAATCCCGTGTTGGATTCCTTTCTGTATGTTGCCGGTAGTCGTCGTTCATGGTTGATGTGTTCTGCCGTTGCGATTCTTGTTCTTCTCGTCTCTCTTGTTGTTCCCGTCGCTGTGCCTCCACGCTTATTGAAGCGACGTCCATGCTCTCCAAATCTGTCATCATTGTGTTTTTTTCTGTCTTTTCCCTTGTAGTGGTAGTCTCCCTAAGTGGAGATGCGCGGGTGTGTTTCTTGGCCAATATATCTAACCGTACGGCGTGAGGCATCTGGGCTTCTTGTGTTTGGACCCATTCGCCGAAGTCCCTTCGCATCACATCTACGCTTCCGGTCAATGTGATCCCGAACTCGGTGCCATATTGCATCAGTTCTTCCTTTTTCAGGTTGTAAACCCATGCTCGTACCATCTTGAAATTTATCTGTTCTATTATTCGCATGACCCGGGAAGTTGGGCACCAGTTGTAACGATCCTTAAAGCTTCACCGGGCTAACTCGGTCGGCGTTATGGGTTCGTGCAACAAATTTATATTTTGCAGCACTTGCGAATAAATAAGAAATCAGATATGTTTTCAATATTTCAATTATATGTTTTATTTGCGACTTCGACGCCGACTCTTAATTATACAAAGGAAATGGTTATGTAAATCGATTATGCTGGTATTTCCTGTTTTGGTCCGGTCGTCGTCCTGCCGAGTCGATCCTAGGTCGTCGGCTGTAGTGCGGCGTATTCCGTCGGCCCTGGGGGGGGGATCCTGGTCGTATAACGCGGGGATGTCTTGACGGGGGTCCTGGCAGCGCGAGGACAACTAACTGGGGATCCTGGCAACGCGAGGATATCTTTGCCTTAGAACTTCGCCACTTCTTCAAAGACTGCCCTGCATCTATGACTGCATGCCCTTTTATAGTTTGCTAGCCCGAAACTAACGGCAATTGCACTCACCAGTCAATCGTTTGCGAGCCCAAAACTAACGGCACATGCACTCACCAGTCAATTGTTACCGTTCATTGTCTTAACGGTACTTCCGTCGCGAGCGTCGCTGTAACGGTAACATGTTCCATGGGCGCCGCTGAAGGGGGTTCAAAGTGTGGGTCAACCCGTTGTTGTTGAAATAAGAACTTGTATTTTGTGAGAAACAAATATGTTTCTCACAAAACAGGCCATAATATGACCATATCATAAAAAAAACAAGTGGGAAAGGCTATAGTCGAGATCCCGACCATAGGATACCCGTTACTTATTTCAATACATTAGCGATTCAATTATAATGTCATACTTGCGTTGCCAGAACTACTTGAGAATTTGAAGCATTCTAATAAGGTTTATCAATACAAAAACTATTGCATACTCTAGGGGGCACCTGTTGATTTAACAACTTAGACACGCAATAACTGCTGTTCTACTTGTCCGATCTTGTTGCGATTCAGTGGGATAATAGATAATAATAACAGATATCGGTTATTACCAAAAAATACGTATTATATGAACAATTGTGGACGAGGTGGTTTTTCGCGATTTGCGGGGGCGGAGGGGGGCGTGGCTTAAATTTGAAACAAACTTGATCTGCGTGAGGTATATGGAAATCTGTGTGACAAATTTGGTTATTCTATCTCTTATAGTCTCTGAGATCCTTGTGTTTATACAGACGGATGACCAGTTTTTCGCGAATTACGGGCGTGGAAGGAGGCGGGTCCAAAATTTAAAACAAACTTGACCTGCTCCAACGCATTTCTGATCTACGTGTGAAAGTTTGGTTACTCTATCTCTTATGGTCTCTGAGATCTAGGCGCTCACACGGACAGACAGACAGACAGACGGACAGACGGACAGACACACATGGCTATATCGACTCGGCTGTTGATGCTGATCAAGAATATATATACTTTATGTGGTCGGATATGCCTCCTTCTGCCTGTTACATACATTCCAACGAACACAATATACCCTTATACTTATTTTTTATAAGTAACGGGTATAAAAAACAAGTGGGAAAGGCTATAGTCGAGATCCCGACTATAGGATACCCGTTACTTATTTCACTACATATAAAAGTACTTTAAAGAAAATTGTATAACAATAAAAATCTATTGCATACTCTAGGGGGCATTTATTGCCATGTATTGCTTAAAGAATCATTTTCAGACAATAACTGCTGTTCTACTTGTCCGATCGTGTTGCGATTCAGTGGGATAATAAATAATAATAATAGATATCAGTGACTACAAGAAAAACCATATTATCTTAAAAACTGTGGGTGTGGTAGCTTTTCGCGATTTGTGGGGGCGGAGGGGGGCGTGGCCAAAATTTGAAACAAACTTGATCTGCGCTGGGTATATAGAAATCTGTGTGCCAAATTTGGTTACTCTATCTCTTATAGTCTCTGAGATCCTTTTGTTCATACGGACAGACGGACAGACGGACAGACACACATGGCTATATCGACTCGGCTGTTGATGCTGATCAAGAATATATATACTTTATAGGGTCGGAGATGCCTCCTTATCCCTGTTACACACATTCCAACGAACACAATATACCCTTATACTTATTTTTTATAAGTAACGGGTATAAAAAACTAGATTAGTCCCTAAACTAACTTTTAACTAACTAAGATCGGCGAAAACCCACGACTGAACCCTCCACGAGGGCGCCGACTGGTAATAACACTCCAATGGATCCTCTGGGAACTGGTGTTAGCTAAAACATTTGTCGAAGACATGTGTAATGGCTCCTCAATAGACTTAACGCATGCCTGAAGCTCCTGTCATGGTCTTGAGGTAACGAGGGCTGGACTAAGGTGTCATGCGACCCGTGCCGATAGTCAGCCTGGCTGGGGGCCCTTACCAAAAATAGCCCAGTCGTAAACGGAGCGGCCGGATACCTGGCGCCCTCCGGTCGTGATAGCCTTACCTGCATTGTGCGGATCTCTGTGCAGGTGGAAAACCCTTTCTCCTCAACTCGTGGGAATCAAAACATGAACTCAATAAACATTAAAAACACAAACATAAACAATAACAAAAACATAAAAAATAAAAAACCACAAAAAAAAACCGACAGCGGCAGCGGCAGGGGCTTCAAAGCCTGGTCAAAGCCTAACACAGACGCCGGAGATGGTCACCATGTCAGCCGGTGGACCTTGCGAAGCTGGTCCAAGTAAACCCATTTTCCACCCGGGCCTTGGGGTAGATGGAGTGATTCCACCTTCTCCTGTCACCAAGGAGGCACACCAGAGCACTAGTGCGGCAGTGCCACTTTCAGGTGCAGGTGTGATGGGTAAACCTCTAACAGCCAGCGTCGCAAGGAAGTTCTCATATGCTGAGAAAAGAAGTGCTGGCAACATCCTTCAGCGTCAAAACGCGGGAGCAGAGGCCAGTCCTTCAACGAAGTGGCATGGGCCAAGAGTGTGCAGCGAGCGCACCTAGGGCGCAACCACAGGCTCAGGCCAAGAGACAACGATCTCAGGAGACTCCTGGCCCATCTGCCAAGAAGTCGAGGGTTCAGGTGGGCAAATCTTTCGCCCAGATCGCCAAAGAAAGAATCCTCATTGGGGTCGATGACCGAGGTGATTCGGGCAGGAGAATTCCCAGGAACCAGTGGAAGTGGGTGGAGACGGCACTGGCCATCCGCTGCTTCGAGATGCTAGAGCAGGAACCTGGACCACCACCGGTATGCAAAGATTTCGGATGGTACCAGGGAAGTGTAAAGGTTATAGCTTGCGACGATGAGAGATCTGCAGAGCTCTACAGAGCGGCAGTCTCAAATATCGGCGAGGTATATCCAGGAGCCAATTTGGAGGTTGTTAAGTGGAGCGATATTCCAGTCCAGCCCAGGGCCAGATTGTGGATTCCATCCTCCATTAAGGAACCGGGGAGAATCGTAAAGATGCTCCAACGTTGCAACCCGAGTCTCCCCACTCACGACTGGAAAGTTGTGAAGGTAGAGGAAATGAAGGGACCAACGAACCAGGTCGCAATCATTCTTAACAAAGAATCACTCGCCCCAATTGAGGCCGCTGGTAACGAGCTAAACTTCGGTTTCAGCTCTGTTTCCATCCGGGTTTACAGATCGGATACCGCGGCCGGGATAGATCCTTCCGACACGCCAGTCGAGGAGGATATAACGGCAGAACCAGAGGATCCGGAGCATAGCGATCCACCATAACGCGGGACCTCAAGGCACTGTGCCAACTGGATGAAGGAGAGGCCACCTCTGATGTAGCGTCAGACGACGAGGACGCGAACGTGACAGTGGTGGAGGGACCGTCTTCAGATGTCTGTAAAGATTCTGCAGATAAACCTCCACCACTGTAAAGCAGCCTCCGCTGCGCTGCTATTCCGTCTGGCTGGAGACGGAGCCGACATCGTCCTAGTCCAGGAACCTTGGTTAATTGGTGGTAAGGTTTCTGGACTAGGGACACCAGACTACAAGCTAGTAGTTGCTGAAACACAAGGTAAAACCCGTTCCTGTATTCTTGCAAGAAAACACATGAGTATTTTATTGCTTCATAATTTTAGCAATGAGGACAATACGGCAGCGAGCCTGGAACTCCAGCCAGCTCTGATAAGGTTGCTGTCCTGCTATATGGCCTACGATCACCCGGGCCCACCTCCAGAAGACGTCACGAGAAGTCTAATAAAAGACTGCGAAACGCGAAGTATCAACCTTATCATTGGATGCGATGCCAATGCACACCATACCCAGTGGGGTAGCACATATACAGAAGGGGTGAGTCACTCCTAAACTATTTCCTCAGTACTAACCTAGTTTTAGGCAACAAAGGTTGTGAACCTACTTTTATAATTAAGGGCAGGAAGGAGGTCATTGACCTTACCCTGGTATCTTATCCTCTATATGATCTCATCAGAGACTGGAAAGTTGCAGACGATCACTCCTTTTCTGATCATAGATACATTGAATTCTCCCTCAAATCGAGGCACTCTAAACCAGCCCCGTTTACCAACCCAAGAAAGACCAAATGGCCAATATTCACTGCTATCCTTAAAAAGGCTATCCCAGAGGTAGCACCAGAAGGACTTCACTCTACAGAGCGACTAAGTTACCTAGTAAAAACCTTTACTAAGGCTTGCAACTCTGCTTTCAAGGCAGCTTGTCCCATCAGCAGACCTAAAAGGGGAAAGAAACCACCATGGTGGAATCCCAACCTACAAGAACTTCGCAAGAGCTCGAGAAACCTCTTCAATCAAGCCAAGGCTGTTAACACAGAAGAATCTTTGCTCAATTACAAACACGCCCTATTAACATACAAAAAGGCGACACGACAAGCCAAAAGAGATTCATGGAGAGCTTTCTGTTCTGACATAGAAGGATACACACTAGGATACCTCAAAAAAGAGGATGACACCTGGACTACATCAAGCGAAGAGTCGCTGGCTGTTCTCCTAAAAAAGCACTTTCCAGGCTGCAAAGCAACCAATCAGGGTAGATACCAAACCCCGAATGAGGTGCCAATCAGCCCCTATCTTCTAAGCAAACGCAACACGAACCGTTTTATGTTCTTTGCTCAACATATAATAACTTATATTCTGTTATTAGTTCTCAATTTTCTGTACGTAAAATAAGAAAATCTGTTATGTTATATTTAAGATAATTTGGTTTTGTTAATTCTGCCGTCCACCATGCTGCTGTGAGTCGGACCCTAGCTTTATAAACTTTGTCCCACCGGGTTTTTATCATTACTGCACATTGTAATGTTTTTTATTGAAATAAATAAATAAATAAATAACCTGGGCTATAAACAGCTTTAAACCGTACAAGTTACCTGGACCAGACGGCATTTTTCCTGCCCAACTACAACAAGCAGGGCACACTGCCAAAAACTGGCTACAATCTATCTTTCTAGAAGTTCTCAAAACTGGCTTTATCCCTGACGCATGGCGAGTCTCTAAAATAGTTTTCATACCAAAAGCTGGCAAATCATCCCATACGACAGCAAAGGACTTTAGACCAATCAGCCTATCGTCATTTATGCTCAAAACCTTCGAGCGACTCTTGGCTCTTCATCTAAGAGCATCCATTCCCCCCCATCTCTTGTCTAATTCTCAACACGCATATCGGAAAGGCAAATCGATGGAGACAGCTTTGCACTCCGTAGTCGCCACTATAGAAAAATCCCTCCCTCATAGCCTTCCTAGACATCGAGGGAGCTTTTAACAACGTCGTCCCGGAAGCTATCACTGGAGCACTGACAAACTTGGGGATTGAAAGCCGGCTAGTGGGACTCATCGACCAATTGCTCACAAGCAGGGACGTAACGTCCACACTTGGCTCTTCAACACTCACCTCAAGGAGGGGTTCTATCTTTCTATCTCATCTTTTATGGAACCTAGCAGCGATATAGAGGGTGGAGGCTGCCAGGTTGTTGCCTACGCGGACGCCGTAGCACTAATTTTCACGGGAAAATACAAAAACTGGTCACCTGGGCCGATGAGTGTGGCCTGAGAGTAAACGCAGCCAAAACGGAACTTGTACTTTTCTCTAGAAAATACAAAATCCCAACTCTAATACCCCCAAAAATAAAAGACTCCGTCCTCTCCTTCAGCGAAAGCGCCAGATACTTGGGTTTAATTCTGGACATTAAGCTGGACTGGAAAATTAACACGAAAGATAGATGTAGAAAGGCAACAGTTGTACTCTACACTTGCAGGAAAGCGATCGGCCTGAAATGGGGCATGTCGCCTTATATCGTCCACTGACTATACATAGCTATAATCAGACCGATACTTCTATGTGGTATAGCAATATGGTGGCCTGCCTTAACAAAGCAGTCCATAAACAAACAGCTCAACAAAATTCAAAGGATGGCCGAAATCTGCATCACAGGTGCTCTTAACACAACACCTGGAGATGCTCTAAACGCCATACTTAACATACAGCCAATCAGGCAAGTATGCTAAAATATTGCCACCATGACAGCAATTCGACTGAGAGACTCTAACTCTTGACTATTCTTAAGGACAACCAAATAGTTCCTTCCAGAACCGACTACTGTAGGCCAATAGAGCATATTGGAACTCCCTTTCAAACAACCATTCCGCACAGGGATGAATGGTCATCACATACCCCAGGACAAAGTGGGGCCATATCCTTCTACACAGATGGTTCAAAGTTGAACAATCAAGTGGGTGGAGGGGTATACTCTCAGGATCTAAATATACTGGTCTCTTTTAGGCTACCTGACCATTAAAGCGTCTTTCAAGCCGAAATTCTGGCTATAAATTAAGCCTTAAAACTCCTAAGGAAATCTCTAGTCAATTCGGGCCGTATTAACATATATAGTGACAGCCAAGCAGCTATCAAGTCTATAGAATCGACCACAACTAATTCCACCTCAGTTTCGAACTGCCGCAAATCTCTACATGAGATGGCTGAGCATTTCGACATTTCCCTAATATGGGTACCAGGGCATCAGGACATTACAGGAAACCGTATAGCTGATGAACTAGCCAGGAAAGGTCCAACAGTACACCTCCTTCCTGACAAGGAGGATACGCGTATGCCACTGGCGACCTGCAAGCTACTACTTCTAGCCCAATCTATAACAGTTAGCGAAGACCGATGGCAAAACACTCACCATTGTCGTGTCGCGAGGCAAACCTGGCCTCACCTGAATAAGGCTCGTTCTAGTATTCTATGTAAACTAAGTAGAACAGATTGTTCTGCAGTAGTAAGAGCAGTGACAGGACATTGGCTGGTAGGTATCCACGCCACAAGGCTGAATGCCCCATACAATGATTTCTGTAGGAGCTGTAGAGACGAAGAAGAAATTGAATCACCTGAACATTTCTTCTGCTCCTGTCTCGCATTGAGTAATAGAAGACTCCACACCCTGGGAAAACGTTTTCTCTCCACTTTAGGTGAACTTGCCTTAATTACACCGCGCAAAATCGCTTAATTTATTCAGCTATATGTTGAAGGGAACTCCAGATCCGCGGTACCACAATGGGCCCAACTGTGGCCTAAGTGAGTCGTAGAATCGAAACAGCCGCTCTCTTTTGAGGGGCCAAATTGTTGTCAGTATGCCAGCAAACGTTGTCGAAAGAGGTTGTGTATCGCATGGTTATTATACCCGTTACTTATAAAAAATAAGTATAAGGGTATATTGTGTTCGTTGGAATGTGCGTAACAGGCAGAAGGAGGCTTCTCCGACCACATAAAGTATATATATTCTTGATCAGCATCAATAGCCGAGTCGATATAGCCATGTGTGTCTGTCCGTCTGTCCGTCCGTGTGAGCGCCTAGATCTCAGAGACCATAAGAGATAGAGATACCAAACTTTCACTAAAAGACTTCTATATACCCCACGCAGATCAAGTTTGTTTCAAATTTAAGCCACGCTCCCCTCCGCCCCCGCAAATAGCGAAAAACCGTCTAAACAAAGAAATCTCAGAGACTAAAAGAGATAAAGTAACCAAATTTGGCACACAGATTTCTATATACCTCACGCAGATCAAGTTTGTTTCAAATTTAATCCACGCCCCCCTCCGCCCCCGCAAATCGCGTAAAACCACCTCACCCACAATTTTTCATATAATACGTATTTTTTGGTAATAACCGATATCTGTTATTATTATCTATTATCCCACTGAATCGCAACAAGATCGGACAAGTAGAACAGCAGTTATTGCGTGCCTAAGTTGTTGAATCAACAGGTGCCCCCTAGAGTATGCGATAGTTTTTGTATTGTTAAACCTCATTAGAATGATTCAAATTCTCAACTAGTTCTGGCAACGCAAATATGACATTAGGATTGAATCGCAAATGTATTGAAATAAGTAACGGGTATCCTATGGTCGAGATCTCGACTATAGCCTTTCCCACTTGTTATACCCGTTACTTATAAAAAATAAGTATAAGGGTATATTGTGTTGGTTGGAATGTGCGTAACAGCTAGAAGGAGGCATCTCCGACCACATAAAGTATATATATTCTTGATCAGCATCAACAGCCGAGTCGATATAGCCATGTGTGTCTGTCCGTCTGTCCGTCTGTCTGTCTGTCTGTCCGTGTGAGCGCCTAGATCTCAGAGACCATAAGAGATAGAGTAACCAAACTTTCACACGTAGATCAGAAATGCGTTGGAGCAGGTCAAGTTTGTTTTAAATTTTGGACCCGCCTCCTTCCACGCCCGTAATTCGCAAAAAACTGGTCATCCGTCTGTATAAACACAAGGATCTCAGAGACTATAAGAGATAGAATAACCAAATTTGTCACACAGATTTCCATATACCTCACGCAGATCAAGTTTGTTTCAAATTTAAGCCACGCCCCCCTCCGCCCCCGCAAATCGCGAAAAACCACCTCACCCACAATTGTTCATATAATACGTATTTTTTGGTAATAACCGATATCTGTTATTATTATCTATTATCCCACTGAATCGCAACAAGATCGGACAAGTAGAACAGCAGTTATTGCGTGTCTAAGTTGTTGAATCAACAGGTGCCCCCTAGAGTATGCAATAGTTTTTGTATTGTTAAACCTTATTAGAATGCTTAAGATTTTCAACTAGTTCTGGGAACGTAACTATGACATTAGGATTGAATCGATAATGTATAGATATAAGTAACGGGTATCCTATGGTCGGGATCTCGACTATAGCCTTTCCCACTTGTTATACCCGTTACTTATAAAAAATAAGTATAAGGGTATATTGTGTTCGTTGGAATGTATGTAACAGGCAGAAGGAGGCATCTCCGACCACATAAAGTATATATATTCTTGATCAGCATCAACAGCCGAGTCGATATAGCCATGTGTGTCTGTCCGTCTGTCCGTCTGTCTGTCTGTCTGTCCGTGTGAGCGCCTAGATCTCAGAGACCATAAGAGATAGAGTAACCAAACTTTCACACGCAGATCACAAAGGCGTTGGAGCAGGTCAAGTTTGTTTCCTCCGCCCCCGCAAAAAGCGAAAAACCGTCTGAACAAAGAAATCTCAGAGACTAAAAGAGATAAAGTAACCAAATTTGGCACACAGATTTCTATATACCTCACGCAGATCAAGTTTGTTTCAAATTTAAGCCACGCCCCCCTCCACCCCCGCAAATCGCGAAAAACCACCACACCCACAGTTTTTGAGATAATACGTTTTTTGTGATTATTAGCGTTATCTATTAGCATTATCTATCATCCCACTGAATCGCATTAAGATCGGACATGTAGATCGACAGTTATGGCGAATTAAAGTTTTCAGAGCAAAACAAGTATTTTCTTTAAAGTACTTTTCAATGTATTAAAGTAAGTAACGGGTATCATATGGTCGGGATCTCGACTATAGCCTTTCCCGCTTGTTTTTTATTATACCCGTTACTTATAAAAAATAAGTATAAGGGTATATTGTGTTCGTTGAAATGTATGTTACAGGGAGAAGGAGGCATCTCCGACCACATAATGTATATATATTCTTGATCAGCATCAACAGCTGAGTCGATATAGCCATGTGTGTCTGTCCGTCCGTCCGTCTGTCCGTCTGTATGAACAAAAGGATCTCAGAGACCATAAGAGATAGAGATACCAAACTTTCACTAAAAGACTTTTATATACCCCACGCAGATTAAGTTTGTTTCAAATTTAAGCCACGCCCCCCTCCGCCCCAGCAAATAGCGAAAAACCGTCTGAACAAAGAAATCTCAGAGACTAAAAGAGATAGAGTAACCAAATTTGGCACACAGATTTATATATACCAAGTTACCAAGATCAAGTTTGTTTCAAATTTAATCCACGCCCCCCTTCGCCCCCTCAAATCGCGAAAAAACACCACACCCACAGTTTTTAAGATAGTACGTTTTTTGTGATTATTAGCGTTATCTATTAGCATTATCTATTATCCTACTGAATCGCATTAAGATCGGACATGTAGAACGACAGTTATGGCGAATTAAAGTTTTCAGATCAAAACAAGTATTTTCTTTAAAGTACTTTTCAATATATTAAAGTAAGTAACGGGTATCATATGGTCGGGATCTCGACTACAGCCTTTCCCGCTTGTTTTTTTCTTTTTTACGGCAACAAAATTAGTTCGAAGCGGTATTTGCTGGCTTACATGTTAAAAAGCTCTAACAATATTGACCTAGATGCTAAAACCAAAGAATTTTTTTTTAAATGCGAATTAAATTGAGAATTAAAAATGTAGGTAATTGTCTACTAGTTCGGGCCCAACAGTGGTCTTCGAACTTCTTTTGGAATTGGAACTTCGTCAATTATCTAATATAATGACCGTTTTTACAACATTATTTTTCGACTAAGATTTTTCAAACAAAAAAAATCTCACAAACTCATGATCAACTTGGTAAACAGGCCATAATATGACCATATCATAGAAAAATAATGTTGGTAAACGGACCAAAAGAGTTACAAGTTGCACAAAGCAACAACCAAAAAAAATCAATTTTGTATGGAAACTTTAAAGACTTTAAAAAAAAAACTAGATTAGTCCCTAAACTAACTTTTACGGCTAAAAGAATGATAAGTCACCCCTGATTTTTGTTTGAAGTGGGTCCGAACTAAAAGACAATTACCAAAATTTAAAGCAAAGACTTAAAGTTCAGCAAAGCAGAGGTTTATTGTGAAAATTATTATTTTTAAATATTACTATAACTATTATTCTCTACCTATTTTATAGTAATATTTACATATTCTTGTAAATACATTTTTATTTAATTTAATTTTATTTGTTTTGTTATTTAATTATGTTATAAACATTGTTTTTGGTTTGAATTAAAATATAATTTATTTTGAATTATTTCGTTTTATTTAATTTACGAAAATATCTTCTCTGCCAGCTGAAGCAACTGCAAACGAAGAGTGCAGAACATAAAACGCTCGCCATCTTTTTCCATCGCTTCTCACCTTGGGATAGAAAGCAGAACTATGAGAACGGTCTGTATCGCGATCGCGCTCTTTATCAGTTCTGTTTGTATGCCTACAGCCAGCCAGAATTTTTCGATTGCCGTTATGAAAATCGCATGAATGAAACATTTTCGAGTCGCTTTGCTGATTAAAAAGATATTGGTGATCAAAATATGACTCGTACATCTGTCTAAAATGCGATTTTTAAAACAAGACTAAAAAGCATAAAACAATCGAATGCTGTTCGCGCGGGTAAATAAATAATGATTGTTTTTGGTCTTACTATGTTATGTCTTCTTTTACTAACGGTGCTCTCTTATCTGAGTTTAATAGCCTATTTCCACGACCACTCACATTTGGCTCATTCACGCACATTCGGATGTGAATCAATTTAGGCTTTCCACGACCAAATGTGACACATTCAAAGCAAAAAATCGGAACATTCATTTTGGATGAGCCTAAAAGATCATTTGGATTTTGTACTGAAATGAAGTCCACATTCGGGCCGGATGATGAATATGGCGTCGAATGTGCCGAATGTGATGTCGTGGAATTATGCTATAAAATATTGATATTGTTATTTTAAACAATGGGCGTTACTGAATATTACAAACGAAAACGTGTAAACTATTTTCCTAAGAAATTTCAATATTAGATTGCGAACAAAAATATAATTTTAATATTCATTTATAATGCTTGGGCTGTAAATTAAAAATTATTGGTTTCCTTTATCTCCGACTTCTTTAACCTTTTTTCATGCTTCGGCTGCAATTCCCTTCATAGGTTTCCCTCCCGCCTTTATACGTTGGGTTTCCACATACTTAAAAGGTAGGTTCCAAAAAGTGCTTCTTAGGTGAACCATTTCAAGTTCGGTTCGTGTAACTTCTGGTGTACCTCAAGGTAGTCACTTAAGTCCTTTAATTTTTACTCTGTTCAATAACGATCTACCCACTATTCTGTCCCATTTTTATATTTAAATATATGCAGATGATGTTAAGCTTATTTTTTCTAAATAATATTAATATTTTTTTTTTTAAAGCAAAGGATTTAAAAACGACTCGAAATGATTCGAAGGGCGAGTCATATACGACTCTTTTAGAAGAGTCATATACGACTCTTTTAGAAGAGTCATAAGCGACACTTTTAAAAGAATCATAAACAACTTTTTCAGAAGAGTCGCAAACGTCTCATTTAGAAGAGTCGTGGCTAGGGTACCCTTTGCTCCCGAAGAAAGTGTCATTTTAAATCGGAAAACGAGCGCACTTTCGATTATTTTAATCAGTTTGAGGAGACGATAAAGACTCAATTGTGATCAGAAATTTAATAAAATGCTTGCTGGGACATTATCTCTTTACATATTGACTTTGGCGGGACAAACTTTGATGCCGTTTTGGCTGTGCTGGTTAATTGGTCGTCAAAAAATGATACGCGGGATCGATTCTCCGTTGCAATTTTAAGTTTCTTTAGATTTTTATACCCGTTACATAAAAAAAAAGTAAAAGGGTATATTGTGTTCGTTGGAATGTATGTAACAGGAAGAAGGAGGCATCTCCGACCTCATATTCTTGATCAGCATCAACAGACGAGTCCATATAGCCATGTGTGTATATCCGTTTGTCTGTCTGTCCGTCTGTATGAACAAAAGCATCTCAGAGATTACAAGATTTCTATAAACCCCACGCAGATCAAGTTCGTTTCAAATTTAAGACCCACCCCCGTCCGCGTCCGAAAATCGTCAAAAAAACCGTTCTTCCGACTGTAAAAACCAAAGGATCTCATGGACTCTAAGAGATAGAGTAACCATATTTGGCACACAGATTACTATATACCGCAGTTCAAGTTTGTTTCAAAATTTAGCCCCGTTGCCCACCGCCCCCCTAAAAAGGGGAAAAACCACAACATCCACAATTTTTATATAATACGTTTCTTATTAATCGTTATTATAATTATTATCTATTTTTGAATCGCAAAAAGATCGGACAACTAGAACAGCATTAATTGAGTGTCTAAGTTTTTAAAGCAATACAAGCCCCTAGAGTATGCAATAGTTTTTGTATTGTTAGACCTTATTAGAAAGCTTGAAATTCTCAACTGGTTCTGGCGCCGAAAATACGACATTAGGCTTGCATCGCTAGTCGAGACAAAACAAATGGTACTGATTATAGGGAGTGACATCTCTTGAATCAGCTGTGCCATGTCATGATCAATGCTTCTATGTAAGTGGCGTATGTTGTTGGTTGAGTCATATCACCTGTTCCGAAGCAGACAGGTGGCTAACCAAAGAGATTGGAAGATGGTTTAAAATCGACTCTAGGAGGTTTCAACTTAGCAACAGCAACACACAATGGCATCAAAACCTTTTTGTCATTCTTGTGCCTTAGAAAGTGACATTAAGTTTAAATCGCTGGTAAACTAGCAGAAACGGTTCTGAAGATGGACAATGAACATCTCCTGAAACCTTGTTCCTTGAGTTTATGCAAGCGTGCTGTTGAATTTTTCGATTTTGCTAATATACTCATACAATATTTTGTAAGCCAGAAAGGCTTTAATTAATTTTAAACTATGCAGAATTTTTTTTTTTACCTGAAGCAGTTGCTACTTGATTTAAGCCTAAGGAAGTTGCTACTTGAATTAAACCTGAGACAGTTGCTAATATAAAGTAGTTGTAACCAAAGATCGTTGTTAGCCTGAAAAAGTTGACACAACATTTTTTTGCATCATTTTTTCAAGACAAAATAGAATTTTTTTTACACCTGATGCAGTTGCTACATAAATATTGGTATAAGCAGACTGCATTGCACAATTGTGAACATGAAGCAGATGATAACCAGTATCAATTTTTAGCCTGAAGAAGATATTAATACGGACAACGGTGTATTCAAAGTCAAGTAAAATTTAGGCAAACTTTTTTATTTATTTATTACTATTATAATATTATTTGTTAGGAGGGAGATGGGGGATAGCATACAAGGCAAAATTACTTATTGCATTCAACTTTGTTAATGCCAACATGACCCTTGTCCCTGCTATTCTCAAGTCGACACACTTCTCCTGGACAGGGCATCAGGACATTACAGGAAACCGTATAGCTGATGAACTAGCCAGGAAAGGTCCAACAGTACACCTCCTTCCTGACAAGGAGGATACGCGTATACCACTGGCGACCTGCAAGCTACTACTTCTAGCCCAATTTATAACAGTTAGCGAAGACCGATGGCAAAACACTCACCATTGTCGTGTCGCGGGGCAAACCTGGCCTCACCTGAATAAGGCTCGTTCTAGTATTCTATGTAAACTAAGTAGAACAGATTGTTCTGCAGTAGTAAGAGCAGTGACAGGACATTGGCTGGTAGGTATCCACGCCACAAGGCTGAATGCCCCATACAGTGATTTCTGTAGGAGCTGTAGAGACGAAGAAGAAATTGAATCACCTGAACATTTCTTCTGCTCCTGTCCCGCATTGAGTAATAGAAGACTCCACACCCTGGGAAAACGTTTTCTCTCCACTTTAGGTGAACTTGCCTTAATTACACCGCGCAAAATCGCTTAATTTATTCAGCTATATGTTGAAGGGAACTCCAGATCCGCGGTACCACAATGGGCCCAACTGTGGCCTAAGTGAGTCGTAGAATCGAAACAGCCGCTCTCTTTTGAGGGGCCAAATTGTTGTCAGTATGCCAGCAAACGTTGTCGAAAGAGGTTGTGTATCGCATGGTTATTATACCCGTTACTTATAAAAAATAAGTATAAGGGTATATTGTGTTCGTTGGAATGTGCGTAACAGGCAGAAGGAGGCTTCTCCGACCACATAAAGTATATATATTCTTGATCAGCATCAATAGCCGAGTCGATATAGCCATGTGTGTCTGTCCGTCTGTCCGTCCGTGTGAGCGCCTAGATCTCAGAGACCATAAGAGATAGAGATACCAAACTTTCACTAAAAGACTTCTATATACCCCACGCAGATCAAGTTTGTTTCAAATTTAAGCCACGCTCCCCTCCGCCCCCGCAAATAGCGAAAAACCGTCTAAACAAAGAAATCTCAGAGACTAAAAGAGATAAAGTAACCAAATTTGGCACACAGATTTCTATATACCTCACGCAGATCAAGTTTGTTTCAAATTTAATCCACGCCCCCCTCCGCCCCCGCAAATCGCGTAAAACCACCTCACCCACAATTTTTCATATAATACGTATTTTTTGGTAATAACCGATATCTGTTATTATTATCTATTATCCCACTGAATCGCAACAAGATCGGACAAGTAGAACAGCAGTTATTGCGTGCCTAAGTTGTTGAATCAACAGGTGCCCCCTAGAGTATGCGATAGTTTTTGTATTGTTAAACCTCATTAGAATGATTCAAATTCTCAACTAGTTCTGGCAACGCAAATATGACATTAGGATTGAATCGCAAATGTATTGAAATAAGTAACGGGTATCCTATGGTCGAGATCTCGACTATAGCCTTTCCCACTTGTTTTTTATTATACCAGTTACTTATAAAAAATAAGTATAAGGGTATATTGTGTTCGTTGAAATGTATGTTACAGGGAGAAGGAGGCATCTCCGACCACATAATGTATATATATTCTTGATCAGCATCAACAGCTGAGTCGATATAGCCATGTGTGTCTGTCCGTCCGTCCGTCTGTCCGTCTGTATGAACAAAAGGATCTCAGAGACCATAAGAGATAGAGATACCAAACTTTCACTAAAAGACTTTTATATACCCCACGCAGATTAAGTTTGTTTCAAATTCAAGCCACGCCCCCCTCCGCCCCAGCAAATAGCGAAAAACCGTCTGAACAAAGAAATCTCAGAGACTAAAAGAGATAGAGTAACCAAATTTGGCACACAGATTTATATATACCAAGTTACCAAGATCAAGTTTGTTTCAAATTTAATCCACGCCCCCCTTCGCCCCCTCAAATCGCGAAAAAACACCACACCCACAGTTTTTAAGATAGTACGTTTTTTGTGATTATTAGCGTTATCTATTAGCATTATCTATTATCCTACTGAATCGCATTAAGATCGGACATGTAGAACGACAGTTATGGCGAATTAAAGTTTTCAGATCAAAACAAGTATTTTCTTTAAAGTACTTTTCAATATATTAAAGTAAGTAACGGGTATCATATGGTCGGGATCTCGACTACAGCCTTTCCCGCTTGTTTTTTTCTTTTTTACGGCAACAAAATTAGTTCGAAGCGGTATTTGCTGGCTTACATGTTAAAAAGCTCTAACGATATTGACCTAGATGCTAAAACCAAAGAATTTTTTTTTAAATGCGAATTAAATTGAGAATTAAAAATGTAGGTAATTGTCTACTAGTTCGGGCCCAACAGTGGTCTTCGAACTTCTTTTGGAATTGGAACTTCGTCAATTATCTAATATAATGACCGTTTTTACAACATTATTTTTCAACTAAGATTTTTCAAACAAAAAAAATCTCACAAACTCATGATGAACTTGGTAAACAGGCCATAATATGACCATATCATAGAAAAATAATGTTGGTAAACGGACCAAAAGAGTTACAAGTTGCACAAAGCAACAACCAAAAAAAATCAATTTTGTATGGAAACTTTAAAGACTTTAAAAAAAAAACAAGTGGGAAAGGCTATAGTCGAGATCCCGACTATAGGATACCCGTTACTTATTTCACTACATATAAAAGTACTTAAAAGAAAATTTTCTAACAATACAAAATCTATTGCATACTCTAGGGGGCATGTATTGCCATGATTGCTTAAAGAATCATTTTCAGACAATAACTGCTGTTCTACTTGTCCGATCGGGTTGCGATTCAGTGGGATAATAAATAATAATGATAGATATCAGTGACTACAAGAAAAACTATATTATCTTAAAAACTGTGGGTGTGGTAGCTTTTCGCGATTTGCGAGGGCGGAGGGGGGCGTGGCCAAAATTTGAAACAAACTTGATCTGCGCTGGGTATATAGAAATCTGTGTGCCAAATTTGGTTACTCTATCTCTTATAGTCTCTGAGATTTCTTTGTTTAGACGGTTTTTCGCAATTTGCGGGGGCGGAGGTGGGCGTGGCTTAAATTTGAAACAAACTTGATCTGCGTGGGGTATATAGAAGTCTTTTAGTGAAAGTTTGGTATCTCTATCTCTTATGGTCTCTGAGATCTAGGCGCTCACACGGACGGACAGACGGACAGACACACATGGCTATATCGACTCGGCTATTGATGCTGATCAAGAATATATATACTTTATGTGGTCGGAGATGCCTCCTTCTACCTGTTACGCACATTCCAACGAACACAATATACCCTTATACTTATTTTTTATAAGTAACGGGTATAAAAACTAGATTAGTCCCTAAACTAACTTTTACGGCTAAAAGAATGATAAGTCACCCCTGATTTTTGTTTGAAGTGGGTCCGAACTAAAAGACAATTACCAAAATTTAAAGCAAAGACTTAAAGTTCAGAAACAAAGCAGAGGTTTATTGTGAAAATTTTTATTTTTAAATATTACTATAACTATTATTCTCTACCTATTTTATAGTAATATTTACATATTCTTGTAAATACATTTATATTTAATTTAATTTTATTTGTTTTGTTATTTAATTATGTTATAAACATTGTTTTTGGTTTGAATTAAAATATAATTTATTTTGAATTATTGCGTTTTATTTAATTTACGAAAATATCTTCTCTGCCAGCTGAAGCAACTGCAAACGAAGAGTGCAGAACATAAAACGCTCGCCATCTTTTTCCATCGCTTCTCACCTTGGGATAGAAAGCAGAACTATGAGAACGGTCTGTATCGCGATCGCGCTCTTTATCAGTTCTGTTTGTATGCCTACAGCCAGCCAGAATTTTTCGATTGCCGTTATTAAAATCGCATGAATGAAACATTTTCGAGTCGCTTTGCTGATTAAAAAGATATTGGTGATCAAAATATGACTCGTACATCTGTCTAAAATGCGATTTTTAAAACAAGACTAAAAAGCATAAAACAATCGAATGCTGTTCGCGCGGGTAAATAAATAATGATTGTTTTTGGTCTTACTATGTTATGTCTTCTTTTACTAACGGTGCTCTCTTATCTGAGTTTAATAGACTATTTCCACGACCACTCACAAAATATTGATATTGTTATTTTAAACAATGGGCGTTACTGAATATTACAAACGAAAACGTGTAAACTATTTTCCTAAGAAATTTCAATATTAGATTGCGAACAAAAATATAATTTTAATATTCATTTATAATGCTTGGGCTGTAAATTAAAAATTATTGGTTTCCTTTATCTCCGACTTCTTTAACCTTTTTTCATGCTTCGGCTGCAATTCCCTTCATAGGTTTCCCTCCCGCCTTTATACGTTGGGTTTCCACATACTTAAAAGGTAGGATCCAAAAAGTGCTTCTTAGGTGAACCATTTCAAGTTCGGTTCGTGTAACTTCTGGTGTACCTCAAGGTAGTCACTTAAGTCCTTTAATTTTTACTCTGTTCAATAATGATCTACCCACTATTCTGTCCCATTTTTATATTTAAATGTATGCAGATGATGTTAAGCTTATTTTTTCTAAATAATATTAATATTTTTTTTTTTAAAGCAAAGGATTTAAAAACGACTCGAAATGATTCGAAGGGCGAGTCATATACGACTCTTTTAGAAGAGTCATAAGCGACACTTTTAAAAGAATCATAAACAACTTTTTCAGAAGAGTCGCAAACGTCTCATTTAGAAGAGTCGTGGCTAGGGTACCCTTTGCTCCCGAAGAAAGTGTCATTTTAAATCGGAAAACGAGCGCACTTTCGATTATTTTAATCAGTTTGAGGAGACGATAAAGACTCAAATGTGATCAGAAATTTAATAAAATGCTTGCTGGGACATTATCTCTTTACATATTGACTTTGGCGGGACAAACTTTGATGCCGTTTTGGCTGTGCTGGTTAATTGGTCGTCAAAAAATGATACGCGGGATCGATTCTCCGTTGCAATTTTAAGTTTCTTTAGATTTTTATACCCGTTACATAAAAAAAAAGTAAAAGGGTATATTGTGTTCGTTGGAATGTATGTAACAGGAAGAAGGAGGCATCTCCGACCTCATATTCTTGATCAGCATCAACAGACGAGTCCATATAGCCATGTGTGTATATCCGTTTGTCTGTCTGTCCGTCTGTATGAACAAAAGCATCTCAGAGATTACAAGATTTCTTCCGTTCTTCCGACTGTAAAAACCAAAGGATCTCATGGACTCTAAGAGATAGAGTAACCATATTTGGCACACAGATTACTATATACCGCAGTTCAAGTTTGTTTCAAAATTTAGCCCCGTTGCCCACCGCCCCCCTAAAAAGGGGAAAAACCACAACATCCACAATTTTTATATAATACGTTTCTTATTAATCGTTATTATAATTATTATCTATTTTTGAATCGCAAAAAGATCGGACAACTAGAACAGCATTAATTGAGTGTCTAAGTTTTTAAAGCAATACAAGCCCCTAGAGTATGCAATAGTTTTTGTATTGTTAGACCTTATTAGAAAGCTTGAAATTCTCAACTGGTTCTGGCGCCGAAAATACGACATTAGGCTTGCATCGCTAGTCGAGACAAAACAAATGGTACTGATTATAGGGAGTGACATCTCTTGAATCAGCTGTGCCATGTCATGATCAATGCTTCTATGTAAGTGGCGTATGTTGTTGGTTGAGTCATGTCACCTGTTCCGAAGCAGACAGGTGGCTAACCAAAGAGATTGGAAGATGGTTTAAAATCGACTCTAGGAGGTTTCAACTTAGCAACAGCAACACACAATGGCATCAAAACCTTTTTGTCATTCTTGTGCCTTAGAAAGGGACATTAAGTTTAAATCGCTGGTAAACTAGCAGAAACGGTTCTGAAGATGGACAATGAACATCTCCTGAAACCTTGTTCCTTGAGTTTATGCAAGCGTGCTGTTGAATTTTTCGATTTTGCTAATATACTCATACAATATTTTGTAAGCCAGAAAGGCTTTAATTAATTTTAAACTATGCAGAATTTTTTTTTTTACCTGAAGCAGTTGCTACTTGATTTAAGCCTAAGGAAGTTGCTACTTGAATTAAACCTGAGACAGTTGCTAATATAAAGTAGTTGTAACCAAAGATCGTTGTTAGCCTGAAAAAGTTGACACAACATTTTTTTGCATCATTTTTTCAAGACAAAATAGAATTTTTTTTACACCTGATGCAGTTGCTACATAAATATTGGTATAAGCAGACTGCATTGCACAATTGTGAACATGAAGCAGATGATAACCAGTATCAATTTTTAGCCTGAAGAAGTTATTAATACGGACAACGGTGTATTCAAAGTCAAGTAAAATTTAGGCAAACTTTTTTATTTATTTATTACTATTATAATATTATTTGTTAGGAGGGAGATGGGGGATAGCATACAAGGCAAAATTACTTATTGCATTCAACTTTGTTAATGCCAACATGACCCTTGTCCCTGCTATTCTCAAGTCGACACACTTCTCCTGGACAGGGCATCAGGACATTACAGGAAACCGTATAGCTGATGAACTAGCCAGGAAAGGTCCAACAGTACACCTCCTTCCTGACAAGGAGGATACGCGTATACCACTGGCGACCTGCAAGCTACTACTTCTAGCCCAATCTATAACAGTTAGCGAAGACCGATGGCAAAACACTCACCATTGTCGTGTCGCGAGGCAAACCTGGCCTCACCTGAATAAGGCTCGTTCTAGTATTCTATGTAAACTAAGTAGAACAGATTGTTCTGCAGTAGTAAGAGCAGTGACAGGACATTGGCTGGTAGGTATCCACGCCACAAGGCTGAATGCCCCATACAGTGATTTCTGTAGGAGCTGTAGAGACGAAGAAGAAATTGAATCACCTGAACATTTCTTCTGCTCCTGTCCCGCATTGAGTAATAGAAGACTCCACACCCTGGGAAAACGTTTTCTCTCCACTTTAGGTGAACTTGCCTTAATTACACCGCGCAAAATCGCTTAATTTATTCAGCTATATGTTGAAGGGAACTCCAGATCCGCGGTACCACAATGGGCCCAACTGTGGCCTAAGTGAGTCGTAGAATCGAAACAGCCGCTCTCTTTTGAGGGGCCAAATTGTTGTCAGTATGCCAGCAAACGTTGTCGAAAGAGGTTGTGTATCGCATGGTTATTATACCCGTTACTTATAAAAAATAAGTATAAGGGTATATTGTGTTCGTTGGAATGTGCGTAACAGGCAGAAGGAGGCTTCTCCGACCACATAAAGTATATATATTCTTGATCAGCATCAATAGCCGAGTCGATATAGCCATGTGTGTCTGTCCGTCTGTCCGTCCGTGTGAGCGCCTAGATCTCAGAGACCATAAGAGATAGAGATACCAAACTTTCACTAAAAGACTCCCCTCCGCCCCCGCAAATAGCGAAAAACCGTCTAAACAAAGAAATCTCAGAGACTAAAAGAGATAAAGTAACCAAATTTGGCACACAGATTTCTATATACCTCACGCAGATCAAGTTTGTTTCAAATTTAATCCACGCCCCCCTCCGCCCCCGCAAATCGCGTAAAACCACCTCACCCACAATTTTTCATATAATACGTATTTTTTGGTAATAACCGATATCTGTTATTATTATCTATTATCCCACTGAATCGCAACAAGATCGGACAAGTAGAACAGCAGTTATTGCGTGCCTAAGTTGTTGAATCAACAGGTGCCCCCTAGAGTATGCGATAGTTTTTGTATTGTTAAACCTCATTAGAATGATTCAAATTCTCAACTAGTTCTGGCAACGCAAATATGACATTAGGATTGAATCGCAAATGTATTGAAATAAGTAACGGGTATCCTATGGTCGAGATCTCGACTATAGCCTTTCCCACTTGTTTTTTATTATACCAGTTACTTATAAAAAATAAGTATAAGGGTATATTGTGTTCGTTGAAATGTATGTTACAGGGAGAAGGAGGCATCTCCGACCACATAATGTATATATATTCTTGATCAGCATCAACAGCTGAGTCGATATAGCCATGTGTGTCTGTCCGTCCGTCCGTCTGTCCGTCTGTATGAACAAAAGGATCTCAGAGACCATAAGAGATAGAGATACCAAACTTTCACTAAAAGACTTTTATATACCCCACGCAGATTAAGTTTGTTTCAAATTCAAGCCACGCCCCCCTCCGCCCCAGCAAATAGCGAAAAACCGTCTGAACAAAGAAATCTCAGAGACTAAAAGAGATAGAGTAACCAAATTTGGCACACAGATTTATATATACCAAGTTACCAAGATCAAGTTTGTTTCAAATTTAATCCACGCCCCCCTTCGCCCCCTCAAATCGCGAAAAAACACCACACCCACAGTTTTTAAGATAGTACGTTTTTTGTGATTATTAGCGTTATCTATTAGCATTATCTATTATCCTACTGAATCGCATTAAGATCGGACATGTCGAACGACAGTTATGGCGAATTAAAGTTTTCAGATCAAAACAAGTATTTTCTTTAAAGTACTTTTCAATATATTAAAGTAAGTAACGGGTATCATATGGTCGGGATCTCGACTACAGCCTTTCCCGCTTGTTTTTTTCTTTTTTACGGCAACAAAATTAGTTCGAAGCGGTATTTGCTGGCTTACATGTTAAAAAGCTCTAACGATATTGACCTAGATGCTAAAACCAAAGAATTTTTTTTAAATGCGAATTAAATTGAGAATTAAAAATGTAGGTAATTGTCTACTAGTTCGGGCCCAACAGTGGTCTTCGAACTTCTTTTGGAATTGGAACTTCGTCAATTATCTAATATAATGACCGTTTTTACAACATTATTTTTCGACTAAGATTTTTCAAACAAAAAAAATCTCACAAACTCATGATCAACTTGGTAAACAGGCCATAATATGACCATATCATAGAAAAATAATGTTGGTAAACGGACCAAAAGAGTTACAAGTTGCACAAAGCAACAACCAAAAAAAATCAATTTTGTATGGAAACTTTAAAGACTTTAAAAAAAAAACTAGATTAGTCCCTAAACTAACTTTTACGGCTAAAAGAATGATAAGTCACCCCTGATTTTTGTTTGAAGTGGGTCCGAACTAAAAGACAATTACCAAAATTTAAAGCAAAGACTTAAAGTTCAGACACAAAGCAGAGGTTTATTGTGAAAATTTTTATTTTTAAATATTACTATAACTATTATTCTCTACCTATTTTATAGTAATATTTACATATTCTTGTAAATACATTTTTATTTAATTTAATTTTATTTGTTTTGTTATTTAATTATGTTATAAACATTGTTTTTGGTTTGAATTAAAATATAATTTATTTTGAATTATTTCGTTTTATTTAATTTACGAAAATATCTTCTCTGCCAGCTGAAGCAACTGCAAACGAAGAGTGCAGAACATAAAACGCTCGCCATCTTTTTCCATCGCTTCTCACCTTGGGATAGAAAGCAGAACTATGAGAACGGTCTGTATCGCGATCGCGCTCTTTATCAGTTCTGTTTGTATGCCTACAGCCAGCCAGAATTTTTCGATGGCCGTTATGAAAATCGCATGAATGAAACATTTTCGAGTCGCTTTGCTGATTAAAAAGATATTGGTGATCAAAATATGACTCGTACATCTGTCTAAAATGCGATTTTTAAAACAAGACTAAAAAGCATAAAACAATCGAATGCTGTTCGCGCGGGTAAATAAATAATGATTGTTTTTGGTCTTACTATGTTATGTCTTCTTTTACTAACGGTGCTCTCTTATCTGAGTTTAATAGACTATTTCCACGACCACTCACAAAATATTGATATTGTTATTTTAAACAAT
This sequence comes from Drosophila phalerata, assembly GCA_951394115.2. Lineage (NCBI taxonomy): Eukaryota > Metazoa > Arthropoda > Insecta > Diptera > Drosophilidae > Drosophila > Drosophila phalerata. The sequence goes on from OX596004.2 coordinate 13,205,136, forward strand.
GGGCGTTACTGAATATTACAAACGAAAACGTGTAAACTATTTTCCTAAGAAATTTCAATATTAGATTGCGAACAAAAATATAATTTTAATATTCATTTATAATGCTTGGGCTGTAAATTAAAAATTATTGGTTTCCTTTATCTCCGACTTCTTTAACCTTTTTTCATGCTTCGGCTGCAATTCCCTTCATAGGTTTCCCTCCCGCCTTTATACGTTGGGTTTCCACATACTTAAAAGGTAGGATCCAAAAAGTGCTTCTTAGGTGAACCATTTCAAGTTCGGTTCGTGTAACTTCTGGTGTACCTCAAGGTAGTCACTTAAGTCCTTTAATTTTTACTCTGTTCAATAACGATCTACCCACTATTCTGTCCCATTTTTATATTTAAATGTATGCAGATGATGTTAAGCTTATTTTTTCTAAATAATATTAATATTTTTTTTTTTAAAGCAAAGGATTTAAAAACGACTCGAAATGATTCGAAGGGCGAGTCATATACGACTCTTTTAGAAGAGTCATAAGCGACACTTTTAAAAGAATCATAAACAACTTTTTCAGAAGAGTCGCAAACGTCTCATTTAGAAGAGTCGTGGCTAGGGTACCCTTTGCTCCCGAAGAAAGTGTCATTTTAAATCGGAAAACGAGCGCACTTTCGATTATTTTAATCAGTTTGAGGAGACGAAAAAGACTCAAATGTGATCAGAAATTTAATAAAATGCTTGCTGTGACATTATCTCTTTACATATTGACTTTGGCGGGACAAACTTTGATGCCGTTTTGGCTGTGCTGGTTAATTGGTCGTCAAAAAATGATACGCGGGATCGATTCTCCGTTGTAATTTTAAGTTTCTTTAGATATTTATACCCGTTACATAAAAAAAAAGTAAAAGGGTATATTGTGTTCGTATGTAACAGGAAGAAGGAGGCATCTCCGACCTCATATTCTTGATCAGCATCAACAGACGAGTCGATATAGCCATGTGTGTCTATCCGTTTGTCTGTCTGTCCGTCTGTATGAACAAAAGCATCTCAGAGATTACAAGATTTCTATAAACCCCACGCAGATCAAGTTCGTTTCAAATTTAAGACCCACCCCCGTCCGCGTCCGAAAATCGTCAAAAAAACCGTTCTTCCGACTGTAAAAACCAAAGGATCTCATGGACTCTAAGAGATAGAGTCACCATATTTGGCACACAGATTACTATATACCGCAGTTCAAGTTTGTTTCAAAATTTAGTCCCGTTGCCCACCGCCCCCCTAAAAAGGGGAAAAACCACAACATCCACAATTTTTATATAATACGTTTCTTATTAATCGTTATTATAATTATTATCTATTTTTGAATCGCAAAACGATCGGACAACTAGAACAGCATTAATTGAGTGTCTAAGTTTTTAAAGCAATACAAGCCCCTAGAGTATGCAATAGTTTTTGTATTGTTAGACCTTATTAGAAAGCTTGAAATTCTCAACTGGTTCTGGCGCCGAAAATACGACATTAGGCTTGCATCGCTAGTCGAGACAAAACAAATGGTACTGATTATAGGGAGTGACATCTCTTGAATCAGCTGTGCCATGTCATGATCCATGCTTCTATGTAAGTGGCGTATGTTGTTGGTTGAGTCATGTCACCTGTTCCGAAGCAGACAGGTGGCTAACCAAAGAGATTGGAAGATGGTTTAAAATCGACTCTAGGAGGTTTCAACTTAGCAACAGCAACACACAATGGCATCAAAACCTTTTTGTCATTCTTGTGCCTTAGAAAGTGACATTAAGTTTAAATCGCTGGTAAACTAGCAGAAACGGTTCTGAAGATGGACAATGAACATCTCCTGAAACCTTGTTCCTTGAGTTTATGCAAGCGTGCTGTTGAACTTTTCGATTTTTCTAATATACTCATACAATATTTTGTAAGCCAGAAAGGCTTTAATTAATTTTAAACTATGCAGAATTTTTTTTTTTACCTGATGCAGTTGCTACTTGATTTAAGCCTAAGGAAGTTGCTACTTGAATTAAACCTGAGACAGTTGCTAATATAAAGTAGTTGTAACCAAAGATCGTTGTTAGCCTGAAAAAGTTGACACAACATTTTTTTGCATCATTTTTTCAAGACAAAATAGAATTTTTTTTACACCTGATGCAGTTGCTACATAAATATTGGTATAAGCAGACTGCATTGCACAATTGTGAACATGAAGCAGATGATAACCAGTATCAATTTTTAGCCTGAAGAAGTTATTAATACGGACAACGGTGTATTCAAAGTCAAGTAAAATTTAGGCAAACTTTTTTATTTATTTATTACTATTATAATATTATTTGTTAGGAGGGAGATGGGGGATAGCATACAAGCCAAAATTACTTATTGCATTCAACTTTGTTAATGCCAACATGACCCTTGTCCCTGCTATTCTCAAGTCGACACACTTCTCCTGGATTGTCACCTAGTACCCTTTGGGTGGCAAACTAAAGCGTGCGGCGAAGAGGCAAATTGAGCAACAAGGTATATAATAATAAAATTTAGTAATCTTTATTTCTCAATACCCCATATTCGTAATCTGCGGACAATTCTAAGATGCTTACACCAAGAAATCATTGTTATAAAATCAATTCCTAGTCCCCGCTTTTTGAGTCCAACAGGTTCGGAAATGAAAATATCTTTTAATTTTCATATAAAAATCTTTGCCAGGAATTTTTCGTTTTTGTTTTCGTTTTAAGTGTACCCAGCAGCTTAAACGAAATCCACAGATGTTTATCGATAGCACTAGGCAACAGCCAAAAAATTACACGAGCCAAACCTACTTTTTTGGATAGATTTGTGGCCAAAAACGACGAAAAACTTTTTTTTCTATGGTGAAAAGAATTTTTTTAAAAATCTGTCTTTTTTTCGCATTTTTTTTCAGAGGTGCGCCCACTTTTGTCATCATTGCTCGAGAATGACAATAAAGACTTTCAAAAGCTTTACTATTTCTGAAAATTAAAATTTATAAATAAACAAGTGGGAAAGGCTATAGTCGAGATCCCGACTATAAGATACCCGTTACTTATTTCAATACATATAAAAGTACTTTAAAGAAAATGTTCTAACAATACAAAATCTATTGCATACTCTAGGGGGCATGTATTGCCATGTATTGCTTAAAGAATCATTTTCAGACAATAACTGCTGTTCTAATTGTCCGATCGTGTTGCGATTCAGTGGGATAATAAATAATAATAATAGATATCAGTGACTACAAGAAAAACTATATTATCTTAAAAACTGTGGGTGTGGTAGCTTTTCGCGATTTGTGGGGCGGAGGGGGGCGTGGCCAAAATTTGAAACAAACTTGATCTGCGCTGGGTATATAGAAATCTGTGTGCCAAATTTGGTTACTCTATCTCTTATAGTCTCTGAGATCCTTTTGTTCATACGGACAGACGGACAGACACACATGGCTATATCGACTCGGCTGTTGATGCTGATCAAGAATATATATACTTTATAGGGTCGGAGATGCCTTCTTATCCCTGTTACATACATTCCAACAAACACAATATACCCTTATACTTATTTTTTATAAGTAACGGGTATAAAAATGGACAACAAATCAGAGACGTGGCTGAAATAAAATTGTACTCGTTTGAAATTATATATTTATTGGTACTTGCGACCAGGGCTGGGAATGCTGATTAAAATTTTTTTCAATGCTTTGAAAATATGTCAAGTAAAATTGTACTAGTAGGCAAATAAATAAATAAATTTGCTGGTGCTGGAATATAAGCCAGTGCCAGTAATAACACAAGGCAACAGCCAAAAAAATTACACGAACCAAACCCACTTTTTTGGATAGATTTGGGGTCAAAAACGACGAAAAACATTTTTTTTTTTTGTCTATAGTGACATTCTTTTTTTTTAATTTTTAAAAAATATGGCTTTTTTTCGCACTTTTTTTCAGAGGTGCGCCAAATTTAATAGTTCAGATGACCATCTTAAATGCATATTTCGTCAAATTGGTAAAAATATCTCAAAAAACAAAAAAAAATTTCATCCTAAACCTTGATTTTCTAACGATTGTTCCTATTGCAGCTATATGATATAGTAGTCCGATTTAGGACAAAATATGTAAAATAACAAGAAATTGATTTTGTGTGAGATTGGTGAATATATCTCCAAAATCACAAAAAATTTTCATACTAAAGATTATACAACTCTACAAGGAAGTCAAAAGAGTCGATAAAAACCTAGACACAAAAATATATTATATCGTCGTCTCTCTACAGATTTTGATTAATCATACCTTAAATGACGCGTAATTAATGCAGCTATGCAAATAAAATAGAAGGCTTTTCCGACTTTTCCTCGAATTTTGAAGTAAAAAAAACTAAAAAAAAAAAACGCTTAAATAAAATCATTATTTTCTTAATTCAAAAATTAATGTCTCTCAAACTTTGTATTAATAAATTATAGATATATTCATTGATTTTCAGAAATAGTAAAGCTTTTGAAAATCGGTTTTGTCATTCTCTAGTAATGATGACAAAAGTGGGCGCACATCTGAAAAAAAGTGCGAATAAAAAGCCAGATTTTTAAAAAATTCTAAAAAAAAAATTCACTATTAGAAAAAAAAAGTGTTTTTCGCCGTTTTTGGCCCCAAATCTATCCAAAACAAGGGGGCTCCGCCCCCTGCTCGCTTCGCTCGCGATGAGGTGTGGTATGTCTACAGTCGAGCGCACTCGACAGTAACTTGCTCGATACCCAAACGTTCACAACCGATTAATTCAATTTCAATAAAATATGGTCAACATAAAATGCTACAGACTATATGCTATCCTATAGCCTACAGTTAGGGGTGCTAGTCTGTGACAGAACTGGTATTAATACTAACTATAATACAATACGTGAATAATAAAATACAGATTATATTATATATATATATTTAGTTACTCTTTTCACAAAATCAAAGAAAATACAAGTTGTTAAAAAAGTACAAATTGTAATAAAGAAAATAGTTGACAAAAAAAAAGGAAATAGTTGACAAAAAAAAAAAAAAAAAAGTTGCACATGGGCAAGATTGAAACGGGATTCGAACTCTCGACTCATCGCCTCGAAATACACGGCTCTATCATCAGAGCCATCGGAGCATTATATTTGCATGTGGCAATATCAATGTATATCATTTTTTTTCGTTGTACGTTTTGCACGTTTCTTTTGTTTCAATTATGTCTCGCTCGTTAGAAGAGAAGCCCTACATACACACATACATACATGTGCAAATAAAGCTATTTATAGAACCAAATTCGTTTTGCTGCTAATTCATGGTACTGATTGCAAAATGTGCATCACATAAAATTATTGATTAAGTATGTAAAGTATTCATTTAAAAAGTATGTAATTATTAATTAATATGTAATTAATTTAATGCAATGAAAAAAAAAAAAATAAAAAAATAAAAATAATAATAATAATAAATAATTTGGTTCAAAACAAAGAGTTGTTTTGATCCCGAGTCTAATGTACCCACAAATCGCATGCATTGCTGCAAGTTTTGTACCAAAATCTGGCCACTGCACGTAGGCATGAGAAATGTGAAGTTTTGATTTAATATCTTCTGTATTTGTTATCCGATTGCAATGCAGTTTTCAGGATGCATTATCAAAATTGTGTTTAGTGTGTGTGCAGATTTTGACATCTGTACCTATTAAATTGGCCTTGTATTTGGATAATTTAGTTTTTTGTCGATTACAGGATAATCGGGGGGGCGTGGCAAAATTCTAAAATAAACTTGATCTGCGTGCGCAACATAGCAGTATTGTCACCAAATTTGGAATCTCTATCTCTTGTAGTCTCTGAGATCCAGGTGATTATATATTCTCCATATATCATATTTTCTCAAACTACTTCCCTGTTTATAAACCGATCTCAATGAAATTTTCAGCACACCTCAGGACTCGTCCCCCCATCCTGTGTGCCAAGTCTCAATGCTGTAGCTTTAAAAGTGCTCTTGTTATTAGATTTTATATCATTTACGTGGGCGGACGTGGGCGGGGTCAAATTTAAATACAAACTTAGTATAGATCAACATCCTAGGAGTACTGTCACCAAATTTGGTTGCTCTTACTTTTATAGTTGCGGAGATATATGTGTTCAAAATTCTGTACCATAATCGACACGAATCTAATAGGCTCTATACCCATTTTTTGGGTATCGAGCTAAAAAGTGGGTTTGGTTCGTGTAATTCTTTGGCTGTTGCCTAGTGTTATTGTTAGGCAAAAAATTTCAACGTCCGTGGCTTAATGGTTAATGTCTCTCAAACTACTGGCTTAAATCTAAAACTTTGTATTAATAAATTATAGATATATTCATTGATTTTCAGAAATAGTAAAGCTTTTGAAAATCGGTTTTGTCATTCTCTAGTAATGATGACAAAAGTGGGCGCACATCTGAAAAAAAGTGCGAATAAAAAGCCAGATTTTTAAAAAATTCTAAAAAAAAAATTCACTATAAGAAAAAAAAAGTGTTTTTCGTCGTTTTTGGCCCCAAATCTATCCAAAACAAGGGGGCTCCGCCCCCTACTCGCTTCGCTCGCCTACCCCCGGCTCGCTTCGCTCGCGGTGAGGTGCGGCTACAGTCGAGCACGCTCGACAGTAGGATACCCTGAGCCCAGGTACTCTTTTATAAATGTTGATTTTCGACCAATTATTCCAATGGCAGCTATATGATATATGGAACCGATCTGAACCAAATCTGGTCAGAATGTACAAAACCAACATAAATGCATATTCTATCAGTTTGGTTAAGATATCTCAAAAAACAAAAAACTTTTTCATACTAAAACTTGATTTTCGGCAGATCGTCTGTATGACAGCTATATGATATAGTGGGCCGATTTCGACCAAACTTGATCAGGATGTATAATACCGGCCCAGATACATATTCTATCAGTTTGGTTACGATATCTCAAAAAACAAAAAACTTTTTCATACTAAAACTTGATTTTCGGCAGAGCGACTGTATGACAGCTATATGATATAGTGGGCCGATTTGGACCAAATTTGGTCAGGATGTATAATACCACCCCAAATATATATCGTGTGAGATTGGTTGAGATATCTCAAAAATTAAAGAAGCTTTTCATACAAAAACTTCATTTTCGTTGTATCGTTGCTATGGCAGCTATATGATATAGTTGTCCGATCCAAAAATAAAAACAAACTTGATCTGCGTACGGTATCCAGGAACCTACATACCAAGTTTGAAGTCTCTAGCTGTTATGGTTTCTGAGATCGACGCGTTCAAACAAACGGACAGACGGACAGACAGACGGACAGACAGACGGACATGGCTCAATCGACTCGACTGTTGATCCTGATCAAGAATATATATACTTTTGGGGGTCTGCCACGCCCCCTTCTGCCTGTTACATACATTCTGCCAAATGCATTATACCCTTTTTTGCCCATTTTTAATGGGCTCAGGGTATAAAAAGTGGGTTTGGTTCGTGTAATTCTTTGGCTGGTGCCTAGTGTTATTGTTAGGCAAAAAATTTCAACGTCCGTGGCTTAATGGTTAGAGTCGCCAAAAAAAAGAACTTTTCAGTTCGGGGTCCACGGTTCGAATGCCACTAAGAACAGCCATCAAAAAAACAAAAATTTAATCACTGCGAACGGCAGTTCGCTCCAGTGACGAAAGCAGCACGAAGGGTGCGAAAGGCGACTAGCAATATATACAGCTAATTTGGAAAATTTGCTACGACTGTCCGATCAGATCGAGTTATATACCGATCGAAAGGTTGAGTCCTAACTTACAAAATGGCATACTAAAACTTTTTAACTCACCTGGTTCATGAGATACGGGGGTGTAAGTGGGAGGGGAAAAATTTAAACGATCGCAGCTAATGGGGCCGTTGAAGCCTTTTTGTAAAATTTTTATATTTAAAATATTTTGATCAAAAATACGCGTCGATTGAAACCTCGATCACCCAAATCCGATAACTGGTTCAAAAGATAATAAAATTTGAAATTTTTAGTGGACTTTTTAAATTAAGATGAAAAGTCAGTTTGTTTGTCTGTTCGTTTGTCCGTATCAAAGCGCTAAAAAAGCTTAGATGCAATGATGAGGATTTGATTCTTTTCAAAAATATAGAAATGTTTGTTCTACGACTTTTTGAATTTCCCGCTAGTTTAGCGGGAAAACGCTATTTCCTACAGATATGTCCTATATATCATTGGAAAGGTGAGTTTAAGGACTTTTTGACGTACCTTCAAACTTTTTTTCTAAAGTACTCAGGTAACATTTTACAGGTGAAATAAGGTTTTTTAGCTTATATTTTGGCCATTTCTGACAAAATGGCTCTAACGATTTTTATTAAGCATATTGTAGTACATAAAATTCTTCGTTTTTTGGTATATAACACATAAATTTTGGTTGACGGGTTTAGAAGATATTGCCTGTTAACTGAATATATACATTTTTCCATCGGTCGAAAATCACGTTTTAGTTCGAAAATCACGTTTTAGTACTAAAAACTATTTGGTTTTATGAGATATCTCAACCAAACTGATAAAATTCGCATTTAACATAGTTTTATATATCCTGACCAAAGTTGGTTCAAATCGGACCACTATATCATATAGCTGTCATAGGACCGATCGGATCAAAATAAGGTTTTAGTATGAAAAACTTTTTTGTTTTGTGAGATATTTTAACCAAATTGATAGAATATGCATTTAAGTTAGTTTTATACAACCTGACCGAAATTGGTTCACCGCTATATCATATAGCTGTCATAGGACCGATCGGGTCAAAATTAGGTTTTAAGGCCTCTCTCCAGCAGGCCAGGAACTAAAAATTCCTGTCAAACTTCATATAAAAAAAACTTTGGCAAGAATTTTTAGTTTTCGTTTTCGTTTCGTGTGTATCCAGCAACTTGAACGAAATCCACAAATTCATATCGATATTTGCCATATCGATAGCATGTGTGGATTGAGAGAACAGCTGATGAGTCTATCAAGAAAATATATATATATCAATTTTTCCTGGTGGACTCATACATGGAGACTCAGTGTGCTGTGCGCAAAACAAAAAAAAAAGATTTGAATTTTCAACGCGAGGAAAGATAACTTTAATTAAAGCAGTGGAGGCGCGACCATGTCTTTGACGAATCGCAAATTAGAATCATTTTGATAAAATATATGTGAAAAGTGCATGAAAAAGTGTTGATGGAAAAATAATTGAATAATAATTGGCGAAACCAACACAATCACTTCATCATCCAAATTTATTTGCTTTCTTTTTTAATTTTAGTTGACCTTTAAAATTTGGCGCTGCTTACAAGCCAAACTGATTTGTCAGAGTGACCATGTAGGTTTTTGGTGAATGGTCAAAAATATGCCAGTTTTAGGTAAATATTTTATGCATATTAGGTGCTTGGTCTCACTGTTTTAGTTATGTTCCACAAACACAAAAAATAATTGTCAAATTCCTGACAAGGAATTTTAAGTTGCTGGAGTCAGGCCTTTAGTATGAAAAACTTTTTTGGTTTATGAGATATTTTAACCAAATTGATAGAATATGCATTTAAGATAGTTTTATACATCCTGACCGAAATTGGTAATCGATAATCAAACCACTATATCATATAGCTAAAATAGGACCGATCGGGCGAAATCCAAGTCTTAGTTTGAAAAGTAGACAGTAGTAACGCGAGCGAAGCAAACAGGGGCGGAGTCTCTTAGTTATATATTTTACTATCTCCCTGCATTTATGATAAAGATAAAATGTCAAAAGCAAAAGCAATTTCAAAAATTTCTGATATCCCACAAAAAAAACCTCTACACGAGGTAAAAGTCTAGTGACGAAAGCAATTTTTAGCGCCAAAATTTCTGATATCCAATTGTGTGACGAGCAAAATTTAGTTTATTATAAAAATTTTAAATAAAAACAAGCGGGAAAGGCTATAGTCGAGATCCCGACCATATGATACCCGTTACTTACTTTAATATATTCAAAAATACTTTAAAGAAAATACTTGTTTTGATCTGAAAACTTTAATTCGCCATAACTGTCGTTCGACATGTCCGATCTTAATGCGATTCAGTGGGATGATAGATAACGCTAATAGATAACGCTTATAATCACAAAAAACGTAATATCTCAAAAACTGGGGTGTGGTGGTTTTTCGCGATTTGCGGGGGCGGAGGTGGGCGTGGATTAAATTTGAAACAAACTTGATCTGCGTGAGGTATATAGAAATCTGTGTGCCAAATTTGGTTACTTCATCTCTTTTAGTCTCTGAGATTTCTTTGTTTAGACGGTTTTTCGCTATTTGCGGGGGCGGAGGGGGGCGTGGCTTAAATTTGAAACAAACTTGATCTGCGTGGGGTATATAGAAGTCTTTTAGTGAAAGTTTGGTATCTCTATCTCTTATGGTCTCTGAGATCTAGGCGCTCACACGGACGGACAGACGGACAGACACACATGGCTATATCGACTCGGCTATTGATGCTGATCAAGAATATATATACTTTATGTGGTCGGAGAAGCCTCCTTCTGCCTGTTACATACATTCCAACGAACACAATATACCCTTATACTTATTTTTTATAAGTAACGGGTATAATTATTAAAAAAAAAAAAACACAAAAATTGGTATTCGGCACTGTGCAAAAAGTAATTTCTATGTACAAAAAAGCTCGCCCTTTTTGAGC